>JAUIMM010000115.1:3535000-4135000 GCA_031769625.1 Taudactylus pleione
CTGTGTTTGTGAATTGTGTGCGCAGTAGCCGCACGTGCATCAACAAAGTAGTGCCAAGCGTGCGCCTGTGTTATAAGTAAAGGGCCGGCTGGCTTGACCGTTATAGGGTGCTGTAGCCCCCAAAGTACACTCCAGTCCAAACCCCCAAAAAAATAATTTTCTGTGTTTGTGAATTGTGTGCGCAGTAGCCGCACGTGCATCAACAAAGTAGTGCCAAGCGTGCGCCTGTGTCATAAGTAAAGGGCCGGCTGGCTTGACCGTTAAAGGGTGCTGTAACCCCCAAAGTACACTCCAGTCCAAACCAAAAAAAAAATTATTTTCTGTGTTTGTGAATTGTGTGCGCAGTAGCCGCACGTGCATCAACAAAGTAGTGCCAAGCGTACGCCTGTGTCATAAGTAAAGGGCCGGCTGGCTTGACCGTTAAAGGGTGCTGTAACCCCCAAAGTACACTCCAGTCCAAACCAAAAAAAAAATGATTTTCTGTGTTTGTGAATTGTGTGCGCAGTAGCCGCACGTGCATCAACAAAGTAGTGCCAAGCGTGCGCCTGTGTCATAAGTAAAGGGCCGGCTGGCTTGACCGTTAAAGGGTGCTGTAACCCCCAAAGTACACTCCAGTCCACACCAAAAAAAAAATTATTTTCTGTGTTTGTGAATTGTGTGCGCAGTAGCCGCACGTGCATCAACAAAGTAGTGCCAAGCGTGCGCCTGTGTCATAAGTAAAGGGCCGGCTGGCTTGACCGTTAAAGGGTGCTGTAACCCCCAAAGTACACTCCAGTCCAAACCAAAAAAAAAATTATTTTCTGTGTTTGTGAATTGTGTGCGCAGTAGCCACACGTGCATCAACAAAGTAGTGCCAAGCGTGCGCCTGTGTCATAAGTAAAGGGCCGGCTGGCTTGACCGTTAAAGGGTGCTGTAACCCCCAAAGTACACTCCAGTCCAAACCAAAAAAAAAATTATTTTCTGTGTTTGTGAATTGTGTGCGCAGTAGCCGCACGTGCATCAACAAAGTAGTGCCAAGCGTGCGCCTGTGTCATAAGTAAAGGGCCGGCTGGCTTGACCGTTAAAGGGTGCTGTAGCCCCCAAAGTACACTCCAGTCCAAACCAAAAAAAATATTATTTTCTGTGTTTGTGAATTGTGTGCGCAGTAGCCGCACGTGCATCAACAAAGTAGTGCCAAGCGTGCGCCTGTGTCATAAGTAAAGGGCCGGCTGGCTTGACCGTTAAAGGGTGCTGTAACCCCCAAAGTACACTCCAAACCAAAAAAATATATATTTTCTGTGTTTGTGAATTGCGTGCGCAGTAGCCGCACGTGCATAAACAAAGGAGCAGCGCCAAGCGTGCGCCTGTGTCCCATAATTAAAGAGCCAGCTGGCTCATTTCTTAAAGGCTGGTGTAACCTACAAAGTGCACTACTCTCCAGCAAAAATAAAAAAATATGTTCTGTGTTTAGCCGCACGTATATATCAAATCGATATAACATAAATGGAGGACCAAACTTTCTCCGATAAAAATAAAATAGAGAAAGATCAAGAACCATTTCCTCCTAGTGCTGAAGCTGATGCCACTAGTCATGACATAGACGATAACATGCCATCAACGTCGTCTGCCAAGGGCGATGCCCAATGTCATAATAGAGGGCACATACAATCCCAAATGACAAAGTTCAGGAAAATGACCTTGAAAAAAACATTTAAATCAGCTGAAGAGAAACGTAAACTTGCCAATATGCCATTTACGACATGGAGTGGCAAGGAACGGCTAAGGTCGATCCCTAGTATGTTCATGACTAGTGGTTCAGCTTCACATGACGATGGAAGCCCTCCTCCCACTAAAAAAATCAAAAGAGTTAAGCTGGCAAAAGCACAGCGAAGAACTGTGCTTTCTAAGAAGATATCACAAATCCCCAAGGAGAGTCCAAGTGTGGTGGTGGTTGCGATGCCTGACCTTCCCAGCACTGGACGGGAAGAGGTGGCTCTTTCCACCATTTGCATGCCCCCTGCAAGTGCTGAAAGGAGCACCCACAATCCACTTGCTGATATGCAAATTGAAGATGTCACTGTTGAAGTACAACAGGATGAGGATACTGGTGTAGCTGGCGCTGAGGAGGAAGTTGGCCAGGAGGATTCTGATGGTGATGTGGTTTGTTTAAATCAGGCTCCGGGGGAGACAGTTGTTGTCCGTGGGATGAAAAAGCCCATCACGGTCATGCCTGGGCAGAAGACCAAACATTCCACCTCTTTGGTCTGGCAATATTTCTATCCAAATCCGGACAACAACTGTCTTGCCATATGTACCTTATGTAAAGGTGGAATAAGTAGGGGTATGGACATTTACCACCTAGGAACATCCTCCCTTATACGGCACCTGCAGCGCGTTCATAATAAGTTACTGTCAAGTTCAGAAACTTTGGCTAAGACCGTAAGCAGTCCAGGGACACCTAAATCTCGTTGTCCTGTTGTATCCAAGCGCCTGCAAACCACACCGTCAACTCCCTCCTCGTAAATTTCCTCCTTAGTCAGGATCGGAAGTAGTCCTGCAGGCCATGTCACTGGCATGACTGACTCTCCTATCCCAGATTCCTCCGGAGGATCCTGCATTGCTACGCCTCCTGCTGCCGCTGCTGCTGTTGCTGCTGCTGGGAGTCGTTCATCATCCCAGAGAGGAAGTAGGAACACCGCTACTTTTACTAAACAATTGACCCTCCAACAGTCCTTAGCGAGGAGGATGAAGTACGACAGCAGTCATCCTGAAGCAAAACGTATAACTGAGGCCTTGACTGCTATGTTGGTGTTAGACGTGCGTCCGGTATCCACCATTAGTGCAGTGGGATTTAGACAATTGCTGGAGGTAGTGTGTCCCCGGTTCCAAATCCCGTCTAGATTCCACTTCACTAGGCAGGCGATACCGAGACTGTACAGAAACGTCAGAAAAAGTGTCCTCAGTGTCCTGAAAAATGCGGTTGTACCCAATGTCCACTTAACCACGGACATGTGGACAAGTGAAACAAGGCAGACTAAGGACTATATGACTGTGACAGCCCACTGGGTAGATGTATCACCTTACGCAGCAACAGCAGCAGCATCACCAGTTGCAGCATCTCAGAAATGCCAGCTCGTTCCAAGGCAGGCTACGCTGTGTATCACCGGTTTCAGTAAGAGGCACACCGCCGACAACCTCTTAGAGAAACTGAGGGAAATCATCGCCCAGTGGCTTACCCCACTTAGACTCTCCTGGGGATTTGTGATATCTGACAACGCCACCAATATTGTGCGGGCATTACATCTGGGCAAATTCCAGCACGTCCCATGTTTTGCTCACACAATAAACTTGGTGGTGCAGAATTTTCTGAAAAGCGACAGGGGCGTGCAGGAGACGCTTTGGGTGGCCCGAAAAATTTCGGGCCACTTTTGCCATTCAGCGACTGCGTGCCGAAGACTGGAGCGCGAGCAAACACTCTTGAACCTGCCCACCATCACCTGAAGCAAGAGTTTGTGACGCGGTGGAACTCAACCCTCTATATGCTTCAGAGGATGGAGGAGCAGCAAAAGGCCATTCAAGCCTATACATCCACCTATGACATAGGCAAAGGAGGGGGTATGCACCTGACTCAAGCGCAGTGGAGAATGATTTCCGTGTTGTGCAAGGTTCTCCAGCCCTTCGAACTTGCCACACGTGAAGTCAGTTCAGACACTGCCAGCTTGAGTCAGGTCATTCCCCTCATCAGGCTTTTGCAGAAGCAGCTGGAGAAAGTGAAGGAGGAGCTAAGACGGAGCGATTCCGCTCGGCATGTGGGACTTGTGGATGAAGCCCTTCATTCGCTTTGCCAGGATTCCAGGGTGGTCAATCTGTTGAAATCAGACCACTACATTTTGGCCACCGTGCTCGATCCTAGGTTTAAAGCCTATGTGGTGTCTCTCTTTCCGGCCGACACAAGCCTGCAGAGGTGCAAAGACCTGCTGGTGAACACACTGTCAGCTGAAGTGGAACGTGACACGTCAACAGCTCCTTCTTCATTTTCTCCCGCAACTGGGGCTGCCAGGAAAAAACTTAGGTATCCTAAGCAATCCGCTGGCGGTGATGCAGGGCAGGCAGGACCAAGTTTGGACATCTGGTCCGGACTGAAGGACCTGGCAACAATTTCTGACATGTCTACTGTCACTGCATATGATACTGTCACCATTGACAGAATGGTGGAGGATTACATCGGTGACAGCATCCAAGTAGGCATGTCAGACAGTCCATACCTGTACTGGCAGGAAAAAGAGGCAATTTGGAGGCCCCTGTACAAACTGGCTCTATTTTACCTGAGTTGCCCACCCTCCAGCGTGTACTCCAAAAGAGTGTTTAGTGCAGCCGGGAACCTTGTCAGCGAAAGGCGTAGGAGGTTGCTTCCACAGAATGTGGAGAAGATGATGTTCATCAAAATGAATTATCAGCTCTTCCAGGGAGACCAGCCTCCAGAACGTACAGAGGGACCTGTGGTGGTGGATTCAAGTGGGGACGAGTTAATACTTTGTGAGGATGAGGATGTACACACTGAAGAGGGTGAGGAATCGGTGGATGAGGAGGATGAGGATGACATCTTGCCTCCGTAGAGCCAGTTTGTGCAGGGACACATTAATTGCCAGCTTGTTTTGTGGGGGCCCAAACGAACCAATCATTTCAGCCACAGTTGTGTGGCAGACCCTGGCGCTGAAATGATTGGTTTGTTAAAGTGTGCATGTCCTGTTTATACAACATAAGGGTGGGTGGGAGGGCCCAAGGACAATTCCATCTTGCACCTCTTTTTTTTCTTTGCATTATGTACAGTTTGGGGCCTAGTTTTTCAAACTGCCATCCTGTCTGCCACTGCAGTATCACGCCTAGATGGGTCACGTGTTTGTGCCGCCCACTCGTGTCGCTTAGCATAGTCATCCAGCTACCTCGGTGCAACCTTTTGGACATAAAAACACTATTGTGAGGTGTGAGGTGTTCAGAATAGACTGGAAATGAGTGGAAATTAAGGTTATTGAGGTTAATAATAGCATAGGAGCAGAAAAACCTACAAATTCTGTGATTTTAGCTGTTTTTATGCTTTTTTTCAAAAAAATACAGATCCAAAACACAAAACCAAGAAACCCAAAACACGGAAGGGTGGTTTTGGCAAAACCAATCCAGATCCAAAACACGAAGAAAGATCCAGATCCAAAACCAAAACATGAAAAGTGGCCGATGCACACCCCTAATATATATATATATATATATATATATATATATATATTTTTAAACCTATCTGCACAACGGGGGAGGGGGGTGGCTACTACTGGGGGGACCTCTACTGGGGGGACCTCTACTGGGGGAGGGGTGGCTACTACTGGGGGGACCTCTACTGGGGGAGGGGTGGCTACTACTGGGGGGACCTCTACTGGGGAGGGGTGGCTACTACTGGGGGCGCCATTGGGAGGACCTACTCTACTGGGGACTACTACTTGGGGGGGAACTACCATTGGGGGCATTATAAAAGGGGCCTTCTACAAGAGGCACTGCACTCGGGGGACCACTACTGGGGGCAATAATAGGAAGGGCCACTACAGGGGGCACTGGATAGGGGGGATCACTACAGGGTGCCTGCATAAGGGGACCACTACTGGGAAAACTGCATGGGGGGGGACTACTGCTGGAGGCACTATATAAAGGGCACTGCATAGGGGGGGACTACTACTGGGGGCACCATATAAAGGGCACTGCATAAGGGGATACCGCTACTGGGCGCACTGCATTGTGGGGACTGCTACTGGGGGCACTGCATAAGGGGGAACACTATGTGGGGCACTGCATTTGGGGGGGCCACTACTGGGGTTACTGAGTAAGGGGAACTAATTGGGGGCTGTATAAGGGGGACCACTACTGGGGATACTGTATAAGGGGCACTACTGTGGGCCTGCATAAGAGGGACCACAACTGCATACTGGGGGTACTGTATAAGGGGTACTACTGGGGTTAATGTGCATATGGATAGGAATGTTCAGCGTGAAAAAGGGGTGTGTCATGTTGACATGCCCCATTTTTAAGTGACTATGCCCATTTTTTTCCGCATGCACCTTTGGCGCGCGCACAGCTCGAGATGTTGGGGTGGGGGGGGGCTCCCTTTTCAAATTTGCCCTGGGCTCCAAATACCCTAGTTACGCCACTGCCTGCAGCTAATGCTGGCTGGATGTTAACAGGCTGGTCTGGTCTCCGATGCTGGGCGTTGGGCTGGACGGCTACTATGTTATGGACTGCAGGCAGAGACATGAGTTGTCACTCACTTGTTTGTTGTCTCCTCCTGTAGCCTAGCCAGAATGAGCTTCTGTGCAGAAGCTCATTTCTGACCTGGCTTACGGTCAGCCAACTGACCGCTGCGCAGCCTGCGCTGCTCGATCGGAGCTGAGCTCCGATCGCGGCAGCGGTGGGGTAGGGGCAGCTGCTGCAGGTGGGGGGAGTGGGTGGTTGTTAAAGTGTCTAAGGGGGCAGTGGCAGGCGGGGGGTGAGGTGCAGTACCTGCAGAGCCCTGGAATGCCCCCTAGACATTCCAGTCGCCCCTAGGCATTTGCTCATTATGCCTATGCCTAGGGCCGGCTCTGGCTGTGCTGTCTGGGGGTGCTGTCTGTCTATGTAGGGGTGGTGCTGGGGTGGGAATGGACATGGTGGCTGTGCTGTCTGTGTATGGGGTCGAGGGTGCTGTCTGTCTATGTAGGGGTGGTACTGGGGTGGGAATGGACATGGTGGCTGTGCTGTCTGTGTATGGGGGGCTGGGGGTGCCATCTGTCTATGGAAGGGGGGGTGACGCCACATACTTTCATTTCTGATGGCAGCCCTGGTTAATGCATTTTGTTTTCTAGCGTTTACCTTTGGCCTCGCTCACACGGATGTCTATTATTGCTCAGCAGAACTAATTTTAATGTTATTTATTTTAAAACACTTGAAGTACACAATAAAGTGTCTGTTGCAGGATTATTTTGGTTAGACTTTTTTGTCATTGGTTCTGTAACCAATTATTTGGAAACCCCCCTTTCAAACCCCTGCGTTTGCCACTGCCAGTCGATGTTTGCGGTCTGCGCATGCATATGCACCATAGTGCGCGTGCACGAAATAGCCACTGTGATCGCGAATGTGAATGTAGCGGATACGCAGTGCCATGGAGAAATGATTGACAGCAAGTACCGTTTGGGGGTGGAGAGGAACGCAGGTGTGCCTGTGCGTTTGAATGCTGTAACAGGGGCGTGCATAATTAAGCTCCAGCGATGGCATATGCAGCCAGAGCACTACATGGCGACAGGAAGCTTCGCTGGTTGGGAGTCATGTCAAGCTCAACCACAACTCTGCGTATGGGTCCAATGTTACTCGATGTTACCAATGGTTTTGCTGTCTTGCGGATGTATGTGATGGGAAGTGGGCGGCTTTATAAGCTGGTGGGCGTTTTGGTATAGTACTGCTATCACAATGCAATCGCATTCATTTGCATATTTTCACAAACTGCGGGTGCGTGAGATTGCAGACTTGTGATACCCTAGGAACACTAATGACATTGTTGCATACATGAGAATATAGAACTCATAAAATGAGAATCATTTATGGGAATACAGTATATTTTTGTATAAAATTGGACCTTATTTATCATTGTTGCATTGGATAGATGCGATTTACACAGTATGCAAAGGCGCAACTAGAAATGATTTAGACAGCCAAAGCAAACCACACGTCACAAGCTCTTCCACAACAAAGTCACATCTACAAAATAACTAAACAAAAATATTCTCTGTGATATGAGAAGTGCTTTTGCATGGTACTTTTTATATATTCATGGGAGTCCAGAACTTTTAACATTAAGCATCATTTTGTACATAGATAGTTTGTTTTCACTGGAGTGTATAAAGACATACGAGTTAGAGGATGTTGTAATTCTCTGCTCACTGCTCCTAGTAGCTTCAGGCTCCTAGTACAGATAGTGCTGGGCTCTTCTGCTTTTATCCAGTTTTTCATTTAGTAGTTTTGTTTTTTAATAATAATAATAATTTTGCTGTCAGAATTTAAAAATGAAAATAAACTTCTGAAATTCTTAAAATAACATAAAAGTAGTCAATTAATCAATTAGGTTACTTTAATATCATTATTCATGATAAAATAATCACAGACATAATTGCATACATATAGATTTAAAAAAAAAAAAAAACAATAGAAAAGACAAACATTTGCAACACTCAAATTTGGTGAAATCTCTACCACACATAATGGGTAACAACAGTTTTTGTGGTATGATGTGGGCTATGTACTTACCTGTGGTGTATGTGTCATAGGAGATTCCTAGATGTAATTGAAAAAAGATAGAAGAGAGGAAAGATATAGCCTGGTGGACTGATTATTCTGCAAGGGATACATATGGCCTGTTGACAATCAGAATGTTGACAAGCGTTATGTATTCCTCGGGAATGCAAACACCAGGACGCCGGCAAGTGTGTAATGCTACTTAAATGCTATTTAAACTGTAAACATGTTTACAGTTGTACCTGCCAGCGGGGATAAAAAGCTGTAAGTAGCATTTCATACTTGCCGACATCCCGGTGCCTGAGCTCTGGGGACCTGATAATACTTGTCCACATTCTGATTGTCAACGAGCAAACTACTTTGCATTCTGCATAGTTTATTTTCTGCTTTACATAGCATTGAAATTACTGTTTCCCAGTGTGTGTAATACCTCTTTTCCACCAAAAACCCGGGTCTGACCTGGGTTTTTAGACATGGTTCCAACCAAGGTCAGACACTGTTTACACGGCACCATCGATCTGGGTTATTCTCAGGTCAGCCCTGTTCACACTGAACCCGGGTCTGCCCTGCTAAACTTGTGAGGTCATAAAAAGTGGGAGGTGACTGCTCCACAACCACCAATAAGATAATTGTAGGCATGACCCAGGTCGGAAAACCCGGTGTTGCGCCATTTACACTGCACCATTACCTGACCCTGGTAGCTACCTGGGTTGGATTGCTGGGTCACTTGACCCAAGTTATTTTTCAGGAACCCTTTTACACTGAGCTGCGACCCTGGTAGACCCAACAATAACCCGGGTTTTAGCTCTGGTGTAAAAGGGGTATAAGAATGCAGCAAGGAAACATTAGGGACCTGTTGCAGAGTTGGATGGAAATATGGTGTTTGTTGCTTCGCAACTGCATGCACAGAGAAGGTATGTATATTTGCCCATATCCAGAGTTGTACTGTATGCATATCGTGGTATGCTGTCAAAAGAAACTCCTATAAATGTCTGTTAGACTGATGTATCACAGTGCACATGGCCACTATATTTGCTTTCCTCCCCAGAGGAGGAAACCTTTCCCTGGTCCTCCCCAGTGAAGGAATAGGGGAAATGTTGGACGGTTGGCCGGGACAGCGCATACACTGCCAGGTGGGACCGACCAATGATCAGATCAGTCGGGCATGTTGGAAGATTTTTCATGCCTGAATGATCATCGCTGATCTGTCACGGCAATACTTATTGCATTTATCGGCCCAATCCGCCAATAATCTGCGTAATGGGCCAATAATTGCATTATGTGTTACCGGTTTTAGTCCTTATGAAGGAAACAGTTGGTGTTCAACCAAACAGCCCAATATAAACGTGTACTTTTATGTGCAACTAACATTGACAAGCTTCAGCTACAGCATATAACTAAGTCAATTGCCAGCATTTAAGGTTAATTTGTAGGTTAACACATGTAATTTGGATTTATAGGTTAATATTTAAATGCAGTGAAAGATAATTTCTTCCTGACAAGAAGAAAATTACAAAGTCAAGGGTCACAATATTATTTCTTTAAGCTGTCTAAATAGATGAGACAGTTGGTCATTGTTAGTTGTTAGAAAAAAAAATACCTATATACTAAATAAATATAAGTAAATCTATTAACATTGATGAAGAAAGAAGATAAAAATTAAAAGATATATTGTTCAAAAATGTTTAGTGTACACATGAATCTTTTGATTTAATGCAAATTATTAAATTTATTTCACAAATTAATTCATTTTATATTTATTATATTTAATTTTAAATATGTTAATACATTCTTATTTTATTTCATGTTAAAAGAAGACAGCAGTTACAGAATAATCTGCATTTAAAGTGGCATACGGAATGATAAAAGGATGTTCTACAGCTGTTTAATATTTTTTAAATACTACAATGTATTGGAAATGCCTTGAGGGGAATTTCTAGTATAAAACTGCAAGTCCAATCATAATATAAATGGCAGCATTTTATTCTAAGTCACTTTTTTTCAAGGCCCTAATCCGTCATGCTATTTACATCAATATTTCCAAAGGAATTAAACAATGTTAAGAATTTGAAAGAAGCAGTAACAAGAGAGGGACATGGAAAATGGATTAATGACTGAGAGCACGATGGAAATTTCAAATGAAATGTATATATTATATATTTTGTCCATCAAGTATGAAAATGTCACTGTTAGTGTAAAGGGACACAATCATGTAAAAATATTGTTTTAATTTACATTTATTTAAACATAGATTGGTTTCCAGAACTCAATGTGCCAAAAATAACAGTCACGTTTGCATTTCTTACTGATTTGAAATGGCTGTGTGCATTACACAGTGGCTAGATCTCACCTGCCATTGGGGAGATATGTATCAAGACTGGAAAAAAAAAATGTGTAAAGCTGGGTACACATGTAAAGATTTTCTGTCCAATCATCCAACTAGTTGATTGGTTGGAATGAAAATCTGGTAAGGTATGAAAGCAAATGACAATCAGCAATTTGCTCCCAAACGCCGGAAAATGGACAAACACTGTTGTTTGAACAAATTGTTTAGATCAAACTTTTAACAAACTTGTCTAAATGACCATTTTCATCTGTTTTCTGGCATTTAGGAGCAAATTGCTGATCATCAGTTACTCCCATACGTTACCAGATTTTCATTCCAACCAATCAACTAGTTGGATGGTTGGACAAAAAATCTTTACGTGTGTATGCAGCCTATGAGTGATAAATAACCAAACAATCAGCTTTTAACTGTTATTTTTGAAGTACAGTGGGTAAATTACAGAAGCTAATTAGTTGGTACTTTATCGTTCTCCGAGGCTTGATGCATATCCCCCATTATCTCCTGCTTGGACATTATGGCTGATGGAATAAAAACAACAGACATACAGTAACAATTAACGTTCGCAGTTTAGTATAATTTAAAGCCCTACAGTTAATTCTTCCTGTTTCTACTTCAGGGTCCATAGGGGGTCCACAGGGTTGACCTTGGGGGGTATAGCTGGATCTGGATCCACGGGCACCACGCAGTTAAAGCTTTCACTGCTCCCAGGATGCACTTGGGTCCGTCCTCCTCTATACCCCGCCCCCGAGCCTCAGGCACCTCAGTTTTAGTTGGTGCCCGGCCGGAGTCGGGTCACCCTGTCGCAGTGGGGCTGCAGGAGCAGCCCCTAAGCTTTATTTTAAAGAGAAAATTTTTAATTTTTTTCTTCTTTTTTTTACACTATCAGAGCGGCAGCATCAGACTGTCCGTGCGGCGGCCCGCGGATACTTTCTATGCAGTCAGAAGCCTCCGGTCTCTGGGGACAGACCAGAGGCGCTAGCAGCGGTGGCGGGCTCCCCCTCTATAGAGGAATACCCCACATGTCCACTAGACCACCAGGCTGATAGGCTCAGCACGCCTTTCAACACGCAGTCTGGCGTCGCTGAGCTGCTCTTATCTCTCGGCCACTCCTCCTCTGAGGTCTCCGGCGGCCATCTTTACTGGCAGGCATCGCAGACTTCCAAGCGGTATCAAGTGGACCAGTCCCCCTGTGTACCTCTCCCCTGCTAAAGGACAGTGTACAAAGCGCTATAGCCCTCCCAGACACTGAATCTGGGCAGTTGATTGTAGCGGAAGGTGCAGTGAGTATAACTTTTCTGCATTGTATGTGACTGTTGCTAGTGCTGCCTGTCTGTGACTTATTTCTACTTACTGTCATCTTATATCTATCCCTATCCTTCTCCTACGGCCTGGCAGGTGTGTGGGGGAAGGGCGTTTTTCTGATACCCTCACTTATATAAATCACGTATTTGTGGGGTCAGTCACATACTGTTGTGTGCTACACAGTACCATATCTGGGCTGTTTGTGTTGCATACTGGTGAGTGCGCGGGTGTTAACACCGTAATTCCTCTGGTGATACGTATTTTTGGGGTATTTACGGTATCATGTCTGATGAGGAGACTGAGCACTCCGTGGCTCCTGTGTTGTTTTCCTGCAGACGCTGTGCTGCTGGAATTGATGGGGAGGATTTATCTCAGGATGGTCTGTGCGGGCAGTGCCAGCTGGTACCGGGCCCCTCTAAACCCCCTGTATCACAGGACCCTCCTTGGGTGATGTTTTCACAGTACTGGCATCCATTGCGGACCGGTTATCGGTCCCATCAATGGTCCCTTCTAGGGCATTGCCCCAGCCCACCATCCCCCGTTCCCCGGGTATTCCGCAAATATTGCAGTCTCCCCCCGGGGCCCAGACTGTGGGTCCTTATTCGGGACTGCCTGTGTATGTCCAGTCTCCTCCTGTGACGCAGCAGTCTGTAGTGCCTTTTCAGAGTTTTCCTCAGACGGCTCCTCCACCTTGGGTGGATGTTCTCTCCAGCTCTGTACAGAGTCTGGCGGCCTCATCCTCGGCGTTTCAGTCGATGTTGCAAAGTGATGTGCCACCGAGGGCGTCCAAGCGTCCTGTCGTGAGTTCACTGGCTGCGCAGTTGTCGGACTCGGAAGTGTACTCAGATGACGGAGAGATCCACGAGGACTCTGACTCTGATGCCATGGGGCAGGAGGTGGAGGCTAAGTCCTCCATTAATGTTCCAGCATTAGTTAGGGCGGTGCGGGCTATCCTCCATATAGAGGATGATGCGCCGGCTCCTAGGTCGAAGTTCCCTAATTTTAAAAAAGCCAAGGTGACTTTGAATGTGTTTCCCCTGTCTGATCAATTAACGGATCATATGGTGGCGGCCTGGCAATTACCCAGTAAGAGGTTCCTGCCTCAGAAGAAGTTGGAGTCAAATTATCCTTTTCCTGAAGCTCATTGTAGGAAATGGGAGACTCTGCCGGCGGTGGATTCTCACGTCACCCGCTTGATCAAAAGCGCAACGCTGCCATTGCCGTCTATCTCCTCTTTAAAGGATCCTACGGACAGGAAGGTGGAGACTTGTTTGAAGTCCATTTACTCTCTTTCCGGGGCGGTGGCTCGCCCGTCCATGGCTATCTCCTGGGTGGCTAAAGCCATTGAGAACTGGGCCAATGCCTTGGAGGATACCTTTACTGACGATGCTCTGGATATCCAGAGAGTGTTAGTGGGACAGATGAGGGATGCGGCTTCCTATATTGGGGAAGTGTCTTTGGATGTCAGCCTGCTAACTTCTAGGGTTTCGGCTGCAGCTGTGTCAGCTCGGCGGTCCCTGTGGCTGAGGTCCTGGAGGGTTGATGCAGACTCTAAAAAGGGTCTAGAGTACTTGCCTTTTAATGGAGAATTGCTATTTGGTCCAGATTTGGACAAAATAGTTGATACCTTGGTTAAGTCCAAGTCGGCTTTCCTCCCTTCGGCCTCTGCGCCGGCTAAAGTAAGGAGCTCTGCTTTTCGGTCTTTTCGGGTTCAGGGTAAGGCCAAGGGTCAGTCCTTCCCGAGACATTTGGCAACCAAGGCCGCACCCAAGCCCAAGAAGCAGGCATGGAGTGCTCGGCGCCCTTCTTCCAAGCGGGAGGATAAACTTACTGCCTGTTGGGACGGGCCTCTCTCTGGGGGACCCCAGAGTGGGAGGCCGACTTCTTAAATTCGCCCAGTGTTGGCGCAATACCACCATGGATGCCTGGGTTCGAGAAGTAGTTTCTCAGGGGTATGCCCTGTCTTTTCGGTTCAGGCCGCCCCACCTGTTTTTCTGCACGAGTCCTTCTCTGGACAAGACCAAAGCTAGCCAGATTCAGGTAGCTATAGAATCCTTGCTACAAGCAGGGGTCATTGTTCCCATTCCGCAGTCTCAGCACAGGATGGGGTACTATTCTACTCTGTTTCTGGTGCAGAAACCCAATGGTTCTCATCGCCCTATCCTGAATTTGAAGTCTCTGAACACATACCTCAGGGTTCCCAAGTTCAGGATGGAAACGTTACATTCCATCATTCTGGCGATGGAACCCGGGGATTACATGGTCTCCCTCGATATCCAGGACGCCTATCTCCATGTGCCCATAGCCCCAGCACATCAGCGGTATCTGAGGTTTGCTATCCTGGACCTTCACTACCAGTTTCAGGCGTTGCCTTTCGGCCTTTCCACGGCTCTGAAGGTGTTCACCAAGGTTATGGCAGTTATGGCTGCCCACCTTCGGGGTCAGGGTTATACGGCTGCTGCCATACCTGGACGATCTTCTGCTGCTGGCAAGCTCCCCGGAGGTGCTTCTTCGACATCTCCACCTGACCATTGCTTGTCTTCAAGCACACGGGTGGTTGATAAAATGGAAGAAGTCATCTCTGATCCCATCACAATGGATGGTCCATCTGGGAGCACTTCTGGATTCTTGTCAACAAAGGATTTTCTTGACTCCCGAAAAGGTGTCTTCCCTATAACTGAGGATACACAGTTGCCTGAGCAGTGGCAGGGTGCCGGTCCATTCGGCAATGAGAGTCCTGGGGTCCATGGTGTCGACATTCGACATGGTGGAGTTTGCCCAGTTCCATTCCAGGCCCCTGCAGGGGCAGATTCTTTCGGAGTAGAACGGGTTATCTCACCGGATCCATTCTCAGATGCTGGTCTTGTCCCCGGATGTGCGCCGGTCTCTGGCGTGGTGGCTTCAGTCAGCTCATCTCATCCAGGGTCGCCCCTTTTGGATCCCGGACTGGGTTCTGCTGATGACAGATGCCAGTCTCTGGGGTTGGGGGGCAGTGACCAGCTTGTTGTCTCTTCAGGGCTGTTGGTCGGCGGAGGAAGCCGTCCTTCTCATAAACGTTCTAGAGCTGCGGGCAGTGTACCGTGCTCTACTGTCGTCAGAGCAGTGCAGGTGCAATCGGACAATGCTACCACAGTGGCGTACATAAATCACCAGGGAGGGACTCGTAGTCGAGCTGTGATGTCGGAGGTGTCTCAGATCCTGGCTTGGGCGGAGTGCCACCTTCCGGCAATCTCGGTAGTCTTCATCCCGGGAGTCCTCAATTGGGAAGCGGACTTCCTCAGCCGTCAAGACGTGCATCACGGGGAATGGTCGCTTCACCCAGAGGTGTTTCAACTTCTCGTGGACAAATGGGGACTGCCGGAGTTGGACCTGATGGCCTCCCGTCACAACTGCAAGTTGCCCGTGTATGGTTCAAGGACAAGAGATGCAGGCGCAAGCCTAGTGGATGCGCTGTCTGTGAAATGGACGTTTCACCTAGCGTACCTGTTCCCTCCAATCTCCCTGCTACCTCGGGAACTCAGAAAAATCAAACAGGACAGGGGCACGTTTCTGCTGGTGGCCCCAGCGTGGCCCAGACATCCTTGGTACTCCGATCTCAGGAGCTTGTCCGTAGATGCTCCGTTCCTTCTGCCTCAGCATCGTAACCTGCTGTGTCAGTGGCCCTGCCTTTACCCAGATCTGGGTCGGCTGTCTTTGACGGCGTGGTTCTTGAGACAGCTGTCTTAAGGTCCCGGGGTTTTTCTAACTCTGTCATCAGTACCAAGCTGAGGGCGGGTAAGCCTGCCTCTGCACGGATTTACCACAGAGTGTGGCACACTTACTTTCAGTGGTGTGAGTCCAGAAACATTGATCCTCAGGTGTTCAGGGTTTCTAGGATTTTGGCATTTCTGCAGTCAGGTCTTGACCTGGGCTTACGTCTTGCTTCCCTGAAGGTTCATGTATCGGCTCTGTCTGTATGGTTCCAACATCGGATCGCTACACTGCCTGATGTTCACACCTTTTTCCAAGGTGTTCTTAGAATTCAACCTCCCTTTGTGCCTCCAGTGGCTCCATGGGACTTGGCGGTGGTTCTTCGGGTCCTGCAGGGACCTCCCTTTGAGCCCCTTGAGTCCGTTGACCTCAAGCAGTTAACACTGAAAACTGTCTTTCTCCTGGCAATTGCTTCGGCCAGGAGGGTATCTGAGTTGGGGGGCACTTTCCTGTAGTCCCCCCTTCCTAATTTTTCACCAGGACAGGGCTGTGCTTCGTACTCGTCCTGAGTTTTTGCCTAAAGTAGTCTCTAAGTTCCACATCAATCAGGAACTTGTGGTACCAGCTTTTCAATCTCCTGATCTTACAGCTGGTGAGGCTTCGTTGGACGTTGTCCGTGCTCTCAGAGTTTATGTTGATCGGACGGCTTCTGTAAGAAAGTCCGATTCCTTGTTTGTCCTCTTTGGTTTTCATAAGATGGGTTGGCCTGCCAACAAACAAACAGCCTGTTGGCTTTGTTCTGTTATTAGGGAGGCTTATATACAGGAACGTTTACCTGTTCCAGCCTCTGTTAAGGCTCATTCCACTCGGTCTGTGGGTCCTTCTTGGGCTGCTAGACGTGGTGCCTCCGCTGTTCAGCTGTGCAAGGCAGCCACTTGGTCTTCAAATCAGACATTTTTGAGGTTTTATGCGTTTGACACCTTTGCCTCTCAGGATGCATCCTTCGGGCGCAGGATTCTCCTTTCTGCTCAGGAGCGTCCCCGCCCTTAGTTGAACTGCTTTGGGACATCCGCAAGGTCATCCCTGTGGACCCCCTATGGACCCTGAAGTAGAAAACAAGAGATATGGTAAGAACTTACCTTTGTTATCTCTGTTTCTACGAAGTCCATAGGGTCCACAGGGCGCCCGCCCTGATGCACCTGGCTTCAAATGGGCTGTGTGGCTGGTCACCGGTTTCCCGTCTCCCATTTCTGTGAGTATGGTTTCTTGTGTGTTCCAGTCTTCTTTCTCTCTGTTTAGTCTCCTCCTCCGGCCTTGGCTGCTTACCAACTGAGGTGCCTGTGGCTCGGGGGCGGGGTATAGAGGAGGACGGACCCAAGTGCATCCTGGGAGCAGTGAAAGCTTTAACTGCGTGGTGCCCGTGGATCCAGATCCAGCTATACCCCCCAAGGTCAACCCTGTGGAACCTATGGACTTCGTAGAAACAGAGATAACAAAGGTAAGTTCTTACCATATCTCTTGTTATTCACTGAAATGTGTGGTTAAGGAAGCTGCTGCACTGGTAACAATGTTGCTTGCTAACTTCTAGACTGAGCATTCATGCATTTTAAGAAAGTGGCCCTAGGATACATTTTCCTTCAATGTCAAACATTACATCTAATAGTATGTCAGAGATATGTAAATGTGTAGTTACAGTGACCCCAATTTACTACTTCTTCTGCATGATTGAAAAAAAATGTAATTAGAATGGAATTACAGCTCAATTTCATAATTTTTTTAATCCATCGTGTTTAAGAGATGTACACTAAAATGTTTTTTTTTATACCAGTTTAGAAATGCAGACCATGACACATTTATACATAAACAGTACAGTTATTACATTTGCCTGTACAAGAGAGTAACTATTACAGTAATAGTGACCGCTTTCTCAGGGAAAAGAAGAATTCACCTAAGGGTACACCTTGGGATACGATGGCTCTGGACAAACCCAGCAACCTGAAAATAACATTCTTTATTTTGTTGCATATGTACACCCTGTAACTTAGATTTGTACACTTTTTGCCTTAAGCAAAGTAAAAAAGATTATTTAAATATTTTGTCAGGACTGTTAGTTTATTCCAGTTGATGTTCGTTCTAGCAAGAGCTATGATCTTCATCACATTAGTGCCCAGGGCATCATACAGTATGTCTTTAGCATACTGCTATTCAATGCATTGTTTTACTAAGGTAATTATTATATGAAAAACATTTTATACAATGGAAATACATGTATTGGATATGATATCCAGAAATCTTAGGACTTAAGGATTTCCATGTTGATTGTATTCTATAATTCATTGCACTTTACTTAAAATATACTACAGTAAATGATGTTAAAAAATGACCCCTAGTAGTCACATCTTGATTACTTTTTAGCAGTGTTTCTCACAGTGACTGTACAAGGAGGGATATAGTTATAGAATTATGTCTGGGAGAATGATACTATCACAGATCAGTTGCAGCAATTATTTGTTTGGTGTTTTTGGTCTATGATACTTTATACTGTAGATAATGGGTATTCTGACTACTAGTACCCATATTGGTGTATTAATTGAATTTTATTTTTGAGGACTGAATTTGTTTTAGAAAAATGATATAAAAGGTTCATAGGATGTGATAAGTCGCTGATGGAAAGTCACAATATATATTTATAATGCAAATTTTAGTTAGTGATCTTATATCTTTTAGACAATTTTACTAACTACTAACCATAGGTTAACCCACTGCTTGGACTGTGTGAATACTTCTTTCTATTACTAATACTGATCTAATGCTTCACCACACAAGCAGTATGCAGTGTACAACAAAGAGACAATATGCTATTAGATAATTCGGTACGGCTGCCTTCTCAGAGACACGTCTGTTCAAACATGTAATTAAGAAATACTTATAGAAAACAAGAGGCCCCAAACATACATACAGTAACAAGTGTTAAAACTTCACATCTAGATTATTTGCATACCATATGTGGAGACATGGAAACATTGATAGGGGCTGAATCCCATGTACTAAAGACTAAACTAAAAATAGTGTAACACAGTAATTATCACTTACAAGAGAACTTCAGACTAACGGTATTACCTGTACTAGAAAATTTAGTTTTTCAGGCATGTAAATAGATCTATCTTGTTCATGGAATTTTCACAGGTAGCCAATCAACATCAGCCCTTCTAGGGGGAGGAATCTCCTCATAAAACATGATACAGGTTGAGTCTCCCATATTCAAAATGCTTGGGACCAAGGCTATTTTGGATATTGGAATATTCCGTATTTTGCAATATTTGTATACCATATTGAAATGTCTTATGAAAAGGGCTCAAATCTAAACACAGAATGCATGTATGTGTTATATACACCTTATACATACAGCCTATAAGCTATTTTATACTTTATTTTTAATTATTTTGTGCCTTAAACAAAGTTTGTATACATTGAACCATCAAAAATCAAAGATTTCACTATCTCAGTCATGCTAAAAATATTCCGTATTTCGGAATATTCCGTATTATGAAATATTTGGATATGGGAGACTCAACCTGTATAAACAGTTATGGTGTAATATGTCAGATAGAGGAGCAGCTCTTCCTAACAAAAGAAAGAAATTGGTATTTATATATCTTCAATTTCAGACATATAAATAACAACTTAATTCCCAGAATTTCTCCAGGTAGCAGAACACCATCATCACTGCAGGGGATGGATCACCTTAGAAAGAATAAAAAAAGGGTGAGGCAGACATGTCTGCATCTTTATGCTAATGCCAGTACAAAGGGCCTGATTCAGAGCCGGACGCTATTTGCGCTCGCACGTTCAGAAAAAGGGGCCGGATATTTAAATAGACCGCTCGCTCTTTGTGGTCTGTTGACGCCTCTATGTCTGAGCGAGCCAACGAAATATGCGCTCGCTATTTTGTAAAGACGCCCCCTGGCCGTTCGCATCATACGTCATCTCCGCTATTTATTAGATTAATCGAGTACATCGAAAGGCGTATGAACTGCTCGCAGTGCTTGTGGTAGCATTTTCCTACCGCAATCATGCGAGCAGTTCAGGCTAAGAGACAACCAAGTGACGTGGCCGATGACGCTGCTTTGTTAATTATGCACACCCTTAAAACGCCCGTTTTGACCGTTTGGCATGCGTGCATTTGGATCTCCACTCCCCGTTTTCAAGCACCTTCCCCTGATACCACCCACAAACGCCTCATTCTGTCACTCAAATTAGCAGGCATTCACTATTTTGCGAACACACGATTTCCGACCGCAATGACTGGTTGGCGCATGCGCATTACGACCCATACGCATGTGCAGATGTGCGAACATCACTCGGAGCGAACGAGCGGCCGCTTACGAGCGGCTCTGAATCAGGCCCAAAGTCCCTCCCTGGTGTAGATCCGAGTGTCCGAGTGTGCAAGGACTGAGGCACCCGCTGTTAGCGTTCGTACACACTGTAATATCACTTGTTTCATCTTAAGGCGCATTATTGGTCGCACCATCAAAACTTGCATCTGCTCTATGGCAGGTGCAGTTTCTCCATTTGAGTAAGGCCTCATATGTGGGCAGCATGGACGGTGTAATGGTTAGCATTACTGCCTCACAGCACTGAGGTCCTGGGTTCAATTCCCACCATGGCCTTAACTGTGTTGAGTTTGAGTTTGTATATGCTCCCCGTGGTTGCATGGGTTTCCTCCGGGCTCTCTGGTTTCATCCAAAAATATATTGGCAGGTTAATTGTCTCTCAACAAAAATGAATCCTAGTGTGTATGTGTGTGGTATAGGGAATATAGATTGTAAGGTCCACTTGGGCAGGGACTGATGTGAATTGAATATTCTCTGTAAAGCAGAACATGTGTGTGCTATATAAATAACTGTTAATAAATAAATAAATAAATCTGCACTCAAACACTTTCAACATAATGCCCGCAACACGCCTTCCGGCTCTCACATAAGACACAAGTTGTCTTTTTAGCCACCCCTGGTTACCTCCCAGTCACCCTTACTTCTGCTAATGTGTGTTCAAATCTGAACTGAGGGCCTGATTCAGAGCCAGACGCTCTGACCAGAGCGCTCGCTCGGAATCAGTGCCCTCCTCCCTAAAAATGGAGCGGCCTCCTGGCCGCTCGTATAGCTGTGGGTGACCATAGTGAGCGGCCATGATGATGGTCGCGATGGTCAAAGACCATCGCGACCATCGGGCTTGTGACGAGACCCTGTGGTAGGGTCTTGCTGCCGCAAGCCCAGGAGTGATTTTGGCTCTATCAGAGCCAAAATCACTCCCACTGACATCATTACTGATGTCAGTGGGGCCGGACTCAGACGGTAGGCGTTCCCATGGGAACGCCTCCGTCTGGCAGCCACGCCCCGGCATGCCCACCAAAGGGGGCGTGCTGTCAGTCACCATCGACAGCACGCCCCCTTTGGTGCGAGACCCCAAGCGACGTATTCCTCATCGCTCGCCGGGTCTCGCGCATGCGCACGACGGAGCTCCCTCCGTCGTGTGCATGTGCATTCGGCAAACATCGACCCGCTTGCGAGCATCCTTTGCTCGCGAGTGGGTCTGAATGACCCCCTGTGATTCTATACGTACAAAATTGGAACGCATACGTGGTGCGTCTCTGACACATGCAGAGTGCAGACAAAATAAGATGCCCGTTTGCGTGAATTTTGGACTAGCTTCCAACTCAGAATCAGGCCCATAGTGTTCTATGTGGAAAGGGGGCTCTAGACTGCACATCCTGAAAATATATGCAATGGGAGGTGCTACCTGTGGAGACTATTGTTGCAAACACACAAAGAAGAATTACAAATGCACAACTCTTTTGGGGCGTGGGTCCCCTGGATTGCTTTGGTTGGGCTGCTTCGGGGCATCGCAATATAATGCTTTTTCTTTTCCTTTCTTGCACTTTTAGCACTTCCATTGTTTGTTTAATATATATGTATTATTTTCACATCTTTATTTTTCACTTTACTATATGCAACAGCAGCTGCTCTTATCTATCCTACACCTTTTTACACTTCACCTTTCCTTATTGGAGTGATGCCCTGTGGTGGCTCAGCTGGGCTGGTTTGGGGGTGTCCTGCACTCTGGATTTCAACCCCAGTATGTTAGGGACCTACCCTCAGAGGTTACCTGTGCACGGTAGGTAGGCCCATAACCATGGCCATGATTATGCCAAAACCCATAGTGTACTATGTCAGACAGGGCCGCCACAACCCACTCAGCATAGCTTGCACTGCAGGGAGGCGCCAGGCTGGAGAGGTGCTCGCAGCTGTTGCTGAGTCAGTTGTTGCTGCTGCCGGCTGCTGCTGCGCTGTCAAGCGGCAGACCGCTGCAGTGGAGAGCGTCCGAGCCTGAGAGGCCACACAGTCTCATCCTCTTGCTGTTCACAGAATGGGCTGGGGGGCAGGGTGCCAGATGCCCCCCGGGCTGGTACTTTTTTTTACTTCCTGAGTCCTCTGTGCAGCTGCCAGTGCCTACTCAGTGCAGATGCCCCAGTGATCCCTCCCCCCCCTGTCTGAGACCCCGATTCCCCACACCCTCCTGTCCTCTTTACCCTGTCATTACCCTGGTCCCTGACTGTATTCTACTGGATCTCCTGTCCCGCTCCCCTCACCTCGAATCTCTGCCCACTCCTATCCTCTACCCTGTCTGCCACTACTTTGACTCTATTCTATGCACTCTATTCACCTCCTGTCCCTAGCCAAGACCCTGCCCCTCACCACGAGTCCTTACCCCCTCAACTGCCCTGTCTGGCTATTCTAGTCTACTCCCTCCTGGCTAAGATATCACCTCTCGTCTGAGACCCTACCCTCTCATATACCCTGGTGGTTTGGTCGTTATTGTCTGCGGGAAAAATCCCGGTGGGCCGATTGCTTGTGGGGCCACTTTTCAAATTAGTTCCCACTCCCCGATTCGTGTCACCCAGCCCGCCAGCTCCTTAACACACAGTGACAAAGACAGCCTGGCCCCGGCTGTCTGTCAGTATTTCCCCGTTGCTTAGCATCTCTCGCGAGAAGAGAGGCCAGCCTATTAAAGCCCCACCCAGCCAATGGTCAGCGTCATTGAGGGAATTGAAAGTGCGCTGGACTGCGGGTGATGGTGATGGCTGGCGTGGCAACGTGGGGTAAGTTATGGGGCTGGGGGCCGCCTAGTTAATCTGTCAGCACTCAGTCTGATCATCTCCTCTCCACTCTCCCCTCCCCAGGCTGTGAAGTTTAAGTTTAATTTCACAGCCTGCAGCCTGGTAGGCTCTGAGTCTGAACTTAACAGCCTGGGGAGGGGAGAGTGAAGAAGAGACAATCAGGCTGGCTGCAGTCAGTGGTGCCTGGTGGTAGCAGTGGAAGCTATGCTAGCCATCAGAGGTCAGGGGTTTATTTAAAATCCTGAAGAGATGATCCCTGGCCGGGGAAGGACAATAGCAATAGCCATTTCCAATGGGGCAGGCTGCTGACTAGGAGAACATGCACTGCATGCATGCTGTCAGGTGATATGACAGGTCGGGGCTGGGCTGATAATAGGGAGATGGAGTCTGGACACAGCTCTCAATATCTCTCAGTCTCATCTGTATCAGGAAAGCTGTGTTGTGAGGGGCTGTGATGTGAAGGGAGCTGTCATATGAGGGAGACTGTGCTGAGGGGCGCTGTGTTGTGAGGGGCTGTGCTGTGAAGGGGGCTGTCATATGAGGGAGACTGTGCTGAGGGGGGCTGTGGTGTGAGGGGCTGTGTTGTGAGGGGCTGTGCTGTGGGAAGCTGTACTGTGATGAGCTATGCTGTTAAGGGGGCTGTCATATGAGGGAGACTGTGCTGAGGGTGGATGTGGTGTGAGGGGCTGTGTTGTGAGGGGCTATGTTGTGGGAAGCTGTGCTGTGTGGAGCTATGCTGTTAAGGGTGCTGTCATATGAGGGAGACTATGCTGAAGGGGGCTGTGAGGAGTGCTGTGAGGGGGAGAGGGTTTTACTGGGCTCTGGGAGGATGCTTTGATGTGGGGAGAGGGTTGTCACTGGGGGCACAGAGGAGATGGTGCAAAAAAGGGATGACCCTGGGGGTAAAGAGGAGAGATACATTGGTGGAGATCCTGGTGGATGGTATTGGAGAGTGACAGGGGGATGGTGCTGTCGAGATACAGGGGGATGGTACTGGCAAGAACTCCTGTTGCATGTTGATGACATTGGCTTTATTCCTACAGGCAGTTTCCAGACCATGTGATCTTCTGCATGAATAGTGAATACTGACTCAAGACACTGCCTGTCCAGGTTCCTTGTTGCAGAGAAATCATATACTGTAGGTAAGAAAATACTTATTCACATGCTGTGTTTATTCACTGAAGAGAGGGACTGGGGGCATATCCATCAGCTCACAGAGTGGTGGGCATGCCCCCAGCATGGTGAAAACAAGGGGAGTAGCTTGCAGGCATAGCATTTAACACACAGCCACACCCCTTGCACAAGGCCACACCCACTTTTTTAGGCGCGCACCTTCAGCACGCGCACATAGGGCCGCTTTCAGGATTTTTTCCAGGGCCACTTTCAATTTCCAATTAACTTGTCTGGCTTTTCCAATCTACTCCCTACTGTCCCTTGCCAAGACCCCACTCCCTTGCCCAGAGTCTCTGCCCCTTTCCCAGTCTATCCTATTTCTGAATTATTTTCCCGTACCATGGAGCTCCGCAGGGACCAGACACTTCTCCTTCTGGTATGTGCATGTGGAGGTGTGAAAATGTTTCAATATTAACTAGGGGGATGGTATACTTCGACAATGAGATTGCGGTGTAATTGTTATTTAATTGGGGGGGTAATACTGTCTGTGCTGGGGATTTTGTATTAATGTGCATGCATAGGTAGTATTATTGTGTTTCTGTGTGTGTGAGGGGTGTATTCATCTTATCTGTTATATGTGGGTCACTGATGGTCTCTGCATTATTTGGCGGTCAATACGGGGCTCTCTGTATTATCTAATGGTCACTATGATGCTCTCTGCATTATCTGGCATTCACTGCGATGTTCCCTGCATCATCTGGTGTTCACTGTGATTCTCTCTGCATTATCTGGCAGTCACTAGGATGTTCTCTGCATTATTTAGTGGTTACTGCGATGTTCCCTGCATTTTCTGGCATTCACTGCAATGCTCTCTGCATTATCTGGTGGTCACTGCGATGCTCTCTGCATTATCTGGTGGTTACTGCGACGCTCTCTGCATTATATGGTGGTCAATGCAACGCTCTCTGCATTGTCTGGTGGTCACTGCGACGATCTCTGCATTATCTGTTGATCACTGCAATGCTCTCTGCAATATTTGGTGGAAACTGTTGCGTTCTATTCATTATCTAGTAGTCAAAGCTACACTCTCTGCATTTTCTGGCGGTCACAGCGATGTTCTCTGCATTAAATGGTGGTCACTGGGTTGTTCCCTGCATTATCTAATGGTCACTGCAACACTCTCTGCATTATCTGATGGTCACTGCAACACTCTGCATTATCTGGCAGTCGAAGTTACGCTCTATGCATTATTTGGCAGAGCTGGGTTGTTCCCTGTATTATCTGACGGTCTGTGCGATGTTCCATGCATTATATGGTGGTCACTGGCATGTTCCTTGAATTATATGGTGGTTACTGGGATGTTCTCTGTATTACCTGGTGGTCACTGTGATGTTCCCTGCATTATATGGTGGTCACTGGGATGTTCCCTGTATTATCTGACGGCCTCTTCATTCAAAAATACTACAATATTTGCTGCAAAATGCTAAATGGTTTCTGTCATGTTGGTAGATGGAATAATAATGCAGCTGCCATTGTTATATTTTGTATGTGTTACTGATACAGATGTTCTTGGTATTCGTGTTACTGTAGGTAGCAGCAATCCCAACAGGCGCAAAGTAGGTGGATGTCATGTTCTTATAGAAGATCCAAATGGAGGCTATTCCCCCCATTACTGATTTGTAACCTATTTTACTGATAATGGAAGATGCTTCCTAGGGGTGTAAGTGGAGGTCTATGAGCCCCAGCAAAACTCTACTAAATTGACCACTAAACACCCTGCTCCCACATTTTTATTACCGATGTTACCTAATTGTGTTCCTGTATTGCTTTGACAAATTCATTGTAAGTATTTTCAGTTTGTAGTAAAAACACCATGGGCAACAAACATGTACATGGTAGGAAAGGTGCAATGCGGTGGAAGAACAGGACCACATGACTGAAAGCGTGCATCACATGATTTGCTTACATTTTGCGATATGATGATGCTTCATTGACATCTGAGCCCTCTACAATTATTTGGATGCTGCTGGGGGTCTGGATTCCTATCAGTACTACTGTGGCATGTGTATAAGGGACACTACTACTATGACAGGTGTATAAGGGGCACTTCTACTGTTGCATTATGTGTATAAAGAGCTCTACTGTGTAGCGTAATGTGAATAATTGGCACTACTGTGTGATGTAATGTGAATATGGGACACTACTATGTGGTGTAATGTGAATCACTATGTGTGGTATAATGTGAATAAGATTGTGCTACTGTGTGGCATAATTTGAATTGGGGGTACTAATGTATTGTCATGCCCCTTCCCTGTGAGACTACACCTCTTCGGCGCACACTGGGCCTGATTCGGAGCCGGATGCTCTGACAAGAGCGCTCGCTCTGAATCAGGGCCCTCCTACCTAAAATCGGAGTGGCCTCCTGGCCACTCGCATAGCTGTGGGTGACCACCCACAGCTTATGCGAGTGGCCAAAAAGATGGTCGCGATGGTCAAGACCATCATGACCATCGGGCTTGCGACGAGACCCTACGGTAGGGTCTCGTTGCCGCAAGCCCAGGAGTGCTTTTGACTCTATCAGAGTGATGTCAGTGGGGCCGGCCCCAGACGGTAGGCGTTCCCATGGGTACGCCTCCGTCTGGGCAGCAATGCCCCCGGCACGCCCACCAAAGGGGGCGTGCTGTCACTCACCATCGACAGCACGCCCCCTTTGGTGCTTGGCCATCGCTATTCGGGTCTCGCGCATGCACACGACGGAGCTCCCTCCGTCATGCGCATGCGCACTAGGGCACCATCGACCTGCTTGCGAGCACTCAGCGCTCGCGAGCGGGTCTGAATCAGGCCCACTGTCCCTTTATAGAATATGGGTTGGAGGGCGCAAATTTATAGTTTGCAGGGGGGCGCCGAACACCCTGGCACCGTCCCTGATGTCAGATAAAAATTAAGTGTCTAGTACCTTAAATAGGTATATCACAAGTAAATCAGATGTATTTTTTGGACTTTAACACCAATTTAACATTTATTTATATAGCGTTAGTATGTTCCATGGTGCTTTACAATTGAAAGCAAATACAGTAATGATGTTAAACTGGACATTACATGGCAAATGGAGAGTTAAAAGGCCTTACTCGCAAGCTTACAATCTATGCAGGCACTTATATAACTGCTCAAATTAAATTTCAGTGATTGCCTTTGTAACAGTGGCTGTTCTACATCTGTCATATTTACAAGCCCCACGGACCTGTATTTGTTTTTCTGCCTTCTGTATACACACCAGTAACATTCACGTGAGATATGCTCCTGTCAACAGAACATAGGGCTTGATTCACTATGGATCGCTACTGCGATCGCAGCTGTGATTACGCACGCAGACCCGCTGCAAAAATATGCTAATGCTTGCAATAGCAATGCCAGCATAGAGATGCCCACTACCGCTTTCGCACATCCGTAAATACCTTCCTGCGTATACATCGGGAACATCGAGTAACATCGGCCCCTCACGCACAATTACAACAGGTCAGACCTTACTCAGAAATCGATAACCTTGTTGCCCGCAGTAAGTACACAAGCTGTGTATGCCGTCACAGTGGCTAATTTATGCACACCCATGCAACAGAGTTGAAACGGACAGACACATCTTCTTTTCTCCTACCACTCCCCCGTCAAAACCCCCAAACGCTGATCTCCTGTCACTCTTTCTGCGATGGCTGTGTTTCTGCATAGGTGATCGCAATGCCAACTCACGCAAGCACACTGCGGTGCATATGTAACTAAAATTAAGATAAATGGTTTCTCTCTTAAGATAAATTGTTCTGCAATAGATCGTATCATGACTCATATTTCTTTGCTGTTGTAGGTATATTGTCCTGCATTGGTTACCTGTATTCTACCAAATTCAATATAAAATTATTTTACTTACATATAAGACTATTAATCAGACCACACCAACATACATCTCTTCACTTGACCTCTCCGCTCTGCACAAGATCTGTGTCTCTCATCCACACTCATTACCTGTTCCCATTCACAGTTACAGGACTTTTTTCTGAGTGTACAAACTCTGTGGAATGCCCTCCTATGCCCAATAGGACTTTCCTCTAGTCTCCAAACCTTCAAGCGCTCCCTAAAAATTCACCTCTTTAGGCAAAATTCAAGAACCACACATAACCTCCATAAGTTATTAAAATAAATTGCATCCTCTCTATACAGTCTACACATAACTTTACATAAATTCTCTTTCTTCACTTTCGCATCCTGCCGACCCTAGGCCAACATTCCTGTGTGACTGGATCATACAGCCCACCAAGAACCCCTACAAGCTGGCTGGACCATTATTCAATCTGTAGCACTTATCACTTGTATCAATGCTTACAAGTATTTCCCTATAGATTGTAAGCTTGCAAACAGGGGCCTCTTACCTCTTTGTCTGGCTGTTATTACCCAGTCTTGTTTTATTACTGTTTGTTCCTAATTGTAAAGCACAACAGAAGATTTGTTGACTATAAGTAACTGTTAATAAATTAAAAGGTAATAGTATTGTCTAGTTGTCTTTAATTCTTTTATCAACTGATTCACTACGTATCGCAATCCTGCGCACGCATGCAGTTCAACCGCAATAGCAAGCCAAACCAATGCGATTGCAATGCAACCCGAGCACCACATAAGGAGTTTCACATTACCCTATGCACATCCGTAATAATTAGCAAAATAGCAAAACCATTCGTACAATCGAGTACCATCAGACCTAAACGCACACTTGCACAAGCCCTGACCTTGCATGCTATGAGACCTCACACTGCGTATTGCTTCGCAGTGGATAATTTATGCATGCCCCTGAAACAGCGTTGAAATGCACTGGCACGCCTGCGTTAGGTCGACCACCCCCCCGTCACCACCCACAAATGGCACTTCCTGTCAATCACTCTGCCATGGGTCTGCTTCTACTCTGCAATAGCAATCCCGATGTTTCGATCGTAATGGCTTGTTTGCTCACTGCGATGCACAGAACGCAAAAATCGGTCAATTGCATACGTATAAGCCACTGCTTTCCTTGCTAAATCAGGCCCTGTGTTATAATGGAAAGGGTATGAAGTCCTGACGCCAGCAGAAGTCCCGATGCTGGCAGCCCGAAGGGATAAGATCCCGACAGGGCAGGTAAGAACCCGATAATTACCTCTCTCTCCCCCCTAACCCTAACCCTCCCTTAGTGTTGCCTAAGCCTATCCTTCCCCCCAAGTGCCTAACCCTAACCCCCCCTTACTGCACCCTAAACCTAACCCTCCCCATGGGGGTGCTTAACCTCCCACCAGAGATGCCTAACCCTCCCCCTTAGGGGTTCCTAACCCAAACCCTCCCAAAACCTAACCCTAACCCCGCTACACTCCCTAAAGCTAACCCCCTCCCCCCCCACGGCTAACGCTAAGGGTACCCTGGACTTACCTCGTTTGGGCTGGCGTCCTTCGGCATTCCGGCATCGGGATTAAGATAGGGGTCAATCTTAAATTCCTTGTCGGGATTCCTTGTCGGTATTGAGACTGGTGGCATTGCGGCCGCTGGTCTCATAACTATATCTCGTTCTATTTTGTTTCCTATTCCACATTTTTTTATGTTTGTTTATTTTCATTCTAACACCTACAACACACCAAAAAGCTGGGCGCTAATCAAAAAAATGTTAATATATTCACACACAGCAGCACACACCAGAAGGTTGTGTATACCTACTTAAAAAAACTAATTTTCCTACGAAAATCTGTAATCTGTAATTGCCACTAAAGATAACTAAATAGTGGTGCGCTGATATTAAAGATAATTAAACACACTAAAATTGCATTGACAGGGCAGATTTAAACCAAGACACCAGTCTTGTATACAATGTACTTTATATCAAAAACAAATATCAAATGACAATATACAAATAAATATAAAACAAATAAACACACATAAAATATGCATAAAAAATATATAGACCACAATTTGGATCCTCATATATCTGTACTTGGACCCAGCATCTAGTCCATAGTGCCACAATTATGTATTAGTTTTTAAATCACTTAGGACCTCATTCAGAGCCGGACGCTATTTGCGCTCGCTCGTTCAGAAAAAAGGGGTGGCTATTCAAATGAACCGTTCACGCCTCTAGGTCTGAACGAGCGAACAAAACATGAAGTCGTTTTTTGGAAAACTACGCCCCCTGGCCGCTCGCATCCTACGTCATGTCTGCTATTTATTAGATTAATCGAGTACATCGACCAGCGTATGAACTGCTCGCTATTCTTGTGGTTGATTTTTCCTACCGCAATCTTGCAAGCAGTTCTGACTATAAAATAGCCCAGTGACGTGGTCAATGATGCTGCTGTATTAATTATGCACACCCATAAAACGCCCGTTTTGACCTTTAAGCACGCCTGCGTTCGGATCTCCACTCCCCGTTTTCAAGCACCTTCCCCTGTTACCACCCACATACGCCTCCTCCTGTCACTCAAAATAGCAGGCATTCGCTATTTAGCGAACAAACGATTTTCGGCCGCACAGACTGGTTCGCGCATGCGTATTACGATCCGTACACATGCACAGTTGGGCAAACATCGCTCGGAACGAACGAGCGGCCGCTTACGAGCGGCTCTGAATCAGGCCCTTAGTTCTCACCAGACTTGTAAATATAGGGGAGTCCTTTTAATAGTCCCACGGGCCAATTTTCTCCAGTTATAGTAATAGCAAGGGACATTCGCAGTGACAGTCCTTTAATATAAAGAACTTTTTATGTAGATAATCCCAATCAGCCCGCACATATATATAGAAGGCTCCGGTTTTTATGGTATAAAGAGGCTCCAATAAAGTCAACCTGTGACCGCCTCTCTTCAGCCGCTTGTACACTCCGAGTGCTGGAGATCTGTCTCCGTTGGACTTCCGAGCGACCGGCTTCAATAGTATGCAGAGGCACTAATTGAGTCAGCCTGTGATCGCCTCTCTCTTGCCGCCCGTGTGCTCCTAGTCCTGGAGGTCCGTCTCTGTTTGTTTACACACGGCTCACTGTATTCATGTAACAGGACTTCCAATTGAAGTAAGATGATGTCTGGTAAGGAAAAGTGACACAAAAGCAGGTATCTCTGATGCGTTTCGCTTCTGCCTATGGAAGCTTTATCAAAGAGTGAGTTTAATTATCTTTAATATTAGCGCACCACTATTTAGTTATCTTTATTTTCATTATACAGATGAAAAAATATATACATACATATCCACAATACATTATTGCTAGAACTATTGATTTCCATCAATACTGGCATTTTTTGGACTGCTGTAAACTTGAGCAAAAAGATTCATGTTTTCTTTCGATAACTATCATTTGGAACATCACCAAAAATCACTTAAATTCCCTCTCTTATGAAATGATGTGGTTTTACTTTACCCCTGTTTTGAAATACATATCCTTAACAAATTGTATCTTTTTTACTGGTAATGGAGATGTAAATAGAATCATTCAGAAAATCATCTGGAAGAAGACATCACTTGGTTTCTGTTTACACAAAATACAATTCTAAAAATGTCTGTTTCCGTGTTTCTTAAGATATAAAAATATAAAATGACACGCCTGCAAAATATGTGCACAATGATAGATTTTTAAAATAACTGTTCGGTAAACCTTTAAGATTTAAAGGTTGGCGCATTGCTATGTTAATTTTCTGTTCCAGGCCACTGATCAGAAAGTATATTTGTACATTTTAACTATCAGTGAAATCTGAATTTATAAATATCTAACATACCAATATATTATTAGAAGCAACTAACATAAACTTTTGAGAGAGAAGGGCATTGTTTAAAAGTTTACAAGTGAGTCATACGGTAACAGTGGCTACTTTTCATTGTCATTGCAAATCAGCCATCTACAGTAGTTCTAGCTATTATTTAATGGATGCCACAAGGGTATGCGGTCAAAATGCCGACGGCCGGGAAGCCATCTGACTAAATCCTGGCATCTAAATCCCGATGTGGGACTAAAGACAGGTGTCGAAATCCCGACGCCCTCCTAGATCCCGATGCCTGAATCTAGACAGACAGCTTCTAGAATGAAGGTAAGCCGGGCAGTGTTAGCACTTAGCCGCGGGGGGGGGTTAGGTTAGGGAACCCCCGGAGGGACTTAGGGTTAGGCACCACCCCAGGAGGGATATGTTTAGGGTGCGGGGAGGGGGTTTAGGCTTAGGCATCACCGGGGGAGGTTAGGGTTAGGCACCACCAGGGGGTAAGTTAGGGTTAGGCACCTCTAAGGCAGGGTTATGGGGGGGAGAGGGGAGGATTAGGGTACTTACCAGCCCCAATCGGGATCCTGACGGTTTGGGCTTCCAGTGTCAGGATTTAATATGCCGCCATTACATCCGGGGGGCATTACATACCGATTCCGCCACAAGTGATTAGTGGATATAGTAGGAAAAAGGTTAAAAAATAAAGATTTTGCATTTCACCCATTACATTGCAACATATTGGATTTTTTTTATATACACTAGCATTTATTTCCATCGGTTTCCTGTAAGGACATACAGATGTATCCACATACTGTACATCGCAGCATTTATTTCTGATCCTTGGATTGGGAATATATGTTTATGGGTTATGTAATCAGTATAAATACACGCATTTGATACAATACCAATGAGACTCACAAACAAACAAAGTTCTAGATAAACTTTATTGAGACATTGTAGGGAGAATGTAGATGTGCTGCATTTATTTTTAAATCACATTTTCTTTCCTTTTCCGACACACAGTCTATATTTATTTTAATACATTTTCGCTATTTTCTTTCTATATTAAGATATTAATAAATGATTAATAAAGGTTATGTTTTAATATACAGTGCACCACACTGGACATTTCATCTCTTCCTTTGCTTCTTGTATATTTACCATACATGACCGTGGCAGCACCCCTCATGTATGATCTCTAAATTATAGGGTCTACAATACGTGGCTATTCAGTTTCCATCATAGAAAAGTGACATATGATTTCTTGTGCGACTGTATATGATCTTTAGTTTCCTGTCGCGGTAAACAGCTTTTTTAGTCACATCAGTGACTTTTACTCCAAAGGCTATTCCCTTTTGTGGTAAATATGCGACTAACATGAGTTAACCCATAGATTACGGGATAAGTGCGCAACGGCCGCGATAAGGGCAAAAAACACTACTTTACGCAAAATTCTGTTCAAGGCTCAGGAGGTGGTTAACAGAAATCCACGTTAAGTGGCTGCCGTGTGCTGTAATTGAATAGCCCCAGGCACTGCACCACGGCTAATTATCCTGAGGCTAATTAAATGCAGCCCTAAATCATTTTGAAAAGAAACAGGCATAATTAGACAAATTGGCAGATACTGTGTATGTAAATATGATGGATGCTATAAGGAGGATCAGATCTCGTTGTGCTGGGGAACAAATCCAACATACATAAGAGGACCTGCAGCATGGTGGTATACTGACATTAGGAAGAGATGTTTATGAAAGGTAAAACTAGGTGGAAGTGCCACAGGAAAGTAGGTAGGGATTTTATAGTAGAAGTAGCCTGTAGTTTATGTTACTCTATTTAAAAAATATTGCACTGCTAGCAAATATCTTTAAACAACTTACAAATTATTTCAACTGTATATCCTATAGCTCACTATAATTATTTCTAGGCTGGTCTAACTATATTTATGTAATGGTATATATTCAGCATGTCAATATTCAGAATATCGACATGGCAAAATGTTGACATTCACAATGTCCACACAGACAGAAGTGAATGTCGCCAGACAATGTTAGGGGTAGGCTGTGGTTAGGGTTAACTTGTGGTTATGGTTAAGATTAGGTTTAGCTTTAGGGTTAGGGTTAGTTGACATGTCAATGGAAAATTACATATCGACAGCTTTATAATAGTAAATCAAAATGATTTGTAAAAAAATTTAAACTTAACTTTTACTCTTATATATAAAAAAAGGGTGAATAGTATACACTACACTGTACTGACTAACAAAACATATATATTCTTACTGACAATAGATAGTCAAATCAAATTTCCAAATAAGTGGGAGATTGATGTACACAATGCACCTGGTCACATAAGGGTGCGAACTGCACCAAATCAATTCTGTAGAGAAAACTCTATTGTTTCTCATACGGCGAATTAAGTAAAGTATGCACTGGCTCTATTATTTAGCTACCAAAATATCACAGGAGATTTCAAACATAGTGAATAGGGTTGTCCCCGAATTCTGCTTATAAACTATAAAAGACGTATCCAATTCAAATTGCACAAATAATGAAAAGAGAATATAGGGTGGTATACAGTAATACCCTAAGCTTCCAGGATATATATTTGTATGAAGCTGAGTATATATTGTTATATGAATATATTGAGATTAATAAGTGAACAATAAGTCCAGATCTGCTGAGACTTAAAATATAACACAGTTCTAGGTTTGGATAGAGTTTGTTACCAATGTCAAGAGTTGCAAAATAATAATATCCAATAACCAATACCTTAAGCCCATTGGAGTATATCGGATAAGTTTGAATATTCCGATTGTTTAGGGCAGAAGGATACTGACATTAAACCTTAGACACTGCACATCTATATGAAAATATTAATATAAAATACAGTGTCACCTAAGGAAGGAAAAACATAGTTAAGTCATAAATCATGAGTCCAGGAAACCCACAATGAAAAATTCATTCAAAATCTTATTATAATATTTTGCATGTACAGATGCAATGTTAACAAAGGAGACAGAAATAGTTTTAAAGGGGCCCAGATATGGTCTCCCCTGTTTCTGCTGTCGCTGCGTCTTGTATGAAACAGAGGACACAGGATGAGAGAACAGGGTAGGTGACTGGTTAGAAGAAAGGTGAAGAGCACTTCTGCTGTCGGTGCACTCAAACCACATCTATCCTGGTGTCAAAGACATTGCAGTCTAGGCGTGGTAGGTACACCGATGAGACAGTGCAGAAAAATTGCCTTCATAAGGATATTGTCAAGAGAAAGCATAAATCCATCCTAATGGAAATAATGTGAGTAACAGATCAAAACCCCAAATCAGAAGTAACAAAAGAATATGGACACACTATAGGTAAATGTTAGATTGACACAATCCTGCAATTCCAATGGCTGCATGACAATAAAAACGTCCTATGTAGCCATTAGCTGACACCAATAAAGGAGTCTTATGTAGAATTAAAAAGAACCTCTATGGTAGCAGAAAATAGGGATACACAGTGAATAGGCTAATTGAAGAGCTATATCCTAGCAGCTGTGCAGTAATAGAATGGCTGTTTTTACAAAAACCATCATAATACCGAGTATATTAAATAACAGTTCAGTCGACTTAATCACATATTAGTATATCCCAATTAAATTGATATTTTCAAAAAGGTAGAGAATCGTCACCCATCCCTGTGTGACAGGCTATAGTAAGCCAATCCCAACAGCTATGCAGAAAGGAGACAAAGTTGTTAAGTAGGGTATTTACTGTGAGCCAGTAGCCGCGTGCTGACAAGGAAAGTCTCTCCAGTTGTCAGCGGGTTGGTGCCCCGACGCTAATGTCACGTGATGCCGGATAGTGTGTATGCGCACGGCTTGGACTCTCCGGAGCGTCTCTCCACGAGTCAGCGGGATGGTGCCCGGCCGGCCGGTCAGGTCACGTGACTAAGAGGTGATGACGTATGTTTCGCCCAAAGCAGGGCTTGTTCACATCCAGTATCTTTCAGACTCAGGGGAGCACCACCAACTCGTGATTTTCTCTTTTTCCACAATTTGTGCAATATCAAGCTGTTAGTTGGTTTCTAATAAACATTACTGCCTTGTTTTATACAGGGATTTATTGTTATTATTACTATTGTTTTATCTGACTTTTTCCTGTGCGGGCTCCAAATAGTGTGTCTTCTTTAAGCCTAGTCTCAGCTTTATGTCAGCGTAGACATTGTGAATGTTGATATTTGACATGTGGACATTCTGAATGTTGACTTTTTATACCACATCCCTATGTAACAACATAAATTAGGTTTTAATGTTATCAGTGCAGTTAATCTTTTTTTACAGGTTGAGTACGGCATCCCAATCAGAATTCCAAAGGTTAGAGTGCCGGCAGCGGACCTAGTGGTGAAAATGCCAAATTTCGGTAAGAGTTTTCACCATTACCCTAACTCTAAACCACCCCTCCCACAACCTAACTCTGGGCCTGATTCATTACGGATCGTAACTGCGATTGCAATAGCGATTATGCACGCAGTCTCACTGAGATATGCTAATCCATTGCAATCGCTATGCTGTCGCTGCACTACATAAGGACGCCCACCTTACCTTACACACATCCATAATGTTTAGCAAAATTGCGAAACCATCGGTACCTCACACACACTAGCACAAGCTCTGACCTTACTCAGAAATTGCTAACCTCATCGCACGCTATGAGTACTCAAGCTGTGTATGGCATCGCAGTGGATAATTTATGCACGCCCATGCAATGCACTGGCATGCCTGCGTTTCGCTAACCACCCCCATCACCTCCCACAAACGACACTTCCTGTCAATCCTTCTGCGATGGGTCTGTGTAGTCACTACGATCGCAGTCCCGATCGCAGTGGCTGGTTCATGCGCGCAAGAATCAACTGGTTGCGTGCGTAATCACAGTTGTGATCCTTGCTGAATCAGGCCCTCTAACCACCCCCCTCCTGCAGCCTAACCTAACCCTTCACTCCTGCAGCCTGACCCTAACCCCCCACCCCTCCTGTAGCCTAACCCTAAGCCTCATAATCACCTTTAGATGTTGTCTGACCAACCAGAATCCCACCGCTGGTATTGAGCGTTGGGATTCTGCCAGTCCAGCTGCTGACTACATCCATTTTCTACAATTTAGAAAATATTACTAAGATCTAGACTGTCTCTTCTACGAAAATACTGTTATATACAAGCAGATTGTTAATACTGTCTTCCCTTTTCTATTATTTCTTTTAATTTGTCATCAGCTGTCTTCCATTATTACTCCAACATCACACACCAATCAGACCCAGCTCATATATGAACATGTACACACAGTACAGTTATGTAGATTTCAAGTAACACTGTACTGTAGCTTCAGATTAACAGAACAAGGCTTAACCTCAGCTACTCTTCACTTTATTCACTTAAATGGAAAAAGCAAACTGATGACAACAGGCTAATTAAAACAATATAAGAGGTTTTGGGAACAGCAATCATTTACGAATCCAAGAAAGTTTTTTTGGCATCTCAGGGCGCAAAGTCATGTGTAATTGTACCAGAATGAATCGATTTTGAAAGACAAAATTTGATTCTAGAGTGCCAAAGATTTTAATCGGTCTTGGCCCTTTGTTAACCTTTGAAAGTGTTTTATATACTCCGGCTAATAAAGCACCGGGTACTGTATAGCTTTATTTGCAGCATAGTTCATTTATAGAATGTTATTCAATTTATGTTTTCAAAATTTTTATATCTGGAAAGTACTTTTATACATATCTGTAGTTTTATCATTTTGTAGGAATTATGTTTCTTATCATGTTAAATTCAATAAACTTTTACAATGTGTCTCATAAATGTTCTTTCTGAACAGTGTTTCTTTATGTTCCCACTGTGAATCACTTATGCCTACAATTTAGGAAAAACAAGACTTTCCATTTTTCCAAGTCTCAGTATACAGTATGTTCACTTGCTCACTGTTTCGGCAGCGATAAAGAACAAATCAGGTGACAAATAAGTCCTAGCGAGTGGGACCAATTATCCCCTGTGCAATTCTCAGGTCCAGACTTTATAAGAACCCAAAAGTAAGAGCATGAGGGCAGTCAGAACATGAGGGGGAATGTAGCGCACCAGGAGGGGATATTGTTATCTAAGATACTGGAATGGGACAACACTAGTTTTTAAAAGTACATTTGAAGGACTTCCGGTGGGTGGACCTTGCAGATGGGCGCGTTTTAATTAGCTCTCTGCTCGCTATCTCCGATCATGCCCCAACTTGGTTCTCCCTGTCCCTCCCTACTAAGCCCTCCTCTTTTAATTGGCGATTTCCCTCCTATCTACAGGATATGATTCCCTTGATTTCAAACAATATTTGGAACAACACTTTGTGAATTATGTTAATGATAATACTCAGCAAATGGCAGACATTAATTTATTGTGGGCGGCATCAAAGCCAGTGTTATATTATAGCTTATGTTGCTGGGAAATGCAAGAAACTTGCCCAAAGGCTCCAGGATGTAAGCCTGGCACTTTCTAAATCCTACACAAACCTATTGAGGTTTAATAGCCCCGACGCTCCCCAGATTTATATTGATACCAAAAATCTATATGACGCCCTATGCACAGAAAAGGCTCAGTGCTCCCTAGATTATCAAAAACATCATTATTTCAGGTGAGGCAACAAAATGGGTAGACTGTTGGCGACTGTGGTCAAGAGTCAGCGCCCTTCTGTTAATGTTTTAAAAATTATCTCAGATACTCATGTTCTGACCTCTACCTCTGATATAGCTTACTTTAGAAATTTATACACTGCACCACCGGATAATCCGACCCTGGACATGGATTTTCTCCGGTCAGCTGGTTCTCCTGTGTTGACGGAGGAGGAACGCGACTTCTTGACTGATCCGATTTCTGAGCTGGAAATCCTGCCAGCTATTGGACGTTCGGCTACCGGTAAGACTCCGGGCCCAGATCGGCTTAGTGTGGAATATTCTAAATTACTATCCCCGCATCTGGTCCCTCATTTGCTTTGTTTAGTTCTATTCTCTCGGGTGAAGCTACTCACCCTGCTTTTAACGAAGCTAGGATAATAATGTTACCTAAACCGGGCAAAGATTCCATATTAATACAATCATATTGCCCCTTATCTCTGCTAAATCAAGATCTAAAAATATTGTCTTCCAAAAGTACCTTTGAAAAATGGAAATGTACTTTAATACTCTCACTGCTATGGTTTATATGATAGAGCTGTTTTCTCTAAAAATAGATTCCTGAAATGTGACGATCATCTAGTCATTTGTTGTAACAAAGATACTGCAAGCAAAACAATTTGGCATGATTCACATTTTACGGATTTGGGGATCTTACAAAACAAATTTCAGGAAACTTGCTATAGGAAATTATTTAATACAAATGTTATATTCAAAAATGAACAAATATATGCAAACAAATCTTTACTTCAAAATATCTTTATTAAATAACACTTTCTGCATAATTTACAAATGCCAGCTGTAATTAACCATCTTGTGAATTATTGTACTAATGGTGTTAGAGTGAAATATTGATAAAGCATATTCCATTTAATATTTGTTTTGGGGGACAAAAATACATCATAACGGGAGCGCGCGGTGCTAATGTACAGTACAAGTGGCTGCCAAAGATGCCCCAACACCCACGGAGGGGGCTGCTGCTATCGTCTCTTAGTGTGGTCAGGAAGCATGAAAATCAGGAGCTGGTGGTGGCATAAAATGAAAGGCAGTAGCTGAATGTAAAGATGGGAGCTGGTGGAATAGAAAAGTAGGCAGAGATGGGAACCAGTGGGGGAAAGAACCAGAGTGAAAAGCAAATGAAAACATAAAATAGACACACCACAAAAAAGTTAAGTAATAATCCCCTCAGACCAAGTTGGCATTACTGGCCAATAATTATTATTTATTATTATAATTTATTTATATGGCACCACAAGTGTTCCGCAGCGCCTTACAAAGTACAAAAACACATTGTATACAAGTGACATACAGAACAATACAATACAGGACATGGATAATATATATTGCTACATTAGCGACCATATCACCCAGATAAGCAACAGAGCATAAGCAACCAAGTGTTAGGTGCCCTAGTGGTGAGAAAGAAGTAAATGACAATATAGTAAGGAGAAGCACAAGAGGGTAGAGGGCCCTGCTCGTGAGAGCTTACATTCTAAAAATGTAATAATGCCCTGTATTGCCCTGATCTACTGTAAGAGGATTATTACTATAAGTGGCATATTTACTAAACTGTGGGATTTTAGAAGTGGAGTTGTTGCCCATAGCAACCAATCAGATTCTAGCTATTATTTTCTAGAAGGTGCTAGATATATGATAAGTAGAATCTGATTGGTTGCTATGGGCAACAATAACCCCACTTCTAAAAACCTGCACGTTAGTAAATATATAGTCTAAGCTCTTATACCTCAAGCAAGTGATCCCAACACAAACTAGTTGGAAGAGGCACACTCTCTGAGATGCTGGGCAGACCCAGGCCCTCCCTATAGGAGTGAACAGATGCCATGCTCATTCGCATGGGATCTGTTCTACTGTTCTGCTGTGCTCCGCCCATCTGTTGTGCTTCCCCCAACTCCCCCCCCACCACGGGACACTGCGGCCCGTGGGTGGAATAGCGGGATAGTCCCAGAAAAACGGGACTGTCCCGCTGGATGCGGGACAATTGAGGGGCATGCTCTCTTCACATGCATGCTGGCGTTGGTAACACCAGTATGCATGAAGGAATACGCAACAGAGACCCTTTGTGAATGAGGGACTTCTGGGTCCGCGGGGGTTGCTGGGAGGGATTCGATTGGATCTCTCTCACAGAACTCTCCCGATAAAAGCCCATAGGCTTCTATAGGGTAACACCAGCTGAATATGGCATTACAATCTGCAGCCAAGCACTGGACTGCATAACATTCTGAGGCTTGGTGCATATGAGAAAAGTGGTCAAACCCGCATTTTCGTGGTTCTATCGCATTTCTCCCCTTACTGCATCCCGCCACAAAAGACTCCACTTGTTCGCTTCTTCATTCTTTAGAAGAATAAAAATAACCCTAGTTTGTATGTGTTTTTGAATGTGGTGGGAACACAGATTGTACACTCCACGGGGGCAGGAACTGATGCGAATGGCTAAATATTCTCTGTAAAGCACTGCGGAATATGTGTGTGCACTATATAAATAACTGGTAATATTAATTCTCCCCCAGAACCTGTTGTGCACAGAGCAAAAACCAAGCTCCTTCTCTCTATTTTGACCAGGTCTGAATTTTATGTGTGCATTGTGTCTTGGAATGTGGACATAGAAAATGCAGAAGTGTTCACAACAAACACTGTTACTATGCGCTGCCTATCTATTAGAACAGCCCTTAAGCTTCCTCTGGATTTTGGCCTCTTGTCCTGTTGTCTGCTTTTCCATGTCCACTGCAAGCTGAGCAGTAGCCAGTGCTGTCACACTAGGGGGTCTATTTACTAAGCAGTGTTAGGAGACAGAGTGAAGTGGTAAGAAAGTGATAAGGTGCCAGCCAATCCGCTCCCAACTGTCATTTTTCAAACACAGCCTGTGAGATGACAGTTGGGAGCTGATTGGCTGGCACCTTATCACTTTCTTATCACTTTTCACTCTGTCTCCTATCACTGCTTAGTAAATAGACCCCTATAACATAAATGTAACTTTTGTTGAAGTAAAGTTTTTCAGTCTCCCATCATCCAAAGGTGTCCACAGAAAGTTGTAGATGTTCCAGGCTTGAATCTTGAGTACACACTATGCAATATGTTTTTACAGCCAGCGAATGACATATCACTAAGTGCATCTGTCAGTGTGTACAGACGATATGTTTGTGAACGATGTCATTCACAGAGATATTAGGTTGGCCCTGTAGCACAGCCAATACCGATATATCTTTCATCTGACAGTGTGTATGGGCAACCAGTACACTGGCCGCAGGAACTGCTGGCATCACAAATGGGCGGGAAAATTTAAATGCCCATCCTGTTGTTTTGACTGGCCAGACCTATTGATTGGCCGATTGGTAAATGTGTGTAGCTTAACAAATCAGTCGGCAGGACGGCTGGTCGGCAGCTTGGTCAACTAATACCCCTTTTACACCGGAGCTAAAACCCGGGTTATTGCAGGGTTAACCCGGGCAGCTCCCTGGTGTAAAAGGGGAGAGGGTTGGATTGCCAGGTCGAGTGACCCAGCAATCCAACCCAGGTAAATAGCAGGATGTAGCCCGTGAAACCCTGCTGTGAGAACAGCGCACTCCGGGTCACAATGACCTGGAGTGCACTGCAAGCCGGCCGATTGCTCCGGCTTCAGTGGCGCTTGGAGTTGGCGTCATCTCCAAGCCTCCACTTTCATGCCGGGAAAGCCGGGTCTATGCTAACCCGACCCAGGTGTGAGTGGCGCCAACTCGGGAATATCCCGAGTTGGCGCCGGCTATATTCCGGGTCTGATCCACATAGGAACTCTGTTCCAACTCCGGGTCAGACCCGGAATTTCGGTGGAAAAGGGTTATAAGTGTGTAGCTAAGTAATGTAATCAGATGCCATAAAAGCTCAGGTGTTATGGGTAAAATTGCTGTGATGATACATTTTACCCACCAATAACAATACTATTTAGTATGTATATGGAGAATAATACCATGGTATCTATAGTCCGCTTTTTCCAGTGTCGATATATCTCTTCAGGTTGTTTCCTATTAGGCTGCTGTATTTAGGGGGCGCTTGGGAAGAAAACACGTGATAAAAACATATATTTTACCTTAAAATGTTAAAGCAGGAGTATCCAAACTAAATATAAATGTTGTACTTTATTTAATTGAAATGGTATGTTTGAATATCTTTGTGGAAGTTTTTCTAAAGAAAGTGAAACAGCAATAGATGTCTTCTATATAGCCAGCACCAGAAACACATACTTCTGTGGGTTTTTTCACGCTGAGATAATTAGACTTTGAAAGCTGAATAGTAGTTATTATTGGCACATGTCAATGCTGGTGCAGGCACATATGGGAAAGCTTCCACATTTACTAATTCCTCACAGACTAAATCTCAAGCTAGTATTTATCTCTCACCTCCTAATCACCTTAATGATCACTAGAGTGGCAACACAATAAGCTGGTGATAGACATGTTCCACCTACAGAAATTCACTTGCATGAATATTTGTGTCACATATCTCTTTTTATCCAGCTTTACAGAGGTAATATTCAGTGGTGATGTATTGTATTATGTCATATAAGACCTCATGCAGAGTGCAATGTGGAATCATGGGAAGGAGAGAGCAAAGGTGGCCTCACCATTCTTCTGCCTGAGGTGACATACCAAATGGTGGCAATCACATCGCTTATACAGTACTGTGTAAACATTTGTATTAGTGTCACCTTCACCATTGTTAAATATACTGTACAAGCAAGGAAGAAGCAACTCATTTTTTCTTTTACATGAAGAAAAGCAGCTTTTTGAAATGTAATGGCTGCACTGTGAGGCCCTGGCCCAGACCTTGCTCTTGAGACTGCTCCTTGTTCAGGCATACTGCTGGGTTTGGGATGTAAAGTTTATCATATATATATTGTTTTTACCCTTTTATTTTCATTAGTAGAACTATTGTGTCATCCTCCCTACTAGGAGGTGCTACATTTCACCACAAAGTTGTCCTTTTCTTTCCCAAACAGACATACTGTAATTGATGTGAGAATTAATTTCTGTGTGGTTAATACCTGTACATCTTCAGGGAACTTAGGGCCTGATTCAGCAAGGAACGCAATTGCTAATACACACGCAATTGGCAGATTGTTGCGTACTGTGTATGCGTATGTATCGCAGTGTGCGTGTGCGAACTAGCCACGGCGATCGGGACTGCAATCGAAGAGGCTACGCAGACCCATCGCAGAGTGATTGACAGGAAGTGACGTTTGTGGGTGGTAACGGGTGGGTGGTCAGCCGAACACAGGCGTGCCAGTACATATGAACGTATTACATGGGCGTGCATAAATTAGCCACTGCGATGCCGTACGCAGCTTGAGGTCTCATAGCGTGCGATAAAGTTAGCAATTTCTGAGTAAGGTCAGAGCTTGTGCAAGTGTGCGTGAGGCTGCGATGGTACTCGATTGTACCGATGGTTTTGCAGTCTTGCTAATCATTACCGATGTGTGTAAGGTAAAGTGGGCGTCCTCATATTGTGCTGAGATTGCATTGCGATCGCAATGAATTAGCACACTTTCACAATGAGTCTGCTTGCGTAATCACTATTGCATTTGCATCAGCGTTCTTTGCTGAATCAAGCCCTTACTACAGGCTGATATCTTCAAGAACTAAAAGACAGAGGGCCTGATTCAGCAAGGATCACAGACAGCCAATTATTGCGCATTGCCCAAAGGCACCACTGCGATCATGACTGTGCAGACCTATCGCAGAGTGATTGACAGGAAGTACCATTTGGGGGTGATGACGGGGGGGGGGGGGTCAGAGAAACACGGGCGAGCCAGTGCATTTGAACGCCGTTGCAGGGACATGCATAAATTAGCCACTGCAATGGCATATGCAGCATGAGCTCTCACTGCATACAGAAAAGTTAGCAATTTAGTTGTAGGGTCAGACCTGCCTTAAATGTGCAAGTGGCTCCCATGTACTTCGATATTACCGATGTTTTGGCTGCATTGCAAGTTATTACGGATGTGCGAAAGGGGAAGTGGGCGTCTACATGTTGTCAGTGAGAGTGCTTTGCAATTGCAGTTATTAGCATACTTTCTCAGCAGAACTGCGTGTGCGATTGCTACCGTGATCACAATAGCGATCCTTGCTCAATTAGGCCCTGAGTTTGTTTCCAGATGATGCTTATTCCAATGTGTTATTTTATTGACTCAGTACTGTTACTGTTCATTCTTTTCACAAATCTGTTTGAATCAGAAAATTGTTATCTGAACCGAGTGAGTTATTACAATATAATCTGAAAATGGTGATTTAAGAAATTAATTAGAAGTCAGTGATTATTATTAGGTTAACAGTCCAAAAGACCTGTATAGACTATTGGATGTTTTTTTTACAAGTATCAATGTTTGCTACTTTTTGTGTATTTATCTTTTTTTTTAATCATGCTGTTCTTCCTGTTTACCTGTATTAGGTACATTATTATTATTATTACATTTTATTTATAGGGCGCCACAAGAGGTCCGCAGCGCCGTACATACAGTAAAGGGAACACAGAACATTAAATTACAATACAGTAACCAACTTATAAACAGAGCACAAGTAACAATTAGCAGCACAATTCTCCATACACAATACAGCTGGGAAGGTGAAGGCTGTCATAGAAGTGCTAGAGAAGAAGGCTGTGAGACAGTGGGGAGGAGGACCCTGCTCCTATAAATATATACTCTGGTCATATTCAGTACTAAAAAAAAATGATAATTTTTTTTTTAATTTTGTATGTTTATTATGGGCTAATTTGTTCACCGATGTAGTCTTAGTAAGCTCAGTATTACATGTAATAGGAAAAATAAAAGCAGATAATGCTTAATAATGTACTCAGGATTGCAGTATAGATAATTCATACATGCCTGTTTCTGTATGCTCTAAGCTATTGCAAACCTGTTAAATACATTATTTTCCTATTAAACATTGCTGCTCCTCAGGAACCATAGGGGTTAGCGCCCCCTGTGGGTTACCATATGTAATCACAGTTAATGATATGCAATCCTGACAGTGGAAGCCCGACCCGGGACTAAAGATGGGTGTCAAAATCCTGACGCCTATCTTTATCCCGACACCGAAATCCCGACAGCCGCCGATATCCCGAACGTAGGTAAGTGGGGCCCTGTAACGTGTTAGCCACGGGGGAGGGTTAATTTTAGGGACCCTATGGGGAGATTAGGGTTAGGCAACCCCCATAGGGAGGGTTAGGCTTAGGCTACGGAGAGGGGGGTTAGGTACCCCCAGGGGGAGGTTAGGGTTAGGAACCCCCCAGGGAAGGTTATGTTTAGGGTGCGGGAAGGGGGGGTTAGGGTTAGGCACCCCCAGGAGGAGGTTAGGGTTAGGCACCATCGAGGGGAGGTTAGAGTAAGGCATCACTAAAGGAGAGTCAGGGCGCGGGAGGGCTAGGGTTATGCTACTTGACGCCCTTGTCGGTATCTTGCTGCTTCGGGATATGAACCGGCGGCTATTCAGCTGCAGTGATTTCATACCCAACCCCAATTAAGTTTAACTAAGAGTTGTATTCGTCCATAAAGCTGTGATAATTTTTTTCATATAGGTTATTTTTAAAAGCATATAATTACCTAATATATAGGAACTAGCTACACAAAGCTTTGCCAGATAAGAACAGCTAATCATAGATTGTCTTTAAAGGTCTATCAAGTTCATATGATCTGTATCAATTATTTAATGTACTAAAATTTCTGTCCCTGACATGCACAGAAAGATCTGGAGGGAGGCATACACATGCCCTTAGAATGCCCCCCACACACGCTGTTCATGGCACCAGCTACATACTGTGGCTCTATTAGATTCCTAGGTTTGCCAAGTTTAGAAAACACTCCCACCCACCATCCCATAGCATGTAGTGACTAGATTTCTGATGGTATAAATGCATCCATACTTTATGGGCATACTTAGCCTTTTGTTAGACTTAAGGAGTATACACAATAGACGATATGCTCCCTGATCGACATCGTCTAGTGTGTCCCCGGCAGGGTGTGCTCAATGTCGTTCATGACATTGAGCACACCCGCTGAACGTGATCATTAACGATATTGTTCAGCGCTGGGCTTTCTCCCCCATTCCCCAACATGCAGCAACCTGACGACATCGTCAGGTTGGCCTGCATGTTAACCCGATGAACGATAATGACGAACGACCCGCGGGAACGCGTGTCATCGTTATCGTTCATTGTTTTTGTGTTAAAAATGGACGATAAAGTGGATGACTGAACGATAACTATATCGTTATCCTTCAGTCGTCCACCTTAATCGCCCAGTGTGTACGAGGGCTTATTGAAAAGTAATGAGACTGATTTGTTTATTCAGAATCAGATGATCCCACAGGATCTGAACATTTTTCTTTTTCAAAGTAGCGTCCTTCACATTCACTACATTTTTTGCAGCGTTTCAACAATGATTCAAAGATGTGCAGTATACTGTTTGTGACATCACTATTAGTGTTGCAGTTGTGGAATTTTTTATTTCATCACCTGTTGAGAACTTCTTTATGCACAGTTGTTTTTTCAGGGTTGGGAAATCACAGGGCACTAAGTTTGGGCTATATAGAGGGTGTTCCAGTGCTGTCCCATTAATTTCAGTCACTTCTGCCAATGCAACAGCAGCAACATGTGGTCGGGTATTGTCTTGGAGTAAAACCCACTGTTTTTTCAGCAAATGTGGTCTTTTCTTCCTCATGGCTCCACTCAGGGTTTTCAGGACGTTTGCATAGTACTCACCATTAATTGTTTGTCCGCAGGGAACCCAGTGCTGTAGGATCATACCGTGTGCATCAAAGAACAGCAGAAGCATGACTTTACACACCGAAGGAATCACACAGAATTTTTTGGGTGGAGGCGAAGTCACGTGTTTCCATACATTGGACTGTTGTTTGGATTCAGGAACATAATAACGAATCCACGATTCGCCACGTCACAATCAATGGCAAGAAATCGATTATCCTCTCCGACATTCGAATGGTGTTCTTGCACGAATTAACTCATCGTTGCATCTGCTCTTTAGTGAGATTTCTGGGTACCCACCTGGCACACACACGATGCATTTTCAGTTCCTTTGTCACAATATGCTGGACCCGTTCGAATGAGATGCCAAGTGAAGCTGAAAGTTTGCGCAAAGTTAACCTTCTGTCGTTTCGCAACATCTCCGCAGCTTTGACAATGTTGACATCTGTAACCATGGTGGATGGTCTACCAGAGCGCGTTTCGTCAGTCACACGCGTATTACACTCTTTGAAGTGCTTCCACCACTGAAATACTGCAGCACAGCTAATTGTTTCAGTTCTGATTTTTAGAAATTTAACACAAAATTCAATAACACATCTCTGACGTAATCTCACAGACACATCTTTCTCATCCACCATGACAAAACGCACGAAGATCTTCCACTCGCTGTGACCAAACAAAGAAGACTACAGCAGTCCAACTGCAGGTTCAGACACATAGATGTATGAGCTTCACAATAACCAGCATACAGTAGCGTTGCCACGTCTACCTATGGGACAGACAAACAGAGGCAGTCTCATTACTTTTTAATCAGCCCTTGTACTTACCTTGTCCAAGAAAAGGGCTCCACTTAAAGTGCTTTTTGTTCCAGTTGGTAGTTGTTGAGGTGTTGTATAAATTAGGGTCATATACTATACATGTAGGCCATGCGGGTAAATACAAGGCAGCAATGACCTGCAAAGACTAGAGGGAATGGGTTATTAATGAGGATATCTGGGCCTGGTAAGAAAAACATAATTATAGGGGAGGAGATAAAGGGGAAAAGTCTGTTGTAATGTGACCAGGTGACAAGTGAGTATAAATAGCTGACACACCCAGGGTGCCAGAGTAAACAAGGAGAAAACAGAATAAGATAAAGTAAAATAGAGGGAAGAGGAACTAAACTGGGGAAAGATTGCACACCGACTGTTTAAGTGCAGATCTGATAGGGGGAAGGAAGCAATCAGACAGCGACTCTGAGCAAGAGAAGATTTAGCCTGCATTTTAGTTATTTCATTGTATTTGTGGCCAAATGCAAAAAGTAGAGAGATACAATGTATTCCATATATATATATATATATATATATATATATATATATTATATATATGTGCATACTATCAATTACCAAGTGATTTGTTTAATAAATTGCACAGGTCTAAATGGAAAGTCAGATTGTTATTATCTACTTAAGGAGTGTAAAGCTGGCCACACACACAGCGATATTTTACCTGATCTGGCCAATTCAGACACATTGGAACGACAGATCGTGTAAAATATGGCCAAATCGTGAGTAAATCGTGAGTCCCCACTCACGATCACGGAGCGATGCGCATTCCCGCTGGTTGTACATCACATCGTCAGATCTACCCTGCAGTAGGGCAGATCTGACAATCTAGGACACGATGCACTGTAAAAAGTCTGGATGCAGGAGTGATCGTATGAAGATTGGACACAAAATCGTGTGCAGATCGTGTGCAGAGCTGCCGGGGAGAGTTTCAAGGGAAATCGTACACATCGGCTGATCATGAGCACATCGCTATGTCTGTGGGCACTGTTAGACAAAGGAATAATACTGCAGTTTAATTGTTTTATAATATGGAATCTCTCTCCAAGGTTTGACACATTTACCCCTTGCTGGAAATGTTAGGACAAGAACAACTATATCCATGTTAAGGTGTTGCAAAATATGGAAATACAGTAACAAAAGTCACAAAGAAAGAAAGGAAATGGAAATACATTTGATTGTACATATTTATACATAATAACATAAAGAAAGTGGCATATACTATTTTTACCCACTGATGTTAAAATGATGCAAGGCATGGAGTGAAAATAAAATCCATTCTATTCAATGGGACACGTTAAGATTTTAATGTTCCATGTGTGTCAACACACTTTAGAAAGTCAATGAAAATGTATTGTGAACAGAGCGACTGCCTTTATCTGGCAATTACATGGGTGTTTTACTCATGTGTTTGGCTAGAGGAAAATGAAAACTTTCTGTTTTGTCACACAAAAGACATATTTAATGTATATATAATTGTCTTTAGCGGTCTATCAAGTGCATATGATCTGTATCAATTATATACAGGGTCGTCACAAGGGGGGTGCAGACTGACACTACCCACAGTGAAAGGAGCTGGGTGCTGCACTGTAGTATTAAGTGCAGCACCTGGCTCCCAACACTGGGCCTGATTCAAACGCTGAGGCTCGCAACCGGGTCAATGTTTGCCCACTGGGCATGCGCACGACGGAGCCGGCTCCTTCATGCGCATGCGCGAGACCCGGCTAGCGACGGGTGCTTCGTCGCTCCAGGTCTCGCACCAAAGGGGGCGAGCTGTCGATGGTGATTGACAGCTCGCCCCGTTTGGTAAGCGGGCAGGGGGGGGGGGTGGCTGGCCAAACGGGGGCATTCCAGAAGGAACGCCTGCTGTTTGGGGCCGGCCGCACTGACATCACCAGTGATGTCAGTGGGAGAGCTTCCGGCTCTATTAGAGCCAGAAGCTCTCTAGGGCTTGCGGCCACGAGACCCTACCACAAGGGTCTCGTTGCAAGCCCGATGGTCGTGATGGTCTTGACCATCGTGACCATCAACCTAGTCGCTCACAATAGCTATGGGTGGTCACCCACAGCTATGCGAGCGGCCAGGAGGCCGCACAAAAAAAAAATGCCCAGATTCAGAGCGAGTGCTCTTTCAGAGCATCCGTCTCTGAATCAGGGCCACTGTGAGGGAGCCGGCACTGCAACACAATGCAGTCAGCACCCCCTGCACACCCTCCCAGTAATATTAAAAAGTGGGACGAGAGGGATCAGGCCGCGAGGCCACGCCCCATCCAGTGAGGCCACGCCCTTTCACACAAGGCCACGCCGCGCTCACAATGTCCTTCCCTGCACCGGGTGACACCATGGGGAGGGACGCCACTGATTATATAATGTACTAAAATTGATTCATACACCTGCCCTTTGAATGCCCCCCATGCACAGCTCCCCCTGGCACCAGCTACATTCTGTGGCTATATTCTTAGGTTTGCTAGGATGCCACTCACCATCTCATACCCACAAATGATTTGCCTCTCCAAAGTGCCCAGATGGAGCTAGTCTTCTGTTGTGTATGCTTCTGAACATAATAAGCACAAGTGACCGATGATGATGCTTCAGCTGCACAGTTGATCAATTCAGTAGCAGCGACCTGAGCCTAGCTGAGATACTGTGCTATTGCTGACATAAATGTAAAAGAACAATGAAAAGTAAAAATTGCATACACGTTGAAGGTCCCTGGAGAAAATGTGAGGTCAACAAGCAAGGTGGTGTTACTAGAGGTGGTGGAGGAAAGGGGTTAGAGGAGCTGGTGGAGAAGCTATGTGAAGCAACAAGGTGGTGTTGTTAGAAGTGGTGGAGAAAAAGGGTGTGAGGTGCTGTTGGAGAAGCTATGTGAAGCAACAAGGTGGTGTTGCTAGAGGTGCTGGTGGAAAGGGGAGTGAGGTGCTGGTGGAGAAGCTATGTGCAGCAACAAGGTCATGTTGCTGGAGGTGGTGGAGAAAAAGGGTGTGAGGTGCTGTTGGAGAAGCTATGTGAAACAACAGGGTGGTGTTGCTAGATGTGGTGTAAGAAAGGGTGTGAGGAGCTGCTGGAGAAGCTATGTGAAGCATCAGTGTGGTGTTGCTAGAGGTGGTGAAGTAAAGGGGTGTGAGGAGCGGGTGGAGAAGCTATGTGAAGCAACATGGTGGTTTTGCTAGAGGTGGTGGTGGAAAGGAGTGTGAGGAGCGGGTGGAAAAGCTATGTGAAGCAACAGGGTGGTGTTGCTAGAGGTGGTGGAGGAAAGGGGTGTGAGGAGCTAGTGGAGAAGCTATGTGATGCAACAAGGTAATGTTGCTAGAGAGGGTGGAGGAAAGAGGTGTGAGGAGCTAGTGGAGAAGCTATGTGAAGCATCAGGGTGGTGTTGCTAAAGGTGGTGGTGGAAAGGGGTGTGATGAGCTGGTGGAGAAGCTATGTGAAGCAACAGGGTGGTGTTGCTAGAGGTGGTGGAGGAAAGGGGTGTGACGAGCGGGTGGAGAAGCTATGTGATGCAGTAAGGTGGTGTTGCTAGAGGTGGAGGAGGAAATGAGTGTGAGGTGCTGTTGGAGAAGCTATGTGAAGCAACAATGTAGTATTGCTAGAGGTGGTGGAGGAAAGGGGTTTGAGGAGCTGGTGGAGAAGCTATGTGAAGCAACAAGGTAGTGTTGCTAGAGGTGGTGGATTAAAGGATTGTTAGGACATGGTGGAGAAGCTATGTGATTCAGCAAGGTGGTGTTGCTAGAGGTGGTGGAGGAAAGATGTGTGAGGAGCTGGTGAAGAAACTATTTGATGCAGCAAGGTGGTGTTGCTAGAGTTGGTGGAGGAAAGATATGTGAAGAGCTGGGGGAGAAACTATGTGATGCAGCAAGGTGGTGTTGCTAGAGGTGGTGGAGGAAAGATGTGTGAGGAGCTGGTGGAGAAGCTATGTGATTCAGCAAGGTGGTGTTGCTAGAGGTGGTGGAGGAAAGATGTGTGAGGAGCTGGTGAAGAAACTATTTGATGCAGCAAGGTGGTGTTGCTAGAGTTGGTGGAGGAAAGATATGTGAAGAGCTGGTGGAGAAGCTATGTGATGCAGCAAGGTGGTGTTGCTAGAAGTGGTGGAGGAAAGATGTGTGAGGAGCTGATGGAGAAGCTTTGTGAAGCAAAAAGGTGGTGATACTGGAGTGGGTGAATGAAATGATAGTAAAGAAGCAACATAAAGAATAACAAAAAGGAAAAGAGCATTGTTATATAAAAAATACTTTCACAGTGTAAGAGGAGATGGTGACAAGAAACAAGGTGGTGTAGTTGCTGAGGAAAAGGGCATGTTGGCAGTACGTCTCACATACATTTTTACTTTTTATAATGCAAGAACAGGGCCTGTGGGTATGAGCTCAAAAGAAAGGGTTGATCCATAATACACCTGAGTGGCTGTTAACTGTGTTTCCCTTTGCTCTTAGCCCTTGTTAAGCCCTTGAAGGGGTAAAGAAGAATTTTGAAGGAAAGACTACATGAATATTAAGTAGAGATGTGCGCAGACCCCGTGTTTTGGTTTTAGTTCTAAATCATTGTCGTGTTTTGGTTTTGGCAAAACCACCCCCAAGTGTTTTATTTTGGTTTTGGATTTCTTTAAAAATTTCTAAAAACAGCTAAAGTCATGTAATGTGGACCTGTTTTTGTACCTACTGTATTATTAATATCAATAATATTAATTTGCCATAATTTTTTGTCACTTTCGACCACCTCACAGCACCTGAAATCACGAGGGAGGGACTTCACAATGAAGGGACTTAAATGCAATCCAAAACACACGGGATTGAGTTTTCAGATCCAAGTTCTGAACTTGCGAAAAGTCCTGGGTTGGGACTTTGCTCCACTGGGAACCCCAAACTGAGCCGGTTGGGGTCTCCGCTCAACTCAGAGCTCCAAAGTTTGGGTGTGTTTGGTTTTCAGCAAAACCAAACTGTTCATCTCTAATATTAAGTAATGAGCATAGTGGCAAAATTAGGAGTGTATTGAATGAGCAATCCATGATGCAGGCCAAATCTCATAATATAACCAATGAAAAATGGAGCTATTAGCAAGTTAAGAAATTCCAATCTTGTAAATAGGTATAAGGTTAACAAAAACATATGTAAGCCATGGCTGATGGGTGGAAGGGGAAATGAGGGTAAATGTGATAGTGAGGGGGCTCAGAGTTGGGCCCTCTGGTGGACTGACAGCGACATAACTAAAAGTGAGGTGATACCTGCATAGAAGTGAAATGCATAAATGAATACTAGTTGTGACACCTATATGGGGAATTAAAACAAAAGGTGCCAACAGTGCATGGGTAGAAATGCCCTGGGACTTGATGAAAATGCCATAGGAACTGGGTGAATTTGTAGGATTTATATTTGTAAGAAGATTTGTGTTTAATACTTCTCTAAGCTTCACTCCCTTATTACCTTTAATTCATACTATGCAAAAAATCTGTAAAATGTCGCAAATTAATTTGTGTAAATCGGATTTTGAAATGTAAAAGGAAAATTCAGTAAAGTTCTGGTGAGGCATTTTTATTTTGCCATTCTGTGGGTTATTCCACATGGGGCACAAGTTCAAATAACGCTAGCAAAATACACACAATCCCTCCCTAAATGCACATTTAAAAGAATTTTGTGCAAAACAGTTTCGAAATTTTCTCTCATCTGTAATCCTATAAATTTAGACAGATAAAAAGGCACTGAATACAAATTCAGGAGGCAAAAAAGCAAAAGGACAGAATTATAATTTTAAATGTAGTTATGTAACTTTTATTCTGGCACCTTTTTTTATACAGTAGAGCTCCACTCTAGAACCTTCTTGCAACAAAGTTAATTTACAAGTACTCAAAATGACAGTTCAAAGGCTTTGTATGAAGAATTTCAGCATTGAATCACAGAGACATTGAAGAATTTTAGCTATGTTGTCAAAGAGGAAGTGGCAGGATTTATCTGGTTTAAAGTGTTTTAAAAATGTAAAACCCTTACTAGATATGATGAACTGCATGACCGTCTGGCTTCACATGGTGCACCACTATTTTTGTTTTTGCCTTAAACATACGAATAAATTGAAACGTGAGCGATTATTAAGACATCTTTCTATATTTAGCCTTTGAGTAGTGGTATTACAGGAATTGAGCGGTTTATTTGGTCATTTGTTTTCTTTCTGTAAATAATTTAACGTTTGGGTTCAGCTACGTGTCTATGAAACATGCATTCAGAGACTACATAATCTTTTTGCATTACATGCAAAGTCTTTATCTAATATCTAAAAGAGAATACTACATTGGAGTATAAAGGGAAACTTGAAGGTAACAATATGACAAGTACAGTAGTAAGAGATTTGCTGAATAGTCCTACTGGCCCACTAGTGATAAACATACAGGAAATGTACAAGACACAATCATTTTATCTGGACATTTGTTTGTTCTCAACAGGGAAAAGTGGCAGATTTGCACTGCTTATCTTCTGCTTTGGATATTATTTTTATTAGCCTATATTTATAAGATGCCAGAAATCTCCTCAGCATCATACAGAGCAAAGATATAAAACAGGATAAACAAAAATAATGAAATAACAATATATACATGGTCACAAGTGTAGGCATAGTAGTAATGTACTCTGGTTGAGCTGTGATAGAGGAGAGAGGTCCCAGTTAGCGATATCTTACATTTTACCTTGAGGCTTCAGACGAGATCTTATCCTAAAGGTCAAGACCAAAAACTTTGTTATCATGACAATTAGGCTGTGTTTTCATCAGTGACTAAAATTAAATATACTAAGTCTCATACCAAAGGGCCCTCTGCAAGCTCCATTATTAAAGTTACGCTCGGCTTAAATACCCAAATAAACAAAAGTACAGTACGCTACATATTTTCATATTTAGTGCCTTGAATGTATATACATTTCTTTTATCTTACCTTCCTCATTAGTTATAAAATCTGACTTCTGCCTAAATCTACATCAACCACAGTCAGAAAAAATACACATAAATACACATGTTTATATGTGGATTCATGTATCCTTATGCTCCTGGGGCCCAAATATAGTCCCAGAGCTATTGCTATACCCTTGGTCTCCATCATTTTCTCTTTGTAAACCTATTGTATACTACTATCTAGTAAACTAATCATTATTTTTTGTGATATATTACTTTTCTACTAGTCCTATGCTTTATTTGTAATTAAAGATTACTGTGGTAAAGGAAACAAAACCATATTTCTCACACAAGTAATGTGTGCCATAAATCTACAGCTCCGATTCCCTGTTCTGTCGATCTGACCCGATCCACCGATGGATCGGATCACAGATCCGTGGATCAGGAAATTTCAATATGTTAAAAATCCCAGACTTGCCAATTCTGATTGTTAACATCTTGAATATCTCCAATTCCATAACCCCAGCATCGGCAGAACAGGGAATTGCGGCGTCTGCAGCTCATCTAAAGTGCACATGCTTGATGCTCTGAATGTTTCTATGCATATGCACAGTAAAACCATCAATGGTTATATCATTGAATGGTTGTAATGGCTTGTAGCCATCACACAGCTGGATTTGATGTTGAAAGCCCAGCAATCATTCGATTCTGGGCTTCCAATGTCCATCCCTATATCTGACTGCTCTATATGGGAAATATTTCTATGGAAAGCATTGGTAACTTTCACAGACCACCCCCATAATGGAGTACAAAGTGCATGTAGTGCAGTGCTGCACTATGATCCTTCCTCCATTGGATACTGCAGAAGGGAAAGAGTCTCTGGTACAGATGGAATGGGAGAGAAGTGTGGAAAGTGACATACTGCCTAACAAAGGCCCTCATTCAGAGGCGGTCGGAGGATGCAAGCGGTCGCTCAGAAACTGGGCGGCCGCTTGCATCATGACCGGCCGCCCCTGTTTTGGTCGTTAGGCTGTGGGTTTACACCCACAGCTCTAACGACCGCTAGGGTGATGGTCGTGATGGTCATAGACCATCGCGACCATCGGGGCTTACGACGAGACCCTAGGGTAGGGTCTCACTTGTCGTAAGCCCCGGAGAGCTTCTGGCTCTGTCAGAGCCGGAAGCTCTCCACTGACATCACATGGGAACGCCTCTGTTTGGGCTGCCACCCCCCCGGCCCGCCTTCCAAACGGGACGAGCTGTCAATCAACATCAACAGCTCGCCCCCTTTGGAAAGAGACCCGCCACGACCGGCGCTGTCGGTCGTAGCGGGTCTCACACATGCGCACGAAGGAGCCGGCTCCTCGTGCGCATGCGCACTGGACAAACATCGAGGCGGCCATGCGGTCGTAGACCGTACGGCCGCCTCTGAATAAAGCCCAAAGTCCTAAGGCTGGGTACACACGTAAAGATTTTCTGTCCAACCATCCAACTAGTTGATTGGTTGGAATGAAAATCTGGTAAGGTATGAATGCAAATGACAATCAGCAATTTGCTCCCAAATGCTGGAAAATGGACAAAAACTGTTATTTGAACAAATTGTTTAGAACAAACATTTAACAAACTTGTCTGACGACCATTTTCATCTGTTTTCTGGCATTTAGGAGCAAATTGCTGATCATCATTTACTCCCATACGTTACCTGATTTTCATTCCAACCAATTAACTAGTTGGATGCTTGGACAGAAAATCTTTATATGTGTATGCAGCCTAACTGTGGTGGACACTCTCCCATCAGTACCAGAACTGTTGGCAGACTGTGCTGCTCTATTCTACCTGTTCTTGCAGCTTTGACTATCAGTTGCTGCTGGTAGTGTCTGTTGCTGCTTGACCAGATCCTACAATGCTGTTACCCAACATTAAATCAATATTTTTATTTTACTAGTAAAATAAAAATGATAAAACTTAATAGTTCTACAGTCTTTTTACTATATTTATTTTACTACACATTGTAGGGCTTCTTTTAATTCTACGTGCCCTAGAAGTTATCTTGTTTTATTACTAGAAATACTGGAGTTAACAGTCACATTATATATCAGAATCAATGTTTTTAATTCATTGTTCAATAGTTCAATTTCATGTCACAGTTCTTGAGATTCTCAGCTCTGGATTCCATTTTATACAGCATAAAGATAAAAGGAATTCAAGACACGTTTTAATTGATTACATTAATTCTGATATAGAATGTGATTGTTATTCTACTCTCTATTCTATATAGGGAATCCAGATAAGTGGCAAATCCTATTCAACAACTGCTTTTGGTATTTAATGTATCCATTCTGATATGAGGGATATCCAATTCATTTTTGAGTATATCATTAGGAGAGAGTAAGCACTGTACAATATAAACAGATATTTACAGACAGATAAATATTACTTCGGGATATAGTGCAATTAGAATGAAGACTATACATATACACGCATTATATGTAAAATACAATTAAATACAGATGCAAATACAAATTAAAACCATATTACCCAAATATCCTGCTTCCGGCAGTACGGTCCCACATTTCAGGGACTGTCCCGCCATGCCCTTGTGGGCCACAGTGTCCCGCCAAGGGGAAAGTTAGGGGGAGCACTGTCACAGCTGCGCTGAATAGCAGAGCAGTGGGTGAGTAGATCTGTTCACAGTGTGGTGAGAGCCTGGGGGCAGTCCATGGAGATGAAAACACGGGGTGCGTCGTGAGACCTTTGATGCACAAGGAATCCCGAAATTCACTGTACAAGATGTTGGGAGGTATGATAAAACTGAATTATATTAAATTAATACAAACATCTGTTCCCATCTCTTTTAAAAGATCACATGAGAATCTGCTTTTGGCTGCCGATTATCATCATAATCAGTTTGTATTTGACACCAGTGGTGGGGGAGCTGCAAGTGATATGGCTCCTGTCAGATGTGTATATGTGTATATGTTGTGGTCTGAATAGGAATCATTTGTGTGCACGTTTTTACTGTACTTAGCCAGTGCTTGCGTGCTGCATCCATTCTGTTTTGTCTCTCTATATAGTGATGCGCATACACAAAATGTGTTGGACCTTCCATATGCATAGATGTATAATGATAGTCTATGCACATGTGAGGTATAAAAAGCACAAACTGCACCAAAGACATGTGCTTACACCTTACTCTGCATTAGCCCCATAAAGTTGCATCCAATTGGGTGACAGCTGCCCCGTCTAAATATTACATGCATTCATAACATATTTGTACACAAGTGCAGGCACCACTATCCTGTGATGCTAATCCATAACAAAGGGCTTGATTCAGAGATGACGCAATGCCGATGTAAACGCAGTGGAGAGATTATCGTGATCTGCAAATGAGTTCATTACCGGAGTCACTCGAAGTGATGATTTAGTTGCAAAATGATTTAAAGACAGGGACAATTTGTGGATGGCAATGAGGGCAGGGCAGGGTAGCAACTCAAATCTAGGCATAATGCTACCATTTACAGGGCTCCTGTACGCAGTAATAATGGCTCCGGTGTCTCCGTTTCCATGGCCATTCCGCTCGACCATAGGGTTACTCAGAAGGTCAATTATTGACTGATCTGTGACTGGTGTTGCGTCTTTGTACACAGGGCCTGATTCAGAGCTGTACACAAACCTGATCATTTGCGTATACCTTGGAAGTGAAATGATCGGTGCATGCGCAGGATCTGTACTGTGCATGTGCCAAGCACTAACTGCTCGCAGTGCCCCCAAACAGCAGCATGATTGACATGCTGAGGCTGTTTGGGGGCGGGGGCAGCGAAGTGGCAGTATTACAAAACTGTTTTGTAGGTGTGCCAAGGCCAGGGTCTCCATCTTCTGATGCAGATTTCCTGCCCCCAGCAGATCAGTTTTGGCGGTCAGTCTGAGTAAACTTAGGCTTACTCAGATGGCCGATGGCTGCGACCATCGATCCGATGTTGCATCTTCAGTGGGAGCATTTGGATCTGTGGTGCCGGGAGAGGGGACATTTGTCCTTAGATGCCTCCTGCGGCATTAGCATATTAGCTTTACGGTATTGCACAACCGCTGTGTACAAAGGCTGTGCAATACCGTACAAACCAAGCAGGCCCACAGTGGCTTGGATTTGCGAAGCCGCCAGTGGGCGTCTCAATACAAATCACGTCGGCTGCAACATTTTTCATATTTTCGCACAGCCGCTGCGTACATCTTCGCAGCAGTAGCGTCATTAGCGTACATCTCTAAATCAGGTCCAATAGGTGCATTTGTATGAAAATAATAGCATGATGAACAGCATTTGCACACAGGGGATCAGAACACATTTTTTATTGCTAAATAACCTTGCCAACCCAATAGCTTCTATCTTTATTATTTAAAGCAGGGGTTCCCAACCACTGTCCTCAAGGAACACTAACAGTCCAGGTTTTAAGGATAGCCATAATTGAGCACAGGTTACTTAATTAGTACCTCAGTTATTTTGATGTTACCACCTATGGTCAAGAATGGATATAACTAAAACCAGAACTGTTAGTGTGCCTTGAGGACCGAGGTTGGGAATCACTGGTCTAAAGGCTTGTGGAAAATAATACTAGTGACTTGCTAATTAATGTACATAGTTTAAACATAACTTGTACTTTATTCGGTATGAATGAGTGGTGGGTTATTTTCCAGCCTTATATGTTTATAATGATTTATATGCTGTTCCACCATTATTTTATTCTGCAGATAAAGAGAGCTTGACCCTGTCTTCCTCAGTTATTCATGACCCTGGTGATGCCTTCCACACATTTGTGCAACAGGGGAAATTCCTGTGGGATGTACCTGTAGTTATTTTCTAGCGTTGAAGAAATTTATACCCAGTCATTGACAAAGCAAATAATTTTCTATACTTTGTTGAGCATCTGCAGTATTAGCAATTATTCCTATTCTTTAGTCTTTCACTACTTGAATAATTTCAGTAATTTAAAATCAGCATTATAATTAATTGCATATTTTCGCTAATGATATGTTTGCAGCCTCTAGAGACTATTGTATTCATACACTGACACTATTTGACAAGGAGGCACAGTATAATTGCATGTACCATTAGTGACAACAAAGAACGCCAAATGTCATCATCAATCTGGCACAACAAGTAAGGATGGAACTCAGTGTTGAGCAACAACTGCAGCTTTTTATAATTATTTGTTTGTGATATTTTATCTCGGCAATAGAAATCTTACATTAAAGCCATGTGTTGAAACATGATGAAAGCCTGTCACAATACAATTGCTGAGCAACACCAAAATATTCAGCATTATTATTCTATTTACCCGTTCAAGAATTCCATCCTGTCCTAATGTCTCCATTGTACACAAATCAATTTATTAAAGTAGAAAGTAAAAAGTGAGATTTTAACTTGGTCATGAAGGGAGATAGATCTGCTGTCAGCACTGAAGCCAGGAGGGAGTAAGCGAATATTTCACAAGGATAATTGACAAAACAGAGAGCTGCATGTACCCCACAAGTGCCCTTGTGATATCACAAAGTCTATTTGCAGACCAATTTTCTGTTTGTTGGGAACAAAGCACAGATGTGCACCACAAAATGCAGAACAAGAACGTCTACACAGGAAAATGGGCAATAAGAAAATAATACAGGAAAATAATAATAATATAAGGTGTAAAATCCAGAGAAATTAGATTTCATTTTACAGAACAAGATATTTATACATTTATATGACCAGACAGTGGTGATGTGTTGGCTCACACTTTCCTACAATGCAATGATCATATGCATTTTATGCAGAGGCGGTCATGACTGAAATCAATGGAAATGTATTCAAATGTATGTGCAGACCTGTAAATAATGCTTATATATAAATGCATGGATTTATTCCTGCTCTTCGTAAATGACCCTATGTCATAGTTGCTGACTTTCTGGTATGCAGGTGGCGTGTTACAGCAAAGGGGGAGGTCCGGAGGGCGTGGATGTGCGATCGTGTCACCGTGGTTCTGCCCCTGCTTTACCATGCAGAGATTACCTGCATTGTAAAGTGGGGGAGGGGCCTGGCTACGATGAGGCAATTCAGCACAAATCGCGTCATTGGTCATCCGGACCGCCCACTTTACTCGGAAAGTGGGTGGCACTGGGCATTTACGACAATGGACACTGCAGCCTCAGTGAGACTTGAATGCTTCTGGGTGGCCAGAAGCAGCACCCGAGATTTGGGAGCCTCCCGGCCATTCCAGGACAGTAGGTAAGTATGTTGTACTTGTATTTTTCAGTCACAGGGGACAATCATGTGTTCCTGGCACTGACAGTGGAAATGGCAACAAGCTCTTTTGCTGATAGACCCAGTTCCTTTTGGTATCCATAGCTACATTTGTATTGGTAGTTTTTCATTCCCTGTCAGGGACCCCTATACTGTAGAAATCCCTGTTTGACTCAGACCAGGTCAGAGTCAATAACTGACTGGTACTACCCTAGTGCCAGGACTGTGATTGCGCAGATCCCCAACTCCTGATGTAGTGAGGGCAGAGCCTAATGGAATACTCACAATTAATATTCTGTCACTCCACCCAAATAAAAGGGATCATAAGTATCCAAACACTCTATCACAATTGTGAAGTTTCTATGACACAAACCAGCACTCAGCAAACTGGTCTCCCTTGATTCTGGCAATAAATAGTGATAAACATAATGTGAGTTGCAATTTCAAATTAAAAAGTAAAAACTTACACAGAATTACCCTTGGCTTATGCTGGGCTGGGAGATGTGAGGGGGTGGGGGGGGGGGAAGTAGTAAATTAAGTTCCAGGATTCAACTTAGAATTGATCAACCAAAGTCTGACACAGAGAAAGAAAATGGTCCCATACCTTTAGCAACTTTTCCTCACCCCATAGTGATGCCATGATCAAAGTTCCTTTGTGGTTGTTGGAGGAGCTATCCTGCTTGCTGGTGTTCTTCACATACAGGGAATAGAGAGTTAAAGTGATCATCTGTTTCCAAGGTGTTGTCAGGTTGTGGGATTGCTAGATTGCTCATTATTTCAAACCTGATTCCATTTGGGTCACATGTTCTGAAACTTCCTATGGATCACAGACCTCTAGTATAAAGCCTGTTACTAACTGTCTCAGTGTCTGTGCAACGTTACTTTCAGGTCTTTCTTGGACTCCTGCCAGATCCCTGCTGTGACTGTGGGTTGCTGTGGACTTTACGATATCTCCGCTCATGTTACAGCTAAACTTCTGATGCCAGTTACCAGCCGCACTACAGAGCTGAGCATAGCCATTGCCTAAGTATTGCTTTCTGCTCCACTGCTGTGGTTTTACCTTTTGCTGCACTATTTACTTTGCCTATTTGTCTCTCACTCCTGTGGACATCGTATCCATCTTCGTTACAGTTGTCAACTGCACTGTTACAGTTATCATCACCGCATTGCGGGGCTCAACCCCGTTCCGGATTCTAGTCACACCGCAGGGCTCAAACCTGTTCCGGAAACCACACCGCTTCACAGGGCTCAACCCTGCCTCAACTTTCATTGCATCACGGGGCTCAACCCTGCTCCGGATTCTAGTTACACCACAGGGCTCAACCATGTTCCGGAACCACACCACTTCACAGGGCTCAACCCTGCTTCAACCTCATCGCATCACAGGGTTCAATCCTGCTCCGATTTCACCACATCACAGGGCTCAACCCTGCTCCAACTTCACCGCATCACAGGGCTCAACCCTGTTCCGACCTCACCGCTTCACAGGGCTCAACCCTGCCCTGACCTCATCGCATCACAGGGCTCAACCCTGCTTCAACCTCACAGCATCACAGGGCTCACTCTGCTCCGGATATCCATTACTACAGGGTTCCACCCAGGTGAAGCTCCTCTATACCATCCTGAGGTGTTAGCTTCATACTGGACTCGGGGTTCCCCTACCATATTACTTTTATGTGTTAAAGACTATATGGGGGGTTTTCTCCTATACTCATTATTGCTTATGTGAACCTCAGTGTTGTTGAGACTTTATGTGAGATGTTGCTATTATATTTCTCCTGTGAATAAATTCTATTTACTTTTACTCCGTGTTATCGAAATTTCACAAAAAGGTAATTCCTAAAGCCACCCCAGTTTATTGTGCCTAGTAGGCCTGCCTCCTCCCAGGAGTCTCAAGTGTCGGCAGCCGTGACAAGTCCCTGATGACTGGCTGGCTGGTTAATAACCAAGGGTCATGCCAGGACCACCCATGTAACTTGTAACCTGAGTACAAATAACTGTACAGTACATTATGTTTCCCGGCGTAATAGCCACACGAAATATGGTATCTTCACCTCTATTATTTCAGCTATAAAATGTTTGTTAACAAGACTGCTCTGGGATGTGTAAGTGGTTAGTTACCTCACTTCTCCAAAACCATATGCCTGAGGTGCCTCCAACTCACATCTAACTGGCACACAAGTGTCAGGTATATTTCTATGATTTCTGAAACTACAAAGTTATTGTAGAAATATAAATTTTATGTCAAGACAGATAACATGGTTTTGGTCTTTGCTCCTTCTTGAAGCTTGAGTACACCTTTTAGTCAGACAGCTGTTTGAACACCCCTGCTGTTTTTGATGCCCAAAGATGGCTTTCATGAACAATCTAACTAGATTCACATAATCTACTGTATATGAAGACATGGAAGAAAGGGCTTTCATTTACCCATCTCATGTACAGGTAACTGATTTTCCTGGTCACAGGATACTATCATCAATGTACATACTTATGCAACTACACAAGCCCCAATCAGGCTTCCTCAGTGGGATTAAAACTCCTATTTATCAGTGTGGGCAGAATGATAACAGAACCTCAAAAGAACATAATTTGCAATATGCACTGATACTCCTATAATATCTATTTTCCCTTTTTCAGTTGTTGATATTTTCCTTTCCTATGCAAGTGTGCATGATGGATGGCAGAGTAACTGAATATAGTGCAGGTCATTACTGATTGGTGCCATCACTGACCAATGAGCAAGCTGAATCTGCAATTTCTCAATGGTTACATGATGCTCACAAAATGGAATTGATATCAGCAGTGCTCCTTTGCAATAAATCTAAAATCCTTGATAGTTTTCATACACAGTAATTATAATCCTTCACCTGCAAATCAAATGTGTAATCCCTTAGATCACTCAGAAAAAAGGGAAAAAAATTGTATATAGTGTAAAACCCTTTTAATATGCGGCATGAATAGCAACATAATAAAAAACACAGATGAATCTGTAACACAATAGTACAATCAAGTATGAAAAACATGAATCGGCATTTATATAACCCAAATGTAGTCAGGTGACAGGGTAATTATTACCGGCTGGATGTAAGAACTGACAATGGACAGTTCTTTCAAAGCATGTGAATAATCATGCCTGCTGCAGTTCAGGAGCTCCCTTACAGATGGAAACAGCCTTCCAGCTCTGCCGATGTACAGCACCGCTCAGTCACCTCCGTCACCGTCAAAAGGGGGTATCCCGGCACCCATGCGTTCTGACCCTCCCCGGGTTTTTATCAAGGTAAGCCAAAATTATTTCACCAATTTGGCTTACCTTGAGAAAGATCAAGGGAGGGTCAGAACACATGGGTGCCGGGATATCCCCCTTAGTTTAAATTTTGATATATTTTAATTGCCTTTTTTCCTGCCCCAATGGAATAATTACTTGACTGGCTGCATGTCACTATGTATAGAACATGAACTGTGTGAGCATCCAATGATTACACTGGCATCGTTATGATAACACAAGTGACAGGGAGACCAAGAACATTGTTTTCAGAAGTACCTACTCATTGCTAGCAGATCCCCCACCAGCTTCTGCTGTCCTATGCTGGTGATAGGTTTACAGCCTATGTGAATGTAAACTGGTTCAGTAGGTGGTAGAGAAGTAGGTGCAGTTTGTGCCTTAAGCATATGCATCAATATAACAATAAAAATAGGTAAGTCGGTGTTGCGCTCAACCTCTTAATGACTAAATTAGATTATTGTTAGTTTATTATAAGTGAGTAAAGGATTGTGTGTAACACTGTATGGTTTAATATAACAGTATTTACTCTAGGGTATAAAAACACAGTAAGTAAACAAAATATATGTAAACCAACAAAATAGGAACACATTAAGTCTAATTAGGATCTACTTGGCTTCATATACGTCTGTATAGCTCAAGTTTCTTAGTTGTTATCCTGTTACCACAAAGCTCAGATGTTTATACTAATCACTGTGTGGCTATAGGGCAGACGGCAGCGCCCCGCTAATCTGCCTGGTTAAATGATAAAGTCCGTGCACATACCTGTTGCAGCTGTATTCACCTCTGGGTGACGGGATTCGATCCTCCTCACAGTTGGAGCCCGGAGTGCGGATGGTAATCGGTGCTCTGGGCCAAGCCTGGTCTGTCCACAGGTCTGGTCCCAGTAGTAAGTCTGGTGACAGGCTTACACCAAGATCTCGACTCCACAGCTGACCAACTGTGGTCTATGGGGGGCTAATCGCGGTTAGAAGAAAAAAGGAAGCCTAGCGCTGATATGTAAATTTAATGATAATAATATCAATTAAACTGCCTAACCCAGCAGCAAAGAGGAAAAAATGTGCTTGCAGTTACACCTAAATAACCTTATAAATGCAAATGTCCAGATAAGGTCCTTCTCACGTCTCTCAAGCGAGACTCTTTGATAAAGCCCCCATGGTGTGGAGCGAAACCGGTTAGAGGACAACATTGGATCCATTAGGGATACTTCTAACACCTACCTGCAGTATTTGGAAGACTTGAGAGATGTGAGAAGGACATTATCTGGACATTTGTGGTGCAGGTGTTGAGACTGGGATGGAGATACGGCTGGAAGGAATTATACCCATGCACCCATGCAAGGTTAGCCGCCATATATTATATCTTTCCTAAGGAGGTTGTGTCTCTCCCCCCCCCCCACCACTCTCAGCTACATAGCCCCACCGTGGATTCTTTGCGGGGGACTCTGCAAGGAATCGGTAACATTCCAATGCTGGCATGGAGCTCTATGGAGCTTGTTACAATCTTTACTAAGTAAAAGTGTGACTGTGAGCTGTAACTTGGATACACTTTGGATATTGCTTATTATCACAACTACTGCAGATGTGGATGATTTGAAACTATCCCCCCTTTTTTTGTTTCCCACATTTTTTGGAAAAATCTTTTTGGATGGTTTATGATCCACCTCCTTGAACCAATCCTATTTAATCTGTCCCCGCTCGGGGACAGTGGCAGGTGGGAAGTTTGATTGGGGCGGTACACCTGTCAAACTGTAATGCAGGTTTCTTAAGGCGAGCTTAGGGAGGACAGCAACCTCCCATGGAGCAGACAGGTGACTGGGGTGGTACACCTGTCAAACCGTAACGCAGGTTTCTTAAGGTGAGCTCAGGGAGGACAGCAATCTCCCGTGGAGCAGAAACATAGTGCTGCTATTTAAGCTAAATGTTTTTATTAATATAAAATTTGCAACGTTGCTTTCTCTATATATTTGTGTATGTATTATAGGTTGTTATTGTGATATTATTTGACCGGTCAATGAATTATAGTTTATTTTATGAGTTATTAAAACTGTTTATAGCCAATTTGTGAAGTGTATGAATCATTTCATGCCACTCCTCTCTCTATATATATATTATCAAGTGCAGTGGTCTATTTCTAAATAATCGTGATTAGAGTTCCAACAGAACTTGTCGCCGGACATCCCGTCCCGTACAGAGACTTACCCTCTTATTCAATCCTCCTGGGTCTCCGTTGCCGTTTTTTCCTCCTCGGTGTCTTCTTTCTTCAGGCGCTTGCTCTACGTCATCCTCTGTTTTACCGAGTGTGCGCGTCAAATGACAGGTGCATCAGCTGATTACAGGTGCCGGCACTGAACTTCTCAGGCAAGGTAGTAACAACAATGGTAGTGGTTTCTGCCCCCACTACCATCATTGTTACTACCTTGCCTCAGAATTTCAGAGAGGATCGAATCCCATCACCCAGAGATAAATACAGCTGCAACGGGTATGTGCATGGACTTTATCATTTAACCAGGCATTTTAACGGGATGCCACAGTCTGCCCTATAGCCACACAGTGACTACAAACATCTGAGCTTTGTGGTAACAGAATAACAACTAAGAAACTTGAGCTATACAGATGTGTATGAACCAAGTAGATTCTAATTAGACTTAATTTGTTTCTACTTTGTTTGTTTACATATATTTTTGTTTACTTACTGATATATTAAACCATACAGTGTTACGCACCATCCTTTACTCACTTATAATATGCTAACAATAATCTAATTTAGTCATTAAGAGGTTGAGCGCTACACCGACTTACCTATTTTTTTGAACATTTGTTAATGGGCCTAGGGTAGCCTATGAGTGTTAGCAGCTTGCCAAAACCTACTAGCTCAGTGCGCAGGAAACTACTTCATCAATGTAACAATGTAACATTGACCTGCAGGTTGTTAGCCTGGAATATTGTAGGACTACATGAGTCACCAAGCCAATGGTGATATTCTGCCAAGTCGCGCAACGCCAAAATTAGAAAAAATATTTTTACATATTCAGTCCACTGACATTCATGGTGAATGAACTAAAACACTTTTAAAATAGCAATTAAAAAACTGTAAGTGTCAACATGGTTTGGGACATGGCCAAAGCATACCTTAGGGGTTCCCTCATTACAAAAAAATATGGTAGTTGCTCAAATCAGCTTAATTGCATAACACAGGTGCTTGTAAAGGGCGGGGTTTATACTGAACACAGAAAAAAGAGATTTGCCCCCCAGCAGAACTGCAGCAAAAACAATACTTAAATCCTACATGATAGCAGAGATTCAGAGGTATTAGTTACATACATTTGCAAATATATGAATAAGCGCCAGGTCAATCGTCAAGACTCCTCTATACTGGTGTCCCTAACATTAAGGGGTTCACGTCCGAGAAACAAGGCACCCCAAAGAAATTCCAGCCAAGGGCCATCCCCAGGGCATCACATGAAAAAGGGAAAAAGGTGATAGTGAAGTGTAAAGAAAAGATGTGTAAGGATAAATCAATAAGTGTTAATGAAATGAGAAAGAATTAAAATGACATAAATAATATACAAACAAATAGAGAAGTGATAAAAGTATTCTATGTGAATTAAGTGGTGATGCCATGAGAATGGTCCAGTCAGAACCCCCCCGGGGGCCCCACTCCCAAACGCTCACCCCAAAATAATTGTTGCTACATAATGGTAGCACCCACTCTGGGTCATAAAATTACAATTGGTAATTTTAATTCTCTCTCATTTCATTAACACTTATTGATTTATCCTTACACATCTTTTCTTTACACTTCACTATCACCTTTTTCCCTTTTTCGTGTGATGCCCTGGGGATGGCCCTTGGCTGGAATTATTTTGGGGTGCCTTGCTTCTCAGATGTGAACCCCTTAATGTTAGGGATGCCAGTATAGAGGAGCCTTGACGACTGGCCTGGCGCTTATTCATTTATTTGCAAATGTATGTAACTAATACCTCTGAATCTCTATTATCATGTAGGATTTAAGTATTGTTTTTGCTGCAGTGTGCTGGGGGGCAAATCTCTTTTTTCTGGGTCCCCTCATTAGTAAGACAACATAGTAAAAGGTCATTAATAATAAAAGATGGTGGTATGGCAAATATTTAAATGAAGCAGTGGCAGCCTATGTAACCAATCCTTATAGGTACTAAAATACACAACAGTTGCAGCAATTATAAACAAATGTTTTAAAATAGATTTATTGTAAACACAGTGAGAATACCTGTGCCTTACCAGCTCGTATACTGTAGCTTTTATAATGCCCCTATTGCCACATGAGAATAGGGAGAGCAAGTCACCTCTCCTAAGAAAGTGTTTAATGAGATTAAACTCTGTTGTGAACATTTGTCTAAAGCATTGTTCTCAGATGGGGAACTTTCTACTTCTACTGGTGGGTTTCGCACTCCAATGTTGGCAGCAGAGCATTAAGACCTCCTAGATAAACAGTTCACCTTAAATTAACTTTAAACTGCAGTAAGTTCATTTCAGATCCACAATGTGCTACTGTTTTCCAACTACAATCCATAAATTACACATAAATAGTATTCTGGAGACACCACTAGATAGCTTTAATTATGTTTTTGAACATCAAACATTCCCAGAGTCTAGCTATGATTCCATCATTACAGATGTACCAATAGCAGGTTATGTGTAACAAATCATATTACCATACCGTTTAATTACTCACTAACATTTTTCAAATTCCTGTCCAATGTGCAATATACAAGTTCAGTACAGTAGTGTGGCAATCAGGCAGTTCTAGCTCATCATATACAGTAGCCAGGGCAATTTGACACAATTGAATGGTGCTATAATGGGCATTTTTCTTAAATATTATATTGTATTGAATGGGTCAATCTCTTATGGCATAACCCAAAAGCTTAAGTATATGTGAACGGATATTTATATGAGAGTCTTGCTACAATGAAGTACAGTATGAGGCTGGGCAGTCTCTTATCATCCAACATTTTTGCCCTTTCCTTAGATCTAATGCATATTCTGATCTGTAATGAAGCTATTCATGGATTTTCATTGTATGTATAGGTTAGAGAAGGTCTCAATGATAACATTCTATTTCCCTTGGCAGAGACTGACTCAGAAAAAGAGATGATATTACAACCTTTTGAAAAATTACTATCCTAGAAATGAAAAGGAAAACATCCACACTAATGCATTACCGGGGCAATTCTAAATGGATCTAGCACACATACCATATGTCAACAGCTCTAAATATTTTAGAGTCACAGTGACTCGGAACTGAAATTACATGCAAATCAAATTTTGTGGTGGAACAGTTTAATTCATAGAGGCGCAAAGTTCCAGCAAGCCAGTCTTTGAATTCCATTTTTGCTTTACCATTCCACAAAGTACCATTCTGCTCTGTATTTGTAAATTTGTGGTTTTCTGATTTTCTAATACATAAATAGAGCTGGGGCAACAATATTTACATAGAGCTGGGACGACAATATACAGTATTTGCACCTAAATTGCACATTTAGCTCTTTGTGCTTTGAGAGGTGGAACAGTGGCATTTAAGTGCAAATGAAATACATTAATGGTTTGCAGATGGAAGCTAGCCATGCCTTTTGAGATGTGTCTTATTTTGAATAACATTGATCTTGAAATACATTAGCTATGAGATGTGAATTGTTTATGATAGTTATTGCAAACTATAATGGTTTGATGATAACCTCAATATAGAAAATGCCTTTATTCAAGATGTAAACTAAATAAAACAATATGTTCAAGATATACGGTAAACTAAATACATTTAAAAGCTTAGATATAGGACACTATGGGTGATTGCTACATTATAAAAATAAAAACAGCAAATAGAGTAGGATATGTACAGTATATGTTTCTTAATAGGCACATACATATTTGTTATGTATTTATTTTGTTTTAATTGATGAGTTTGGGGTATCTAAGGAATGCAAAAGTTTCCAAAGAGGGCCCCTTAGAATTGCAATTCCCTTCCTGGCATTAAGTAATTGTTCCCTTGCAGTTTTGGCATTTAGCTTTACTAACCAATCTAAGCCTGCAAAAGAGAGCCACAGCTATCTATAGTTGGTAAAAGTAATGTGGGTGTAAGGGTGAGAGGACTATAGTACTACAAGCATGAAGGCCTTATTCCATGTGTTTAAAAAGAATGCTGCTAGTAGATGATGTCTAAACCCTTGCTTTGTACTGCAGAATTCTGACTATTGCTTTTCTTTGAAGTTCTCAAACTTCCGGAGGTGACTTCTTTGTCATTTCACCTCTGGCTCTTGTAATAATTGTATTTCCAGAGTGTGGTAATAGAAGGGTTCTCCAACTGGCGACATCAATTCAGATAATGACACAATTATCCACTTTTAGACTTGGCCACAGTCCATAACCTTCATTCTACTCATTTTTGTTTCATTACCTGCAGATTAGTCATTTCAAAAATGTGATTCATTTTAACAAACATTACTTTACACAGTTTGGTTTCTGTATATATCAGTGCTACAGTTTTACCTTGTATGTCTAACCTCAGTATTTTCTTCCCAATGCATCTCAGTTATCTTCCTTACAGCATGGCTCAAGAAAGAGAACAGAAGAACAGCCTTATAGTTATAGTATGCCAGCTTTCACTAATCCAATGGATACATTTCTCTGCAGACACGGTTAGGTATAAAATGAATAACTACACTGTCGAAGTAAATTATTTGATTTAAACTGCTCTTCATTTCTTTTCTTTTTTTAAACATAAAGTTTATTGAGACAGTCACAACAAAAAGAGGCAATGATATACACACAGTCACCAATGAGCATCAAAGAACAAAGTCAATGCCTATCAAAATATAGCATATTATATAATGACCCGTTTTAGTATTACAAGGGTGAGGAAAAAAGGAGATAGGAGTCTAGAGAAGTAATGGTGTGGCAGACCGTAGTGAGGAAAAGAGGAATAGAGACACAAACAGAAAGAAGAGGAAAATGGAAAAAGATCTGGATGGATGGACACCAAACTAGAAAAAATAAAAAGGAGGAGAGAAGAAGGTAAATTAAAGTATTTCAAATGTAGAAGGTGTGTTTTGTGAGGCGAATCAGGGGCCCCAGACTTTATCAAATGATTTCGAGGAATCATTAATAATACTGATCATGTATACGGTATGTGTATCAAATCCGACATAATATTGGGTGTAGAGAAGGGGAAACAGGTTGCCTGGCAATCTGGCAAGTGATAGCAGAGGCAATGTGATGTATTCATTTATTTTGATGCCTACTGTAGTTGCCATAGAGAGACCCAGAGGTAGAACCAAAAACCTACAGTAGGTTCACATGGGATGGGGATCTCGAGAATATGGGATATGAGGCCAGTGACCTCATGCCAAAGATTCAAAATATTTGGGCATGACCACCAAATGTGGAGGAAGGTGCCTTCAGAGGCGCAACCTCTACAGTATGGGTGGGGAACCTTTTTTCTGCCTTGGGCCATTTTGATATATATAATATTATTTGCGGGCCTGGTGTAGGCCATGACCCCTCTGTGTGATGTCACATAGGGGCTGGGCCACAATCACCGGTGATTACAGCAATGCCCGGAGTATCCTGAGGATGCTTCGGTGAGCTGTAAGGGCAGCGATGTGACCGTCTGAAGCGTACTAAGGACGCTCCAGGTGGCACTGCTGCATAAATTCCGGCTGCAGGGTGCCATTCTAGGCACCCTTCTAGCCAGATAAGACCAGCAGAAAAAAGCTCAGTGGGCCAGACCAAATTATTCCGGGGGCCTTCTACGGCCCCCGGGCCTGAGGTTCCCCACCCCTGCTCTACAGCATCTATTTGATGTATCTAGGAACAGTTTACTGAGGTGGGAAGGAACATAGTACCACCTATACAATAGTTTATAAATATTCTCCTTTATTTTAACACAAATTGAACTGGAGGCAGCATTTTCCAAAATCACTGACCTGTCATGGCAGTCACATGAGGAAGACGTCTCTTCAAACAACAATAAGTATAAGGACAATTTAGCATTTAGTCGAGGTTTGTCTCAAGCATAGGTCTTCAAATGTCGTAAGAGGCCTGTAAGATAGAAGTTGATTAACTTTAGAGTGATAAAGTCTAAGCTGGAGGAATTGATAAATGTACCTAGGGTATGGCTAGCTAAGATTGAATTGCTAATAAACAAGGGAAAATTGCTTTCTAGTATAAGGTCATTTAAATATCTGATATCGCCCGCTCTCCAATGGAGGAGCAAATTTCTGGACACACCTAGGGGGAATTGGGGTTGTGAAAAATCGGTATAGTTGGGTAAAGGTGAGGAGCAAGCAAATATTTCCGATTAGTGCAGTCCTGGACTGTAAGCAAGTGGGATACTACCGGGTGAGAGGAGATAAGGCTAGGGCGACATGGTCTAGAGAGCCAGAAGAGGGCCAAGACAATGAACAACCCCAGTCTATTTACCTTAATGTCTGACAAAACTTTCTTAGTTCTATGCTTGCACCATAGTACACACTGGGCGTTTGCGTACCCATATAGTATCTCTTGAAGTACCGTATGCCAAGTCCACTACTCCGTGTGGAGCGCTGAAGCAGCTTTAGACATACACAAGGGTGCCTACCTGCCCAAATGAAGCGTGAAGTATGAAATTGCAGAAATTTAAACACATACGGGGAAATATAGATTGGAAGAGTCTGAAAAAAATAGAGGAGTAGAAGGAGAACATTTATCATCACTGAATTCACCCAACCTATCCTGGAAATAAAGTGGTTAGACCATGACAGATTTAATTTGAGAAAGGATACAAGGATAATTATATACATAAACATACAAACAAAACAGAAGGAAAAAAAGAAATTTCCTATTGTGGTGCACAAACAGAAGGAATTTATCTCAAATGAATAAAACATAACATTTATTGGTGTTTCTTTAAAACCTTATTCAGTGGAATATTAAAAACAAATAAGGATGGTGAAAGTAAAGTTTAGAAAAGTGATATATTAAAATTAACAAAGTAAACAAACCTAAAAACATTTTTTTTTAAATACGGCGCATATATGCATTGTAGATTAACTAGCAAAATAAAACCAACATATAAATATCTCAAAATAAATAAATAAAGGAATATAAATATAAAAATTATACTGTGTGAGCGACCTACTGTGTGAGCGACCTAAGTAAATGTAGAAAATGCAAGTTTGATAAACAATACAAATGTTATACCAATCACAAATATATGGTTTTAAGAAGAAGTATTGTAAAAATGGTTATTTTAAAAACTGCCTTTGAAAAAGCTGTGACAGGGAAACGTGTCAGACTGATAACCAGAGATTTGCCTTTCTTTAGACCCCATACTATCTACCACCTTGGACTGAGACTTTGTTGAAATTGAAACCGAAGGATTACAAGCCAAGCCTTGCTGGAACCTTATCATTTGGGAGCATCTTACAGCTAAGGGACTGAACAAGGTTTAAACTAGGGGTGAGCGGGTTCGGTTTTACTCGGATCTTTAAACGGCATTTTATTGGCTATCGCCTATCATGTGTTTTGGATAGCCAATATAATAAATCCGAATTTGCGGTAAAGCGACGTTAAGAACCGAGTAAATCCGAGTAAAACCGAGCCTGCACATCCCTAGTTTAAACCATTGCACCCTATAGGACTGAGCAGGCACCTGGTAATTATATTTGGAGCCTCCACTGACTTATACAATACCATTGCAAAAGATGGATTGGTCCATATCTCTGGTGTTTTAAAATACCCATTTTTACAATACTTCTTCTTAAAGCCATATATTTATATATATATTTATATATTGTATGTTGGTTTTATTTTTCTAGTTAATTTACAATGCATATAAGTGCCATATTTTCTAAAAATTGTTTTTAGGTTTGTTTCTTTTGGTATCTTTCCTGGGAGACTTTGCGGCAGCATTCTCATTGTAGGCGTGTATATTTTATTATGTTGGTTTATTATTTAATTATTTTTGACATTTTTGAGTATTGTGGACACAACACACAGGGACTGGCCCTAGACAGTGCCTAGCACTTGTGTTTTTCATATTAAAGTTAACACTGACCATTATATGCTGCTGTCTTCTTCTTATTGTGCTATATGATATTATGAGTATCTATGACTTAAATAAATTGATTCACATGTTGGTGATTTTAGCGAACAGTACATTAATAATAGATTGCCACAGCCTAAATGGATATATTGGTTAATCCCATTGTCCTGGGTTCACCACTTATTGACTTATTGCTACACATATATATATATATCTCTGATCAAATGATCTCTTATATATGACACAATCAGAACAACAGAAAGAGACAGATGCACCTCTTATTCGATACAACTAGGTAGATAAATATACTAGTTCAAATCCCAACCAGGCAGACCGACAGCAGTGAAAATCCAGATTTAGGTAAGTATAACTGACCCTACCCCCCAACCCTAACCCTCCCTTAGGGGTGCCTAACCCAAACCTCTTTCCCTAGTGCCTAACCCTAACCCCCCCTAAGTGCCTAAACCTAACCCCCCAGTCCCCGCAGCCTTAACCTAAGTCTCCCGAGGGGGGCCTAACCCTAACCCTTCCGGGGGAGTGCCTAACCCTAAGTCCCAACCCGGAGCCTAACCCTAGCCCTTCCGGGGGAGTGCCTAACCCTAAATCCCAACCCGGAGCCTAACCCTAGCCCTTCCGGGGGAGTGCCTAACCCTAAGTCCCAACTAGGAGCCCCTAACCTAACTCCCCCCCCCCGTGGCTGTTAGCACCCGCCGCCTGGCTTACCTACGTTTGGTATGCCGGGCGTCGGGTTCCCAGCGTAGGTATAATGACAGGTATCAGGATTTCGACCCCTGTCAGTAGTACCCTGCCGGGTTTCGACATTCAGAAGCCAGTGGTCAGTATTTTGACAGTTGGCTTCCTGACTGCATCCCATATGAGACAGCTAATTTCTAGCTGTAGTCTAGCCTTCTCAGTACGTTACACTTTTTCACCAATTTTTGGAGGAATATTATGTTTCCATTTATTATCATCAATTGATACATTTGTTTCCAGTTGTACATACTAGGCATAACTCAACACACTTTTGTACTGGAAGCATTCATTCCACTCCCATGACATAGGTTACTGCTTAAGATAAGTATGAAAAGTTAAATACGTGTATATCCACCCATATATGTTATTAATCTAGATGCATATTATTATGTGCATCGGCCAATTCACATATTCATTCAGGGCGCTCCATAAATAATTGTTATTTGTCCCTTGTAATTAGGAGTATAAACCAGATAACAGGATTGTTATCATTTACAGCGCAATTAGAGTATAGGTAGTATTATGTTGCGGTATTCATATCATATACATGTTTGCATTCATTAAATGTTCACATACCACACATAATCACTCTTGTGTTATCACAGGTATCACTGGTGGGTAAATGCTGCTATTTAATTATATACTGTACATCCACTATTATTTAAGCAGATGCATGCTTTGTGTATGCAGTTGCGGGCAGCTACGAGGGCTCCAATAGGCGTCTCAATACAAAAGCTGCTGGCTGTTGTCGAAGTCAAATAATTGGTTATGCTCACACACAATTATTATCTGATGATCTGGTAGTCTATAATCTGATGATGATGTGTTTCCATGATGCCACACATGGACGCTCATTTGTATATAGTTGCTATTTCAACACACAGACGCACATATGCGGAAGCATATGTGCAAGATGGTTCCCCCACATTATAGTTAATAACCAGTGTTATTAAAGATATTATTGTCTAATAATTATGATGTAATATGTACTTAAATGAGATCTAAGGTTTAGAGCATAGTGGATATGTCATGTTTGGTATCATACTAAATCCCTGTTTATTTGCAGACTCCCGTTCCTATCGGCAAAGGAGTCACATCTTGCGTCCGCTAGTTATGGATGTTAGGGAGTAATTGCATTGAATGTTAGTATCTATATGCAGAGCTGTAGCTAGTATTAACCAGTTGTTCGGCGGGAAACTACACAAAGAGACCGTTGGAGAATTGAGACATGCCCCTGATGACACCGTATGAATCAACCAATGATCAGATTATCCAGAAGTAAGAACCAATGGAAACCTGTAAACTAGTTCCTTTGTTAACATAGAACTCTGTAAGATATATAAGCAGTGTCCTGATCGAAGTGTTCAGTCATCCTCTTTGATGATCACAGACTTCTGGATTGATGACTGTATACTGGGACCAGTGCGCATGCGTATGCATCGGCTTGTACTATTATTGATTGCTTTTTACTCTAGTTGTTAAATCTTTCACCGTGTTACTTTTTCTTTACATAAATAACTTTTTGTGCTTTGGAACCACACGATTGGACTGGAAATCAATTCTTTCTTATGCGACTTGCAGCGCTAAATAGCGACTAGCGACTATTAGGAATCAATAGATGGGGGCTCGGCCTTGAGGTCACGCTACCGGAAATTACTCAAAGCGACAAACGGATTTTGAATCCTCAACAAAGGGTGGACGCGTCACATACGGGTAAGAACGCAATGTGTTTTAAACTTGTTTTGTACTCAGTGTTGTGAAATCGAATATCCGTTCTTTGGGTGATCTAAGGAGCGCTGATTAGAATCCAGGGACAAGAGAGAAAAGTCTGTTTCTTTTTTTTTTGTTGTCACTTTGCGCTGCAATAGACAATTTGCAAATAGCATATGCATCTTCCTTGCAATATTGCCACATGTTTAAGCAATCGTTTTGATAGTCTTGTATCGCTTGTTAAAACCTCTGAATAGATATTGTCATGGAGGGAAAGCATTTTTATGGCCAGAAAACAAAGGTAAATGAATGTGAAAGTGTGCTTGTGATGTGAAAAGGGGAAAAGAAAAAACAAAAGGTTTTTTTCTTCACTGTCAGAGAGAGAGATAGGAGAGACTCGGCATTTGTCTAACGAGGCATGACTACTACCGAATAGGTATACACAGCAGGTATACTGAGCGAGAAAACTAAGGCGCTTTTCTCGGCCGAACCCCCAATAGTAAGTGCAAAGTCCATTGATAAGAGGTAGTGTCTCTGGGCAATGAGATTGGACCGCATGGTAGTGTAAACCGTTATTGTGACTTGGGGGTCGTGGGAGGAAATCCCTGGAAAGGGTAAGTGTTATTGGAATACTTAAATTCTACTACTCAAAGTAGGAAGCTTGATAGCTTGGTAAGTTGAAGTTGTACGGAAAGCAGAATAATTGCATAGGCTATTTTCTGTTCCCTTGTTGTGCACGCTAATGGAAAAATGCTTAGCAGTCGGCGGTGCACAACGGGTTAAAGTGAGTGGATGCATCTTATATAATTCATCCAACACCGAAATCCCTAGTGAAAGAAGCAAAAGCGTGGTCCCAGATGGGTGCTAAGCAATCGCTAGGGATGGTCGAGGGAGAGCTGCTTATGAATGGGCCGATTGGTTGGCAAGGTATATAATGAATGAGAAGTATGGTGCATATGCTACTGCATACTGCGACATATGGGTCAAGATGACCATAGGATGTATGAAACCCTTTCCTAAAGTTGACAGTTTCGATTCAGAGGTACTGAGTAATGTTAGAGATAACACATTTTAGTCAAATCTTTGAAAAAGAGATTAATGTATAATGATTGTTTAAAGTTGTGGCAACACGAGGGGAACATGTGGCATGGTGGTGTATGAGCGTCGCAAAGCAGCGTACTCACACCGTTAGGCAGCGTGCACACGTCGCAAGATGGCACACACATGTGGCATAGTAGCAGTGTACTCATGCCGCAAAGCAAGACGCCATCTGGTAGCGTACCCCTGCTGCAAGTTAGCATCACTGTGCATAAAGGAGAAAGCGTAAGCACACCTCGGCCACCATATGCAACCGAAGGTGAGAGTACATCCGATACTAAAAATAATTAAAAATCATAATAAGTAACTTGTATCCTGATTTAAGTCCCCTCCAGGAAAATGTTTTGGTAGAAGATGATGAACCTACTATAATTTCAGCCATTACACATGCTGTTAATATATTAAATGTTCCACAGAGAGGAAAGGCAGCGAACCAACCAGCAGGGCCAGCAGCTGAAATGGGTGAGGCTAGTGGAGACCGTACTAGGAGAGGTAATCCTGAACAAAGTGAGGTGGTAGGTGGATATCCTGTCCGTACAATTGCAGTTTCCAATGGGAAACCGGACAAAGATGGTATAGTTCCCATAAGGAATGTAGAAATGCACTGTCCATGGATGAGAGCAGAATTACATTCAATTATGTCAGATTTTCCAGACCCTAGGAAAGAGTTAGCCAAATGCCAGATATGTATTAAAGATTTGGGCAATGCTCACGAACCAACTAATAAGGATTGGCGAGTGGTGTTAAGGGCCTGCCTCCCCTCCAATACTGATGTGCAGAAGTTTGTAAAGGATTGTGTGTTGGAGGAGGATGAATCCTTGACAGATGAGGATAATCAGTCAAATATAAAACGTATAATAATACAATTGGCTATATATTTCCCAGTGGTAGTTAACTGGAGTAAAATCTTCACTATTAAAGAAAAGGATAGTGAATCTGCATCAGATTATTTTGCCCGAGCACTGCTAGCAATAACCCGGTACACTGGGATAGCAGATATTAAAGATGATGTACACCAGAGGGAAGTAGCTGTTACGGTACTTATGGATGGTCTCAAAGACAAACTAAAAACCAGAGTGCAAACCTCTCTACCTAACTGGAGAGGGATTACTTTAGATGCACTTAGAGTCAGCCATAGAACATGACAAGAACATTGGCAGGAAGAAAGAGGCACTTAGTGAGAAGTTAATGGCAGTGAGCATTCAGGCTCTAGAGGGATCACATACACAGCCACAGTCTTACAACACATACCAACAACGGGGTAATACAGTAAGGTGTTTTAATTGTAATAAAGTAGGACACATACAGAGGTATTGCAAATTGAGAAAGCGGGGCCACCTAGGAAGGAAACACACAGGTACACTCAGAGAGGGCACTCACAAGATTCAGGGAATTTCCAATGGTCACCCACTCACATTGTGTCAGCCAATGCTCTGCTGGAGGATGATAGTCAGTGCTAGGGGTCAGGTCATACCTGTAGTCTACAGCCAGTCAGGTTAACTGATAATACTAGTGGAAGAACCTACAATGACAGTTGATATATCTGGTACTAAACACACTTTTCTTGTAGATATAGGGGCGACCAGATCCGTTATAACTTCTCCATTTAACTTACAGGTTACCAACAAGACCATAGCAGCAGTGGGAGTAACGGGGAGGGTACAGCATTACCCTCTAACCAGATCTGCAGATGTTACTATTGGGCCGCTGCAAACCAAGCACTCCTTTCTCCTGGCAGCGGCGGCTCCTACTAACCTGCTGGAAAGGGATTTGCTGTGTAAAATGGGATGTGTTATATACTGTACCCCTGATGGTATATTCCTAAATATACCGGAAAAGGTTGCGCATGAGGTACAGGATATCTTGGATACACCACAAAGGTTAATGTTACACTCTGCCGTTTTAGAACAAAGTCCATCTCAGGTAAAAGAAATGTTATGTCAAAGCTGAATAATTGGCTGAGGACAAGTTCAGTTTAAAATTTAATCGCGGCGACGCCATCTTGCGACTGGCCGCAAGACGCCATCTTGAAAATGAGATCGCAAGACGCCATTTTGCGAATGGCCGCCTAAGCGCCATTTTAGATAAACTCACATTTTAGTACATGTGGCCATAATACTATTAGCACCATGCGATTGCATCTTTCACCATTTCCCATACGCACATTAATACACACAATTGCGCTGTTAACTAGTTGCATATTAGTGAATGCATAGGACTTTGTATGAAACCACTGTTTTATTAGCTTTATGCACACGCATCTGCCCCAAATTAACAAGCGTCCTAATATCAAACCCTGAATACCCACACATTACATATTCACACATAAGGTTCAATAAGCTTTAAAGTGTATGATTTAAGTTGGTTCAGTTAGTTTAAATGCTGAGAAATAAAGATATTTGATAACTAAAGTATTATACATGCTAAACAAGTCATGTTTGGTTTTGTACTGATGCGTATTCTTTTTACAGTATTCCGGTGTTATCGGTGGGGAGGTCGCATCATGCAAACTCGAGTTATGGATCACAGAGCCTACAAGCAACAAAAATATGAGATATGGTAAGAACTTACCCTTGTTATCTCTATTTCTACGAAGTCCATAGGGTTCCACAGGATACCTTGGGGTATAGGTGTGACGTCAGTCGCAGGGCACCAAAGAGTTAAGCTTTCAGCCTCCCAGGATGCACTAGGTCCCCCTCCTATACCCCGCCCCCGGGCCAAGGCACCTCAGTTAGTTACCAAGCCATAGGCCGGAGGAGGAGAAGGAAGAGAGAGAACAAAGATCTGGACACATACAAGAATCACATTCTCACCAGAGGGAGACGGAAAACCGGTGACCAGAGCAAAGCCCATCTGCAGCACAGGTGCGACAGGGCGGGAGTCCTGTGGAACCCTATGGACTTCGTAGAAATAGAGATAACAAGGGTAAGTTCTTACCATATCTCATATTTTCTACTTCAGGGTCCATAGGGTATACACAGGATACCTTGGGGATGTCCCAAAGCAGTATCCTTTAAGGGTGGGGACGCTCCTGTGCAGAAAGGAGAATCCGCCGCCCGAAGGAAGCATCCTGAGAGGCGAAGGTGTCAAACCTGTAGTATCTCACGAAGGTATGGACAGAAGACCACGTAGCAGCCTTGCAGATCTGAACTGCCGAGGCACCACGTCGAGCTGCCCACGAAGGACCCACAGACCTAGTGGAATGAGCCTTCAGAGAAGGAGGGACCGGTAGGCCTTCATGAAGATAAGCTTCAGAAATAGCCATACGGATCCAGGCTGCCAAAGTTTGCTTTGAAGCAGGCCAACCCTTTTTACGGAAGCCATAGAGGACAAACAAAGCGTCCAACTTCCTAAACGAAGAAGTGCGGTCAACATAAGTCCTTAAGGCCCGCACAACATCCAAAGAGGCCTCACCCACGGAAAGACCCGGTGAGTTAAAGGCCGGAACAACTATTTCCTCGTTAACATGAAACTGGGAAACAACTTTGGGAAGAAACTCGGGCCGAGTGCGGAGTACTGCCCTGTTCCCATCAAAAACCAAGAAAGGGGGTCTACAAGAAAGAGCCCCTAACTCAGAAACACGTCTGGCCGAAGCAATGGCCAGAAGGAAAACAGTCTTAGCTGTTAGCCATTTAAGATCCACTGAGCCCAGTGGTTCAAACGGCGGTCCTTGGAGAGCCCTCAGGACCACAGCCAAATCCCAAGGCGCCACAGGTGGAACAAAGGGCGGCTGAATGCGGAGAACACCCTGCATAAAGGTGCGCACATCCGGGATTGTAGCAATCCTACGGTGAAACCAGACAGATAGGGCCGAAACCTGTACCTTCAAAGAAGCAAGGCGAAGCCCATGATCTAGTCCCGCTTGCAGGAAGGCGAGAATCCGAGACAGACGAAACTCCCGCGGTGCATAACCTCTCGGTCGACACCACTGGAAGAACGTATGCCACACGCGATGGTATATCCTCGCGGAAGACGGTTTCCGAGCTCGTAACATGGTACGCACCACAGAGCTGGAAAACCCCCGGGACCTCAGCATGGCCGTCTCAACAGCCACGACGTCAAAGACAGCCGAGTCAGGTCCGGGTGAAGGCAAGGACCCTGAGACAGAAGGTCCGGTCGTAGCGGCAACCGCAGAGGACTGTCCACGGACAGACCCTGAAGGTCTGAGAACCAGTGCCGTCTGGGCCACGCGGGAGCTATCAACAGGAGTGTCCCTCCTTCCTGTTTGAATTTCCGGATTACCCGTGGAAGAAGGGAGACCGGAGGGAACAGGTATGCGAACCGGAACGTCCACCGGACGGACAGAGCATCCACCAGAGACGCCCCTTCGTCTCTTGTGCGAGACCCGTACACCGGCAACTTGTTGTTGTGCCGGGACGCCATGAGGTCGATTTCTGGAAGACCCCACCTGTCCACCAGTAGTTGAAAAACGTCCGGGTGCAGGGACCATTCCCCCGGATGAACGTCCTGGCGACTTAGAAAGTCCGCCTCCCAATTTAGCACTCCCGGGATGAAGACCGCTGATATGGCCGGAAGATTGCGCTCCGCCCAAACCAGGATCCGAGAGACCTCTACGAGAGCCGCCCGACTGCGAGTTCCTCCTTGCCTGTTTATGTAGGCCACGGTGGTAGCATTGTCCGACTGGACCTGCACCGGGCGACCCTGGAGAAACCGCTGTGCCTGCTGGAGAGCATTGAAGACTGCACGGAGTTCCAAGATATTTATTGGAAGCTCCGCTTCTGTCGGCGTCCACCTGCCCTGGAACAAGTGTGGACCCGAAACTGCTCCCCAGCCCCGAAGACTGGCGTCCGTTGTTAACAGGACCCAATTTGGAACCCAGAACGGACGTCCCTTGTTGAGGTGGGTCGTCTGTAACCACCACGCAAGGGACAGGCGAACCTCCTGGGTGAGCACAATCGTCTGGGACTTCAGAGACTGAGTCAGCCCGTTCCACTTGGACAGGATCAGGTGCTGCAGAGGCCTGGAGTGAAACTGGGCGTATTCCACCATGTCGAACACCGACACCATGGAGCCCAGTAACCTCATCGCCGAGTGTAAGGACACCCGGCGGCTGTGCAGGCAACTGCGCACCCTTGACTGTAAAGCAGAGATCTTGTCCTCCGTCACGAAGATCCTTTGCTGTCCCGAGTCCAATAAGGCTCCAAGATGCAGAATCCTCCGAGACGGGATTAGAGTGGACTTCTGCCAGTTGATTAGCCAGCCGTGCCGTTGCAGCAGTGCAATGGTCAGGTCCAAGTGGCGTAACAGGAGCTCTGGAGATCCTGCCACCAATAACAGGTCGTCCAAATACGGTAACATGCGGACTCCCTGCAGCCGCAGAGAAGCCGCCATGACCGCCATCACCTTGGTGAAAACACGTGGTGCTGTTGCCAGGCCAAAAGGTAACGCCCGAAACTGGAAGTGGTCGCTGCGGATTGCAAACCTGAGGAACTGTTGATGGCGCAAAAGAATAGGGACATGCAGGTAAGCGTCCTGTATGTCCAATGACACCAAGTAGTCCCCAGGTTCCAGCGCCAGAATGATGGACCGTAGGGTCTCCATCCGAAACTTCGGGACCCGCAAAGACTTGTTGAGTGCTTTGAGGTTGAGAATCGGACGATATGACCCATTGGGTTTCTGTACCAAAAATAGATTTGAATAGAAACCCTGGCCCCTCTGGGAGAATGGAACAGGCACTATAACTCCAGCCTGGAGCATAGTGTGCAATACCTTCCGCAGCTCCGTAGCCTTGTTCCGGTCTGATGGGAGACCCGTGGTGAAGAAGCGAGCCGGGGGTCTGTGCCGGAAGGAGAGGGCGTATCCATGGGAAACCACCTCCAGAACCCAAGTGTCTGTCGTAGTGGTCGACCAACACTGGGCGAACTGTAGCAGGCGGCCTCCCACCCTGGGATCCCCCAAAGGGAGGCCCGGACCGTCAGGCCGCAGGCTTGTCATCTGGCTTGGGGGCCGGACGTCTGGTACTCCATGCCTGCTTCCGGGGCTTGACCGATTTCTTAGGGCCAGCCTGTCGAGGAAACGACTGTGGTTTGGGCCTGCCCTGGGCCCTAGATGACCGAAAGGACGATGGTCCCGAACCAGAAGGAGCAGCGGCCGACGGGAGACAAGCAGATTTGGCTGCCGCCAGCGTGGCCACAATCTTATCCAGATCCGGACCGAAGAGAACTTCTCCGGTAAACGGCAACGCTTCCAGACCTTTCTTGGAATCTGCGTCCGCCTTCCAGGATCGCAGCCACAAGGTGCGACGAGCAGCTACCGCTGCTGAAGAAATTCTAGACACCAGAGTACTAATGTCTAGAGCCGCCTCGTTGATGTAGGTGGCCGAATCACGGAGATAGCCAATCAACTCCGCCTGTTCGGCCGGACAGTCGGATTCAAAAGAAGCCTCTAATGAATCCGCCCAGCGCTCCATCGCTCTGGCAACCCAGCAAATGGCCATAGCCGGCTTTGCTGCCCCCCCTGCAAGGGAATAAGCGGACTTCAGGCAGATTTCTACCTTGCGGTCCGTAGCATCCTTAAGAGAGGACATGGATGGCATCGGCAATGTGGCACTACGGACAAGACGGGTCACGTGAGAATCCACCTGTGGAGGGGATTCCCACTTAGCAAAATAATTATCCGCGAACGGATAAGCCACCGCCAGGCGTCTCTGCGGCTGGTATCTTTTGCCAGGTTGTTTCCACGCCTCCTCTAAATGGTCCACCAACTGACCCGAAAGAGGAAAGACTGTGGCATCGCCCTTCACATCTTTGAAAAAGGCATACTTAGATTTAGCCGCTGGGGGAACTTCGTCCTCAATCACCAAGGCTGTGCGGACCGCCCGAATAAGTCCAGGAATATATACTTTGGACTTAGCATCAGCGTCCTTAGTATGGAGAGGTTCCTGATCGTAAGGATCCAGAATCTCCCCATCATCAGACGTCCCTTCGTCATCCTCATAAGGAGCGGACAGAGACGCCACCGGCCTTTTATGAGGCCGCATCACAGACTCCCCTTGCAACACATCCGACAAGTGCTGTACAGAACTCGTCAGGGAGTTAACCCACGCTGGCTCCTGAGAACCCGGGAGCGGGGAAATAGGGAGACTGTGGGGTACCACCAATTGTCGTGGGAACCCCTGCACGGGTGACGACACCACAGACTGCTGGGACAAACCCATCGGAGTAAACGCGGGCTGCGGAGCTAACTGGCCCACTAAAGCTGTTAACGCCTGAGCGAAACAAGCCCACGGCGGCTCCTGTACCGGTGCTGTAACCGTAATAGGCCGTGCCATGGACAAACACTGCCGGCAAAGGCCCTCCGCGCTACCCTCCCCCTCCGCTAACGGTACTTTGCACGTGGTACACTGTAGCCGGAGGGGAAAATCACTTTCAGACATGATGGCACCACGTATGTGACCTCTCTCACCAATTAAGTTTTAAATAGGCGAGAGACCACCCTGCAGCACCGCACCGCAAGGGCTTTAGCAGAAGAACAGGGACAGTAATAAAGCTGACAGTTTAGAGAAGAAAAGTTACAGGCAGCGCTAGCACAGTCACATACAATGCAGAGAAATAACAATTCCTGCACTAACAGCGCTGATTACTCAACTACACAGACACAGGGCCTGGTAGGACACAGCGCTGCATACACAGACCTGAGCCACAGCGGAGGAGAGGTATGCGGGGGGACCCAGACCACGATGCTTCCGTCCAGCGCTTCCAGCAGCGTTCACCATGCGTTCTGGAGAAGATGGCCGCCGAGGAGCAGAGAGGAGGCTGGCCTGGGGGAGGAGCGCTGCCACAGGACCAGTCGGCAGCATGCAGAGAGGGCTGTATGCAGCGGGGGAGGCGCCGGCTGTGAGACAGGGAAGGCGCGCTCCCCTGGCATGCATTTAACCCCTGGGATGCCGCAGCGCTACCGCTCTGCTGCGGTCCGCTGTCCCAGGGGGTAGTGGAAGCGCAGGTTGGTCGCCTGGCTCCACGCTGCAGCCAGTCCCCAGAGAGCCCCCTGCCTGGGGACTTAGGACCATGTGATCAGCGGGGACCCACCGCGGGACCCCGCTGCTTACCTCTGTCCCCCTTGAATCCGGCCATGGTCCGGAGCATCTGGGGTCACCGCTAGCTGTGACCCCAGACGCCCACCAGCATCCCCGGATCAGTACCGGCGTTCTGGTACCGGCGGGGTGTAGGGAAGACAGCATGGACGTCAGGACTGACTGTCCATGCTGTTCATCCAGACGTGCAGCCACAGCTGCATGAAGAAAAAGCTTCAGGGGCTCTTCTAGCCCCCACTCCAACAGGTGCACCCGACTCCGGCCGGGCACCAAACTAAACTGAGGTGCCTTGGCCCGGGGGCGGGGTATAGGAGGGGGACCTAGTGCATCCTGGGAGGCTGAAAGCTTAACTCTTTGGTGCCCTGCGACTGACGTCACACCTATACCCCAAGGTATCCTGTGGATACCCTATGGACCCTGAAGTAGAAATGTATATTTCATGAACAACTGTTAGGATGTTCCAAGGGGCGGGAAGGGAAAGATCCCCAGCTGTTAGAGGCAGGGAGAGTCTATTTGAACCAGCCTGTTAAATGCGCTGTAACAGATGCTTCTCCCCTGGGAACCAATGACATCAGTAACAAACTTCCCTATTGTCCTGTTTATTCTGGGGGAGTATAAATATGTGTGCTCAAACGCTGGTTCTTAGTCTTCGTGCTGAATGCTGTATGACTAGGGGTCTCTTGCTGATGCCTATCTCCTGGTCCGGAAGCGCTGCATATGTATACTGTACTTTGGTCTGTATAATTTCCTTTTGCACCTAAATTGTGTCTGGATCAATTGCGTGTAACTGTCTGAACTTTTACCTGAATAACACTTGTGCTTTGGAACCATAGATTCCACGTCTAAGTCTTTATTTATGGTATGACTGCGTACGCAAATTAGCGTCATCCTTAGAGGTTTATAGGAAGGGTTTTAGAAGGTATAGGCAGGGGTATATTGAGGTTCTGATCCAGTATCGTTAGTTTGGGGCTTGTAGTGAAGTCACTTACCTGCTCACACGGTACATACGTCTATCGATTTTTCAGCAAAGGGTGGAGTGGCCACATGCAGGGTTTGCCTGCAACCGCTTTGTGCTGAAAGATCGCTATCTGCCTCCGTGTGAATCAAGGAAGCTGACTAGAATCCAGGGACAAGAGAGGAAAAAGTTTGTTTTCCTCTGTTGATAGAACCTTACGTTTAAAGGAGTGTCACAGTACTGAGTATGCGGCTGTCGCAGGTTTGTGCATAGCAAAGATGCACTTTTGTGTACGCAGTTAAAAAGTCATTATACGGTTGTGTGGTAGTCGCATTATTGTGTATGCAACTGGTCGCACAATAGTGTATACATACTTCTGGTTGTGCTGCCACGTGTTTGAACAAAGCCATTGAGGTTTACATTTTTTTCTATTTACCAATATCTGGGTTAACGTGTATTTTTCTGCGCAGGAAAAAAGTGTGTAACAGTGAATATTTGTTGAACAAAGTTAAGGGTATCATATGATCCTTAAGGGCTAGGTGCAAGGGTTAGTCTAGCCGCTCGGTAAGCAGCTTTACCGTTCTATACACAGTAGCAGGTGTACATGTTGTCCTTGTTGTAGAGAGGTGCATGAGAGTAGCCGACATATAAACTCTCATAGGTGTGGAAGTTGCCTTACTAAATCTTATCCGGGTGTGGAAGTTGCTTTTTTCAAATCTTATCCAGGTGTGGAAGTTGCCTTACTAAATTTTATCCAGGTGTGTGGGCGCCGCCGACTTAAATCGTCCACAGGTAAGTGAAAGTATCTTGATTGTCTTTCACCAGTTTAAATCTTTATTGAAAAGCGTAGGAGTTGTCTCAGAATGGGTGCCACGCAAACAGTAGAGATGTTAGGCAATGATGTGCTGCTAATGGAGGCGCCGATCGGATCGGCCCGTCGTATCATGCATACCAAGTACGGTACTTATACAATAAGGTATTGTGATTTATGGTTTAATATGACGAGGAAGAGTGTTAGACTGTTTCCCAGAATTGGTGGTTTTGATAAAAACGTGTTAGATAATGTCCGGGATCACATTAGTTTGATGCGCTCCCGAGAGAAAAAGGTTAAATATTTTGAATATTTAAAACTGTGGCAGCATGAAGGGAATGCGTGGCTTAAAAATGTGCAAACAACGCAAACTAGCATCGTGAGCACATTGCCAGAAAATACATCAGCGACGCTAAATTGCAATACGAGCGAGCCGCGAAATGGCGCGCACTTGCAGCAAGATAGCGTCGTGGAGAGTATTGCCAGCAGTTCACGCTCACCTCCCCCACCTTATGTGGATGGAGGTGCAAGTACAGTTACCAAAAATACCCATAAAAATGTAACAAGCAACTTGTACCCACTCTTAAGCAACTATAAAGAAAATGTTCATGATGCGGATGATGAGCCTATTGTAATGTCTGCCATTTCCCATGCTGTGCAGATGATAGATGCTGCATCACCACAATCACGAGTGGTGCCGCCATCTCCATCGGTAACAGCAAGGGAAGTGTTAACACACTCTGCACCCGTAGAGGAAGTTGTTCATACCATACGCAGCAGCAGACTAAACCCCCAGCCAGGTAATCAGGTCAAAGGTAGCAGCGCTACCGGTCTGCATCCCATTCGGACAATAACTGTTCCAAATAGAAATGCAGACGCAAATGGTATAGTGCCCACGAGGGAAGTAGTAATGCATTGTCCTTGGACAAGAGCAGAACTAAATTCCATCATAAATGATTTCCCCGATCCCAAAAAGGAATTAGCCAAATGTCAAAGATTTTTGAGAAATTTGGGTAGTTCACATGAACCCACTAATAAAGATTGGCGTGTGGTGTTAAGGGCCTGTCTGCCACGCAATACCGACATGACAAAATTTATCACAGATTGTGTATTGGATGGTGACGTTCCCTTAACAGACCAAGTAAACCAAGGTAACATTTCCCGCATTGTAACTCAGTTGGGTATATATTTTCCAGTAGTAGTTAACTGGAACAAAATTTTCACCATTAAGCAGAAAGAGAGTGAGACTGCAGAAAATTATTGCGATCGGGCTCTGCAGGCTATCACCCAGTACACTGGGATAGAGGATATTAAAGATAGCACTCACCACATGGAGATGATAGTTACGGTACTTGTGGATGGTCTGAAAGAGAGTTTAAAAACTCGGGTTCAGACCTCACAGCCTGGCTGGCGGGGACTCACAATAGATACCCTCATAGAAACTGCCATTGAACATGATAAAAACATCTCCAAAAAGAGAGAAGCCCAGAGCGAACAACTAATGGCTGTCAGTATACAAGCTCTGGAGGGAATGACGGTAACATCACAGCCAACAGACATACTTGCACTTGAAACACACTCACGTCTGAACAAGTATGTGCTCTCACTAACCCCACTCAACAACAAACACAACTCTATCCCACTAACCCGATGCAACCACAGGTCCCAGGCTATCCACCAACTTCTTATCCCCCACAATACCCTTACCCTCCCTATCCTTACCCACATCCACCACCTTTACCCTCTGAGCAAACCTCACAACACCACATATCTTCACTCAATACACGAACATGTTTTAACTGTAAACAAACAGGACACTTAAGTACAAACTGTACAGTAAAAAGAGTATGGATCCCACATCAGGGAAGACCTGGATATCCCCATAAGGGATATGCACAGAGGCCAGCAAATGTTCAGCAGGCACCAGCTCCAATTGTAGCCGTAAATGCTTTATTGGAGAATGGTAGCCACTACAGATAGTCAGGTTAACGGGAAGTACTAGGGAAGAACCGGTCATGATGGTTGATGTAGCTGGTACTGAATATCCTTTTCTTGTAGACACAGAGGTGACCAGGTCGGTGATAAAATCTCTCGTTAATTTGCAGGTGACCAACGAGACAGTACCAACAATGGGTGTAACAGGTAAAGTGGAACATTATCCTTTAACAAAGTCCACAGAGGTTACTATTGGGCCGTTGCATACCAGGCATTCTTCTCTCCTGGCTGCTGCGGCTCCTACTAACCTACTGGGCAGAGACTTGTTATGTAAGATGGGATGTGTTATATATTGCACCCCTGATGGTGTATTTTTAGATATCCCAGAGAGAATGGTATACGAGGTGCGGGATATGTTAGACACTCCTCAAAGGATAATGTATCACTCTACAGTTTTAAATGAAACTCCATCACAAGTAGATGAAATGTTGTCCCTAATTCCAGATTCCCTTTGGACTAAAGATGGACAGGACACTGGATTAATGGCAAACGTAAGCCCAGTAAAGGTAAATTTAAAAAGCGGAAGGCAAGATCCAAAAATTCCCCAGTACCCACTAAAGCAGGAGGTAGAATTAGGGGTTTTTCCAAAAATTGAGCGATTATTGCAACAGGGAATTTTAGTTTGTACAGCTAGTGTAGCCAACAGTCCCATCTTTCCGGTGAAGATGGGAGGGGTTATAGGCTGGTACAAGACCTTAGAGGTGTTAATAAGGTAGTAGAGAGCCAATTCCCTGTAGTGCCAAATCCAGCTGTCATTTTGATGCAGATCCCACCAAATGCAACCCATTTCACTGTCATTGACCTCTGTTCTGCTTTCTTCTCTGTGCCTCTCCATCCTGAATGTCAGTATCTATTCGCATTTACATACAGAGGTTTACAATACACATGGACACGATTACCCCAAGGTACACGACTGTTTACAATCTTTTCAACCTGCCAATGGATCTGTTCTAATTCAATATGTGGATGATTTATTGCTATGTTCTGACTCCTTTATGTCATGTTTGAATGATACTAAACTTTTGTTACTTCATCTCTCGCAAACAGGACACAAGGTGGTTAAGGACAAACTACAGCCGTGCCAATCCAGAGTAAAATATTTGGGACACTGCCTAACCCAGGGGTTATGACACCTTACAACAGATAGAATCCAGGCCATACAAAACATGACACTGCTGCAGAATCAACAGCAAATTCGTACCTTCTTGGGAATGTGTGGATACTGTAGAATGTGGATACCAGGTTTTTCTATTTTGGCCTTACCTTTACAGGAATTAGTCTCTTCCTCAAAGCCCGATCGTGTCATACACACAGAGGAATCAGAACAGGCTTTCCTTAATCTTAAGGATAGTCTGACAAGAGCTCCTGCATTGGGAATACCTGATTATGAAAAACGTTTTGATTTGTATTGTACGGAAGTCAGTGGTTGTGCTGCAGGTGTCCTTACACAAAAACATGGTGATGCCAGTAGGCCCGTAGCATACTACCGTGCCCAATTGGACACGGTAGCAAGATCACTCCCCACCTGTTTGAGAAGTGTAGCAGCTACCGCTCTATTGGTGAGTAAAAGTGAGGACGTAGTATTGGGCCATGATATGATTGTCTACACTCCCCATGCTGTATCTGCTCTGTTGAACTCAGCTCAAACCAGACACATTTCCTCGGCTAGGTTCACCAAATGGGAACTAGCTCTAATCGCTCCTGCAAATATTACTGTTAAATGTTGCAGTACGCTGAATCCAGCAACATACCTACCATATGTACAACATGATGTACAAAGGGTGGAAGGAGAGGAGTTGCTGGCGGTAGGTGAGTTCGGCAGACATAATGATACGCATGATTGTATGACATATCTGAATCAGACCTTTACTGCTAGACCTGACATACATGACACACCTTTAGAGAATGTGGATGTAACTTTTTATACGGATGGGAGTTGTCATAGACAAACAGACACAGGTGAATTATGTACAGGTTATGCTGTTGTAAATGACACAGACATCATAGAAGCTAAACCTCTCAGTCCTCCTCACTCAGCCCAGGTGGCAGAGTTAGTAGCACTGACTAGAGCATGTGAACTGGCAGCAGGCAAATCTGCTAACATTTACACTGACTCGAGGTACGCGGTCGGGGTGGTGCACGATTTTGGGGCTCTATGGCGCCTGAGAAATTTTATGACAGCAGCAGGCACACCAGTTGCACATTCCCGACAGATAAAACATCTTTTAGAAGCAATCCAACTGCCCAAAGCAGTGGCAGTAATTAAATGCAAAGCCCACACATGTGAGGATGACCCGGTGTCACTGGGCAACAACAGAGCTGATGAAGCTGCAAAATGGGCAGCAGGGTTAAAAATGTTTTCTCCAACTGAAACAATTATGTCATTTCAAACTATTGATATGCTGAAATTAATTGAGATGCAAAATTTGTGTTCAATTCAGGAAAAATCCATTTGGAAGTCCAAGGGATGTGGGCAAGAGTCCTCTGGGCTCTGGAGAGATGGACATGGTAAGCCAGTGGCCCCCAAGCCATATTACCCCAGCCTGACTGAGGCAGCACACGGTCTGACTCATCTGGGTAAACAGGGTATGTGCAAGTTGGTAAGGGCATACTGGTGCGCACCAGGTTTTTCTTCACAAGCAGAAAGGATAGCAATGTCCTGTCTGACCTGCTTGAGAAAGAACATAGGAAAACCGATCCCTACTGAACCGTCCCACATTCCAACGACTGATGGACCTTTCCAGGTGATACAAATTGATTTCATCCAATTACCAACCTGCAGGAACCTTAAGTATGTATTAGTGTGCACAGACATATTTTCTAACTGGGTTGAGGCCTACCCAGCGGCCACTAATACTGCTGCGTTTACTGCCAAGAAAATAGTTCAGGAATTTGTATGCAGGTACGGTATCCCTAAAATCATCGAGAGTGATAGGGGCACCCATTTCACAGGTGATGTTTTTCAAAATATGTGTAAGCTGATGGGTATTAATAGCCAACTTCATACCCCCTACCGACCGCAAGCCAGTGCCAAGGTAGAGATGATGATAATAAAATTATGGCAGAGACTGGACTAGGATGGCCAGAAGCGTTACCTTTGGTCCTACATAGCATAAGGACCACTCCCAGACCTCCTCTGAATCTGTCCCCATTTGAAATATTGTTCGGTAGACAACCTCATTTGATTATAAGTCCACAGGAAGACCTGAAGGGTAACAATGAGGTAACTGTAAAGTATCTTATATCAATGAGTAAGCAGTTAAAGTAACAGCAGCAGAAACTGAAATTGTTGTCTAATGATATGCCTGAAACGAACTGTCATGATGTTGAACCAGGAGAATATGTAATGATCAGAAATTTCTTGCATTCAGGTTGTTTGACTGATCGGTGGGAAGGTCCGTACCAGGTGCTGCTGACAAGTACTACATCTTTGAAGGTGGCCGAGAGAGATACCTGGGTCCATTCCACTCACTGCAAAAAGGTCAATCAACCGGTGGAGAAACAAGTCGGAGACAAAGCTGATAGCGTGGACCTGTTGATCGCGAGCTTGTTCCGGGAGGATTGAAAAGATCGTAGTGAGATACCTGAACTGAGAGAAATTTGCAGGTCTTATTGTGACAATGGACGGGCCTGCTGTGTTAATTTTCATATTCTCTTTTAGAGTGTTCACCATCCTGGTCAGTCCGGGGATATCCAGTGTCTGTGATGGGGAACTGATTGAGGAAACGGGAGCCGATGGCAGTGCCGATGGAGTGGAGTCAGGAGGAGTGCAATGTCAATCAGGGGAGTGTCTGACCAATCTGAGTACTGTTATTGTTAAGAGAGCTGTCATACTGGATACTCGGGGAAGGTGTGGAGGTTTATCGTCTGAAGATTCCTGTATTTGTGAGCTTTGTGGGTCCCTAGTTGAGAACTATATCCAACGGTGCCAACCTAAATATAATCCGTACTGAGGTGGGTATCCTCTAGAGGATTATCAAAGCATGGTAGGCAAAGTGTTAAATCAAACTGATTGCTGGGTGTGTTCACATGTGCCACAGGGACAGCATAACGTAGGGTTGGTGCCATTTCCGCTGAATATCAGGGAAATTTTAGAATTGCAAAAAGGGAAAACATTGGATGGAAAATTCCTCTCATCCAAACCACCTCATTTCAAACTCTATCAATTCCAAGTAGATAGATCACTTTTGTGTTTAAACATAACCAACCCCAATAAACCAGGGAGTTGGGAAGTGACGGGGAATAATCAGACGATTACCTTCTCACAAAGAGCTGATAATGAGTCCATAAACCATGATCTGCTGCGCTCCATCAAGTCTGGTGGGAAACATTTTAGGTATCGGTATACATTGAGTTCCACCTAAGAAACTATTGGTAAGGTGCCAAATGGTTATTGTGCTAAAATAATACAGCCGGAAACTTGCATGTACCAGATGGAAGAACCAGAAATAGGATTGTTTGCAAGGGAAATGTGCTTAATGATAATGATGCATACCATTCATTATGTTCTCCCTGATAATGTATATTTCATCTGTGGAAGAAAAGCGTATAAATGGCTCTCCCGAGTTCCGAAGGTTTGTGTTACCTGGGAAGAGTAGTCCCAGAAGTTATGACCCTCACACATGTTGAAATGCTGGGTATACATAAAAACACACCGTCACCATATCTTCACAAACAATATGAACACAGAGGCAAAAGAAATATGGTACCTGGTGATATACATAAAGCCACTCAGTTAATCAGTGAGACAACTGGCTTTCAAGTTCTAGTCACATTGGATCCCACCAGGATCGCTCGGGGCACATTAAATTTTAGATATATCCAGGAACTTGCTAAATTGATAGAAAATATCACTGAGATATACGATGACACATTCAGGTATACAGGGAGAGAATTGCAAGCGTACAAGAAAGAACTGGTGCAACACAGGCTAGTGCTGAATTATTTAATTGCTGTTACTGGAGGGTATTACGTAACATTGGCCACCCAATTTGGAGTAAAATGTTGCACCTATGTCACCAATTATACCAGCGACCCTAAGGAGGTGATAGACCGGAAGATGGATGAAATTCTGCAGCTAAAGAGGGAATTTCGCAAGAACCATAACGCTTCAGTGGCTGAATTAGGGGAGAAGATAGAAGGATGGGTTTCATGGCTGAACCCAGTGAAATGGTTCTCAGGTCTATGGGAATGGGTCCAGGAAGTAATCGCCAGCATAGGCAAATTCTTAATCCTTATACTGATTGTCATCATAACAATTGGCATATGCGTCCAGTGTGTTCCTATTGTGTTGAAGTGTGGAAAATGTAAAAACAGAGTGAAATGAAAGAATGAAACTATGATGGTGGTCAGTAATGACAATATGTATACCGAGGTAAATATAGAACTGCATTACAACCCTGAACTAGGAAATACTATCGTTTGATGTATTATATTTAGACATGCCTAGAATGTATTATTGAAATGTTATTTATAGAACACCTCAGATAATGTAAAGTCTCAATTCCCCATTAAGACTGCTGTTATAAGACTGGTGCATTCCCACACCTTTCACATGATCTTCCAAGATCCGCGGTGTGCGTATAATAGTAGTTTTATGTCCCCACCCAGAGACACATTATTGATGGATTAAGAACCACCTTGTGCCATCCCATAATAACAATAAATAATATGTAAATGTAAGCCCAAATTAAATTCTAACAGCAGATTGTGATAGCATGTTGTTTGCTATCAAAGAGTGGACTGTCAAAGGTGAATAATTGGCTGAGACAAGTTCAGTTTAAAATTTAATGGCGGCGATGTAATCTTGCGACTGGCCACAAGATGCCATCTTGAAAATGAGATCGCAAGATGCCATTTTAGATAAACTCACATTTTAGTACATGTGGCCATAATACTATTAGCACCATGCGATTGCATCTTTCACCATTTCCCATACGCACATTAATACACACAATTGCGCTGTTAACTAGTCGCATATTAGCAAATGCATAGGACTTTTGTATGAAACCGCTGTTTTATTAGCTTTATGCGCACGCATCTGCCCCAAGTTAACTAGCATCCTTATATCAAACCCTGAATACCCACACATTACATATTCACACATAAGGTTCAATAAGCTTTAAAGTGTATGATTTAAGTTGGTTCAGTTAGTTTAAATGCTGAGAAATAAAGATATTTGATAACTAAGGTATTATACCTGCTAAACAAGTCGTGTTTGGTTTTGTACTGATGCGTATTCTTTTTACAGTATTCCGGTGTTATCGGTGGGGAGGTCACATCATGCAAACTCGAGTTATGGATCACAGAGCCTACAAGCAACAAAATGTATATTTCATGAACAACTGTTAGGATGTTGCAGGGGGCGGGAAGGGAAAGATCCCCAGCTGTTAGAGGCAGGGAGAGTCTATTTGAACCAGCCTGTTAAATGCGCTGTAACAGATGCTTCAGATGGACAGGACACTGGATTGATGGCAAATGTATCTCCTGTAATAGTAAATTTGAAGAGTGGTAGGTAGGCTCCAAAAATCCCTCAGTACCCATTAAAGCCAGAGGTAGAGCTAGGGGTTTATCCCATAATAGAAAGGTTGTTGCAACAAGGGATTTTAATTCGTACAGCTAGTCCAGCCAATAGTCCCATTTTTCCAGTGAAGAAGGCTGGGGAGAGGGGCTATAGATTAGTACAGGATCTTAGGGGGGTTAACAAAGTTGTTGAGAGCCAATTCCCCATAGTGCCCAATCCAGCTGTCATCCTCATGCAAATTCCACCGTCTGCAACTCACTTCACTGTCATTGATCTATGTTCTGCATTCTTCTCTATTCCTCTTTACCCTGACTGTCAATATCTGTTTGCATTTTCCTACAGAGGGGTACAATATACATGGACACGATTGCCCCAGGGTTTCATAGATAGCCCCAGTATTTTCTCTCAGGTGTTTCATGACTGTTTGCAATCTTTTCAACTAAGCAATGGGTCTGACCTCATCCAGTATGTTGTTGATTTGTTGTTGTGCTCTGATTCATTTATGTCATGTTTAAATGATACTAAAATGTTGTTACTTCATCTCTCACAAACAGGGCACAAGGTTGCAAAGGACAAATTACAGCCATGCCAGACTAAGGTTAAATACTTGGGACACTGTCTAACCCAGGGGCTACAACACTTGACAACTGACAGAATACAGGCCATACGGACCATGACTCTGCTGCAAAGCCAGCAGCAAATCCGTACCTTCTTGGGCATGTGTGGATACTTCAGGACGTGGATCCCAGGTTTTTCTATTTTGGCATTACCATTGCAGGAATTAGTTTCATCCTCAAAACCTGACCATGTCATACACACTGAGGACACAGAGCAGGCTTTCCTTAATCTTAAGGATAGTCTGACCAGAGCACCTGCCCTGGGAATACCAGATTATGAAAAACCCTTTGAGTTATTTTGTATGGAAGCTGATGGCTGCGCAGCAGGGGTCCTCACACAAAAACATGGTGATGCTAGCAGACCTGTAGCATACTACAGTGCACAATTGGACACTGTAGGAAGATCACTCCCAATGTGTTTAAGAAGTGTAGGTGCAACTGCTATTCTGGTAAATAAGAGCGAGGATGTAGTATTAGGGCATGATACAACTATCTATACACCGCATAAAGTATCTGCCTGGTTGAATTATGCCCAAACCAGACATGTCTCTTCAGCTAGGTTCACAAGATGGGAACTAGCTCTAGTGGCACCTGCAAATATCACCATTAAACAGCGCAATACATTAAATCCAGCAATGTACTTACCATATGTGCCTCGAGACGCACAAAGGGTGGAGGAAGGTGAGTCTCTGGTTGAAGGTGAGTTTTGCAGGCATCCTGACACACATGATTGCATGGAGTATCTGTATCATACTTTTACTGCAAGACCAGACATACGTGATACACCATTAGAAAATGTAGATTTGACGTTTTACATGAATGGGAGTTGTCACAGGCAGATGGACACAGGAGAATTATGCACAGGTTATGCTGTTGTAAATGACAAGGATATTGTAGAAGCTGAACCACTTGGTCCACCTCACTCAGCACAGGTGGCTGAACTGGTGGTATTAAGGAGAGCGTGTGAGCTGGCAGAAGGTAAATCAGCTAATATCTACACTGACTTTAAGTATGCCTTCGGGGTAGTACATGATTTTGGGGCTCTTTGGCGTCTTAGAAATTTTATGACAGCAGCAGGCTCACCAGTCGCACACTCACATCACATAAAAGGCCTCCTGACAGCAATCCAGCTACCAAAGGCGGTAGCTGTCATCAAATGTAAAGCCCACACATGCGAAGAAGACCCAGTGTCAATGGGCAATAACAGAGCAGATGAAGCTGCCAAATGGGCAACAGGGTTATGCATAAATTTAACAACTGATCAAGTGATGGTCTTCCAGACAAGAGACACGCAGAAATTAATTGAGATGCAAAATTTGTGTTCCCTACAGGAAAAGGCAGTCTGGAGATCGAAGGGATGTGTTCCTCCGGAGGCCTGTTGCTCCCAAGGCATACTACCCAAGCCTGGCTGAGGCAGAAAAGAAGGTATGTGCAAGTTGGTCAGAGGATATAGGTGTGCACCAGGCTTTTCTTCTCAAGCTGGAAAGATAGCAATGTCCTGTCTGACTTGTTTGAAGAAAAATGTTGGGAAGACAATCCCTACTGAGCCATCCCACATCCCTCCGACAGACGGTTCTTTTCAGGTAATACAAATTGACTTAATCGAATTACCACCTTGCAGGAATCTCAAGTATGTATTAGTTTGTACAGATGTATTTTCTAACTGGGTAGAGGCATATCCAGCTGCCACTAATCCTGCTATTTTTACTGCTAAAAAGATTGTTCAGGAATTTGAATGCAGATACGGTATCCCTGGAATCATAGAAAGTGATAGGGGTACTCATTTCACTGGTGACGTTTTACCAGAACATGTGTAAGCTTATGGGTATCAATAGTAGACTTCACACCCCCTACCGACCGCAAGCCAGTGCGAAGGTGGAGAGAGTGAACGGTACTATTAAAAATAAACTGAGCAAGATCATGGCTGAAACTGGATTAGGATGGCCAGAAGCCTTACCGCTTGTCCTTCATAGCATTAGAACCACTCGTCGAACTCCCCTTAATCTGTCCCCCTTTCAGATACTGTTTGGGAGACAACGTCATTTGATTGTAAGTCCACAGGATGATTTGAAGAGTAATAATGAGGTTACTGTGAGATATCTTATAAAAATGAGTAAACAGCTGAAACAGCAGCAACAGAAATTGAAAATGTTGTCACCCGAAATGCCAGAAACATACTGTCATGATATTGAACCTGGAGAATATTTTATGATCCGAAATTTCTTATGCTCAGGTTGTATGACAGACCGGTGGGAAGGTCCGTATCAGGTATTGATGACAAGTACCACATCATTGAAGGTAGCAGAAAGAGATACCTGGGTCCATTCCACTCACTGCAGAAAGGTCAACCACCCGGAGGAGATACAGGGCGGAGTCGAGACAAATAATGTGGACCTGTCAATTGCGAGGCTGTTTCGGGAGAGCTAGACACTGCAGTGAGACACCTGAGCTAGAGGCGTGTGCAGAACACTATTCCAGCGATGGAGTGGCGGGCTGGGTTTGAGTTTCTGCTTCCTTCCAGGGCTCTCCTCATTTATTTGTTTCAGGATTTCCTGTTTCTGTGACGGAGGACAAATGACGGAGAGGGAGGCCGACCGTTATGTCGATGGAGTGGGGTCGGGAGAGAGAGTGATAAAACAATCAGGGCAGTATATGGTCAAATACAGTACAGGAATTGTTAAGAGATCTGTTAGCCATGTAACTCGGAGACAGTGTGATGGGTTATTGTCTGATGAATATTGTACTTGCGAGTACTGTGGGTCTCTAATTAATGAGAAATGCATCCAACGATGCCAGGCCAAGAGTAACCTGTATGTGGGCGGGCATCCTTTAGACGATGACTATTCCTTAGTGGGTAAGGTCTTAAACCAGACTAAATGTTGGGTGTGCTCACAAGTACCTCAAGGACATAGTAATTCAGGATTAGTGCCATACCCATTAAAGTTAGCAGAGGTACTCGAATTACATGGGGGAAGAACGGTGGACATGAAATTTAATATATCTAGAACCCCTAGTCTTAAGTTCCACCAGTACCATGTAGATAGATCCCTGGTATTATTAAATGTCACAATTTTCGGAAAAAACAGGAAATTGGGAGGTGACCGGGAACAATCAGACAATGACCTTTTCACACCGAGCAGATGAGCCTATCGATTCTGAACTTGTACACAGTATTATTGCAAGTGGGAGATACTTCCGGTATCGGTACACGCATAGTTACAACAAATTATTGGTTGGCAGAGTAGCATTAGGATACTTTTCAAATGTTATACAACCAGAAATGTGTACCAGTCAATTGAGAGAAATAGGAACAGGATCGTTTGTTAGAATAATGTGTTCGATGATAATGATGCCGTCTATTCCTTACATACTCCCAGATGATGTGTATTTTATATGTGGGAGAAAAGCGTACAAGTGGCTCTCTCCAAGTTCTGAAGGTTTATGTTATCTTGGAAGGGTGGTACCAGAATGTATGACCCTTACACATGATTAAATAATTGCTATCCATAAAACTGCACCACCTCCATACATACACACGCAGTATGAACATTGTGACAAACTAAATATGACCCCTGGTGAATAACATATAGCCACACAGTTGATTAGTGAAACTGGCTTCCAAATTTTGGTAGCATTAGATCCCACCAGGATCACTCGGGGAACTTTAAATTTTAGATATATCCAAGACCTGGCTAATTTAATAGACAACATCACCGAGATGTATTATGACACTTTCAAGTATACTGGTAAGGAGCTACAGGCTTACAAACAGAAATTGGTACAACACAGGCTACTGTTAAACTACCTGACAGCTGTTACTGGTGGATATTGTGTGACTTTGGCCACCCAATTTGGTGTCAAATGTTGCACGAACATCACCAATAATACTGGTGACCCCAAAGAGGTGATAGACTGGAAAATGGATGAAATCCTACAACTGAAGTTGGAGTTTTGGAAGGATCATAATACTTCATTGTATGAGACAGAGGTAAAGGTAGAGAAATGGTTCTCTTGGTTAAACCCTGTAAAATGGTTCGCCGGTCTGGGAGAGTGGGTACAGGAGATGGTTGCTAGTATAGGTAAGCTCCTTATTCTTATACTTGCAGTCATTTTAGTAATTGGTTTATGTGTCAGGTGTGTTCTTACTGTGGTAAAATGTGGAAAATGTACCACCAAGGTAAATCGTGGAAATGAGATCATGATGGTGGTGAGTGGTGATGGTATAGGTACTAATGTTGATAAAGAAATGCAATACAATCCTGAAATTGAATGTGCCATCAGATAAATAACATGTGAATAGGCTTGGTCATATATGATAAAATATTGTAAAATGTTCTGATAAACATCCTAGATAATGTAGTCTCAGTTCCCCCAAACTTCCTTTATAGGTTCGATGAAGTCCCACATCTTACCAATGGTCCCCTATAGATAAGCTGAGTGCCTATAAGGGTTGTTTTACCCTTTCTTGAAATGTATTATTAATGGTTCAGTGACCAAATTGTGTCACACTGTCTAGAACATTGAATAATTTATTATGCATGACTAAGTAGGTAAAGAATAGAAGGTGATAGTTTATGTTTGCTATCAAAGGGTGGACTGTCGAAGTCAAATAATTGGTTATGATCGCACACAATTATTATCGGATGATCTGGTCATCTATAGTCTGATGACGATGTGTTTCCATGATGCTACTTTGCGTCACGCAATCCGATGCGCTAAACTGACTTCACAACACACATTCACTGATGCACATAATGCACACACACATAAATGTATATATACTTATATACATGGACACTCATATACGTACACACAATACTCACACATGGACACTCATTTGTATATAGTTGCTATTTCAACACACAGACGCACATATGCGGACACATATGTGCAAGATGGTTCCCCACACATTATAGTTAATAACCAGTGTTATTAAAGATATTATTGTCTAATGATTATAATATGTACTTAAATGAGATCTAAGGTTTAGAGCATAGTGGACATGTCGTGTTTGGTATCATACTAAATCCCTGTTTATTTGCAGACTCCCGTTCCTATCGGCAAAGGAGTCGCATCTTGCTTCCGCTAGTTATGGATGTTAGGGAGTTATTGCATTGAATGTTAGTATCTATATGCAGTGTTGTAACTAGTATTAACCAGTTGTTTGGCAGGAAACTACACAAAGAGACTGTTGGAGAACTGAGACATGCCCCTGATGACACCGTATGAATCAACCAATGACCAGATTATCCAGAAGCAAGAACCAATGGAAACCTGTAAAATAGTTCCTTTCTTAACGTAGAACTCTGTAAGGTATATAAGTTGTGAACCGACTCCAGTGTTCAGAAATCCTCTTTGATGATCACAGACTTCTGGATTGATGACTGTATACTGCGTATGTATTGGCTTGTACTATTATTGATTGCTTTTCACTCTAGTTGTTAATCTTTCACCGTGTTACTTTTTGTTTACATAAGTAACTTTTTATGCCTTGGAACCACACGATTGGACTGGAATGCAATTCTTTCTTATGCGACTTGCAGCGCTAAATAGCGACTAGCGACTATTAGGAATCAATATTGTTGCATTAACATATTTTGGCTACTGCAATCCGTGAGGGTATGCTGTTGCGTATGCATCACAGTCCGTCTCAGAATCAGGCCCAATATCTGCTTCATTGCCATATGTCATGCCCTTTCTTTACATTACCTTTGATAAGCCTCTTGATTCCACCTTTTGAAGACTTTTAAATTAACATAATATACCTAACATTTTTTTAAATAAAACCCTTTATTAGAAGCTACTGGCACCTATTGGTTGATGTCATTAGTATAGCACTGAGGCGGGGGTTTCTGTTAACAAAATATATCAGTTAAATTCAGAGGTGGCTCCAGAGATGGGGCTGCAGCGCAGTCCAAAATTGAAATAGGGGAGTCACACCAACAGTCCTTCCAAATGCTGTCAAACATCGCTGAGTTAAATTGTACCAATTGTACCAATAGTAAACGCTCTTTATTTTTAAATTCAAAAGGGATATCATAATATCCCTTTTTATTATCTATTCCTTGGTAATAGTAGCAGTTGAACAAGATTCACTGACAAATTATGAACTAGGTTGGGTACATTTGTTTGTTAGCAGAGATGTTACAACTAATAGAATTGGCAAATCCATTTTTCCCATGTTGTCGGTTTTCAAGTCCACATATGACAGATGTTTTTACATTGTAAACATTTTACAATGGGATAATCTCTTTTAATTCCTCAGGTATTCACTGTGATAACATAAATCATAATGAAGTGGTGGCATGCATCTGTGTCATGGGCAATTTCTAAGGAATTCTATCTCAATTCAGTTAAAATTCATGGAAACTTATGAAATGCTTTTAGTAAACCATGTGCAAAATAAACTGATCTATCCCAAAGTCAAACACATTATGCTTTATGCATGTGCATTTTTTCCATAGCTGTACAGAAAAGCATTGTGGGTAAGATTTGCAAGTTTTGTGTAAAATATGCCATGGTCTGGCCCTGGTCACTGTCTCCATTGGGCGGCCATGCATGCACATACAGTATTGGCATGCTAAGTGATAAGTTAACCCTCTCTCTGGGCCAGAATCACTAAGGCAGCTGAGTATCGTACAGCTTCCAAAGTGAGATTTATTTTATGTATTGTAGCAATAAGATAATTTTTATCATATACATGATCGATCTCTACAACTTTGAAGGAGCTCTGATGTATCTGAGTCTTAAATGCATTGTACAATATAATTTGATAGTGATAGTGCACTTTCAGCATTGATTCATGAAGGTGATGACCAATCAGGCCTAACATATAGTTTCAGTTTTTATGAGGATGTGAATTTCAAGCTTTTGGAAATGTAATTCATGTGATATATTTGGATTTTGTAAAGCACTCGATATTGTTCCACATAAAAAGAGCTGTAGCAGCGTGATAATGCGCCCTGGGCTGTTCCCGCACACTGCAAATGTGACGATGTGAAGTCACAAAGAGTTGGCCGGGTAACTGTCGGGGGTTGGTTACGGGATGCCGATGCTTGGGATTTCGGCAGTCAAAAACCCGACGCCAGCATCCCTACAGGTTTAGGAGACCGACACCTGTCATTCAGGATCAAAACCCTATCTCTCTCCCTACCCTTACCCTCCTTTCTTGGTGCGTGAACCTAACCTCTCCCCCTATTTCCTAAACCTAGCCTCCCCTCCCTCCACCCTAAACCTAACCCTCCACCCTTAGTGGCTAACTCTCCCCCTAGTGCCTGACCCTAACCTCTGACCCTAACACTAACCCTCCCCTAACACCGCTACTTACCTTTGGTATCCCGGTGGTCGGGATGCTGGCGCGGGGATTCTAACAGGTGTCGGGATTCCGGCGCCGGCATTCTGAGTGCTGGAATCCCTAAGGTCAGGATTATGACTGCATTCCACTGTCGGGACCAGAAAGCTTAGCGCTCATTGTGCCTTTAATCCTCCCTCCAACTGCAAAATGCTGCAAGAGTATTAGGTCTTTTTGCCTTGCTCAAATGTTCCTGTTAACTGTGTGTATTTCCATGTACCAGATCTTGATTGCTCCTGACTATTGCATGTCTGCCTATGACCCTGACCTGTTTCTACTAGAGATGAGCGAGTTTGGATCTAAGACATCCAAACCCACCCGAACAAAGGGGATCAGAGTCGGATCCAAGCTGGCTCGCATGTTCCCGCCTTACTCGGATCTCTGACATCGAGGCAAAACCATAGAGACGAAATCTCGCGGCTCGCGAGCTTTCATCTCTATATGTAAGGGACGCCATTTCACTGCGGCTGTGGAGACTGGACAGGAAGGGTGGGTAGTGTAGGGCTGGGGAGAGGTTCTGTGCTGTGCTGTCTGCTGTGTCCTGGGCTAGTGCTGATCCATTCTGGGCTGGTGCTGTGCTGTCTGCTGTGTCCATCTGGGCTGTTGCTGATCCATCTGGGCTGGTGCTGTGCTGTCTGCTGCATCCATCTGGGCTGGTGCTGATCCATCTGGTGCTGGTGCTGTCTGCTATGTCCTGGGCTGGTGCTGATCCATTATGGGTGGGTGCTGTGCTGTCTGCTGTGTCCATCTGGGCTGTTGCTGCATCCATATGGGCTGGTGCTGATCCATCTGGTGCTGGTGCTGTCTGCTATGTCCTGGGCTGGTGCTGATCCATTATGGGTGGGTGCTGTCTGCTGTGTCCATATGGGCTGTTGCTGATCCATATGGGCTGGTGCTGTGCTGTCTTCTGTGTCCTGGGCTGGTGCTGATCCATTCTAAGCTGGTGCTGTGCTGTCCGCTGCATCCATCTGGGCTGGTGCTGTGCTGTCTGCTGCATCCATCTGGGCTGGTACTGTGCTGTCTGCTGCATCCATCTGGGCCCAAATTCTGTCAATTTATTTTCTGTGTGTGTGTGTGTGCATGTTAGGCTTAGCCGCACAATATACAGCAAGTTGCAACCTAGTGCTGCCCGACTCCAGTCGTCATTTATAATTGTCTGTGTGTCTGTGCGTGTTAGGCTTAGTCATACAAGTTCTAGCAAGTCGGCAATGCAACTGTCATCCAATCTGTGCTCTGGGCCCAAGTTCTGGAGCTGAAATTTTCTTTTTAAATATTGTCTTTTTTGTCTAATTGTCTGTACATGTTAGGCTTAGCCGCACAAAATCTAGCAAGTCGGCAATGCAACCTAGTGCTGCCCAACTCCAGTCATCATCATTCTGTGCTCTGGGCCCAATTTCTGGAGCTGGAATTTTTTTTTTTTTTAATTTCTTTTTTTGTCTAATAAATAATTGTCTGTGTGTCTGTGCATGTGAGGCTTAGCCACACAAGATCTAGCAAGTCGGCAACGCAACCTAGTGCTGTCCGATTCCAGTCATCATCAATCTGTGCTCTGAGCCCAAGTTCTGGAGCTGAAAAAAAAAATATTGTCTTTTTTTTGTCTAATAAATAAATGTCTGTGCGTCTGTGCGTGTGAGGTTTAGCTGCACAAGATCTAGCAAGTCGGCAACGCAACCTAGTGCTGCCCGATTCCAGTCATCATCAATCTGTTCTCTGAGCCCAAGTTATGGAGCTGAAAAAAAAAAGATTGTCTTTTTTTGTCTAATAAATGTCTGTGCGTCTGTGCATGTGAGGCTTAGCCGCACAAGATCTAGCAAGTCGGCAACGCAACCTAGTGCTGCCCGATTCCAATAATCATCAATCTGTGCTCTGGGCCCAAGTTCTGGAGCTTAACATTTTTTAAAAAAAATTGTCTTTTTTTGTCTAATAAATAATTGTCTGTGCATCTGTGCGTGTTAGGCTTAGCTGCACAAGATCTAGCAAGTCAGCAACGCAACCTAGTGCTGCCTGACTCCAGTCATCATCAATCGGCACTCCGGTCCCAAGTTCTGGAGCTGAAAAAAAATATAAAAAAATTGTTTTTTTTTTCACATAAATAATTGTCTACGCATGTTAGGCTTAGCCGCACAAGATTTAGCAAGTCAGCAATGCAACCTAGTGCTGCCCGACTCCAGTCGTCATCAATCAGCGCTCCGGGCCCAAAATCTGGCCTGAAATTTTAATTTTAAGTCTAATAATTGTCTATGCAAGTTAGGCTTAGCGCACAAGATCTAGAAAGTCGGCAATGCAACCTAGTGCTGCCTGACTCCAGTCGTCATCAATCTGTGCTCTGGGCCCAAGCTCTGGAGCTGAAAAAAAAAGTCTTCTTTTTTGTCTAATAAATAATTGTCTGTGCATCTGTGCATGTTAGACTTAGCCGCACAAGATTTAGCAAGTCAGCAATGCAACCTAGTGCTGCCTGACTCCAGTCATCATCAATCGGCGCTCCGGGCCCAAAATCTGGCCTGAAAATTTATTTTTTTTGTAATTATTTTTTTTGTCTAATAATTGTCTATGCATGTTAGGCTTAGCCACACAAGATCTAGCAAGTCGGCAATGCAAACTAGTGCTGCCTGACTCCAGTCGTCATCAATCTGTGCTCTGGGCCCAAGATCTGGAGCTGAAAAAAAAAAGTCTTCTTGTTTGTCTAATAAATAATTGTCTGTGCATCTGTGCATGTTAGGCTTAGCCGCACAAGATTTAGCAAGTCAGCAATGCAACCTAGTGCTGCCCGACTCCAGTTGTCATCAATCGGCGCTCCGGGCCCAAAATCTGGCCTGAAATTTTTTTAACAAAAATTTTCTTTTTTTTGTCTAATAATTGTCTATGCATGTTAGGCTTAGCCGCACAAGATCTAGCAAGTCGGCAACGCAACCTAGTGCTGCCCGACTCGAGTCATCATCAATCTGTGCTCTGGGCCCATGTTTTGGAGCTGAAAATGTTTTACATTTTTTTTGTCTAATAAATAATTGACTGTGCGTCTGTGCATGTTCGGCTTAGCCACACAAGATCTAGCAAGTCACCAACGCAACCTAGTGTTGCCTGACTTCAGTCGTCATCAATCTGTGCTCTGGGCCCAAGTTCTGGAGCTGATTTTTTTTTTTTTTCTTTTTCTGTCTAATTGTCTGTGCATATTAGGCTTAGCCGCACAAGATCTAGCAAGTTGGCAACGCAACCAAGTGCTGCCCGACTGCAGTCATCAATCTGTGCTCTGGGCCCAAGTTCTTGAGCTTAAAAAAAAATGTCAAAAATTTTTTTTTTTTGTAAAATTTTTTTTTGTGTGTGCATGACTGCACGTGTGTGAATTTTGTAACCGCACCTTGGCTACACTATTGGTGCTTGTGACACTGCTTCAATATGGAGGGCTGTCACATGACAGGAGAGCAAGGCCAAGAACCACATGTTGTAGCTGCCGCCAGCAGTGCAAGGCCATCAACTTCCTCATCCTTTATGAAGGCCCATGCCCCAGGGATTAAATCACGCCATTGATATGGTAAACCAACTTTTACTGAAGTTAAGAAAAAAAATTGAAAAGAAATTTGCCTTTAGATAAACAAAAAATTGGCAATATGCCATTCACTACACAAAGTGGAAAGGAAAGGATAAGGCCTTGGCCTTTCTTTATGAAAACTGATGTTTCTGATTCTGATAGGCCTTCGGAGAAAACAACTATGTGCCCTGAGAAATTGAAATCACAAATCCCCGAAGAGAGTGCAAGTGTGTCTGCGGTTGCCATGTGTAAGCCAGACCTAAATATTAGTGTACTGGAGGATCCTCCAAGTTCCAACATTTGTGTGCCCTCTGTAAATGTGGGGAAGGGCAGTCAACATCTTGCAGACGTAGTCATCGAGGATGCTTCTGTGGAATTGCACAAGGAGGAGGAGGATATTTTGGTAGTTGAAGGTGCTAAGGATGATGAGGATGTTGATGATGAAAATGTTGGTGATGAGGATGTTGATGCCGAGGATGTCCTTTGTGTAAGTAAGGCACAGCTGTTGCCCATGGATTGAAAAAAGACAAAGCCCATTGTTGTCATGCCGACACAAAAGACAAAAAAATCCACTTCTCACATGTGGAATTATTTCCACCCCGATCCAGACAACAGTTGTCAAGCCATATGTGACCGTTGCCAATCAAGAGTGAGTAGAGGGAGGGACCTAAACCACCTAGGAACCTCCTTACATCACTTGGAGCGCATTCATCAAATATCAAAGTGTACGTCGCCAAGTTTCAAAACTCAAAACATAACAAGTCCAGTGTCACCTACCTGCTCCCTCTCTGTGAGATCCAAGTGCCTTCGATCTCCAACACCAACACCTGCATCATCAACATCCTCATTCATCATCGTGAGTAGTCCTGCTGCATCCAATGTTGGTATTCGAAGCATGATTGACTCCTCTCCTATCCGTGATTCCTCAGAAGGATCCTTGATGACTACGCCTGTTGCTGCTGCTGTGAGTGGATCTTCATCCCAGAAGGGGACCAGGAGGAAGACTACTTGTAGTGTATCCTCCAAAAAAAATTTAACTGTTAAACAATCATTTGCAAGGGCAAATAAGTATGACAGCAATCGCCCAATTGCACAGCAGATTACTGACGCCATAACAGCTATACTGGTATTAGATGTGCGTCCTGTATCTGCCATTACTGCAGTGGGTTTTCAACAGTTAATTAAGGTCCTGTGTTCTCGCTACCAGATCCCTTCTAGATTCCACTTCCTAGAACAGCAATTCCAAGTCTGTACAAGGACATTAAAAAAACCTTATTAATGTCCTCAGAAATGCCGTTGTACCCACTGTCCACTTGACCACTGATATGTGGACAAGTGGGACAGGGCAAACTATACATGACTGTGACAACCCTCTGGGTAGGTGTATTGCCTACAACAGCAACAGTAGCAGCAACATCTATAAAAAGACAGCTGATACAGAGACAGGCTACTCTTTGTATAACTGGTTTCACTAAGAGGCATACTGCTGAGAACCTTTTAGAAAAACTCAGGGAAATCATTGCTAAATGGCTTACCCCACTTGTACTCTCCTCAGGATTTGTGATTTCGGACAATGCCACCAATATTGTGAGAGCATTACATGTGGGCAAATTCCAACACGTCCCATGTTTTGCTCACACAATTAATTTGGTGGTGCAATGTTTTTTAAAAACTGACACGTTCATGCAGGAGATGCTCTTGGTAGCCCGCAAAATATCCGGACGTTTTAGACATTTGGCGACCGCTTGTCGAAGATTGCATGACCAGCAGGTACTGTTAAATTTGCTCTGCCATCAGCTGAAGCAAGAGGTAGTAACTCGTTGGAATTCTACCCTCTATATGCTTCAGTGGATGGAGGAGCAGCAAGAGGCCATCCAGGACTATACAACGGACTATGACATAGGCCGCGGAGGGGGAATGCACCTTACTCAAGCACATTGGAGAATAATTTCCATGTTGTGCAAGGTTCTCAAACCGTTTGAACTTGCCACATGTGAAGTTAGTTCAGACACTGCCAGCTTGAGTCAGGTCATTCCCCTCATCAGACTTTTGCAAAAACAGCTAGGGAAACTGAAGGAGGAGGTGAAACGGGGCGATTGTGCAAAGTATGTTGAACTGGTGGATCAAGCCCTTGATTCATTCACCAGGATCCAAGAGTTGTCAATCTATTTAAATCTGAAAAATATATTTTGGCGACCATTCTGGATCTTAGGTTTAAGTCCTACCTTGTGAGTTTTTTTCCAACAGACCCAAATCTAAAACTGTGCAAAGAGCTGTTGGTTGTACTCCGAAAGAGTTTTCAGTGCAGCTGGCAACCTTGTCAGTGATCGGTGTAGGAGGTTACTTCCTCAAAATGTGGAAAAGATGATGTTCATTAAAATGAATTACAAATTCCACGAGGAAGACCTCTACCAACAATTACATCAAAAAATTACAGAGGCGCCTATGGTGGATTCCAGCTGGGACAAATTAATATTGTGTGAAGGAGAGGATGTACACACTGATGGGGATGATGAGGACGAGGACAACTTGTAATGCAAAGCCAAATTTTGTATGGGATCATTTTCATTTACATGTCCAATGCACTTTGGCAGCTTGTTTTATGGGGGTCCAAACAAACCAATAATTTCAGCCATAATTGGCAATCCTTGTCGCTGAAATGATTGGTTTGTTAAACTGTCGTGTTTCGTATACAACATAAGAGTGGGTGGGAGGGCTCAAGAACTATGCCATCTTGCACCTTTTTCCTTTCCATTATGTGCTGGTTGGGGCATTGCTGCCTGACATTTTAAATGAATGTTATGTTTGGTTTAGGAACCAATTATTTATTTTTAAATTAATTTATTATCAATTTTACAGCCAGGGGCTGCACACAATGAATTGTTTTTTAATGAATTTATTATCCATTTTACAGCCAGGGGCTGCACCTAATTAATTATTTTTAATTAATTTATTATCAGTTTTACAGCCAGGGGCTGCACCAACTATCAACTATCAATTCTTCAATCCTCAAGGGTATCCCAACCATCATCTTTGCAGTCCTCAACTCTATTAATAATTATATCAATCAGTTTTGAGTCAGCAAGCTGGATGCAACCTTTTGGCCCTTTAACTAGATGAAATCAATAATGTGAGCTGTGAGGTGGTCAAAATTGACTGTAAATGAGTGGAAATAAATGTTATTGAGGTTATTAATACTGTAGGAACAAAAACAGGCCCATTTTATGTGATTTTAGCTGTTTTTTTATTTTTTAAGAAAAATCCAGATCCAAACCCAAAACACAAAAACAAAACACGGAGGTGAGGTTTTGGCAAAACCAATCCAGATCCAAAACCAGGGGAGATCCAGATCCAAAAGCAAAACACGGGGGTCAGCGCACATGTCTAGTTTCTACTTGCTTATGAACCATTGCTATTAACCTCGACAGTCGCCTTGTCTGACCATTCTTTTGATCCTAATTTTGCACCATGTTTCTCAGTCTTTTAAACTATCCCAATTAGTTATATGAAGGGAACAGCTAGAGGGCCATGCCCTGCAGGCTCCCAGCAGCGAAGTCTGACAGTCCGTGGAATAAACCAAAGAATCCGCTAGACTCGGCTCCTCAACACTGCCAGTGAAAATCCCTCACTAGCAAAACAAATTCTTATGTATGTATGGGAGGCAGTTATTAGACCGGCGACTGAATGCCATCACTCTAAATACCGATGCCTAAAGCCCGACACAGGACTTAAGATAGGCATCGAAATACCGACACCTATCTTAATCCCGATGCTGGAAGACAGATGCCGGACCGATCACGGTAAGTCCGGCGCATCTTAACTGTCACCCGGGGGGGAGGGATAGGTTTAGGCACCCCTGGGGGGATTTAGGGTTAGGCACCCCCTGTGGAAGGTTAGGGCTAAGATAGGGGAAGGGGGGTTAGGATTAGGCACCCCCGGGGGGATTTAGGGCTAGGCACCACACTGAGCTTTAGGGTTAGGCACCACCAAGGGAGGGTTAGGGTGAGGGGGGGAGAGGAAAGGGGAGGGTTAGAATACTTACCAGCCCCAGTTGGGATATCCTCCTATCGGGTTGTGCAGTGGGATTTGAACCCGCTGTATTTTAATCCCATTCCATGTGTACTAGATGACAGAAAACTGAGTAACATCATTTAGTTCATGGCTGTAGCCGCAATGGTGAGTAAAATTCTGGATTGTATAAAAAGGAGTACAAATGCAAATGTTACAAACATAGTTTTACCAATGAATACGTCACTAGTAGATTGCATCTGAATTATGGGGTACAGTTTTGGACACTGCACTGTAAGATTGACATGGGAGAACTACAGAGGGATAAGAAGCAGGTCACTTCAATATTAAAGGGATTGGAATGGTCACATTGTAAATAGATGTAATAAGAACTAACTTTGTTTACTTTGGAAAAAGGCACCTTGAAGTAGCCTAATTAATATGAATATATTTTAGCATATATTTGTCTAATTACATTTTCATACCAAGAGAACAGTGAATTATTATTTGCTTCTGTTTCACAAGGACCATTCTGAAGAATGGGATTCTTTGCTGTCAGAGCAGTTAAGTTGTTAAATTCATTACTATATGAGGTGGTGCAGATACATTTATTAAAACAATGTAAAAATGTATTGGAAGCCTTTTATGCTAGAAGTGGTGTCTATAGCTATAATTGACATTGTTGATTCAGGAAATTTATCTTATTGCCTTTTTGGTGGTCAGAGAAGATTTTGTTTTTATTCTGAAACTAAACTGAAAACTGCCACCACTACCACTGAGTGTTTTGTTTCTTTTTTGAACTCAAGGAACCTGTTTTTTTGTTGTTGTTTTTATACAACTAACTATGAAACTATGTAACTATGTACCTATATTAGTAAATGATTCTGGATTTATGAGGCTTGGTTTAAAAATTGTAGCTAGAAAAAACATTAAAACATTTTTTTTCAATTACATTTTAAAATTGTATATTCAAGTATATTTCAGTATTATATGTCTAGTGTTTTTTTTTAGGTTTTTGTATTCCACCTTTAGATATACAGTATGCACAGTAATAATGATTTGTTCCATGAGACTTCTGTAATCTAAAATAAAATCTCAACAATTATTGGGCAACCTACCTACCTTAACCTCCTTCATCAGCTTCCATTTCACACACTTGGCCCCAGCAAGTAGAGATCCTAGACCACTCCTCCTGAAGGTATGAAGCTATGTGCTTAAACTAATCACACCTTTACAAAAACATGATTTCATCAGATATGAATGAATGTCATATACGCTTAAATAACTTTTTAAATTCTATTGTCTAATTATTGATTTTTTTTGTAGCACTGTATATGTATGACAAACTGCATTACATATATTGCAATGATGTCAGTTTCAAATGGATAGCTATTAAAACCCCCAAAGTGCAATGTCTGCTAATAAATAGGCTATGTAACAATACAATTAGTAAAATAAGAAGGTTACACAAGCAACTAATAGGCCATTTATTATTGGTTAGCCTTTATGTGCAATGTCAGGATTTTTACTTTATATAATAATAATAATACCAATAACAATAATAATAATAATAATAATAATAATAATAATAATAAGGAACCCAATGTGGTAATCTATCTCTTATCTCCCATAGAAAAGAGACTACTCCTGAATGACTGCCCGGCTATTAAGTTGGTGGACTCACCAGACATATGCAATACTCATTTTACACCAGGAACTCCTCATGAGTGGCCCACGTCATCAATATGTTTTATTTTATTATCCAAAAGTATGAAGATTTTAGGCAACATTTTTATTTATCTATTTGGGGCAATTTTTTTTTCTTTTACTGGAGCTGGCAATTTTTAGGATACATTATCACTTATTATGATTTATTATTACACTGCAAGTCATATTATTTATTATGAGAATTTAGGACATTTTTATATATTGTATTATAAGAATAAGCCACAACATTGACATTTATTAAGAGGCCAACTCTTGTAGTTCACCCTTGTTGAACTGCAAGTGACAGTATGCACTAACACCAATGTGCATGCTGGTGCTCGCATTTCTACAAGTCCCAGCATGAAATGGCAGTCATGGGTGGTCAGTGCATGATGGTATTTGTAGTGCCACAAATACATGCACTATGTTCCAGCATTTCCCTGGTACTCACTGGCCTGGGGTACTAGGAGGGACACAGTGCTGTTCAACTTTGGGCTGGTCAGTTCTAGGTGCATGGGCCTAAATGTTGCTGGTTCCCTCCCCATCCTACTTAGATGACTTTACTTATTTATTTTCTTGTTATTACAGTATATATTTAGTGATTGTCCAATAGGTGAAACAGCACGTAGTTTAAACTTTGGTATGAACTATCTCTCCTGTCAGTGCGAGTTCTAGAAAATCATGCAATATTTTTTGTGTGTATTTACCTGATACTTGAAAAATTCTGGATGGTGGATTCAATCTGTTTGATTTGAAAACATGTAATTTTATATGCAGTTTGGCCTTTGACAGATCTCACCATTTCCAAACTTCACATAAAATAATAAACAAAAATGCAGTTTTGCAAAATCGTACTCTGAATTTTTTTTGTTTTGTCTTACTTATTTTTTTGTATATGTATGGTATAAGGTTTAAAATGTACAGGTAATTATTCAATAAAATTAAATTTTATTCAAATTATTTAAATATAATTTTAAAAAACTAAATTTTTACATAAACATTATATATTCATAAAATAGGGGTATATGAAAATAGAGGTATGCTGCATATTAATCTATTTACTTAACGTAACAAAAATGTAATAGCCACATACTGTACACACTTTGTATGCTCTGTGAATAATATATCTTCAACCATCGATAATATACAGCAATTAAAAGGTTCAATATAATCATAACTAAATCATAAACCTGGTCTGAAAATCCATTTAGACCAATAACATAATTCAATGTGTGTTAAACTATCAGTGTCTCATTAACAAAGCACTTTCAAAGCACCAGTGTACATCAAATTCCGCTCTCTGCCAGCATTGATGTCACTAACTAGAAGATAATTGCATGTGCCAATATATTCCACAAACAGGCATATATTAATTTCCAAGGGCAGATCTGGCTTTATTTTTCCTACAGTTTAGATTCACAATGCACTACCATGTGGCGGGCGTTTCAATTAGCCACGCGTTGCTGTCTTAAGGGTAATACATTGTGGGATATCCATCCTGGAATATCTCACTTGTTTCAGCTCATACTCCATAGAAATGTGAGCACAAGGGAGATTTCTGTACCATAATTGCTGGAAATATGCATAGTTGTAGATTGTGACAGAACCCAACATGCATTTGAATTGGCCTCTAGGAAAACTAGTGGAAAAGGGTCCCTGTAACAGGATGGCTTTTATGGACCATGCAAATTAGTTCCCATACTGTAGGGTCACGGGCATAGCCAGAACTTTGTTGGCCCCATATCAACATATTGAAGCCCCCCATCCCCCCCTTGTCCAAAGCTTCTAGAGAGATGTTCTTGCTTATTTGATGCCCCATAGCTGTAATCAAGGAGAAGCCTGTGACAGGCCCAGGGTCATTGATTAGTTGTGCCTGTGAGGTGAAACAGGAGAGCAGGATATGGATTATACCAGTGTGAAGCTTTACTGAGAGGCAGAGACTGAGACTGCCACCTATACAAGTGTAGACGAGTTCCCCTTTCCAGGTCAGGCAATGGGCCAGGCCCAATTGCTTAGCAGGATTCTTTGGGAACTTGGTAGACAACTATATGACCTGGATCTAAGGCCCACTGATCCTCTGGACCCCCTGCACCCGCTATAGTTACGCCCATGCCCAGGGTGATGGTATACATTTTAGAATGTAAGCACTTATGAGCAGGGCCCTCTACCCTCTTGTGCTTCCCCCTACTTTAGTTTCATCTACTTCTTACTCACCACTAGGGCACTTAACACTTGGTTGCTTATGCTCTGTTGTTTATCTGGGTGTTATGATCGCTAATGTAGCAATGTATATTATCCATGTCCTGTTCCTGTATTGTTCTATAAGTCACTTGTCTACAATTTGTTTATGTACTTTGAAAGGTGCTACGGAACACTTGTTGCGCTATATAAATAAATGATAATAATAATAATAATAATAATAAATATATAAATATTATGGTTGTGGGAGATTTAATAGGTGGAGGAACCGGTTCATGCTTATTTGCTGTGTATGATGTTAGGTGGCCATATGGTTTCATAAAATGCCTTGTGGATGTTCCCAATCTTACCACTGTCTCTGTAGATTAGAGCTAATAAAAGGAGCAGCCAAAAAACACCTTTATAAAGTAATAACTACATTACAGTTAATGACAGTCCGGGATTCCAGTGCATTGAATATGTGTCATCCGGTAATGTGGAATATCTATATAATAAGCGAGAAAGTGTGTCTGTCTGTCTGTTTGTCCTGCACGGCCAGAGTTTTGACCATAGCTCCAACAAATTTGGTATAGTGGTGTACTTTGACCAGGATTAGGTTTTTGGTTAGGTTTGAACCTTGTCAGCAGGGCCGCCATCAGGGGGGGACTGCCGGGACTGGAGTCCCGGGCCCAGACCATGGCTGAACGGGGGGGGCCCACTTGGGCCCACCTGCTCCTACCATCTGCCACAGTAAAACCTGCAGCCCACACTGCCCCTTTGACCAGTAGAAAGGGGGACGGCCGCTGCTACCACCTGTCATCGCTGCTGACCCAGTCCCCAATGGAGCAGGCAGCCAAGGCCCGCTCGGTCCAGCCTACAGGACACCAGCCGGCCACATGTTCAATAAAGTATGTTTTTGGATTAGCACGCATGACGTCATGCCGCGCCGCTGGAGGGAGTGTTCGGAGGAGCCCCAGCGCAGGAGGAGAGGCGTCTGCTGAGGAAGAAGCAGAGAAGATGCCAGCGGGAAGAACTTGGAGCCTTCTTCAAGAAAACAAGGTAAGTGGTAAAGCGGTGCACAGCGGGCAGGGCAGGGAGGAAAAAAAGCTGGGCAGACTTGCAGAGCACTGGGTCTAATAAAGGGGGCAGAGTGAAGTGGGGAAAAAGAGTTGGGCAGAGCACTGGATTTAATGAGGGGTGGGGGGTTGGGGGGAGTAAAGTTCTGAAAAAAAGCTGGGCAGACAGGGCAGAGGGGGGGGGTGAAGTGGGGAAAATGAGCTGGGCAGAGCACTGGATTTAATAATCAGGGATGGGGGAATGAAGTGGGGAATAAAAGGGCTGGGCAGAGCACTGGATTTAATAACAGGGGGGGGGGCTGGCTATTTTGTCAGTCACGGGCCCCACAGTTTCTGATGGCAGCCCTGCTTGTCAGAACCACACAATGTCACACAATCTTCATCAGGGCCACACAATGTGCATAATTAATCCACAATCTTTGATTTTAGAAAAATTTTGCATACGGGCATTACAAACAGTAGGGGAGATTGATCGCAGCCACACAGTGCCACCGCAGACAGGCCCCCCTTCTGTCCAGGAATGGGACTCCAGTCCCAGCATTCCCCCCCGACTGCAGCCCTGCTAGATATGGTCTTCCTTGTTGGTCTGCAGAGTGATTTCAGGAGGTGATTAAGCTGTGGATGCAGTGAGTGACAGGGATCACGTAGATTACCAATTATTGGGAATCTGCATATGCATCTGACCCGTATTGCCCATGTGCAGTACGGGTCTGCAATCCCGCACGCAGTCCGCAGTCTGCTGCCACTTCTGGGTGGGGAGGGCGCAGCTACGGCCTCTGTTTCCCAAAACATAGTTGTGTCGCTGCTGTTGGGGAGGGAGAGGGTGTGAAGAGGCCAGGATCTCCATCGGCTGACGTAGATCTCCTGGTCTCTTTTACTCATCTGTGGTTGCTGGCTTGCGCGACACCATGGTCACTCAGCCGGCCGAAGGTATTGCAGATTGTCTAATGCTACGTCCTTGGACGCAGCTCAGATTAGTAATACATGCAATAGGCGTGACGCCTCCTGCTGCATGACCAAATTACAGCTTATTAGCAGCTGCGATAACATATCTTTCCGTAGCTGAATCACCTCCTTTGTTCTGCAGTGTTTTCAGAAACTCAAGTGATTTTGTGCGTTATACTGATTTCTGTTCTGTAAGTCAGTCTGCTCCTGATATACCCCATTACAATTGGTATGAGAATACGCCTGCCTGCACTGACATTTATTTAGTTATCCAGGTTATAGGTGAGGACAATGCAAAAAAAATGAAGGCTGCAGGTGTACTTCAGGGTCCTGTCTTCAACCTGGGCAATGCCGGGTATCCCAGCTGGTGATAAATAATATTCTTAGCCGACAGGAATATAGAACTTATGCAAAGGAAAACAAACTATTACAGCTCTTTAGACAAGATAGAGTTAATGTTGAAGCACATTAATACTGTACAAGCTGAATGCAAAAAGTGTTGTGTGAAATGTTGGAAATTCAGGTTAATGAGCTCTAAACTTAACACAACGTTATGTTTAGGTTCTTTTGTTGATAGAGTTGTTGGTTGATGAATGCAGTTCTGAGTTCTGTATCTGGCTAGTCATCTTGTGTTGAACTATCTTGCTCCTATCTACTCTTAGGGGTAAATTGACTAAGAATCGAGTCTGATTAAGGTTTTTTTTTTTAGACTCGATTAGCATAGCCAAAACTCAGGTGATTTGAGGCGCCTGAAACTCACAAATTACTAAGAAGTGAATGAGGTAAGTATGGGATCTTTTTTCCAGGTAGCCCCATTGGAATCTATGAGAGAAGGGGACAGAACAGCTGGCAACAGGTAACTATGTGTGAGTGGGGTAGGTAGGCATGTAATAAAGTTTTACTATACACAGTGTGTGAGTGTTGTGGTTATTTAAGTATTTATTTTACAGTGGGGGTATGGGTGAGGGCCAACTGCTGGCACTTGTAGTTCTACAAGTGCCAAAGGGCAGGCATGCTGGCACCTGTAGTTCCACTGTAAAGTACAATAGTTTTTAAATATTTCTCCCATTATTACCCCCGTACCCACAGCCCAGGGTGCAGGGAAGAGCCCCAGGCTTCAGCCTAAGCCTGGGGTGTCGGGAGAGGGAGGACCCCTTCTTGGGGGGTCCCCACCTCCCCTGAGATCCCTGGCTTGGGCTGACCGGCTTGGGCTGTGAATGCTTTGGCTGGGGAGACCCGGTGATAGGGTCCCCTGGCTGTGGCATTACACACCGGTCGGTTTGGGTCTGGTGCTGGTTTTAAATATAGGGGGACCCCTATGCAATTTTCCTCCCATATTTTTAAAACTAGGACTGGCCCTGCAGCCAGGTGCTGGTTCCTAAAATACGGGGGACACTATAAATTTTCCCCAAAAAATTTTTAGTAACCAGGACTGGCTGAGCAGCCTGGGACTGGTTATAGTTTTGGTGGAGACCCTACATAATTTTTTTTTTTTAAATTAACCCTTCCTTTACTATTTACAGGCTGAAACATACATGGATCTGTGTATGTTTTTGCTGAACTCGCAGCTCACAGGCAGGTGAATTGATTTCATGAATTTTGGACAGGAGTTTTGTCCATTCTCATTAGAGTTTAGAAACTCTTATCTTGGTAAATTCCTGAATTCTATTCTCACTAATGAAAAGTTACTCGAGTTTGGCGGATGGTGAATTGAAGAGTTTGCTAACTCTCCAGACTTTTCCTTTAGCAAAGGAGATTTCTCTCCCAAGTTTGACATTAGTACATTTGCAAGTGAAAAAAAATGCCCAAAATCTCCAGAGAATGGTAACTTGACCAAACGCGAATCTTTGTAAATTTACCCCTCAATCTACTCATCTTGTGTACTGAACTCAGCATGCACCTGATATATTCTATATTTTCCATCCTAAATACAGAATTTGCTTGTGAATTATTTCTGTATCCATTCGGCAATTGCCTGACACAACAGTAACAGGACATATATATACATTTTCAGGTTTGCAGACATTGTGAAGCAACATGTCCTAAACTACCTTTTTCTTTGGCCCACATGCTCTTTCTTTGCAATACTGTAAGTTATACAACTGCGTTTCATATTTTACTTTGAACTGTGACTACTGAACCAAACTGCACTTCCCAGTTTGGAACGGTCCATGTTGCTATTTCTATAATTAGAAAGCCCTCACTTTCCTTTGTCTGCAGGTGGTATTTTTGTTGAACTGTAATATTTTATGGTATTTACCATCATATTTGTACAACATTGCTATTTTCGGTGTACACATTCCTAAAAAACTAAATAATGGCCAACATGTCAATATAAAATACTTTATGTATTGTGACTATCAAAACCGTTCACATATTCTTGTACTTAGAAAGGCAATAAAAAATAATAAGTACAATTAAAGTATCTATACAATAAAGTCTGCATTGTGAAAGTAATTATATATTTTCATGCTTACCCACTGCGGACACATAGTGGTGCCAGATAAATAATATATAATTATTATTATTATTATTATTATTATAATATAAAGTCACTACGAATAAACAAGTTCCTTATTGAATGAGTTTTTCATCTAAATACGTTTTTTATATAAAGGTAATGCATTCCACTTCTGTTGTGTCATAAGTTGTCTTGTTTATTCAGTACACCGGGGAGGGAGAGCGAGTCACCATACAGGAAAATAAAAGATTGATCACCTTCAAAATCCCCTCTCAGATTATTTCAGTATTAAGAGTATTTTTTTTTTTTATTTATTAACAGTTTCTTATATAGCGCAACATATCTGTTGCAGTTTACAATTGGAAACATTGAACAAAACTGGGTAATAACAGACAGACATATACAGGTAGGAAGGTAATTAAATAGTACACATAATAATTCTACTTGCGAACCCATTAGCTTGATAATCTATCCAATTCAAATAAAAATAAATTCCTGCCAAATTTACGTTCCCCATTTCCTATGTTTGCACACCATTAGATTAATTTTTAACATCACAATCGGTATTTACATCGATAATTGGGCAAATGTTTATCTTCGCCATGTAGAATATTAACTTTTTAAATTCCTGCTTGATTTTTACCCATCAGTTTTGTTTCTTAGAAACCTTTGCCTGGTGTGTTGGGATTAATCCCTCCCTGTCTGTGATATTTGGGGCCTGAATCATTATCGATTGATACTACGATTAAGCTCACAGATGGCCGATTGTTGCGTTCTGCGCATGCGTATGCATCACAATGCTTGTGCGCGAAGGCTCCACTGCGTTTGTACTGCCATCGCAGTGTCCACGCAGGCCCATCGCAGAATGATTGACAGAAAGTGAGCGTTAAGGGGTGGTGACGGGGGGTGGTTGGCGAAATGTAGGCATATCAGTGCGTTTGAATGCCATTACAAGGGTGTGCATAAATTAGCCACTGCGATGCCATACGCAGCTTGAGCTTTCACTGCATGCGATGAGGTTAGCAATTTCTGAGTAAGGTCAGACCTTGTACAAGGTGCATGAGGCTCTGATGGTACCGATGGCTTTGCAGACTTGCAAAGTATTATGAATGTGTGTAAGGTGAAGTGGGCGTCCTTATGTTAGGCTGAGACGGCATTGCGATAGCATTCATTAGCATATTTTCGCAGTGGGACTGTGTGCGTAATCGCAGCTGTGATTGCAATAGCGATCCGTAAAGAATCAGGCCCTTTGTCCGCGCTAAGCCCCTGATTTTATATTGTATAAGTGTCCTAAACTATATATCCTGATATGTGTCCTTCTTATCTGGGCCGGTGCTTGGGTGATCTCTGTCCCCTGACTGTATTGGCGCCTGCACTGTGAAGCCCTGTTCTGTGCTTCACTGCTCATGTGCAGAAGAAGCCTCACGATGCATGTATTGAGTAGTCTTCACTACCATGTGCTGCTCCTCCCTATCCCCAGGCTTTGATTCCTCCTCTGCAGAGAGAAGAGCGGGGACTCAGTGGTGGTCCAAACGTGTGATACCTCCCAAATTGCTTACTGGTCCTATCGTGTTCCACATGCTCTGCATGTTACCATGAGTAGTGCTTACTTGCCGACATTCAGCTCCCTCCTTCCGGGAGGGAGCTGAATGCCTGCATTCTGCGGGGGGCATGGCCGGGCAATGATGCCGTTTTTGGGGTCGGGCCAGGGGTGTGACTGCACGATTGCATCATCGTGGCCCCGCCCCCTCTTCACAATGCCGAAAAAAAGGCACTGTGAAGCAGGGGGTGGAGCCACGATGTCGCAATTCAGCGCGAATAGCGTCATTGGATCCCCCCAGCGGGTGTTTTTACTAGTAGTCCGGGGGTAGGAGGCAGCCGGGAGGCTTGCCTGCCTTTCCGAGGGGTCGGGATCGGCACCCAATATTCGGGAGGCTCCCGACCAAATCGGGAGGGTAGGCAAGCCTGGAGTAGTGTCTGGTTGCCTCAAGTACTGTGTCCCCATCTGCAATTGCTGACTATAAGTTTGCAAGATCATCTTTAACTTACTGGCAACCAGAAACTACTCAGGTGTTTTTGTTGTAAGCTGAGAAAAGTCCTTTCAAATGTGTTTTTTTTTTTTTCAGAGAAAGGTCTTTTCTCTATTAATCAAGAGTATAATCAACACCAGAAACATATCTGATGCTTACCTACTGTATTTAGTGCAACTTGCAATCCAAAACCACAGTCCTCTATGGGGAGAGGCTTAATGCAGGATAATGCAATCTTAGGATGCATTACCCTATTGTTGGCAATGGGGAACTGCGAAGCTGTAAATGCTTTCTTTCATCCCCACCAGGTCAAATTGTTGTGCTGTGCATGTATATTGTACAATGACCTTTCCCAGGCAGTGCTGGCAGTGACTACACCCTCCCAACTGTCCCAAACTCCAATCTTATTCCTCTTTATCATTACATTGTAAGATTTCTCATGAGCAGGGCAGTCCCCACACTATGGGCACGATTCTATTCTACGCAATGTGAATAGCGCCGGGAATCAGCTCACGGAGCTATTCAATACACTGCGCAGCTAACCACGACTAAGGATTTCTTTTTGCATCCCTCCGGGGATGCGAGCAGAAATCCGACAAAAGTCCAGGCGCGAGGCTGTTTTCTGCCCTTCACGCCTGGAAAACAGCATCGCGCCGGGAAGTTAGGTCGGAGAATGCCCGTTCTCGTGCCTAAAAACCATGTTGAAGGCACGAGAATGAGCCTTCCCCGACCTAACATTGCGATGGATTGAATAGCTCCGGGAACTATCTCCCGGAGCTTTTTACATCGCGCTCAATTGAATCGAGCCCTATGTTTTCATGTTTTCCTTTATTTTATCTACTTTGTATGTCCCTGTTTTGTGGACGTCCTGCTTTTGCGAGTGTCCAGCACTGCAAAGCACTGTCATGCCTTAAAAATAAATAATAATATTTTTAATTGTTGGAATATAGCAACATATTCAGGCTGAATGAATATACTGGAGAGACAGTAGATGGTGCTGTTTATTAAGCTCTGACAGTGTACTCTCTTGTACAGCAATGTCTGATATTCCTCTAAATAGTGTTATGACTTTTACCTGTTCTGGTCACACAGTGTACAATTTTCTCTGCATGTTTGATGCTTGAACAGAGAAGCACCTTCTGCAATAGTAATTACTTTGAGAAAGTTCAATACTGAAGATCCATGGAGCTGGGAGGTGTGGAAGGTAAGTTGATGGGAATCAAGTAATCACAGCACCGTGCTTCGCTGTGGAATGTTGTAATATCTGGCAACATCCAGCTGGAGGCAAGACCATGATGACACTGGAAGTCCCAGACCACTCGCATCACTGGGCAAGTGGGTGGCATCTTAGAGGCTGGTTTACATTCCCATAACTCTCTTGTATTCATGGAGAGTAGGCAAGTAGGAGTCACATTTTTATGCACTCTAGCATACTTCAGTTTACTGTCTAGCCAAATATTTTTTCCATGTGTCACAGTGACCTTACGAATTAAAGCACAGAATAAATTGGGTTTAATGACCAGCGACATAACCATTTAGGAAATTAAATTTGGCCAAGTGGTGATGTCTACTGCCTTGAAAGGAGAAGAAGAATCCTGATGCTCTTCAACAGGATCCAATGTAGACAAAGTCATTTCTGGTGTAGGTTCCCCTAATTGAAGGGTCTATTATATTTCTTAAGGATGCTTCACAGATCATAAATTCAATCACATCTGTGTCTTAAAAGGTGACAATCTGATACAGCATTCATTAATTCTGCATACAGTTTTGTTACACATTTCACGGGACAGCTGCCCACTTCTTCAAACAGCTTACTGTATGTCTAATATTTTTGAAGAATAAATGAAGCCTTCCAAGGGTAGACAGTCTTAATTACTTATTAATACTTAAATGAGATCATACAGAGTTACATTCCTCCCAAGAAGTTTTCAGAGCACAAAATAGGTACTTTAGGGCTTTGGATTCATTGGGTCAGCTCTCCCATGATAGAGTATAAAAATATAGTACAGATGTGTCCTTTATCATTTAACCTCAATACATCATACAATGCGATATGCCTGTGCAACCCTGCTAGCTTCAGGCGCCTTTTTTTGTGTGCAGAAAACGTGTCTAAGAAGCAGTGCAGTGTGAATAGAGCGCCCCAGGAGACTGTGCTGATTAAACTGATATGTGACACTTGTATATCTGTGTGTGACTGAGTCTGTAAACGGAACTTGGCGTGGAAAATAGCTGCATCATAGCACTTCACATGCTGATTGAGAGACTCAGGGGCATATCCAATTGTGGGCGGGATATTTGAAAACCCAGCAGCCGCAGAGTTTTGATATTCAATAAAGTGCCTCAAAATGGGACGCAGTGTTTCTATAGAAATCACTGCATCTTTTTCTCGCACCTCCAGAGCAAGTCAGATTTTTCCTAATAATAGTTAAGTTTAGGAAAAATCCGCGGAAGTTGCTCTAGGACCCCGGTGACATCACCCCTGAGGACTAATTAAGCAATTGTAAGTTTCCAATTAGCGTTATTAGCCCTCACCTTCCGAAGCCGCATCTTCTACATCCAGGATTGGGACCCGGTCTCCTGCAGCAGGGTGAGTATGTGTGTGTGCATGAGTGTGTGTGAGTGACCCCCGATGTGTGTTACCACCCCATGTGTGTGTCCCCATCCCTGTAATGGGTGCTGGAATAACTACATCTCCCAGCAGTCCTTGCTCCTCCCACAAGTCCCCAGCTCTGAAAACCCCGCGACCACTTCATATTGGATACGGCAGGTATCAGGAGCTCGCATACTCACGATAATCCAAAATTGGGCACGAGGGGTGCAAAGTTTTCACCTTGTTAAACTCATGCCCAATTTGTGTCCTCCATAATGCCATTGTACCCACTGTCTACTTAACCACAGATATGTGGACAAGCGGAACAGAGCAAATGCAAGATCACATGACTGTAACAGCCCACTGGGTGGTTGTATTGTCTTCAGCGGCACAAACAGCAGCAGCAGCATCTAAGAAACAACAGCTCAGTCAGAGGCAGGCTACTCTGTGTATCACCAGTTTCACTAAGAGGCATACCGCTGACAACCTTTTAGAAAAACTCAGGGAAGTCATTGCAAAATAGCTTACCCCGCTTGGACTCTCCTCAGGATTCATAATTTCTGACAATGCCACCAGTATTGTAAGAGCATTACAGCTGGGTGAATTAGAACATGTCCTATATTTTTCTCACGCAAACAGCTTGGTGGTGCAAATTTTTTTTAAAAATGACAGGGCCGTGCAGAAGATGCTCTCTTTGGCCCGAAATTTTTTTGGACATTTTCACTATTCAGCAGGCGCATGTAGAAGATTGCAGCACCTGCATGAAAAGCCACCAGCTGAAGCAAGAGGTTGTTAAAAGGTGGAACTCCACCCTTTATATGCTTCAGTGGATGGAGGAACAGTAAAAATCCATCCAAAGCTACACAGCGAACTATGACTAAGGAAGAGGAGGGGGAATACACCTTTGTCAAGCTCAGTGGAATATACTTTCCATGTTGTGCAAAGTGCTGAAACCCTTTGAAGTAGTCACCTGTGAAGTGAGTTCAGATTCTGTCAGCTTGAGTCAGGTAATTCCCCTAATTAGACTGTTGGAAAAGCTTGAGAAACTGAAGGAGGAGCTGAAAAAAAGTGATTCTGCAAAGTACGTAGGACTTGTAGATCAAGTCCTTTATTCACTTCACCAGGAACCAAGGGTTGTTAGGACCTTCCTACAGGATCAATACATTTTGGCGACCGTGCTTGATCCTAGGTTTAAGTCATATGTCGTGTCTTTCTTCCCAATGGACACAGATCTGAAGAGATGCGAAGACCTGTTGGTAAGCAAATTGTCAGCTCAAGTGGCACGTGATGCAGCAATGGCTTCTCCTTCAGTTTCTCCAGCAAGTGCGGCTGCCAAGGAAAAAGTAAACTTTCCAAAAGACCCACTGGTGATGCAGGTTTTGACATCTGGTAGTGTCTAAAATAATTGCCTACAATTAAATTAATTAAATCTCTACCGTGAGTCCATCTGAAATGGTCACCATTCAAAGAATGGTTGAGGACTATTTTTAATAATAGCATCCAAATAGGCATGTCAGTCCGTTTGACTACTAGCAGGAAAAAAAGGCAATTTGGAGGCCCTTGCCCAAACTGGCTTTTCTTTACTAGAGCTACCCGCCCTCCAGTGTGTACTCAAGAGTTTTCAGCACAGATGGGAACCTTGTCAGCGATCGGCGTAGGAGGTTACCTCCTCAAAATGTGGAAAAGATGATGTTCATCAATATGAACTACAAATTCCACGAGGAAGACCTTTACCGCCAATTATGTCCAAAACTTACAGAGGTGCCTGTAATGGTCGATTCCATCAGGAACTAATTAATATTGTGTGAAGAAAGATGATGTAGACACTGATGAAGGTGAAGAATCGGATGATGATGGTGACAACATCTTGCCTCTGTAAAGCCAGTTTGTGCACATAGAGATCATTGCCAGCAATGTCAGCTGCCCATTGGTAGCTTGTATTCTGGGGGCCCAAACAAACAAATCACTTAATGATTGAGGATATTGTTGATGAAGGTGTTGGTGGTGAAGATGGCAGGTGCTTGGCTCTAGAAGAGAGAAGGGAGCTAGCTGACGCTGGACTGCTTGTTGGTACTTTTGTAACCAAAGTTTCTGAATTTTGAAAAAAAAATTTGATGAATACGCTGCAGGTGACGTAACAGGGAGGAGGTTCCTAATGGTTAAGGTTCCTACCTCTACTTATTCTGGATTTACATAGGGTACAGATGGCTTGACAATTGTTGTCCGGATTTGGGTAGAAATAATTCCACACATAACAAAAAGTGTATTTTTTTGTCTTATGCCCAGAAATGACAATAGGCTTCTCCATATCATGGGCAGCAACTGTTTCTTCCACTGGTGCCTGATTTACACAAACAACATCATCATCAACATCCTCATCATCAACATCCTTATTAGCGTCAGCTACACAAATATCCTCCTCAATTTCACAGAAGCATCCTCGATTTCTATGTCAGCATGTTCACTTGTGCTTAAATCATCATACGAGGCAGAACCACCCATCAAAAATAAAGGCCAAGGCCTTAGCCTTTCCTTGCCTTGCTCGTATGGAGAAAGGTGTATTGCCAATTTTATGTCTTTCTGCAACTAACTTTCCCTTTGATGTTTTTTTCTTTACCACTGTCAAAGATTGGTTCTTTGATATTAGATGCCCTGACTTAAGTCGTTTATGCACTTGGGCATCGGCTTTAGTAGATGATGTAGACGGTCTAGTATTGTCATGCTCCAGCACTAGTATGTGGTTCCTGCTCTCCTCTCAACTGATCATTCTCCATATCAACAAACATGAATGAAGTGGGTGTCGAAGTTGAATAATTGAGTGAGACAAGTTCAGTTTAAAATTTAATCGCAGCGACGCCATCTTGCGAATGGCCGCAAGACTCCATTTTGGAAATGAGATCGCAAGGCACCATTTTGTGTGGTCAGCATTAATTCAAGTTATAACCCAGGAGCTAAGAACAGATGGCAATGTTTTTGTTTACCTACCAAGGGCAACGGGAAAAACCAGCTGTCTGAGTAGAAGTAAATAAGAAGAGACAATGGGTATTTTTACATACAAATTGGGAATCCCTGGATGCAGATAAAGTATAGTTGTGGCAATTGTAATATAATATCTACACAATTGGATTTGCCTGAATCCTAGACAAGATGGCTCCAAATCCCAGTTTGAGGTGATAATACATTTGCACTTCACACAAGAGTCTGTGAGAACAAAAGAGGTTTTGTTTTCCTTTGAACACAGCAGGTGGGGGCCTGCTGACAGAGGGCATGTAGAATTACAACCCTCAGCCATCCACACTGCTGGATGTTCACTTCGTGTATGAGAGATTATGCACTTAAATCTCACCCATTAATAACTAGCGTCCTTATATCAAACCCCGAATACCCACACACTACATATTCGCACATAAGGTTCCATAAGCATCAAAATGTATGATTCAAGTTGGTTAAGTTAGTTTAAATGCTAAGAAATAGAGGTTTTTGATATCTAAGGTATTATACATGATAAGCAAGGTATGTTTGGTCTCGTTCTGATGCGTATGCTTTTTACAGAATCCCGGTGTTATCGGTGGAGAGATCGCATCATGCAAACTCAAGTTACGGATCGCAGAACTTATAAGCAACAAAATGTTTTAGTTGATGGAATGTTACAGGAGGCGTTACCAGAAAGACCCCCGCTGTTAGAGGCAGGGAAAGTCTATTTGAAACAACCTGTTAAATGTGTCGTTACATATGCTCCTCCTCTGGGAACCAATGAGATCAGCAGGAAGTTTCCCCTTTGTCCTGTTTCAGTCTGGGGGGGAATAAATACGTGTCCAAACACTGGTTTGCCAGTTCATGCTGAATTTTGGGTGAACTGAGGATATCTAGTCAGAAGTCTATCTCTGGGTCCAGAGGCGCAGCGTATGTATAACCGTACTTGGTCTGTATTATTTCCTTTTACGCCTAAATTATGTATGTATAGATTGCGTGTAACTGACTGTACTTTTACCTGAATAATACTTGTGCGTTGGAACCACAGATTCCACTCCTGTCTTTATTTGCGGTCATACTGCGTACGCAATTAGCGTTGTGTTTAGAGGTTTATAGGCAGGTTTTGTCTTAGAGGTTCTAGGCAGGTGAATCTTAGAGGTTTATAGGCAGGAATGTATTAAAAGGTTTATTTACAAATTTAACAGTGGGGGCTCATCGGTTTATCACACTATCTGATACACGATAACACTCCGTCAGTCCTATCTCAGCAAGAGGTTGGAGGCGACTTTTGAAAGACACATTAGTCTTTCATTACCACAGTGTTGCTGAGAGCGTACTGCCGGTTATTGTATAGAGGAAGCGCTGATCAGAATCCAGGGACAAGAGAGAAAAAAAAAAAGTTTTTTTTCTCTGTTGATAGAACCTTACGTTTAGAGGGGTGCCGCAGTATTGAGTATGCGGCTGAGATGCATTTTTGCGTACGCAGTTAAAAAGTCATTATACGCTTGTGTGGTAGTCGAATAATTGAGTATGCGGCCGGTCGCACAATAAGCGTATACGCACTTCCGGTTCTGCTGCCATGTGTTTGAACAAAGCCATTAAGGTTTACATTTTTTTCTATCTACCAATATCTGGGTTAAACGTTTATTTTCTGCGCAGAGAAAAAGTGTGTAACAGTGAGTATGTGTTGGACAGTTAAGGGTATCATATGATCCTTAAGGGCTAGGTGCAAGGGTTAGCCTAGCCGCTCGGTAAGCAGCTTACTGTTCAGTACACAGAGCAGGTGTATGGTTTGTTATTTTTGTTAGGGACCGGCTCTCAGTGTGACTGCAGTGTTCAATAAAATTTGAGCATTGTAGTTGAGCCGCACTAGGTGTGATTGTGAGCTGAGAGATAATAGGTGAGCGTGGCGCATCTAGAAATTTTGTCCGTAGGTGAGCGTGGCGCATCTAGAAATTTCATCCGTAGGTGAGCGTGGCGCATCTAGAAATTTCGTCCGTAGGTGAGCGTGGCGCATCTAGAAATTTCGTCCGTAGGTAAGTGAAAGTATCTTGATTGTCTTTCACCAGTTTAAATTTTTATTGAAAAGCATAGGAGTTGTCTCAGAATGGGAGCCACGCAAACAGTAGAAATGTTAGGCAATGATGTGCTGCTAATGGAGGTGGATCAGCCCGTCGTATTATGCATACTATATATGGTTTAATATGACGAGAAAGAGTGTTAGACCGTTTCCCAGAACTGGTAGTTTTGATAAAAATGTGTTAGATAATGTCCAGGATCACATCAGTATGGTGCGATCCCGAGAGAAAAAGATTAAGTATTTTGAATGTTTAAAAAATATGGCAGCATGAAGGGGATGCTTGGCTTAAAAATGTGCAAACGACGCAAACCAGCGTTGCGAACGCATTGCCAGAAAATACATCCACGACGCTGAGATGCAATACGGGCGAGCCACAAAATGGCGCGCCATGGAGAGTATTGCCAGCAGTTCACGCTCACCTCCCCCACCTTATGTGGATGGAGGTGCTAGTACGGTTACCAAAAATACCAATAAAAATGTAACAAGCAACTTGTACCCTCTCTTAAGCAACCATAAAGAAAGTGTTTATGATATGGATGATGAGCCTATTGTAATGTCTGCTATTTCCCATGCTGTGCAAATGATAGATGCTGCATCACCACAATCACGGGGGGTGCCGCCATCTCCATCGGTAACAGCAAGGGAAGTGTTAACACACTCTGCACCCATAGAGAAAGTTGTTAATACCATACGTAGCAGCAGCAGATTAAACCCCCAGCCAGGTAACCAGGTCAGAGGTAGCAACGCTGCCGGTCTGCATCCCATTCGGACAATAACTGTTCCGAATGGAAATGCAGATGCAAACGGTGTAGTGCCCACGAGGGAAGTAGTAATGCATTGTCCATGGACAAGAGCAGAACTGAATTCCATCATAAATGATTTCCCCAATCCCAAAAAGGAACTAGCCAAATGTCAAAGATTTTTGAGAAATTTGGGTAGTTCTCATGAGCCCACTAATAAAGATTGGCGTGTAGTGTTAAGGGCCAGCCTGCCACACAATACCGACGTGACAAAATTTATCACGGACTGTGTATTGGATAGAGACGTTCCCTTAACAGACCAAGTAAACAAAGGTAACATTTCCCACATTGTGACTCAATTGGGTGTATATTTTCCAGTAGTAGTTAACTGGAACAAAATCTTCACAATTAAGCAAAAGGAGAGTGAAACTGCAGAAGACTATTGCGACCGGGCTCTGCAGGCTATCACCCAGTACACTGGGATAGAAGATATTAAAGATAGCACTCACCACAGGGGAATGATAGTCACGGTACTCATGGACGGTCTGAAAGACGATTTAAAGATTCGGGTTCAGACCTCACAACCTGGCTGGAGGGGACTTACAATAGATAACCTCATAGAGTCTGCCATAGAACATGATAAAAACATCTCCAAAAAGAGAGAGACCCAGAGCGAAAAACTAATGGCTGTCAGTATACAAGCTCTGGAAGGAATGACAATAACATCACAGCCAACCGACACACCTGCACCCACACACACACCTGCACCTGAACAATTACACGTCCTCACCAATCCCACACCACAGCAAACACATCCTTACCCCACATATCATACACAACCACAGGTCCCATACTCATATTCCCCACAATATCCTTACCCTCCCTATCCTTACCCATACCCACCACCTTTCCCTCTTGCTCAAATCCCACAACAATCTTTTCATCCACCCCGTTCAAAATTATGTTTTAACTGTCACCAAGTGGGACACGTAAGTAAGTACTGCAAAGCGAAGAACACCACACAGGAACACGAGTTTCCCATGAGTTCATAGGTAACCCCAGTATCTTCTCCCAGGCCTTATATGACTGTTTATAATTTTTTCAACCTATCAATGGATCTGTTCTAATGTAAAATGTGGATGATTTATTGTTGTATTTTGGGTCATGTTTAAATGATATTAAACTGTTGTGCTTTATCTCCCACTCATAGGACACAAGGTTGCTAAGGATAAACGGCAGCCATGCCAGGCTGAGGTCGACTACTCGGAAAACTATCCAACCCAGCGGCACAGGCATTATTTAGAGCAGTAGCTATTAATAACAAGATTTAATTGCAAGAACCTGTATGCAGATACTATATCCCTAAAATTATTAAAAGTGATAGGGGGACTTATTTTACAGGTGACGTTTTCAAGAACATGCGTAAGATGATGGGTAACAACACTAAGATTATCCCAGACTGTCTTTTCCTTTATTTGCCCCCCTTTGAGATACTGTCCAAACAGGCAGCCTCATGTGAAAAATTGATAATGAGGTTACTGTGCAGGGTCTCACGAAGATGAATGAGAATAACCGAAATTGGAAGTGTTATTAACTAACATGTCTAATGCAACCTGTCGTGATGTCAAATCTGGAAGAATTTGTTATGATCCAAATTTTTTTTAGCTCAGGTTGTTTGACTGATCGGTGGAAAGGTCCGTATCTGACGATACAGCATCCTCAAAGGGAGGCCAGGGAAGATACGTGGATCCATTCCGCTCACTATAGGGAGGTTAACCAACAGGTGGAGATACAAGGCAGAGACAAGGCCGATAACGTGGACCTTTCGATTGCGAGCTTGTGCCGGAAGGATTAAAAAGGTGACGGTGAGATATCTGAGCTAAAGAAATGTGTAGATAAGTGCTTCAAGCAATGGAGTGGTCTGCTGTGGTCATCCTAGTTCTTTTTTTTTTCCAGAGTTTTATTTTTTTTTTGTCATGATGATCTGTTTGGGGATGCTCGGTGTCTGTGATGGGGGACCAATAAAGGAGATGTGAGCTGATGGCGGAGCTGATGGAGTGGAGTCAGGAGGAGGAGTGCTATACCAAATCAGGGGAGTGCCGGTCCAATTTCAGTACAGTAAATTGTTGTGAAAATGTGAATAATAATAAGGAAGAACTGTATTTCAATCCTGAGTTATGACGTAGTGTATAACAATGTAGCCTGAGTTTGAGTGGTCGTGCATGGATATAACGTTTATGTTGTTTTAAGTCATCTTAGGTAATGCAGTCCCAACCCCTTTCAAGGCTCTCCTTATAGGATAGGTGCATCCCCACATCTTTCCCATGATCCCTTAAGGATCCGCGGTGTGCGTATAAGGGCAGTTTTATGTCCCTCCCGGAGACGCATTATCTGAACGGTTCAAATGACCATACTGTGTCATACCATAATAACATTGAACGGTATATTCTCATGCATGGCTAAACAGATTCAAATAGCAGATTATGATAGCATGTTGTTTGCTATCAAAGGGTGGACTGTCGAAGTTGAATAATTGAGTGAGACAAGTTCAGTTTAAAATTTAATCGCAGCGACGCCATCTTGCGAATGGCCGCAAGACTCCATTTTGGAAATGAGATCGCAAGGCACCATTTTGTGTGGTCAGCATTAATTCAAGTTATAACCCAGGAGCTAAGAACAGATGGCAATGTTTTTGTTTATCTACCAAGGGCAATGGGAAAAACCAGCTGTCTGAGTAGAAGTAAATAAGAAGAGACAATTGGTATTTTTACATACAAATTGGGAATCCCTGGATGCAGATAAAGTATAGTTGTGGCAATTGTAATATAATATCTACACAATTGGATTTGCCTGAATCCTAGACAAGATGGCTCCAAATCCCAGTTTGAGGTGATAATACATTTGCACTTCACACAAGAGTCTGTGAGAACAAAAGAGGTTTTGTTTTCCTTTGAACACAGCAGGTGGGGGCCTGCTGACAGAGGGCATGTAGAATTACAACCCTCAGCCATCCACACTGCTGGATGTTCACTTCGTGTATGAGAGATTATGCACTTAAATCTCACCCATTAATAACTAGCGTCCTTATATCAAACCCCGAATACCCACACACTACATATTCGCACATAAGGTTCCATAAGCATCAAAATGTATGATTCAAGTTGGTTAAGTTAGTTTAAATGCTAAGAAATAGAGGTTTTTGATATCTAAGGTATTATACATGATAAGCAAGGTATGTTTGGTCTCGTTCTGATGCGTATGCTTTTTACAGAATCCCGGTGTTATCGGTGGAGAGATCGCATCATGCAAACTCAAGTTACGGATCGCAGAACTTATAAGCAACAAAATGTTTTAGTTGATGGAATGTTACAGGAGGCGTTACCAGAAAGACCCCGGCTGTTAGAGGCAGGGAAAGTCTATTTGAAACAACCTGTTAAATGTGTCGTTACATATGCTCCTCCTCTGGGAACCAATGAGATCAGCAGGAAGTTTCCCCTTTGTCCTGTTTCAGTCTGGGGGGGAATAAATACGTGTCCAAACACTGGTTTGCCAGTTCATGCTGAATTTTGGGTGAACTGAGGATATCTAGTCAGAAGTCTATCTCTGGGTCCAGAGGCGCAGCGTATGTATAACCGTACTTGGTCTGTATTATTTCCTTTTACGCCTAAATTATGTATGTATAGATTGCGTGTAACTGACTGTACTTTTACCTGAATAATACTTGTGCGTTGGAACCACAGATTCCACTCCTGTCTTTATTTGCGGTCATACTGCGTACGCAATTAGCGTTGTGTTTAGAGGTTTATAGGCAGGTGAATCTTAGAGGTTTATAGGCAGGAATGTATTAAAAGGTTTATTTACAAATTTAACATGGGGTACAGCACAAATGTCAATTTGTACCAATTTAAAACATTACACTGCGGTATCAATGACCTACAGTGTCACCATTTTTTTATGAATAAAAAAAGAATACGCTGTGCTACCACTTACAGTGTCACAAGATTTTTTGACTAAAACGCTGTGCTACCACTTACAGTGTCACTGATTACTTCTCCTCATGCTCGCCTACAAGACTTTCCTGTTCTGCCCCCCACCATTGTAACTCATTCCATGCCAAGTCATAGTTTTTCCCAATCTCTGCAAACTTCAAACTGGAACAACCACTTTTAAAGTGCAATACAGGTTGAGTCTCCCATATCCAAATATTCCGAAATACAGAATATTCCGAATTACGGAATATTTTTAGTATGACTGAGATAGTGAAACCTTTGCTTTCTGATGATTCAATGTACACAAACTTTTTTTAAAGCACAAAATCATTAAAATACAGTATAAAATAACCTTCAGGCTGTGTGTATAAGGTGTATATGAAACATAAATGAATTTCATGTATATACACAAACTTTTTTTGATGCTCAAAATTATTAAAAATATTGTATAAAATGACCTGTAGGATGTGTGTATAAGGTGTATATAACACATAAATGCATTATGTGTGTATATTTGGGTCCCATACCCAAGATATTTCATTATATTATGCAAATATTCCAAAATACAGAATATTCCGATATCCAAAATACCCCTGGTCCCAAGCATTTTGGATATGGGAGACTCAACCTGTAATGAGTTTTGAATCCTACTGTATAAGATATAGGTACAAGAAAACATTTTAAATGGAATATTTCACCACATTTTACCCTAATTATACTTTTAGCCACCCCACTCCCCCCACCCCTCCAAGTCACTTTAAGAGATTTTGGAAACACTGGAAACGTCTTCATTTTCTTGTAAAAAATAAAACGTTCTGAAATACTTTACTTGAAGTTTGTGGCTGGTAATTTAATAGTGTCCAAATGGTTTGTTTTAAATGTAGCCAAAAACTGATTTAAATTGTATAAGATAACTAATCACATGGCCACAATAAAAAGTCATCAGAGGCGCTTAATTGAAATTTCAACATAAGATCTTGGAATGGCAGTTTGCCTGTACTGTCCTCATTTAGTACATCTCCAAAATATAGCTTTTCTCTTTTCACACATGTAATCTCTTGCAGCGCTCCAGGAATCAAACCAGATTTTGAGTGATTGAACGGTGTCTCCAATGTGTCCAATATACTGTACTGTAGTTTGCAGCTTTCCACACTAGTTTCATAGTAATTATTGTATACTGTCCAATAATCTGTCTTATATGGGGGATTTCTATCCATGTTTGGTAGAAAAGTGCTGACAACAAAGTCTGAAATGTAAACTCAGTGTCTAAGGGGCATATTCAATTGGGGGCAAGGTATAGCGAGGTAAAAAACCTTGCGCCCCTCACGCCTAACTTTGAATTACCGCAGGTATGCACACTCATAACACCTGTTGTATTCAATTTAAAAAAGTGGTTGCACGGTTGTCAGAGCTGAAAATCCAGCGGCGCTTAAATTAAAATATATTTTTTTAGACATCTGTCCGGGGATCTTTGCTTGGCTCTGTGGCATCAAGATGGCCTCCCCTCTATGTTGTCACTGGGAAGGAGGCTGCCAGGAGGCTCTGGTGGGCTGGTGGTAGGTACAAGGGTTGCTGGGAGATGTCGTTCTCCCAGGGCCTGCTATACACGGGGGGGTGGGGTCACTCACACCAGGGTTTACTCACTCACACACACACTCACTCACACACAATCTCTCATACTTACCCTGCTGCAGAAGACCTGGCTCTCAACGCTGGATGCAGAAGACACCCGGAAGGTGAGTAATTACGGACTAATTAAGATAATTGGAAACTTCCAATTAATTAGTCCTCGGGGGTGCCGCCGGGGTCCCAGTGCAAGTCCCGCTGATTTTTTCTAAAATTAACGATTTTAGGAAAAATCACACTTTCTCTGGAGGTACGAGAAAAAAAAGATGCATTTTCAGTTACCTAATTGAATAGCAAAACCTTGTGGCTGCAGAAAAAAAAACCATGCCGCTGTTTTAAAAAAAGAAGCCCACCCGCAATTGGGTTCCCCCCTTATGTATATATATTTGTGTAAGTGTCCTGGTGTTTATAGCATCTCACATCTGACTGATTTAGATCCCTTAAAACAGAGGTTCTCAAACTCGGGCCTCAGGCACACAGGTCACATTTTCCAGGTCTCTTAGCAGGTGCACAGGTGTACTCATTACTCACTGACACATTTTAAAAGATCCACAGGTGGAGCTAATTATTTCACTTGTGATTCTGTGAGGAGACCTGGAAAATATACACTGTTTGGGGTCCTGAGGACCGAGTTTGAGAACCTGTGCCCTAAACAATATGGTAATCAGAGCTTTTTTAAAGAATGCTATTTTTTATTTGCCACGAAAGAGTTGTGAATGCATTAATCACATATATTACACCTGCATGCTTGAGTAGCAGTGTTAGTACATGTAAAGGACAGAAAATAATTTTATTTTGGTCAGTCATCCAGTCAGACATAAAGGTCAAGATAACCACCTAGTATTGCTCAATTTTGTGAAAAAGGGAAAAATATTATTAAACATACATCAGAAATTTGAGGAGAAATGTTTTTAGATATATAGAGTATTTTATGGTTTCTGTAACATTTATAGGTAAATATATTGGAGATGAGTTTTAGTTTGGAGCAAAGAAAAAAAAAGCAAGTACCTGCGCCTAGACAAACGTAAGCTACGCTGCAAGGGTGCAGTTACATTTTATTTATTTAGTGATTGATTGACTGATATGCATGCAGACAGCTTTTGCATGCAGCCCACAAATGCTAGACAGCTTTATTTTACACTGCAATAAGATGTCAGTTTGGACACACCCCTCCCAAATCTAATCTCTCTGCACATGTTACATCTGCCCCACCTGCAGTGCAGCATGGTTTTACCAAGGGGTAAAGTTAAGGCCCCCATACATCAGAGATGGATTGCAGCAATCGTGCAATTTGCAATCGATTGTGTATAAAAATCTGCAATGTATGGGCTTCACAGATGGCAGATTGCAACCAAAAAGTGATTGGAATTGTTTAATCAGATTGTCCAACATGTTGGATTTCACAGATGGATTGGGGCTGTAGATTGCTAGTGTATGGACATGATCAGCAGATTTGCAGACCGTTTCTAGCAAAATGATGGGCCTTTCAAGATTGCCAGATCTGTGTTTGCTGCAATCGATCTGCAAATCACTGAAAAAAATCTGTAGTGTATGGGCGCAGATTGCTCGATTGGGAAATCCTAAAATCGGGCAATTAATCTTCAAATTGTTCAATTGTGGTTTTCAGATTGCTGATGTATGGGGGCCTTTACTTGCTCTTTTTTTGCTTTGCTTCAAACTCAGAAACATCTCCATTATGCAGAGTAGCATATTATAGCCAATGACCTCATTCCTTCAGCATTGCTGAAGATGACTGAATACATATTTTTAAAGTTGGCTATAAAAAAAAAAAAATGTAGGGATGCATGACACTGACCCTCTTCCCAGCATCAGTCAGTGAGGAGAGTCTGATTGAGCTGACTGGGAGAGGAGGTTGTGCCTGTCCTGCACAGCTACTACTACGCTACGCTACTACCCCTCTGTGCGCACACACTGTAGGATGCATCAGGTCAAGGCCGGCCCTAGCCCAATTTTTTTGGTAAGCGAATATATTATTTGGCGCCCCCAGGCACATTGTTGCGTGCACTTCTGGCGCATGCCCAAATTATTAAGGGGGTGTGTTATCATATTAAAAGCCGTACCCACGAGCCACACCACATTTTTGTCACACTGGATGCATGCCCAGCACTCCTGGAGTTGCTGGGCATGCCCCTAGTCCTTCTCTCTAGTGAATAGATGCGGCGCGCATGCACACAGCATTTATTCACTGCTTGCCAAAAGCAGCCACCCGCTTGTGTTTTTTTTTTCTCTTTTTACTTAGGATATACATGGCTGCTATGCAGATGCATAGAGTCACCCCTTATCTCACACACACACACACACACACACACCAGTCAGACATTGGGGCAGATGTATGAAGCTGTGGAAAGTGATAAAGTGCAGAGTGATAAACGACCAACCAATCCGCTCCCACCTGTCATTTTTCAAACACAGCCTGTAACATGACAGTTGTGAGCTGATTGGTCGGTCGTTTATCACTCTGCACTTTATCACTTTCCAGAGCTTCATACATCTGCCCCATTGTCACACACATACACACAGCAGTCACTAATTGTCACACATACAGTTGTTACCCATTGTCAATACTGTATCACCATTGGCTCCACTAGTGTGTCTTAAGGTGGCCATACATCAGCGACTGGTAGTCACAATCCGGCGATGCGATGGGAAATGCCGACCTCCCACCATCAATATTCTGCGATTTGTCGCCGGATCACAGACATTTGTCGGCGATTTGATGATCGCGATCATTTTTCGAGCTCGATCGTCAAAATCCAACATGTTGGATTTCTGCAATGCCGGGTTGCAGCATCGTGGGATCGTGGCAATCCATTGCAGATGGATGGGGCCCATTAGGTGAAATTTAGGTAAATCCTTTAACTTGCACGTACCAGAAGGGGCTGGCTCCAGCATCCAATCTCTGCTCCCTGCGCTACTGTATCTTCCCGCTATAGCACAGCCAAACAACAATGCATGCACTGCACCTGTTCCAGTGTTCCCAATCAGGAGCTGGCTGGCTTCTATCAGCTCTTCCACCAGCATACTGCAATGGAGAAATGGTTGTAACAAAAACCGCTGCAGGTGTGGTTTGTATAATGTGGGAGCAGTTATAATAGTCAATGAATTGTGTTTAGTGACCTACTGTATATGTAGGCTTGCCATATTATCCCTTCAATTCAGGACACACGAGTTACACAGGTTCTGTGGCTGGAGGACTTCAAATCTCTATTTCACCAGGTTGTAATCAGCCAAGGAACCTGTGTAATTCACATGTCCTGAATTGAAGGGATGATATGGCAAACATTAAATAAATAAATATATATATATATATATATATATATATATATACATACATACACACACAGACACACAGTATATACACAAGAACCATTCTAATTATTGATAGTAAGCTATATACATTACATAGAACATTCTAGGTACCAATATGTAATATAAATTACCATTTTACAATGGAGAACATTCTAGTGACCCTAAATGTGGCCTGTGAGGGTCCTGTGAGTACTGGTATCATTTTGTGGCTCATAAACACAAACAATTACTTGCAATGAGATTATCAGCTGCACTCCCTGCTTGATGTAAAGAACCTTCCAGGAGACATGGAAAGAGAGGAGCAATACACTGGAGAGGAGAGAAGAGGAGGGAGGGAATATAGGAATAATAGGAAAGACAGAGGAGAAAAAAAAACAAAGGCAACATCTGGGACACGAGGTAGTTTATTATATGTGGATAATCTGAATAAAAAATTGAAAAGAGCTGGCTTAGGGGTCATAGGAACCAGGGACAATAAGTTGGTGAACTTTGACAATTGGGGTCTGATCCCAACATCAGAAGGAATGGGTATGAAATACCATCGGCCGCATGGCCGGCGGTTCGATTCCCGTCAGCGGCAGGCCGACAGGAGCAGAGTGCGACGCAGCGGAAGCCTGACAGCGCTGGAAATCCCGATCGTGGATAGGTAAGTATCCACTAACCTAACCCCCCTAACCCTAACCCTCCTTAGGGGTCCCTAACCCTAACTTCCCCCCCAAGTGCCTAACCCTAATCCCCCCTCTAAGTGCCTAACCCTAACCACCCCCTTCCCCGCTGCCTAAACCTAAGTCCCCCGGGGGGGTGCCTAATCCTAAATCCACCCCGGGGGTGCCTAACCCTAACCCTCCCGGGGGAGTGCCTAACCCTAAGTCCCCCCCAGGAGCCCTAAACCTAACCCTCCCCCCCCGCGGCTGTCCGCTCGCGGCGCCTGGCGTCGGGGAAATGCGGGCGTCTGCATCTAGACGCTCGGCATTTCACCCTTGCCGGGATAAGACAGTCGGGAAGCCGGCTGCCGGTATATAGGGAGTCGGCTTCCCGATTGCTTCCCCATCAGAATACTTAAAGTTAAGGGCTCATTCACATATAGTAAAATGCACTAGAAAATGGTTTAAAGCCTACATTAAATGCATTTTTATTAATGCACTTTAATGTGCTTCTCATGCACTGTATTTTTTTACCAAGCTAATGGAATATATTTGTAGCACGTTAACTGATGAGAAAGATGTATACCTATATTTTTAATTGGTGGGGTTTTTTTTATTTAAAAATAAAAAATCATACCAAGATATTAAAAAGCAGTAATATGACCTCACCATACGTCAGGGTTATAGGTGGTGACAATGTAAATTCCTCCCCCCTCCAGTCCTGCCATCTGCACCAGTCTCTGGCTCTGCTTGTTGTCTGTTGCAGTTAGCTGCACTCTGATTGGTGGATAGCTCCAGCCATACATTAATCAGCATGTGAAGACCACAGTGATTGGTAAGTGGCCAGAGATATCCACCAATCAGCATGCAAATAACTGTTAATAATGTGTATGACAAAGGACTCGGAGACTAGGCCTGGCCAGACACTCAGACCAGAGTGATTATGTGACTGCACACTGTTGTACTGCATGGACAAGCTCGCTGATCGGAATTACGGCAGAGGACTGGGACCAGAAATCGGCCCTGGCATTTAAAGTACACAGACACACCAGCTGTGGGCTCCATGCAGAATATAGATGCATACAGATGGGGTATTGCTGGTGAAGTGTATAACGCTTGGTGTTCTGCCCACATCAATCATTTCTGTTATTGTACATAATATAGTGCTGATCACCGAGGAGGTCACAGTAGTGTGCGCCGTTGTGCGTGAGCTCCAGAAATGTGAATGTAGTCTCATAGGGAGAGGCGTGGCCTTGTGAGGAATGAATGTCTGGTTGTAGGCAAATAAAACCAGCGGCTTCACAGAACAGTGTTGTAGTGCTGGGTATGGAAGGGTCAGTTATGTAGGGCTAAGTGATATTGTGCAGAGGTGTAGTTTAGGGTATAGAGAGGTCAGGAGAGTAATGCAGAGAGGCAAAGGCAGGTATGGAGGGGTCAGGTGGTAGTGCAGATACGTAGTGGCAGGTACAGTATGGAGGGATCAGGCCAGTAGTGCAGAGAGTTGGAGGCAGATTTGGAGGGGTCAGGAAGGTAGTAGTGCACAGAAATAATGGTGGGCATGGAGGAGTCAGGAGGGTAGTGCAGAGAGGTAGTGGTGGGCATGGAGGAGTCAGGATGGTAGTGCAGAGAGGTAGTGGTGGGTAGAGAGGGGTGAGGGTGTTGGAGCTCTGCACACAGACTTGGGGGCAGGCTGTGATATGTACCTTTTAGCTGCATGTAAATTGTAATATATATGGTACTCCTCAGCCAGACTGACACAGGTCACAGCCAGTAACTGTCTGAGCACATCATGAATACTGCAGGGAGAAGACTCCAGGTACCTGGTGCTGTTCTGCAGGTGGTGACAACATTCCTCCTTGTGACAGGCTGGCAGAAGGGGATCTGATTGTGTATGCATGAAGGCTAGTGACTGTGCAAGCTGTGCCTCCCCATTCCCATGTACAGCTACTGGGACAATCAAGTTAAAGCATCTCCTTACTTTCTCCGTCCAGGTCAGTCACATTACTGCTGCTTCAAGAAGCAGAATAGTAGCCTGTGTAGTGACAGGCAGGGAGGAGCTCTATACTCCCCAGTGTGCACACTGCATCAGCTGTCTCTGTATGTGCCCAACCATGGTGGGGGAGGTGAGAATCTCCCTCAGTCTCTACACTGCCCCGTGCAGCAGCAGATTAACCCCTGCTTTGCTATAACTGGCCACTGTACATACTCTATTTACTGATAGTTCACCTACTCACCTCTTGCTTCAGTCTCCTCCCACTCTGCTGTTGCTTCTTCTGCCTGCTGTGCTCTCTGTTCTCCGCGATGGCTGATGCATGTCACAGCGGGGCGGGCTGCACAGTCAGGCTCCTCCTCCCCCACTTAATATTTAGAACAGCGCAGAGCATTGACAGCATCAATTGCTTCCTGGCCTCGTACGCTAGGGGGCGGGGCCTTACGTGATTAATATCTTGATGTCAACTTTGTGTGACCGGGCCCACGGCCCTGCAGATGATTAATATAAACAAAATTTGAGTGGTCGGGGCGCATCCTTTACCTGCTACCCGGCGTCAGGCATGAAGAGGGCAACTGAAGGCTGCCTGCGCGCCCGCCCGCCCGCCCGCGGGGAGATTCTTGGCCAGGGGGAATTCGCTTTCAGCGGCGTCTTCCTCAGTTTCTCTATTGTTATTAAAGGGCCGACCTGGTGGTACCGCTGTCCCTCTGGCGGCGCCCACCTCACAGACGGGCAGTTCAGCCCGCAGCAAGAATATGGCCACAAATCTCACTCTCCCTCACTGCGCCGTCCAGCCCCAGCCCTCTTTGCGCCTGCGACGAGATGTCATTACGTCAGGTCATTCTTAATTATAAGCAAGGGGCCGCCCATTACAAGCGCGGTGCAGCTGTGTCAGTCGGCCCGCCGCCCGCCCTGAGCTCAGCTGCTGGCTGCCTTGTGCTGAATAATAAATTAGCATGGTCGCAGTCAGGGCGCCCTCCACAATGTGGCGCCGTACGCGGCTGCGTACCTTGCGTAATTATAGAACCGGCCCTGCATCAGGTACAATTAAATAAAGTGAGGTATTATAAATACGTTGATTTGTTATTTTTTATAATAGTGGCTTAGTGTACTAAAATCATTTTCCTTACTAATGTTATAGGATTCATTTCCCACCTGTTAGTGACTAGAACTATAGTAGGAAAATTAATTTTAGAACACTAAGGGCCTCATTTATCAACGAGTTTTACCATTCACAAGGAGTGCTAAAACTCATTGTGGGGTCTATTTGCTAAACCTTGAGATAAAGTGCCAGCCAATCAGCTCCAAACTGCCATGTCACAGGCTGTGTTTGAAAAATGACAGGAGCTGGTTGGTTGGTACTTTATCTCCGTTCACTTTATCTCCATCCAAGGCTTAGTAAATAGTGTGATAAATGGTGCTCCAGCCAATATTGCAAACAGATGACAGTTGGGAGCTGATTAGTTGGAGCGCCATTATCATAGGCAACAAATTTTATCATTCGTTGTGAATGATAAAACTCATTGATACATGAGGCCCTAAGTCACTATTATGAACAAAAAAATCTATGTATTTATAACTGTACATTTGATATAATTGAGTTATTCCTTGTTAAATATCCTTGTGAACATTAGTATACCTTGAACTGAATCATTGAGACACTCAATTTTTGAGCATACATAGCTGTAGTAAAACCACTTCTAAGGATGTATAGGCTGCAGCCCCCTGTAGCACATAATGGCTGTCGACTTAACCCAGCATTGGCTTCCTGCTAAAAGCTCTTACTACTAGTCACACTCAGAAGTGGCAGCCCCAGGAGGAGGAGTTACCTCCCCCCAAGTATTGGTAGTAGACTGGGCCTACTTGGGAAAACCCATATGAGGATAAACTCACACTTAAACTATATCACTGCATGTTTATAATTTTACTTAAGCTCAAAACTGATACTCGCAAATAATAACATCTTGTATAGACATTATGTAATCACATAACCGAATTACAATATGAGTGGTAAAATTTAACTGAACAGAGTAACACTCAATCCTTGTATATAAATTAATAACTTAGATGTACAGTATATAGTGGCAATACAAGTCATATTTTACTGTAACACCTGTGGTCATAAAGTAGTTGATACATTGCAAGTCCTCAACTTGTTTAATACGGGGTAAGTACTTTACACCACTGTAAGTTTGTAGTCCCTTTGACACTTGTCAATAATATGCTGTCCTAACTTTTAGTTTATAAAAGTTCTGTTGTCGGAATATCCTTTGACGGTAACTTTTCCTGTATGCTGCTGTGTACAGTCAGGTGCATAAATATTGGGACATTGACAGAATTTTCATATTTTGGCCACTATTCACCACCACAATGGCTTTGAAATAAAACAAACAAGATGTGCTTTAACTGCAGACTTTCAGAATTAATTTGAGGGTAAGTACATCCAAATCAGGTGAACGGTGTAGGAAATACAACGGTTTCTATATGTGCCTCACACTTTTGAAAGGGCCAAAAGTAATGGGACTATCAACTCAAAAGCTATTTCATGGACAGGTGTGGGCTATTCCCTTGTTATTTCATTATCAATTAAGCAGGTAAAAGGTCTGGAGTTGATTCTAGGTATGACATTTGCATTTGGAATCAGTTGCTGTCGGCTCTCAATATGAGATCCAAAGAGCTGTCACTATCAGTGAAGCAAGCCATCATTAGCCTGAAAAATCAAAACAAACCCATCAGAGAGATAGCAAAAACATTAGGTGTGGCCAAATCAACTGTTTGGAACATTCTTAAAAAGAAAGAACGCACCGGAGAGCTCAGCAACACCAAAAGACCCGGAAGACCACGGAAAACAACTGTGGTGGATGACAGAAGAATTATTTCCATGGTGAAAAAAAAAACCTTCACAACAGTTGGCCAAATCAAGAACACTCTCCACGAGGTAGGTGTATATGTGTCAAAGTCAACAATCAAGAGAAGACTTCACAAGAGTGACTATAGATGGTTCACCACAAGATGTAAACCATTTGTGAGCCTCAAAAACAGGAAGACCAGATTAGAGTTTGCCAAACAACATCTAAAAAAGCCATTACAGTTCTGGAACAAAGATCAACTTGTACCAGAGTGATGGGAAGAGAAGAGTATGGAGAAGGAAAGGAACTGCTCATGATCCAAAACATACCACCTCATCAGTGAAGCATGGCGGTAGTAGTGTCATGGCGTGGGCATGTATGGCTGCCAATGGAACTGGTTCCCTTGTATTTATTGATGATGTGACTGCTGACAAAAGCAGCAGAATGAATTCTGAAGTGTTTCGGGCAATATTATATGCTCATATTCAGTCAAATGCTTCAGAACTCATTGGACGGCGCTTCACAGTGCAGATGGACAATGACCTGAAGCATACTGCAAAAGCAACCAAAGAGTTTTTTAAGGCTAAAAAGTGGAATATTATGCAATGGCCAAGTCAATCCCCTGACCTGAATCCGAATGAGCATGCATTTTACTTGATGAAGTCAAAACTGAAGGGAAAATGCCCCAAGAACAAGCAGGAACTGAAGACATTTGCAGTAGAGGTCTGGCAGAGCATCACCAGGGATGAAACCCAGCGTCTGGTGATGTCTATGCGTTCCACACTTCAGGCTGTAATTGCCTGCAAAGGTTTTGCAACAAAGTATTAAAAAGTGAAAGTTTGATTTAGGATTGTTTAGTTTGTCCCATTACTTTTGGCCCCTTAAAAAGTGGGAGGCACATATAGAAACCGTTGTAATTCCTACACCGTTCAACTGATTTGGATGTAATTACCCTCAAATTAAATCTGAAAGTCTGCAGTTAAAGCACATCTTGTTTGTTTCATTTCAAAGCCATTGTGGTGGTGAATAGAGGCCAAAATATGAAAATTCTGTCAATGTCCCAATATTTATGCACCTGACTGCATATCCACTGAAGGATAAATAAAGTTGATACCTCTGTTGCAAATGTTTCTAAGAGAATAGCATTTAGTTATAATCCACCTCCTGAGTTTTGAAATATTTCCTGAATTGGTAGTTTGCCTTATACCTTCAAATGTATCCTTATCCATATACTATATATATATATATATATATATATATATATATATATATATATATATATCAGCTATTTGCTAAGGCTAGTATTTTAGGGAAGTCTATCCAGCTCAATGGCTGGTAGTACAAATGTCAGCCATCAATACTAGTGTTATTATTCACACTTGCACTCCTGTGCTACTAATGTACAGTAGCTATGTATGTGCAGAGCTTGGAGACTACTCTCTGATCAGCATTAGTATTCATACCACCGCCTTTATGGAACTGAGGATTTCTCTGCCGGGGCTCTGCTTCCATCACTACATCAGCTGCCGATTAAAGAGCATATGGTGAGGCTTCAATACACTAGCAGATTAACCCCAGCCTTGTCCGACAGTAACCTGCCTCCTTCCTATAGCTGCCACCTCTCATGTCTGGTTCCACACCTCCGCTGACCACTACTGCTGCTATTCTGCCTCTGCCTCAATTTTATGACCATATGTGCCCACCTTCTGGAATGCAGCCACTCAGCTGCAGTTATGGTCCATGACTCCGGTCCCTCACAGCCTCTGCTCAACGCCGATCCCACCATGCATCTCCCCCATCGGGACCACTGCTGCTGCTCCAACCCCATGACTTCGGCCTCTGACCCGGCTCCTGGGACCAACACTACCGGTTACTCCACCAAAGTGCCGCACGGTGAGCTGCTTACTGGGACGCCGCTGTCAACCTGCTTCCCCAGCTCTGGCTGGGCTCCCTCTCCAAATCCTCCCCCTGTGCCCAGGAGCCTATCTACCACTCAGCTGCCACCTGGGACACAGGTGGGTGAGAACTCCAGCCCTCTCAGTCTGCTGGCATCTCCTCCTCTCTGTCTCTGTCACTGCCATTCTTTTTCTGACAGGAACCAAACCACACCCATCTAAATCACTCCGCCCTTCTTCTAGTGTGTGTGTGTATCCCATACAATGAGACACATCCCCACCAAAGAAAGAAGTACCATATAAATTTACATATAACTACATGAAATAGATATACTGTACCTGTATACATAAATTATAGAAGGGCCATGTACATGAATGCAATAAATACATCTATATACATATACTTTACCTCACAAATTGTACATTTATAAATATTACAATCATTTATGAGTACAGTACTTATTTTAACCCTTAACCAGGGTTACACCTAGTCAGCACCTACAGATGTGTCCACATACATCTATCTTCCCTACGCTACAAGTTGTGCTACACATAACACACGAGTGCTGTGTGACTCGGTAGCACCGAGCGTCTTTTTGTGCAACTTTTTACCTTCTAGAGCATCTTTTTATAGTACATAGAAGCAGCTTTTGCTGATTAAAATGATATGCAGCATGCCTATATTCTGTATGCGACTGCAGGTGTATCTGCATGCGAAATGTTCCGTTACAGTGTAAGCGGCTGTGAGACTGTAACGTATCATTTCGCATGCAGATACACCCGCAGAACATAGACATGCTGCATATCATTTTAATCAGCAGAAGCTGCTTATGCGTTCTCTTCACATCGTTGTGCAAATAAGACGCATTTAAAGGTAAAAAGTTGCACGAAAAGACGTTCGGTGCTACCGAGTCACCCCATGACATAGCGTGACTAGAAGGGCTATTTAACGCGCACAGAGGCTAGATGTACAGTATGTGGACACATCTGTATTTGCAGGTTTTTTCTTTTTTATATGAATGGAAATGCTTAATTCACAAGTTGAATTGCTATTGTTAATTCACCTAATTAAGGATGCACTATTGCCTACTGTAAAATGTTACTGACATTATCCCGCACTTAGCCAGGACAAATCTATGCCATTAATTGCCATTAATTTAAAATGAGGAGGTGGGAAGCGGGAAGAGTGGGCAAACCGTACTAATCTACTCTCTTAAATCCACTGGGATTTTTGGTGAATTCCCCAGGCTCCTAGAAGAATGGGCGATCCTCCCACTTCGTGCCCACTTCCTAGTCAATGTGGTGGGGATAATATGAAGTAATTCTGTGAGAATCCTAATGATGCAAAGAGTCCAACCCTACCTCCATCAGTCTTTTCTCTGTCCATAATATCTTCTTGCAAGCGCTATGCTTTGTCCAATAAGTACAGCCTTTGCCATTTTCAAAAAGAGGGGTGCATTGCATTTTGCTGATGTTGGCTATTATTTTCATTAAACTGCACCCATACATATTGCTACTACTGTTGTTGTTGTTATTATTGTTCATTTATGTATCACCAAACATATTATGCAGCTCATATGTTTTTGGACTGTGGGAATAAACAAGAGCAACTGGAGGAAACTCATGCAAACAATGGGTGTTATATAAACTCTCCCTCATTGTAAGGGAGACTTCCTGAAATAGTAGTAGACTCCCTGTCTCCCTGAAGAGGCTAGCAATCTCTCTGATTGCACCTTACTCCCATTATGTAGCTGTTATATAAAAAGAACAGAAATATATACATTCCAATGGGATCATTAGTATCATATCCATTTGTTGGTTATAAGGCACAATGATCCCTTTGGCTACATGTATTTTCTGAAAAGTATCAGTGTGTCAACAAGTAGATCTTACTAACTGCTTTGGGGCTCATTTACATTTGGATGTAAGTCAATTTTATGGCACACTACTCAGATGTAGCAGTACATGCCGACTTTATCGCACTCTCATAGTTGGTGTTTTCACAATCTCCCTGAAATGCTTTTTCAAAAGTAGGCAAGTATGCATAAACTCCATATAGATAGGGCCTTGTTGGAATTAAACCATTGACCCCAGCGGTATTCAGGATTCAGTTTCTTTTAAGGTGGATTCTAACAAACTTGTTTAACTAAGGATTCATGTTTCATGAAATTATAGAGGGGCATCAAAGTTAATGGAGATGGGAATTTCTTGCTATTGACTAATATTGCTGTCAATCTACTGTGCTGCTGCTGCTTCCAAAAATTCACTGGATACCACAGAGAGTTCAAGCAGAACACATTAATCTGAAGCAAGCTGTCCTAACCAGTTCAAGCCACTGGCAACACACCAGCAATGAGCTGGAAACTCAACTATTATCTGCCTGGGAACTCAGTAACTATAGACCATTTATACATGATAAGGTGCCTTCAGCAAGTGATGCCATCCTAAGCGGTGTTGAAGGGTTTTAATTAAATTAAGCATTATTAAAATTAAATGACCACCCTTTTATATACTACAGTACTTCATGCATTATACTAACATAGGCATGCGCACGAGGGGTGCCTGGTGTGCACAAGCACACCCTAATGTCAGACACCCCCTCACACACTCCTGCAGTGATCGCTGCTGTTTAATGCCCCCCACCATGGCGCCCAGCTCATACTTGCCGACAATCAGCTCCCTCCTTCTGGGAGGGAGCTGATTGTCAGATAACAGTGGGGGGCGTGTCTGGATAGCTGTGACACATTGGGGGCGGAGCCAGGGGTGGGGCAGCACAATCGCATCATTGTGGCCCCACCCCCTCTTTACAATGCCTTTATTTTTGGCACTGTGAAGAGGGGGCGGGGCCAAGATTACTCAATTCAGCGCGAATCGCATCACCAGCCCCCCCACTGCGGGGATTGCTAGTTTATTCTGGGGGGAGGTCAGGAGGGTTGGGGAATGTCGGGAGGCTTGCCTGCCTTTCTAATGTAATGTTCTAATGTTTTTACTCCTTATGAAGCTGAGCAGCTATTACTCAGCGAAACGCGTTGAGACCCTTCACTATTGAGAACTTATTTGCCACTTGGATACTGTATCCTGTTTTATCTTAACGGATTCAATCACTCCCGGTGGATGATACCACTTCACCAATATTCCTGTGATCCATTTCCTGTATTGCGCTTCAGCCTGGATACACCTTGCTGGATGCCAGAGGACTGTGTTCAACTAATTCCACCAGGTTCCACTTTGTAGCTGTGTTATTTCCTCATCATTGTGCTTCAGCTTTAACCAATCTTCACCTGTGCTGGATGCCAGAGGATCTTGACACGACTCATAACCAAGGACTGGTAATATTTGTCATCTACATTCACCGTGGCGTAAATTGTTACCAATTGTGGTTGACTCTCAATTCATTTACTCATAATTCATCTGAGTGCCATTTGGAGTCCTAACAGTGACTTTTTGCAGGACTCATAAGTGAATTCCACCTGCATTCACTCTTATGCTATCCTCAGGTGGTTAGCACCACCTTTTAATATATGCCCTGTTTAGTTTATGGTTATTTTATTTAAATATTTTTTATATATTTATTGTATGTGCACATGTATGTCCATGTATGTTTTACTTGGGTGATATTAGCACAATAAATGACCTAATGGTATTATCCATCCATCTAGTTTTTAAAATTTATGGTGATTGACTTTTAGTAGCGAAAAATCGGGAGGCTCCCGGCCAAATCGGGAGGGTAGGCAAGCCTGGCCCAGCTCTCGGTCAGGACTGATTACTGACAGGGCTAAACATGGGCACAGTTGCTCCGCCTCCCAGTGCCTTCTGACTATGTGCGCGATGTGACGCGATGACGTCACGCTGCACGCATGCCCGTCCACCATTCTGCTCTGTCTCTCCTCCTGTGCTAGGCTATGAGGAGGTGGAGGAGCATGCTGCTCCTCTTAGGAGGATTACACATCCTTCAATTGCGGCACACTGGCACTTACTTGGCACTGGCACTTACTTGGCACTGACTCAGGCAGCAGCTGTCAGCCTGTCAGAAGTACTGTGCACTGTCTCAGGCTCTAAGTGTGTGTGAGTGACTACTGTGAGTAAACTGCTGCAGCCTGCAGGGCAAACAGAGGGGGAGGGGGCCAGGCATGAGGAATGTATAAGTAAAAATAATTCAATACATTTTTAGGACGGTGATACATATTTTAACATATATTAAACATTAGATCTCCTTAATATATGTTAAAATATATATGTTTTTTTTAATAATATCACTCACTTACGAGCGGCTCTGAATCAGGCCCTATATGTTCTATTCATTTGATAAATAAAAGTCAGTTTTCATGTAAAAACACAACATTTTCTGAGTGACCCCAAACTTTTGAATGGTAGTGTACATGTACAGATGTATGTATGTGTCTGTGTGTTAAGTACCCAGCATATTTTAGTGTATACTAGTAAAGCTAGATACAGTGGCGTCACAAGGGTGGTGCTGGGGGTGCAGGCCGCATCCGGGTGTCAATTATCAATTCTTCAGCCAGGGACTGCACCAATTATCAATTCTTCAGCCAGGGGCTGCACCTGTTACCAATTCTTCAGCCAGGGCCTGTGCCAATTTATCAAGTATCAACTCTTCTTACTTCAGCCAGTGGTTGCGCCAACTATCAACTATCAATTCTTCAGCCAGTGGCTGCACCAATTATCAAGTATCAACTCTTCTTACTTCAGCCAGTGGCTGCGCCAACTATCAACTATCAGTTCTTACTTCAGCCCGTGATTGTATCAATTATCAACTATCAATGCTTCAATACTCAAGGGGTACCCCAACCATCATTTTTGCACAGTCCTCAACTCTATTTATCACTCAGTTTTGAGCCAGCTAGCTGGATGCAACCTTTTGGCCCTTAACTAGATGAAAAAAATCAATATTATAAGCTGTGAGGTGGTCAAAATTGACTGGAAACGAGTGGGAATAAATGTTATTGAGGTTAATAATACTGTAGGAACAAAAAAAAGGCCCATTTTATGTGATTTTAGCTGTTTTTATGATTTATTAAAGAAAAAATCCAGATCCAAAACCAAAATCGAAAAACAAAACACGGAGGTGAGGTTTTGGCAAATCCAATCCAGATCCAAAACCAGGGGAGATCCAGATCTAAAACCAAAACCAAAACACGGGGGTCAGTGCACATCTCTACTTTAAATACCTCTCTCCCAGTGTGACATTCCAGGAAGTCTGTGTGCAACACAGGTTGTTCCTGCAATCAAAGTGAACCACCCATCACCAAATTGACAACAGCTGTTTGCAATTGATACATATACATACAAAAATATCAAATACATGCAAAAATTACTCACTGACAGGGTTACACAGTATACAAAACAATGTAAATAAATTTTATCACAGAATGAAAATACAGCAATCAACAATATTTGTCAGCAATATAAAACCATGTCTGATCCACGAGGCCTAAAAACAAACAAAAAAAAAAAACAACAACAATTTTTACTGAAAGAGAGATAAATATAAAACCTCATGTGACCAAGAACCTGATTGATACCCGTTCGCTAGATGTGGCCACTCGCACCCAGCGTATGCAAATTCAGCTAAGTGACGTCAAGGCAGGCGATCGCACGGCAAGGCATAAGCTCACCCACTTTGAGGGGTATTCAATATGGGAGCGAAAAGTCAGTGCTGGACTTTTCGCTCCACATCAGAGATTTTCCTGGGATAAAGTATCGGGCGCGCCCGATTTATCCCCGTATTCAATATAAAACCTACGAAAAAGGGAAGTTGCAAAGTGGGATCTGCGTAAAAAAATGATTTTTTCCTGGAATAAATTGGAGGACCCCCCTAAAGTTGTAAAAACATGGGGGATCACTATGGGTACCCCCGTTTTAGCCTGCAAATGAAAGTCGGGGATTTAAATAGCCGCAGCAGGTGTTTTTTCCCGACATTGAGGAAGTGTTGCAGAAGAGCACTTAGGTTATTTTTTTTCCTTTTTTTTAAGTGGTCCCTTCAAATTTGGGGTACATGAAAATGGGTACTAGCATATTTTTATGTCCCTAAAGTTAGTTTTAAAAAATTCTGCAACTATGCACCTGCTGCTAATAGCCTATTCTAGAATACACCTGCCACATACTTGCAGAATAGCCCTGAACCTATTTCCCTATTTTTACACATTTTTTTTCCCATTTTTTTTTTTTCACCCCAATTTTTAAATTAATTTTTTGGGGTGTCCCTATTGTTTTTTAAACTTTTTTTTGACACAGTTATTTTTAAAATGTCATTCCCAGGGGTGCAGGCTATTTTTTTTAAGCCTGCACCCCTAAACCCCAATTCTGCACTTTTTCGCCACCTATTCAGTGGTGAAAACTTATCCCCGTTTTTTTGAATTGAATATGGTGTAAAACCAAAACCTCCGAAAATGACATAATCGGTGCGAAAACATCGCAAAAACTGAGTTTTCGCTCCATATTGAATACCCCTATATGTCTTGGCGAGCAATAACTTTGTGTTTGCAGACGCCCACCATCCTGTATTTAGCCGCCCACTAGCGTACGTCATCTCCAGGAAGTATATACAACCATCGGTACATCAGGAACCATCGGATCAGACCGCAGCGCTTGTGGTCGACTGTACCCTACCACAAGCACTGCGAGCAGTTCTGTGTAAAAATCAACCAGGTGACGTGTACTCTGACGCTGCCTGTTAATTATGAACAGCTCTGAAACGGCATTGAAACACTCAGGCAATCGGATACCTCCCAGCATGCCCCGCGGCCGCCACGTCAATCTGCGCATGTGCAGATGGACTCCCAGGTCATAAACCCGGAGATCGCAAAGGACAGCTCTTATTGGAAGAGCTGTCCTTTGCTTTACTGATTGCATATGTTAGTTCATTCTTCATATGCAATCAGTACAATTGCGGTACATGGCGGTAAGTGGCGCCATATGTTAGTGCATCCCGCCCCGGGTGAGAGGTATTTAAAGTGTGCTTAGCTTGTCTGTAATTTATCCTAACGAAAGAACATAAAATATAAGTTCTGAAACGTTGACTAAATACAGGCTCCTGAAGTCGTTTATTTACCAAGTCGTCTGAGTGCAGCCTCTATTGTTGGATGGATATATATATATATATATATATATGTATATAACACACACACATATATACAGTATATATGTTTAAAATTACAATAACATAGTCACTTACCTTCATGCTGAGGCTGTGGACAGTCATAACGCTTGGCTTTTTCCCTACACTCTTCAGCTGGACCTCTAAAGAGGGGGAGGAGTGTGGGGGTAGGGGGTGTCACGAGGGGGGGAGGGGTCGAGGGTGCCACAAGGGGGAATGTAGGAGGTGTCACAAGGGGAGTTGGGGATGCCGAGAAGGGGGTCGGGGCTGGTTGCCGCCAGGGCCGGCCCGCCCATTACGCCGACTACGCATGTGCATAGGGCACAAGCCTGCAGAGGACGCTCAATCCCCAGCGTGGCCAAACTTCTACAGGATCCCTCCTCCTGCCACCACACTCCATTCCCCCCCCCCATCCCCACCTGCGCCACACTCCTTCCCCCCCCCCGTGCCTCACTCCTTTCCCTGGTAAAATCTCAGCGGGCACCCAGCTCCCCACAGCGGCAGCCGGAGCTCAATACTGAGCTCCGGCTAGGCTTCCCCCACGGGCACTATGTGAGAGACGTCATGACGTCTCTCAAATAGTAACGAGGAGCGGCGGATGCAGGATTGGGGCTTAAGGTAAGTAAACTGTTTATTTTTTTTGTGTGTCTATTACTGGGGGTACTGCTACAGGGGCTACTGGGGGTACTGCTACTGGGAGTACTGCTACAGGGGCTACTGGGGGTACTGCTACAGGGGCTACTGGGGGTACTGCTACAGGGGCTTCTGGGGGTACTGCGTCAGGGGCTTCTGGGGTACTGCTACTGGGGTACTGCTACAGGGGCTACTGGGGGTACGGCTACTGGGGCACTGCTACAGGGGCTACCTACTGCTACTGGGGGTACTGCTACAGGGGCTATGGGGCACTGCTATAGGGGCTACTGGGGCTACTGCTACAGGTGCTACTGGGGGTACTGCTACAGGGGCTACTGGGGTACTGCTACAGGGGCTACTGAGGGCACTATTACAGGGGCTACTGGGGGTACTGTTACAGGGGGTACTGCTACTGGGGCACTGCTACAGGGGCTACTGTGGGTACTGCTACAGGGGCTACTGGGGGTACTGCTACGGGGTACTGCTACTGGGGGTACTGCTACAGGGGCTACTGGGGGTACTGCTACAGGGGCACTACTACAGGGGCTACTGGGGCACTGCTACAGGGGGGTCATGACGTCTCAAATAGTAACGAGGAGAGGCGGACGCAGGATTGGGGCTTAAGGTAAGTAAACTGTTTATTTTTTTTGTGTGTCTATTACCGGGGGTACTGCTACAGGGGCTACTGGGAGTACTGCTACAGGGGCTACTGCTACAGGGGCTACTGGGGGTACTGCTACTGGGGTTACTGCTACAGGGGCTACTGGGGTACTGCTACTGGGGGTACTGCTACAGGGGCTACTGGGGGTATTGCTACAGGGGCTATTGGGGGTACTGCCACAGGGGCTACTGGGGGTACTACCACAGGGGCTACTGGGGCTGCTGCTACAGGGGCTACTGCTACAGGAGCTACTGGGGGCACTGCTACAGGGGCTTCTGGGGGTACTGCTACTGGGGGTACTACTACAGGGGCTACTGGGGTACTGCTACAGGGGTTACTGGGGGTACGGCTACTGGGTCACTGCTACAGGGGCTACCTACTGCTACAGGGGCTAGTGGGGCTACTGCTACTGGGGCTACTGCTACAGGGGCTCCTGGGGCTACTGCTACAAGGGCTACTGGGGGTACTGCTACAGGGGCTACTGGGGGTACTGCTACTGGGGGCACTGCTACAGGGGCTACTGGGGGCACTATTACAGGGGCTACTGGGGGTACTGTTACAGGGGCGTACTGCTACAGGGGCTACTGGTGCACTGCTACTGGGGGTACTGCTACAGGGGCTACGGGGTACTGCTACAGGGGCTACTGGGGGTACTGCTACAGGGGCTACTGCTACAGGAGCTACTGGGGGCACTACTACTGGGGCACTGCTACAGGGGCTACTGGGGGCACTGCTACAGGGGCTACTGGGGGCACTATTACAGGGGCTACTGGGGCCATTATTACAGGGGCACTACTGGGGGCATTATTACAGGGGCATTACTACTGGGAGCAATTTTACAGGGGCACTACTACTGGGCATTATTACAGGGGCACTACTACTGGGGGCTAACTTCTTGGGGCACTTTTACAGGGGGCATTACTACTGGGTCAATTTTACAGGAGGCATTACTACTGGGGGCACTAATACAGGGAGCATTACTTTTGGGGGCACTACTACTGGGGCCACTACAAATGGGGGCATTGCAGAAGGGGCACCACTACTGGGGGCACTGCAGAAGGGGTACCACTGAGGTGGGCATTATGTATAAGTGCCACTACTGCTGAAGGCATTGTACACGGGTCACTACTACTGTGGGCATTGTATTAGGGGAACTACTACTGTGGGCATTGTGTATAAGGGGCACTACTACTGTGGGCATTGTGTATAAGGGGCACTAATGTTGGCATTGTGTAAAAGGGACACTACTGTGTGTCAGAACATAAATAAGGGACTCTGGCCCTGATTCAGACCCACTCGCGAGCGGCTGTCCGCTCGCAAGTGGGTCGATGTTCTGCACTGAGCATGCGCACGACGGAGGGAGCTCCGTCGTGCGCATGCGCCAGACGTGACGAGCGAAGGACTTTCCTTCGCTCGTTGTGTCTGATCAAAGGGGGCGTGCTGTCGATGTTGATTGACAGCACGCCCCCTTTGGTGGGCGTGCCGGGGGTGTGCCTCCCTGATGGGGGCGTTCCTAAGGAAACGCCTCCCGTCAGATGCCGGCCCACTGACATCACTAGTGATGTCAGTGGGAGTGATTTTGGCTCTGATAGAGCCAAAATCACTCCGGGCCTTGCGGTTGAAAACCTCAACCGCAGGCTCCGGCTAGCAGTTTCGATGGTCGCGATGGTCAAGACCATCGCGGCCATCAAACTGCACGCTCGTATAGGCTGTGGGTGGTGACCCACAGCTATACGAGCGTCCAGGAGGACGCTCCATAGTTATGGAGGCCGGCCCTCATTCAGAGCGTGCGCTCTGCTCAGAGCGTACGGCTCTGAATGAGGGCCTCTATGTGGTGTAATGTGAATCGGACACTATGTGCAATGTAATGTGAATAAGATCGTGCTATTGTGTGGTGTAGTTTGAATTGGGGTTACTATTGTGTGACCACGCCCCTTTCTTTTCAGACCTTTCCTTTAGAATGCCTCCCAACCATCCCTATTTTGGCGACAAAGTGTTCGAGATGGGGAGATAAATGGTGAATAGATGACATGTGCGTGCATGCGGCATCTATTCACTGGAGAAAGGGACTGGGAGCACGCCCAGCAGCTCCAAGAGCACTGGGCATGTAACCAGCATGATTAGCACTCGTGATTATGGCTTTTCCTATGAGACCACACCCCTTTCTTTTGTCGGGTGCACGCACCTTCAGAGTGTGCAAATTCAGCCAGGGGGCGCCAAAATGTATCCTTCACTTACCAAAAATATTAGGCTCGGGCTGGCCCTGGTTGCCTCCAGAGAGAAGTTGAACAACAGGAGATGATGGGAGAGGAGAGGAACAGGAAGGAAGCAGGAGGAGTGAGGTGCTGGAGCTGGGTGCAGGAGGATGTAGGTCCAGGAGGAGGAGCACTGGCCCCTGTGTGTTACAGTGTGATCTGGTGTTTGTCTTGGGAAGGTGGAGAAGGGTGTCAGTGGGTAGGGCTTCAGCTGGACGGCTGCTGTAACAGCACAGTGGCTGTTTAAAAAGTATTAATAGGTGCTGCTGCCACATTTTTTCTGTCCCTGATCCCCGGGGCCCGGTATGGGTGTCCCCTTAGTCCCTCTTTGCCACCGGGCCTGGCCGTACTGCTTACATCTGTGCGTATGAATGTGCATGGGCTGAGACACCCACTCTCAGCATCCAAATACACTGTTATACTGCCTGGTGCATCCTTAGACGACACCAGTCACACCATTAAAACTTGCACCAGCCTTACAGCAGGTGCAGATTTACCATCTGAGTACGGCCTCCAAAGTGAACGATTAAACACTTGAGTGCGCAAACACTTCAGAGACACAACCGCAACACTCCCATAACACGCCCATAAGACAGACCATCTCCTGTGCTTCTGTTTAGCTACTTTCCATTCAACACCATGGAACACATCAGCAGTGCCAACGTATGCCAGCAATGTCCCAAAATATTATATACTGTATATACACCAGACAGTTACACACACACATACTAGCAATTCCCACAGTGCCCATTTTACTCAGGAGGAGGTAAGTTGCCAAGGTAGTAGGTCCTTTAAATACAATACTGAAGCTCTGTACAATTGAACAAACTGCATAGTGTAAGGTATTAGTAATGTATAAACTAAAATAAAATTCTTTAAAATAAAAATGTTATGAAATGTTCAAAATAAAAACTAAAATGATTGTTATTTCATGACTATTTGACAGTCTTAGGAATCATAAACACAACTGAATGTGAAAATAATGTTTTCTTTTTACATAGCTCAGATTTAATGTAACAATATCTCCTGCGTTCTTCTGATGCCAGAAATGAGAAAAATGTAGTAATGCAGATGTTAGCTGCCTTATTGTTAGTAAAATACTTTCACATATCAGTAATTCCCATAAGAGACTACAGATTTATTAAATGATAATACCGAATATAGCATTTTACCACATTCTGAAATAATAATAAATACATCTTCTTTGATATACAGTATACTACTGTATGCATCTTTTAAATGTATTTATAATAAAATATATTTCTTATTTCCTCTAATTAGTCATTAATTAACCTTCCAAGAATCTGCTTTTATGGAAGAATTTACCCAGGGCAGATCCTTTTTTTTAACCATTCAAAATATATAACTCGCACGATTTACAGTATTTATTTACCAATAATTCAAACTTCTGATACAGTTTACAGCGGGTTCCTTTACACTGTACCTTACTTGAAAGTGAAACCTAAAAGGATGTATAGGGTATTTTTATGCTCTGAGCAAACTTCAGTTATAAATAATTAATGAAATGGAATGGCAGAGCCACTATATGTTAGTAGCTGTCTTTCCCAGTACAACTTCTTCTGGAGTCCAAATAACACCATGCAAAGCATAAATATCATAACAGTGGTTTCATTGCTAATCTACCAAAATAGAGAGCAGATCAAAGCACATATTTTGCATAGGAGAATTCCTACCTTAACCAAAAAAGGTCAAGATATACACTATACCGTATGTATGTGTATTATAGAAGCTCAGATACTGTATACCGTATGTCCCATAGCAATTGGCTACAATGCACATTTATATTGCCTAAAATATTCTGGAACTCACAACCAATTTTTAAAAGGAAGAGAGGACTTAAAAATAAACACTGGACAAATCAATCCTCTGTACAATGTGATACGGAAAATTAAACTTTTTCTTTATTTATTTAGTATTGATTATTAGAACTGGTAATTATTTGTAAAAAGCTGATTTGCGATCAATTAGCAATTTTTATTACAGAACTCAGAAACATGTAAAATGGTTCATCAGTCCACAGCTAAAACTATTTTTTCTATGGGCATTCACCTAGTGCATATCTTCCACCCTCAGACCCATTGTGTTCCAGCTTTTGTTGTTTAAAGTAGACCGTCATCTACAATACAGTGTGTTACAGCAGGGGTTTGTTGATTCGAGTCAGGGACCCTAGGGTTAGCTGTATGGCTGGAGTGTGAATGAAGCAGGGTGTTATTCTTCATGCAGGTTTACTAGCAGAAGAAAACATGCTGTAGATTGGTATTGTGAGCGGATGCAGGCTAGCAGGATTATCTGTGGCTACTTCAAAATGTAGAATATTCAGAGGCAGGTTGCAATAAACTAGAACTGGGTGCTGGAAGCACAATTGAGGCAGGGTGCAATGAAATATGCCATGAACCAATACAGGAGCAGGTTTTCTGGATAGCACTGGAGCAGAAAGCTGTGAAGCAATACTGGAGCAGGTTTTCCAAATAGCACTGGTCTGAATGCTGTGAATCAATAATGGAGCAGGTTTTCCACAAAGCATTGGAGTATAATGCGGTGAAGCAATACTGGAACAGGTTTTTTGGATAGCAGTGGAGCATAATGCTGTGAAGCAATACTGGAGCAAGTTTTCAAATAACCCTGGAGCTGAATGCTGTGATGTAATAATGGAGCAGGTTTTCCACAAAGCACTGGAGTATAATACAGTGATGTAATACTGGAGCAGGTTTTCTGGATAGCACTGGAGCAGAGTGTTGTGAAGCAATACTGGAGCAAGTTTTCTGGATAGCACTGAGACAGATACTGAAGTGTACAGATCCTCAGAGAGATGTATTGTTCTGGACTTGAGCTTTCAGCAGTTTCTGGTTTAAATAGGATGCCCTTAGAGCTGACAGGCTGGATGAATTATGTGTCCAGAGTTGCTGGAGACTGGTTTGTCAGTGCGGATCATGTAATACTGTCCAAGATGGCAGCATTCATTTATGCAGAACAGCAGAAACTGCACGTTACAGATAAGTGACCACAAATCACAGGGATGACCAGCGGGGACACAGGTGGTAGTAAAGTGACATCGCCAGATCTGGTAACAGGGATCCCAACCCCAATGTGTGACACAGTGGAGGCATCTATTGTGTGGACTGATCCAGTTATACAGCCCATTAATTTGCTGGGAACCAGTGACATCACATCACTGAGGCATTGACTGGCTAATCTGGCTCCTACAGAATTGATAGGTACAGTTCCCAGAAAATGGCTATTTAAAATGTGTAGGCAGTTGGTTCACTTTAAATTTCCACTTATTTTGTTTTAACACTTCCCTGATTATCTTTAGAAATTTGATTCCTCATTTTATAGTTCAATTTTATTTTACTAGTATATTGATTATATTACAATAATTTTACCCACATCTACTACAAATAAATTTAAGCTTATAGAGGCATTTGTAGGACAGACAATATACTGTCACAATTAGGACAATATTAAAAAGCTTTTGAACTAAACCTGCTGCAGTATTTGTTTGAGTAAACATAACTTTATAACACAAACAATAATATTGTGCAATTTCAGTTTCAAGTGCTAGTAGTTATTATTTGTCTGTCAAGCAATTCAATATTGCATTTTGAAAAGAAAGTATTTGAATTTTTAGTAAAGATAACAAGACTGTTGATAGTCTATGTAAACTGAAAGACAAATCACCACCATTGTTTTATTTGAGGGTGAAATTAATACACATGTCCAGCAACATAATTCTTTTCCTACAGTAGCTGTAAGATGTATATATTGAAAATGGTTCTACAGTACACCATTGCTATCTTTGTTTTCACCATAAGTGAAAAAAAAAAGTTTTTAATACTTAAATATACATACTGTACACTATAATGATAAACAGTATTTAATTATCTGTAACCACATGTTAATGTAGTAATTATTTTAATGGAAACAGAGAATTGAAGAATAAATAAATATAATAATAATCCGTTATTTTAAAAAAATGCTATTTATTTTCTATAATGTAATTTCCACTTACAAAGTTATGTTCTGCAGAAAACATATTATGTGCATTAAGCACAGACGGTGTAATGGTTAGCATTGCTGCCTCACAGCACTGAGGTCGTGGGTTCGATTCCCACCACAGCCCTACCTGTGTAGAGTTAGGGCTGTGTGTTTGTGTGGGTTTCCTCCGGGTACTTCGGTTTCCTACCACTCCAAAAATATACTGGTAGGCTAATTGGCTCCCAACACAAATTAACCCTTGTGTGTATGTGTGTGCGCATGTGATAGGGAATATAGATTGTAAGCTTCACTGGGGCAGGGACTGATGTGAATGGACAAATATTTTCTGTAAAGCGCTGAGGAATATGTGTGCGCTATATAAATAACTGGTAATAAATAAATAAATTATACACACTGAACAAAATGGGTACATGCTATTTTTATGGTACCTGTAATGTGATAGTGACTCCTGTGCTGTAATTGACTCATATTTATGACTGTGGTTCATCTGATACCAGGGGTGTTTTTTTTTTTTTTTTTTTTTTACATAAAATGACATTTAAATCAGATCAGATTCTTAAAATTATTAATTGGTCCCAAATCTAATAGTACCTATGAACTTCAATTTCCAATGGATCCATTCCCTCTGCACATTACCTTGTGGAAGTAACCAAGACAAATCCCACAAACATGTAGCAGACATTGATATCTGTGCTTCGAAATGCACACTGTATGGTCATATTGTTGATGATGATTATTGTACGTATTCTATCATTAGCATTTATCTGATATTAACAAATAAATATAAGAGCCCTGCTTGCAAGCTTATTGTACGTATTATATCATTAGCATTTATCTGATATTAAGAGCCAAAGAGATACAAGAGCCCTGCTTGCAAGCTTATTGTACGTATTATATCATTAGCATGTATCTGATATTAACAGACAAAGAGGTAGAAGAGCCCTGCTTGCAAGTTTATTGTACATATCATATCATTAGTATTTATATGATATTAACAGACAAAGAGATACAAGAGCCCTGCCTGCAAGCTTATTGTACTTATTATATCATTAGCATTTATCTAATGATATAATGTAGGGGCTGGTAGAGCAAAACAGTTTTTGTGAAGAAAATGAATCTAGGTTAGATCTGAAGGGTAAAAGTCAAGTTAAAAGAAGTTAAGAAGAAGAGTGAATTAGAAAAGGGATGGGTACGGAATACCGGCGATCGGGATGCTGGCGGTCAGAATACAGACAGCGGCATCCCAAGAGTCAGAATCCCAACGCTTGCACTTAAGTACCCTAACCCTCTATTCCGCAGCCTAACCATGTCCCCCCACTGCTGAGATGCCTACTAAATCCCTTATAAAAGATAATAGTGTTGTACATCAGTATGGGAGTGCTTCAGTATGGGAGTGCTTCAGTATGGGAGTGCATCAGTGTGGGGGTGCATCAGTGTGGGGGTGCATCAGTGAGGGGGTGCATCAGTATGGGAGTGCATCAGTTTGGTAGTGCATCAGCTGGAAAGTGCATCAGTTTAGGAGTGCATCAGTTTAAGTGTGCATCAGTATGGGAGTGCATCAGTATGGGAGTGCATCAGTATGAGAGTGCATCAGAATGGGAGTACATCAGTTTGGTAGTGTATCAGTGTGGGAGTATGTACCAGTAGTGTACCAGTATGGTAGTGCATCAGTATGGGAGTGCATCAGTATAGGAGTGCATCAGTGTGAGGCTGCATCAGTGTGAGGCTGCATCAGTGTGAGAGTGCATCAGTATGGGAGTGCATCAGTGTGAGGCTGCATCAGTGTGAGAGTGCATCAGTATGGGAGTGCATCAGTGTGGGAGTGCATCAGCTGGAAAGTGCTTCAGTTTAGGAGTGCATCAGTTTAAGTGTGCATCAGTATGGGAGTGCAGCAGTATGAAAGTGCATCAGTTTAAGTGTGTATCAGTATGGGAGTGCAGCAGTATGAAAGTGCATCAGTTTGAGTGTGCATTAGTTTGGGAGTCCTTCAGTATGGGAGTGCATCAGTAAGGGGGTGCATCAGTGTGAGAGTGCATCAGTTTGGGAGTGCATCAGTTTGGGAGTGCATCAGTTTGGGAGTGCATCAGTTTGGGAGTGCATCAGCTGGAAAATGCATCAGTTTTGGAGTGCATCAGTTTAAGTGTGCATCAGTATGGGAGTGCAGCAGTATGAAAGTGCATCAGTTTGAGTGTGCATCAGTATGGGAGTGCATCAGTATGGGAGTGCATCAGTATGGGAGTGCATCAGTATGGGAGTGCATCAGTATGAGAGTGCAGAAATTAAAGTTTTGTCTTGAGTAAGATATGTGAAACTGACAGACATTCAGTAACATGGGCCAACACAAATGATGAATGACCAGAAGAGAATATATACATTTCGGCAATATTTAAATCCAAAGGAATTTATTAGCTTTCAAAAAGAAGTGGTTGAGGCAAAGAAGACTAAAGGGCTTTGGACTAAGTGTTTTAGTTATCTAACTCAGAGCCAGCCCTATGCATAGGCATTCTAAGCAAATGCATAGGGTGACTGGAATGCCTTGGGGGCATTGGCTCTGATGCTCACCCCCTTCGCGAAAATGCCTCCCCCCCCCCTTCCAGTTGCTGCCGCGATCGGAGCTCAGCTCAGCTCCGATTGGTCAGTACAGCAGTCAGCCGGTCAGGTGACTCACTGACTGACTGACAGCCAGGTCAGAATAAGCTTCTACACAGAAGCTCATTCTGGCTATTGGCATTAAATGGCTACAGTGGGAGACAAGATGGCCATGGGAGGACATGCACCTGCCCAGCTGCGGCCACTCCTCCCATGGGCCTTTGCGGAGCAGAGCCGTGAGTGACCTCACGGCTCTGCTTCCAGGTTAGCCGCCACCCACCACTGCCCAGCGCCTAGCCCTTGGACCAGGCACCAAGAGCAGCAACATTAGTTGCATTGAAAAGTAAGTTTAACCTGGCACTGTGGGCAGAGAGGGGGGCTGAGCTGTGCCATGTATATATATATCTATATATTATAGACAGATATATATCTATAGATCTATTTGCCAAAAAAAACAACATTATCATAGAGAAAATATATATATATATATATATATATATATATATATAATATATATGCTATACACATATGCTGCATATAAAATGCAGAAGAACGGCAGCACTCCATGGACTTCAATAAAATGACTACAGTACAAAGCTTAATATTGGTAAAATTAAGCCTTGTGCTGCTGTCATTTCCTTGAAGCCCATGGAGTGCTGTTTTTCTGCGTTTATGTAAAGGTTTTTGGTCTCTTTATCCAACTGATGGAGTACATCAACCATAGGAGTTCTCCCATCAAACTTACCTATCAACTGGATGAGTGCAGCATAAATTACCTTGATGTCCAAGTAACCATAAACAATGGACATATTGGCACCAAAGTGTTCTCTAAACCTACGGACAAAATCACGCTCCAGAGGGCTAACAGCCATCACCCACGTGCATTAATTAAAGGACTTCCTAAGTCACAAATGATCCGTGTGGCACGGATCACAAGCGATCGTGAGTCCCTTGGCACTGAACTTGATACAGTGATCAATAAGTTCTTAATTAGAGGCTATAAGTTGAGCACCCTTCTTGAACAAAAGGAAGAGGTCATGGCGATTCCGAGGTCCCAGTTGCTATTACCTGGCGTGAGGACCAACAAGGAAATTATCCCTTGGGTTAGTAAATATAACACCTCTAGCCCTGTTCTATCGAGGGCTACCAGGGCACTTTGGTCTATAGTCTCTACAGACAGGGACTTAAAATGCTTTAAAGATAAACGACCCAATATTTGTTTCACACGTGGTAGAAATATCAAAGACATGGTTGTTCATATGGACATCACTAATTTTTCACACACCCCGGCTCCACAGAATTTTCTATCTAAGGCACCAGGTTGCTACAAGTGTCTTCGATGTACTACATGCCGCAATATGATCACTGGATCTACCTTCCAGCATCCGCATACAGAACAGCAGTTTACCATCAAGCATGTTCTGACATGTACATCAACGTTTGTTGTATACATCACCACTTGCCCTTGCGGACAATATTCTCAGATCAGCCTGTGGCCCGACACTTTGCGGAGCAAAAACATGGTCTGATGGATTTTAGACACATCATAATTGATCACGTGCCCCAGTCTCTTAGGGGGGGGTGACCGAGCTAACAAGCTCCTTCAAGCGGAAGCTTAATGGATGTATATTTTGAATACCATCAGTCCCAATGGTCTAAAAGAAAGGATCACGTGGAGTGTATTCTCAGTCCTGTGATCTTCTGCATTGGACTATCCGTTGAACTGGTCTTTTAATATTAACATATGGACGGATAATATGTCTGTATTAATAGCCTATAGGGATTGTGTTTTGCTCCCCTGATATAATTCATCAACTACCTTGGTTCTATACTTACCCTCATGTTTGAAACTTTTTTGGAGACCAGGGGTTGGATAGAGGACCGATGCATGTTAATCTAACCTGCCGTCATAATCATACTGTACTTATAATAATCGTGAGCATTCATTTTGAGCCACTGCTTAATCTATAGCTATTTAACCCCCATTTATGTTGGTAGTTGAGCATTGTTATATGTGGCCGATTTTTTGGGTTATTGACTGAACTTATATTTCCTTCATCTGCTTTCGGGGCTATGCGTTTTAGACACTGGTGTTTGTTTTGTCCATACTTCTTTATTTTGTGGTGTGACTTCCATTCATTAATGTATATGTCTCCGATGTGTTTTCTATCACGAGTGTTTGTTTTCTCCTCTATACAGGCTGTTTCCCGTCTCTGGTTACCCGGACAACCGGGCGTCATCAGCGGGATGACGTCATCACTCCGGGACATGGCAGCCGCACACCGCTCTGTTTCCTGACACGCTTACACACTGGCGGGCTTCTACATGGTATTTAAGGTAAGATTTCAGTGTACTTCTTGTTACTCACCTTGACAAAGGGGCGCTGCTGCCCCGAAACGTTGGTCTATGTTCCTTAATATGGAATAAATGTAATACTTTTGCTTACCGCTTCTAAGTCTCAGAGTACCACTACCTTCCTTCCGTGCTATATACTTTTACTTCAGTGGGAGGCACCTGAGTGCTGACTGATCCAGGATTGTTGTGAGTGCCGGACTATGTTGTGTGTTTATATATATATATATATATATATATATATGAAATATATTTATACACACGTGTGTATATATGTATATATGTGTGTGTATGTATATATGCACATATATATATACAGTCAGGTCCATAAATATTGGGACATTGACAGAATTTTCAGATTTTGGCCTCTATTCACCACCACAATGGTTTTGAAATGAAACAAACAAGATGTGCTTTAACTGCAGACTTTCAGATTTAATTTGAGGATAATTACATCCAAATCGGGTGAACGGTGTAGGAATTACAGTTTCAATATGAGCCTCCCACTTTTTAAGGGGCCAAAAGTAATGGGACTATCAACTCAAAAGCTATTTCATGGACAGGTGTGGGCTATTCCCTCATTATTTCATTATCAATTAAGCAGGTAAAAGGTCTGGAGTTGATTCTAGGTGTGACATTTGCATTTGGAATCAGTTGCTGTCGACTCTCAATATGAGATCCAAAGAGCTGTCACTATCAGTGAAGCAAGCCATCATTAGGCTGAAAAATCAAAACAAACCCATCAGAGAGATAGCAAAAACATTAGGTGTGGCCAAATCAACTGTTTGGAACATTCTTAAAAAGAAAGAACGCACCGGAGAGCTCAGCAACACCAAAAGACCCGGAAGACCACGGAAAACAACTGTGGTGGATGACAAAAGAATTATTTCCCTGGTGAAGAAAAACCCCTTCACAACAGTTGGCCAAATCAAGAACACTCTCCAGGAGGTAGATGTATATGTGTCAAAGTCAACAATCAAGAGAAGACTTCACAAGAGTGAATATAGAGGGTTCACCACAAGATGCAAACCATTGTTGAGCCACAAAAACAGGAAGACCAGATTAGAGTTTGCCAAACAACATCTAAAAAAGCCATTACAGTTCTGGAACAACATCCTACTGACAGATGAGACAAAGATCAACTTGTACCAGAGTGATGGGAAGAGAAGAGAAGGAAAGGAACTGCTCATGATCCAAAACATACCACCTCATCAGTGAAGCATGGTGGTGGTAGTGTCATGGCGTGGGCATGTATGGCTGCAAATGGAACTGGTTCCCTTGTATTTATTGATGATGTGACTGTTGACAAAAGCAGCAGAATGAATTCTGAAGTGTTTCGGGCAATATTATTTGCTCATGTTCAGTCAAATGCTTCAGGACTCATTGGACAGCGCTTCACGGTGCAGATGGACAATGACCCGAAGCATACTGCAAATGCAACCAAAGAGTTTTTTAAGGCTAAAAAGTGGAATGTTATGCAATGGCCAAGTCAATCCCCTAACCTGAATCCGATTGAGCATGCATTTCACTTGATGAAGACAAAACTGAAGGAAAAATGCCCCAAGAACAAGCAGGAACTGAAGACATTTGCAGTAGAGTCCTGGCAGAGCATCACCAGGGATGAAATCCAGTGTCTGCTGATGTCTATGCATTCCAGACTTCAGGCTGTAATTGCAAAGGATTTGCAACAAAGTATTAAAAAGTGAAAGTTAGATTTAGGATTGTTTTGTTTGTCCCATTACTTTTGGCCCCTTAAAAAGTGGGAGGCACATATAGAAACCATTGTAATTCCTACACCGTTCACCTGATTTGGATGGAATTACCCTCAAATTAAATCTGAAAGTCTGCAGTTAAATCACATCTTGTTTGTTTCATTTCAAAGCCATTGTGGTGGTGAACAGCGGACAAAATATGAAAATTCTGTCAATGTCCCAATATTTATGGACCTGACTGTGTATAGATATAGTTTTGTGTGTGTGTATTTATATACGTGTGTGTATGTATGTATATATATATATATATATATATTTATCAATAAATGGATTTGATATGGAGCGCCTGAAAGTGCTAAGTGCCTTGTGCAAATAAATAATTGAGTAAATGAGGGTATATTTCAACCACTCTCACAAGGCAAGCTTATGTCCAATAATCAGTGCAAATTTCATAAAACATATATATTAAAAATAAGAATTAGTACTAATAGCAATATAAATCTATTCTCTAGACTTTTTCAAGGGGATATCCATTGTGTGCTGTGTACCTGTATTTATACCCCTTTGTTTAATATGCTGAGTTTAAAAGGCAGGGTTTTAGTGTGACATCACTTCCGGGTACTGGATATGCTATGTAATGCACATAGAAATTGATGAGGGTCTATCCACAGGACTAACAACTATAGTTCATATTGTGCCCTTTCCATGAGAGCCCTAGCAAGTAACATTGCCAATCATGTATAAAAAACGGAGTTTTAAACTACATGTCCATAGACATTCAGCAGCAGCCATCTTATTGGATCCCTTATGTTCATTAAGACTCACTAGTGGTGGTGGCCATTTTGCTGTATCCCATTATGTGTACTTCGGTCATTTTGCTGGATTCATCTCTGTAGATCTGTTGTGCACTCATTCCCATGGAAATTTAGCGGCAGCCATCTTTTTGGATTCTTTGTACTCATTTGACAATCCATTTTATTATGTCCTATTGTGATTATTTTGGCCAATTTACTGGGTTCTCATTTATTTCTGTTGGCCATTTTGTTATGTCAGATATTTGTATATATGGCAATTCTTAAATAAAAACATGGTTATGACATCTGTATCCTTCCAAGAGTTTTTATTGTGGGATGGATTTTCCTAGATATAAAAGGTGTCTCATGGTTGATTCCTAGGTATTCAAAAAATAATGATTAGAAAGTGTAAATACAACACAGACCCATAAGGTTTTTTTTTAACTAACAGTCTTTCTTATCATGAACCAATAATATTTCTATTTCAAATTGATATAAGCAAATTAATATTCCATACACTTGTCCATTAAAGACAAAAAACATAGTTAATATTTGGTTACATGAACCTACATATCAAAATTTTGCCTAGGGGACCAAATTGGCTGGGGCCGGTTCTGATCTAACTGATAGAGGAGGCAGAAAGACGATAGGTCCAAAAAAAATAAAAAATACATGAGTGCTTTGTTAAGTATGATGAGAACTTGGATTGGCCAGTGTGGAATGCAGCATTGTGTTTTATTAGGAAGTAGGGTCAACAGTACTAAATCCAGAAGACAAGTAAAGAAGAACTAGAATGGAGCCAGGTCCTTTAGGTTTAGCAGTGATCAAAGCATTGACTGTCCTAGTCAGTGCAGTCTCTGTAGAGAGCCACTTGTTAATGATTAATATTGTTATGCATGCATGGCCATTTACCACTCCAACTTGTCCTCTGTGCCTACAGGTGGACGGCCACTCAAAGTGTCCTAGAGGAGGCAAATGTGGAGGAAAGTGTGAAAATGTGCTGCTTTTTCCTTTGTCTTTATCTTAATACATAAACCACATAGTATGTTCTAAATATTCCATATCACGCATGATGGTTTTTTATTTCTATGCTCTTAAAGCTCTAATAATCTGAAGGTGAAAACACATGGGACGATGTGCTGTATGAACGATATTGGTGAAAGATTTCCCTTGAACTTTCTGTAGTGCAGGACAAATGATATTGGGTGTACACACTGAAGCATATATTTTAAAGATATCTTTCATTGAAGTCATCCTGCCACATCTCTGAACAGGCAACTCTTGATGATATCATCCACATTGGCCTACATGTACGGGCGACAAAAGATATCGTTATTGCCCAGCAGGAGCGCCCATCGTTGGTCGTTCACTGCATACACACTGAACAATATGAACGATATATTGTTGAACGATATCGTTATCGTCCATATCGTTCAAACAAACTGTCCCATGTTTATGCACCTTAACACTTTCTAAAAGGGTACAGTTAAATAAACTACATATTATTAGTACATACATTAGAGCAGAACAAAGAAGGTATACTGTACGCCCCAAATCAGCTGAATTCAGAACTTCCCAGTTACCAAGAAATGTCATATTGTTCGTAGCTCAAAATATAATTTTGCTCAATAATGTTTTATCTTAACTCACTACCATTCATTTTACATATAATTAATACAGTCTGTGTCCCACGCTTCCAGAGCTTGCCACGTGCATGCTTTGGGCAACAGTCTTCATATTTTCCTGCTGGATTATACATCCCAATATTTTATTTCTCATAACAGTTTTTATTGCATTTTCCTGCCAACAGCAAAAAAATAAATATCAAAACATTGGACAGCACCACATTAAAATATACATACAGTACTGTATATACAAGTCTAATATTATACACTGCAAATCATATCTAAAATCTGAACTTTGAATGTGGGGTAGGCAGTATTTAAACAGCACAGAGTATAACTACATGCATGGATTAAATGGATTATTTTTATTTAAAGAAATAAAAGTCCTCATAAAAATTGGTGCATAGCTGGCAATGTCGCCCTGTACAACAGTGCTCAGGAGCTCCAGTCTAGCCAGTGTTCCACATAATGATGGCTTCATTGCCAGCAGTTTTTATATGTCTGCAGTTTAGATGAACATGTGGAGAGAAATCCTAAAGTGTTTTGGGATGTGATCAGTATTGGCATCAATTTGTTGTGCATATTCCATCATTTTGCATCCAAGATAATTCTCTGCAAACTTAGAATGTAAAAGAATGTGAAACAGCAATATGCAATGATTTATGCTGATCCCCAAGGCATCGATATTTCATGTTAGCTATCTGTGTAGTTTCAGAATAAGTTACGCTATAGAGATCTACTGTTGAAATTAGGAACCCTACAGCTATGCAGTAAAATGTATTTATTTATCAACAGGTTATTTTCTAGTTTTTTATCGCCACTGGTCACAGTTACAAAAAAAATCTTTTAAACTTGCAATTTATCAAACAAATATTGCCGGGGCAGTATAATGATACTTAGCTACTCTGCGATACTGGCCTGGGTTAGTAAAGGGTAATTTACAGCTTCACAGGACCAGTCTTTGTACTGTGTGTCTAAGCATAGATAAAATATATTTAAAAAGTGATTTTAAAGTCTTCAGGCCTGATTCAGCAGCGTATGCAATAGTGATTACGGATGAAGTCGAGTGATTGTCTGCCATTCCACATGCGTACAAGGCGCACTGCGTGTACGCAGTGATCGTATTGCAATTGCAGATGCACAAAGGAATTCATCACAAAGTGAGTGACACGATGTCAACATTTGGGGGTGGGGATGGGGGAGTGGTCAGAAAAACTCAAGCGTGCCTGTTTGTTTGAACGCCGTTTCATGGGCGTGCATAAATTAGCCACTACGATTGCATGCGCAGCTTGAGTACTCACTGCTTGTGAAGAGTCTTTCAGTTTCTGTGGCTGGTCAGACCTTCTGTAAATGCTGCGTGACGGGCCGATATGTGCTGATGGTACTGATGCATACGCAGAAAAGCGAGGTTGGATGGATTGGAGAAAGAAGCAGTGGGCGTCCCTATGCCGGCTGTGCTTTGGCAAGCATTAACATATTCTTGCAGATGCGTTCCATAAGAAATCACAGCTGAGATCGCAATTGTGTACGCTATAACACAAATGACATACAGTATATGTGTGTTCACATGTATATGTTAGCGGACTGTGCCTTGATTATTTTGATATGATATTGGTTTAGTGTTTGACTCCAATATAAAGATAATATAGACTGTATATTTCAAAAATGGATATTTATTGTGAATAATTAGGATTTACTGGAATGGGTAGGTAATAAATATCTAATTATGGGACAATAAAATGATGAAGGAGGGGGGAATGGGAAAAGAGAGTATGTGAATGTAGACTGGCTGTTTCAATAAAAATTGTCTCTAATAGTGACCAGCCAGGGGGCGGGCATCCCGCACCCCCTGTGTAAGTGAGACCGGAGGTCCTGGAAATGTCAATGAGTCAAAACAGATCATATAAGTGTTTGCCAATATTGAAGTCAATGTATTGTCCTTGGTGAGGGCTCACCTAGTCACCGTCTTCCGATGTCTTCAGTCCTGGTCCGTCTCCTTCCGTCTTCATCCACTCCTAGCCGTACCGATGGTAAGGGCCGTATTCCAGTGGTTGCTGCTGGTGCAGCCACTGGCTTGGTCCCCGCAGTGTCCGAGAGCAGCTCCCGTCGGGACCCGTGATCTTGCGAGATCTTGCTGGCTGGGACGGGGATCTGCACGCTCGTAGACTGCGCACTCAACTCACCTAAACCGAGGAGACTTTAGGGCAGGCGGAGGGACACTCTGTGACAATGTTGATGTGATTTTAGGGTTAGTTGTAGGTATAGAGAAGCTCCTACGCGTGGCAGCCATGTGGCCTTCCTCAGGGAGTAATGGTCAGCGGCATCTTGTGGGTGGATTATATATGCTCATATGGGATGGTAAATCAGTGGTATAAACTGACGTCTCTACGTATTATGACTTGGTCACCATGGTGATAGTAAACAATAGGCAGTTTTTCAGACTAGTGAAATTGTAGCTGAGGAACCTCATTGTAGGGTTATTCTTAAGGGGATACACCTGTCATCGGTTGATTTAAAATCTATGGTGGGTACACTATATAATCCCAATGATAGCTACTGGACATGCAGTTTATTTTTCACCTACATAGTGTTCAAAGAGGAGAATTGTATTAGCTAAATACTCAATCAATGTTTGTTCATACATTGATGGTACATATAGTGGACTTGTATTCAGGTGTTGTCAATTATTTTAATTGTTCTACAAAACTGGACGCTAACCTGTAATCACTGCTTTTATTTCATTATCCAGATTTAGCCCATAAGGGGCAAGAGTTTTCAGTTCCATAATCCATTTCAGCTCTTCTTTGTTAATATTTCTGTTTTATCCACCCCCTCTCCAGTTCTTGTGAATCTGTTAAATCCCTATATAATCAAGATCTGAGGGGTCTTGATTGTGTCGGTCTTTGAAATGTTGGGAAATGCTGTGTGTCTCGAGTCCCTTTTTAATATTCCTGATGTTCTCAGAGATTCGGATTTTCAATCTCCTAGTGGTCCTTCCCACATATTGTTGTCCACATGGGCATGTTATAAGATACACCACTCCCATACTATCACAGGAGAGATGATCTTTCACTTTAAATTGTGATTTTGATTCGAGGAGAATGAAGGTCTATTTCTGGTGGATTGTGAATTAAGTTTGTAGAATTGGCATCTGCCGCAGTAATAGAAACCCGGGTTTAATTTCTGGCCCAGTAATGTTTTCTGTATCAGTGTCCTACTTATTAGGTGGTTCTGGACCAATTTCTGTTGGAGATCGGGTGCTTTCCTAAATACTAACTTGGGTTTTGTTGGAAGGAGGTCGTTTAAAGTCTCGTCCTCCAAGAGTATATGACAGTGCCTATGGATAATTTTGTTCAACTTTCTGTGATCTTTGTTGTATTGGGTAATGAATGGTGTGTTTGGTATCTTGGTCATGATAGATCTATCTTTATAGTTCAACAGGGGGTCCCTTCCTTCCTCTTCTACTTTCTCGAAAGTGCTCTGTACTTTCTCCTGATGTAGCCCTTTGCTATGAACTGTTTTTTGAGCATCTGTCCTTGTATGTGGTATTCTGACAATTTACTGCAATTTTTCCTCACTCTCTTGAACTGACCTAAAGGGATATTATCCAGCCAATTTGGATGGTGGCCACTATCTGACAGTATGAAACTGTTTACATCCACAGGTTTTTTGGTATGTCTTAGTCACTAGTTTGTTATGCTCAGTGTATATTGTTATATACAGAAAATTCACTCCAGACTTACTGTATTGAGTGGTGAAACTGAGGTGATTGTCATTGTGATTTAAATATATAAGGAACTCGTTTAGACGGCATTCATCTCCATGCCATATGAACAGGACATCGTCTATGTAGCGATGCCAGAGGACTAGGTTTGCCCCAAACTCATGCTTAGACCAGATGTCCTCCCATCTACTGAGAAATAGGTTAGCATAGCTCAGGGCAAACCTAGTCCCCATTGCTGTTCCTGTGTCCTATATATAGAAGGACCCCCCAAACCAAAAATAATTGTGTTTTAAAATAAATAAGATGCAGTCACAAGATGGTGTCGACCATTACTCCCTGAGGAAGGCCACACGGCCGACACACGTAGGAGCTTCTCTACACCTACCACCAACCCTAAAATGACATCAACATTGTCACAGTGTGTCCCTCCGCCTGCCCTAAAGTGTCCTCGGTTTAGGTGAGTTGAGTGCGCAGTCCACAAGCATGCAGATCCCCGTCCCAGCCAGCGAGATCTTGCGAGATAGCGGGTCCTGATGGGAGCCGCTCTCGGGCACTGCGGGGACCAAGCCAGTGGCTTCACCAGCAGTAACCACTGGAATACGGCCCTTACCATCGGTACGGCTAGGAGTGGATGAAGACGGAAGAAGGAGATGGACCAGGACTGAAGACATCGGAAGACGGCGACTAGGTGAGGCCTCACCAAGGACAATACTTTGACTTCAATATTGAGAAAGACTTATATGATCTGCTTTGACTCATTGACATTTCCAGGCCCTCCGGTCTCACTTACACAGGTGTTGAGCAATGCCGGCCCCCTGGCTGGTCACCATTAGAGACAATTTTTTTTGAAACAGCCAGTCTACATTCACACACTCTCTTTTCCCATCCCCCCCCCTCCCTTCCCTCTCCCACTCCATCATTTTTTTGTCCCATAATTAACTATTCACAATAAATACACATTTTTGAAATATACAGTTGTCTATATTATCTTTATATTGGAGTCAAACACTAAACCAATATCATATCAAAATAATCAAGGAGCAATCCACTAACATATGTGTGAACACACATATATGTAATTTGTGTTATATCTTTTATTTATCTAGACTCTGGGGAATCTAGTATTAGGACTAGTAGCCACACTCTCACCTAACATCCCCAACTATAGTATAGCGAGTGCCGGGTCTCCCTATATACAATTGTATACACTGCTGAATCAGGCCCATAGACATTAAAAAAATAAGTTATTGAAATAATAAAATGATATTTTAATGATTATCATTAAAATGAGATATTCAGGAAACCAATATTTGAACAAGTATTGCAGTTGTACAAATGCATGGGAAGGCCAGTGAATAATACCTCAAGTGGGGTTAATGCTGGTAATAACCATTGGTTGTAAGAGGCAATGTGAGCAAAGGCCACTGGGTTTTACTCATGAGAGAAATATTGAAAAGTTTATTGTGAGGGACCTGTCTGGGGAACAGTCCTTTATCTACTTTTCCAAACCAGACTCCTCTATACCTTTATTCGAGTCAACCCTTGGGCCAAGGGCTATATTGAATCCAGAATGCATTAGAGCTGGTTAGTGCCTATTGTAGTTATCTTCTGGAATTTCTGAAATGGCCAATAGTAATCCTATTCAATTTGTTGTGTATTAGGGGTCACACACACTATGATATCTAGCCTATAGCCCCATATGTGATATAGGGGCCTATTCATTATCGAGGTCACGCATGAGCACAGTCAAAGGTCGTACTGTATGGTGGAGGGATCTGCTCAGATCCCTCTTAACAACACCAAACCTTCTTCCCAAAGGTAGGAGTGGGGCTCCAAGAAACACTGCCATCTGAAGATGCAATTGGTTCTCGCAAGCAAACTCCAAAAATGTCTAGTTTTCAGAGTTTGCTGAATACTAGGTGGCCCATGTCCATATCTTCAGCTGCGATATCACCTGCTGATTCAGCTCTGCCTGTGTCAGACTCGTCGTCATCATCATCATCTGTATTTGGCAGAATTACATGATGATCATCATAGTTGATGTCTTCTATACAAGAGGAGGATGGGTCAGTCACTGATATGGATGAAGAGGACTTTGTAGATTGCGAAGGTTCAGTAGCACCCTTACTGTATAGAACATGCAGGGTGAAGGCCCTGCACTAGGCGACAACCTTGTGTTCAGCAGCTACAAGTTTTTCAACTTGTACCATTACAGTTGGATAATCTGTGACAAATGTGACAATATAATTTTTAAGTGTCACAGTAAACTCATTTAAAAGTGTTTTTAAAATTTCAAGACACTCTTCTGCAGTCATCGATCCATGAACTCTGACCAGACCCAAACACCAGAATATATCTTGGCCATGTAAGATAATATTCATATATCTTTATTGGAAGTAGAGGTCCATTCATCAGATGAAGCAGAACACCCCCTCCCCCCAATAACATTTTAAAATTACTTATTTCCCAGATGACTGTTGATTTAACTTTAGGGCATAATTCACAACTCTATGGTAGTCGGGGTAGAAGGTAAATCAACATACCCTATAGCAGTCAATGATTGCTTTAAACCTGTGATGTGGAAAAAATGTTGAACGCCAGTCTATCTAAAGCTGTCATTCACACTGAAGTTGCATCAAATGAAATATTTTCTGATGGCCCAAAGTAATAGGAAATTTTTAGTTACATAAGTGGTCCACTTTCAGCAATATTCATTTGACTTGAACTTGGTATGACAATGGTTTTCTTCGGTCATACTTTTATTTTATGTTTGGCAGTTAAATGTGTATGCAAACCTTTTGTAGAACCGCCCAAGGTTTACGAAATGCACTGCAAGTTTAGCATTTTGTTGTTAGTTTAGCAACATCTGTCAAAAAATGAAGCCAAACAGACATCTTGCACGTATCTTTTTTTGATAAACAAACAAATTTGGGTTTTTTTGTGCTGCTGCTATAATAATACACACAGAGCCGTAGCTAGACTTTTTGGTGCCCTGTGCCAGAAAGAGCATTGGCGCCCCCCTCATTTTTCAAAGGGACATGATGCACCCAAAAAAGGAATTGCCTCATGGGGAAGGGCCAGGGAAGAGATAGGGGAGGACAGGAGATGCTGGGGATGAAATAAGAGGAAGTTATAAGTGAGAATGATAATAAACAGAAATTTGACAGGCCCAAACAGCGCCCCCTGACCTGTGGTGCCCTGTGCGATGGCACCGGCCGCACTACCCTAGCTACGGCCCTGAATACACAATTCCAAAGTGGCACTTTGAAATGCAAGAATAAAGTTTTCTAAATTAGACACCAAGTATGGATGGTATGGTAACGATACCGTAACCAGAGGCAGTGTGTTATTTTATTTAATATCTATTTGCTGCTATTAAGTACCACACAACAGCACACCAAGTCCAGAAATAAAATTCACAATCATACTACTGCTGCACTTTGAAATGTAGGGCCTGATTTATTACACATCGCTATTGTTAAAACGTACGCAGACGGCCTATTGTTGCGTACTGCACATGCGTATGCATCACAGTGCAAATAGGCAACACTGCAACATACTTGCCGACAATCAGTTCCCTCCTTCCGGGAAGGAGCTGATTGTCAGCTAACAGCGGGGGGCGTGCCCGGCCATGATGTCACTTTTGGGGGCGGAGCTGCGTGATAGCGTCATCGTAGCCCCGCCCCCTCTTCACAATGCCATTATTTTTGGCATTGTGAACCAGGGGGCGGGGACGCGATTCAACGCGAATCGCGTCACCGGCCCCCCCGCTGCTGGGTTTTTTCGTTTATTCTTGGGGGTGGTTGGGAGGGTTGCCGGCTGCCGGGAGGCTTGCCTGCCTTTCCGGGGGGCCGGGAGCGGCACCCGAAAATCGGGAGGCTCCCGGCCAAATCGGGAGGGTAGGCAAGCCTGCACTGCAATCATGGAGACCCCGGAGAGCCATCGCAGAGTGATTGACAGGCAGTGAGCATTTGGGGGTGGTGATTTGGAGAAACGCAGGCGTGTTTGAACGACGTTGCATGGGCGTGCATAAATTAGCCAATGGGATTGCATACACAGCTTGAGTACTTACTGCGTGCTACGAGGTTAGCAATTTCTAAGTAGGGTCAGGGCTGCTATAAATCTGCATAAGGGGCCTATGATACTCGATGTTACCAATGTTTGTAGACTGAGGATTGCAAGGTATTATGGATGTGAGATAGCAGTAGTGGGAAGCAGTGGGTGTCTCTCTGCTGGCAGTGTGACGGCATTGTAAGAGCATTCATTAGCATATTTTTGCATTAGATTTGCGTGTGACTATGGAGCTGCGATCGCAATAGCGATCCTTAATTAATCAAGTCTGTAGTCTGCAAGAAAAAAGTTTGTATTAAAAATTTTTTAGACACACTTTTAATTGTATTATTATATACAGACTGTACATACATAGCTATAATATTATCTATTATATATACTGTATATATCATCACTCACTCCTTTCCCATTGGCTGAAGTTCATCCCCGCCCCCTTCAATGAGTTACAACAGCAGCAGGGGATGTGTGTGTCAGACATGCAGCTGCTGCATCTGCAACTGTGCCACTTGCTGATGTGATCACTGTAGACAGACAATAACTGTGAGTGTCTGTCTCAGTGACTGCAATAATCCCATCAATACACAAGATTTGGTGCCAAAAATACTAGGGAATTTGTGCCAATGAAACCGGCCAGGATCCCGGGATTGGATACTCTAATATTAATACTGTACATGCATGTAAAAAACAGTAAATATGTAAATGTAACATGACCATAGCTAAATGTGCAACACAATTGGTGATCCTTTGTGGGAATACACAATAGTGTTAAGATGATTATAAAGTACATTTAGATATGGAGGTTTTTCTACCAAATAGCCCAAATTATTCATTTATATCCCTAAGAAAACTGAAAGTTTCTGCTTATTTATAACTTATTCGCTCTTCCACAAATTCCTTTCACTGAGGCTTCCAGGCTTGTTTTACAGACATGCTACTTTTCTTCATTTGATACTTAAGGGTCCATTTATTAAGTATCGTGTTTTAGACCTAATAATTAGTATTCTCAGCCACTATTCTCAGCAATAAGAAAGTCAGTACTGCCCAGATGTAATAACTATCACACATAGGGACCGGGCTGCGATCGCTTTACCTTGTGCTGTGTACCTCGGGCAGGCTACTGTGCATGCTATTACCTGAGAGGGATTTGCAATAGCTATAGGCTACAATGTCTAATGCTATCTTAAAACCTTGGTAAATCTGACAATATAGGGGCCACCATAGAAACTTACAAGGACTGCATGGGCAACTTCTTCTCTGGTCTACTTCTCCACGCTTTTCACAGCTTGAAACATAAACCCCTAAATCTTTAAAATAAATGCTCTTTGAAAACTCACCTATTAGAGCTTTCTGGACACCCACCCATACTACAGTATTCACACTTATTCCCCCTGAGTGACAACTATCTCAATCTCCACTCTGAGCCTCTCTCTCATCCCAGTTCTGCCCTATTCACATTAGAATTTCAGCTCTCTCATGAGCAGGTCCCTGCCTACCCTTTGTTTTCACATCTACATTTATGTTATATACCTTCTATGTCCCTGTTTTATATACTGTCCCTGTTTTATGTACTGTATACTGTGTTTCTGACTGTCCGGCACTGCGAAGCACAGTTGCATCTCATAAATCAACAGCAATCAAAAGAATAAAAATAAATTACCTGATATCATAATTAGGACCTATAATCGGGAAGTAAGGAAACCATTGGGATTTAAAACCCCCCCAAAAAATACATTAAGATAATGATAAATAAATTGAACATTTTCATACAGAATATTTCAATACATAATAACCTTTTGTCATCTATTGTTAATTGCACAACATTGTTGAAAAAAATATGTGAGCATTCCGCTGCATTTGTAAATATGTAACTTAGGCACTGTCCATTCTCGGCATTAACTATACTTTATAGGTACACAGAAGGCACATTTAAGGGGCACATTAAACCATTTACCAAATGACATATTGTGCCTAGACCTCTAATCTTTACAATATTACTCCTTGTTACTTACAGTATGTGCACTAAGATGAAGACAAATAAAGTTAAAGCATATCATAAATCTGAGTAACCTGGGCGATTAATTAATCATGTAATTGGCTAATAATTTTCCAAAAACCAAGGTCCAAAAAGATTGAATTAGGTCAAGAACATCTATTTATAACTTATCAAACATGATTTTATAAAAAAAATGTTATATATATATATATATATAATCAATATAGGATGGTAGGCGCTCACAGGATGTGATTGAACCTACTAGATCACTAGCTGCTTACTTTCTGAGGTGTTCCAACCTCTAAGAATTATAGTAGCAAATTTGGGGAATGGCAAGCGCTCAGTGATCTAGCATATAGTATGGACATGTGCTAAATTATGTGTATTGGCTGTATCCCTTGATATAAATGTGTAAAGAAAGTGGTGACTCTAAACTTCTTGTCCTACTGGTCGGCAATAACTGTAGGCAGAATATTCAATATATAAATGTTGTTTGGAATCGTCAGTTTATAGAAAGTTACGTTCTGATAGTCTAATATATCCGCTTTGCAACAACTGTGGGCAGTGTGTTCGTTGATGCCAGAATAGCATTATTTTCCTCTATTTTCCCTTGGGTACCTTTTAAAGCAGTTCACCCATAAGCAAAAGCCGCCGGGTCGACACCCCTCCTCTTCCGCTGGTGTGCGCGAAGACGGTAAACGCCTCCTTCGGGTCAGGTGATATATGCAGGCTAGAGTGCGGGGGAGGAGTCTGCCACTTACTGCCGCTTTGTGCTGGGACTGGGTTTACCCAGGGGGGCCCCCGCACTCTAGCCTGCATATATCACCTGACCCGAAATAGAGGCAAGAAGAGGTAACGTATGGGAGCAAGCGTGTAAAAGTGAAAATCACCACAACTACAGCATCATTGAACACACTGCCCACAGTTATTGCCAAGCTGTCACACCACACCATCATAACGCAACTTGCTACAGACTAATGCTATTCTGGCATCAACGAACACACTGCCCACAGTTGTTGCAAAGCGGATATATTAGACTATCAGAACGTAACTTTCTATAAACTGACGATTCCAAACAACATTTATATATTGAATATTCTGTCTACAGTTATTGCCGACCAGTAGGACAAGAAGTTTAGAGTCACCACTTTCTTTACACATTTATATCAAGGGATACAGCCAATACACATAATTTAGCACATGTCCATACTATATGCTAGATCACTGAGCGCTTGCCATTCCCCAAATTTGCTACTATATATATATAATTATATATATATATATATATTAGGGATGAGCAGGTTCGGATTTCTGAAATCCGAACGCCCCCGATCCCCCCGATCCGAGCTGTTGTCCATAGGGGCTGTGACCATTCAGTCCATAGGGGCTGACTGGGCTGTGTTGTGCTGCTGTCATAGGGGCTGGCTGGGCTGTGTTGTGCAGTCAGTTGTCCATAGGGGCTGTGTCCACTCCATAGTCTATAGGTGAAGGCTGGACTGTGTTGTGCAGTGTCCCATAAAGGCTGTAGTCCTAAAGGGGTGCTGTAGTGTTGTCCAGGGGGTGATCTGTCCATCAGGGGTACTCCCCCAAAGTGCACTCCAATAAATACAATAAATGTTTTTTTCTGTGTTTGTGAATTGTGTGCGCAGTAGCTGCACGTGCATCAACAAAGTAGCGTTAAGCGTGCGCCTGTGTCATAAATCAAGGGCCGGCTGGCTTGTCCATTAAAGGGTGCTGTAACCCCCAAAGTGCACTCCAAAAAAAATAAAAAATAAAAAATGTCTCTGTTTGTGAATTGTGTGCGCAGTAGCCGCACGTGCATCAACAAAGTACTGTAGCACCAAGCATGTGCCTGTGTCCCATAAGTAAAGGGCTGGCTCATCTTTTAAAGGGTGGTGTAACCCCAAAGTGCACTCTAACAAAAATAAAAAAATATTTTCTGTGTTTGTGAATTGTGTGCACTGTGGCTGCGCGTGCATCAACAAAGGAGCAGCGCCAAGCGTGCACCTGTGTCCCATAAGTAAAGGGCTGGCTGGCTCATCTCTTAAAGGGTGGTGTAACCCCCAAAGTGCACTCCAACAAAAATAAAAAATTCTTCTTTTCTGTGTTGTGAATTGTGTGCGCAGTACCCGCACATCCATCAACAAAGGAGCAGCGCCAAGCGTGTGCCTGTGTCATATGTCTGGTAAAAGATGGTGTAACCCCCAAAGTGCACTCCAAAAAAATTAAAAATTCTTCTTTTCTGTGTTTGTGTGCACCTTAGCTGCACGGATATATAAATATAACATAAATGGAGGACCAAACTTTGTGCCCTAAAAATAAAATAGGCAAAAATCAAGAACCACTTCCTCCTAGTGCTGAAGCTGCTGCCACTAGTCCTGACATAGACAATAAAATGTCATCAACGTCGTCTGCCAAGGTCGATGCCCAATGTCATAGTAGAGGGCATATAAAATCCCAAATGACAAAGTTCAGGAAAATGACCTTAAAAAAAAACATTTAAATCATCTGAGGAGAAACGTAACTTGCCAATATGCCATTTTACGACATGGAGTGGCAAGGAACGGCTAAGGTCTTTCCCTATGTTCATGACTAGTGGTTCAGCTTCACATGACGATGGAAGCCCTCCTCCCGCTACGAAAATCAAACGAGTTAAGCTGGCAAAAGCACAGCGAATATATCACAAATCCCCAAGGAGAGTCCAAGTGTGGTGGCGGTTGCTATGCCTGACCTTCCCAGCACTGGACGGGAACAGGTGGCTCTTTCCACCATTTGCACGCCCTCTGCAAGTGCTGGAAGGAGCACCCACAGTCCACTTGCTGATATGCAAATTGAAGATTTCACTGTTGAAGTACAACAGGATGAGGATACTGGTGTAGCTGGCGCTGAGGAGGAAGTTGGCCAGGAGGATTCTGATGGTGATGTGGTTTGTTTAAATCAGGCTCCGGGGAGACAGTTGTTGTCCGTGGGATGAAAAAGCCCATGACGGTCATGCCTGGGCAGAAGACCAAACATTCCACCTCTTTGGTCTGGCAATATTTCTATCCAAATCTGGACAATAACTGTCTTGCCATATGTACCATATGTAAAGGTGATATAAGTAGGGGCAGGGATGTTAACCACCTAGGAACATCCTCCCTTATACGTCACCTGCAGCGCGTTCATAAAAAGTTACTGTCAAGTTCAGAAACTTTGGCTAAGACCATAGGCAGTCCAGGGACACCTAAATCCCTTTGTCCTGTTGTATCCAAGCGCCTGCAAACCACACCGTCAACTCCCTCCTCGTAAATTTCCTCCTCAGTCAGGATCGGAAGTAGTCCTGCAGGCCATGTCACTGGCATGACTGACTCTCCTATCCGGGATTCCTCCTGAGGATCCAGCATTGCTATGCCTACAGCTGCCGCTGCTGCTGTTGCTGCTGGGAGTCATTCATCCTACCAGAGAGGAAGTAGGAACACCACAATTTTTACTAAACAATTGACCCTACAACAGTCCTTAGCGAGGAGGATGAAGTACGACAGCAGTCATCCTGAAGCAAAACGTATAACTGAGGCCTTGACTGCTATGTTGGTGTTAGACGTGCATCGGGTATCCGCCATTAGTGCAGTGGGATTTAGACAATTGATGGAGGTAGTGTGTCCCTGGTTCCAAATCCCATCTAGATTCCACTTCACTAGGCAGGCGATACCAAGACTGTACAGAAATGTCAGAAAAAGTGTCCTCAGTGTCCTTAAAAATGCGGTTGTACCCAATGTCCACTTAACCACGGACATGTGGACAAGTGGAACAAGGCACACTAAGGACTATATGACTGTGACAGCCCACTGGGTAGATGTAACACCTTATGCAGCAACATCAGCAGCGTCACCAGTAACAGCATCTCAGAAACGCCAGCTCGTTCCAAGGCAGGCTACGCTGTGTATCACCGGTTTCAGTATGAGGCACACCGCCGACAACCTCTTAGAGAAACTGAGGGAAATCACCGCCCAGTGGCTTACCCCATTTAGACTCTCCTAGGATTTGTGATATCTGACCGCCACCAATATTGTGCGGGCATTACATCTGGGCAAATTCCAGCACGCCCCATGTCTTGCTCACACAATAAATTTGGTGGTGCAGAATTTTCTGAAAAGCGACAGGGGCGTGCAGGAGACGCTTTGGGTGGCCCGAAAAATTTCTGGCCACTTTCACCATTCAGTGACTGCGTGCCGAAGACTGGAGCGCCAGCAAACACTCTTGAACCTGCCCCGCCATCACCTGATGCAAGAGGTTGTGACATGGTGGAACTCAACCCTCTATATGCTTCAGAGGATGGAGGACCAGCAAAAGGCCATTCAAGCCTATACATCCACCTATGACATAGGTAAAGGAGGGGTTATGCACCTGACTCAAGCACAGTGGAGAATGATTTCCGTGTTGTGCAAGGTTCTCCAGCCCTTCGAACTAACCACACGTAAAGTCAGTTCAGACACTGCCAGCTTGAGTCAGGTCATTCCCCTCATCAGGCTTTTGCAGAAGCAGCTGGAGCAAGTGAAGGAGGCGCTAAGACGGAGCGATTCCGCTCAGCATGTGGGACTTGTGGATGAAGCCATTCATTCGCTTTGCCAGGATTCCAGGGTGGTCAATCTGTTGAAATCAGACCACTACATTTTGGCCACCGTGCTTGATCCTAGGTTTAAAGTCTATGTGGTGTCTCTCTTTCCAGCTGACACAAGCCTGCAGAGGTGCAAAGACCTGCTGGTGAAAACACTGTCAGCTGAAGCGGAACTTGACACGTCAACAGCTCCTTCATTTTCTCCTGCAACTGGGGCTGCCAGGAAACAACTTGGGTATCCTAAGCAACCTGCTGGCGGTGATGCAGGGCAGGCAGGACCAAGTTTGGACATATGGTCCGGACTGAAGGACCTGGCAACAATTTCTGACATGTCTACTGTCACTGCATATGATACTGTCACCATTGACAGAATGGTGGAGGAATACATCGGTGACAGCATCCAAGTAGGCATGTCAGACAGTCTTTACCTGTACTGGCAGGAAAAAGAGGCAATTTGGAGGCCCCGTACAAACTGGCTCTATTTTACCCGAGTTGCCCCCCTCCAGTGTCTACTCCGAAAGAGTGTTTAGTGCAGTCGGGAACCTTGTCATCGAAAGGCGTAGGAGGTTGCTTCCACAAAATGTGGAGAGGATGATGTTCATAAAAATGAATTATCAACTCTTCCAGGGAGACCAGCCTCCAGAACGTACAGAGGGACCTGTGGTGGTGGATTCCAGTGGGGACGAATTAATACTCTGTGAGGATGAGGATGTACACAACACTGAAGAGGGTGAGGAATCGGTGGATGAGGAGGATGAGGACGACATCTTGCCTCCCTAGAGCCAGTTTGTGGAGGGACAGATTAATTGCCAGCTTGTTTTGTGGGGGCCCAAACGAACCAATCATTTATTGTGGCAGACCCTGGCGCTGAAATGATTGGTTTGTTTAAGTGTGCATGTCCTGTTTATACAACATAAGGGTGGGTGGGAGGGCCCAAGGACAATTCCATCTTGCACCTCTTTTTTTTGCATTATGTACTGTTTGGAGCCTAGTTTTTCAAACTGCCATCCTGTCTGCCACTGCAGTGTCACTCCTAGATGGGCCACGTGTTTGTGCCGTCCACTCGTGTCGCTTAGCATAGTCATCCAGCTACCTCGGTGCAACCTTTTGGCATAAAAACACTATTGTGAGGTGTTCAGAATAGACTGGAAATGAGTGGAAATTAATGTTATTGAGGTTAATAATAGCATAGTTGCAGAAAAACCCACAAATTCTGTGATTATAGCTGTTTTTATGCTTTTTAAAAAAAAAATCCAGATCCAAAACACGCAGAAAGATCCAGATCCAAAACCAAAACACAAAAACGAAAAGTGGGCGGTCCACACCCCTAATATATATATATTTATATATATATATATATATATATATATGTATATATATATGTAAACTGCCTCCTCGGACCGGCACTCACTCCTAGGGTCCCAACCGCTCCAGTACCCTCCATACCCAAAACATCCAGCTGAACCTCCAAATAAACAGCGGCACTCAGAGACTTTAGCAAAAAGTCAAAAATGTGTGTTCATACAACACCAACGTTTTGGGACCACTGTGGGCCTGATTCAGAGCCGGACGCTCTGACAGAGCACTCACTCTGAATCAGGGCCGGGCATTTTTTTTTCAGATCGGCCTCCTAGCCGCTCGCATAGCTGTGTGTGACCACCCACAGCTATAGTGAGTGGCGATTATGATGGTCGCGATGGTCAAGACCATCGTGACCATCGGGCTTGCGACGAGAACCTTGTGGTAGGGTATCATTGCCGCAAGCCCCAGACGGTAGGTGTTCCCATGCGAACGCCTCCATCTGGTCAGCCATGCCCCCAGCCCACCCACCAAAGGGGGCGTGCTGTCACTCAACATCGACAGCACGCCCCCTTTGGTACGAGACCCGGAGCACGCGTACTGGGCCACCATAGCGCTCGCGAGCGGGTCTGAATCAGGCCCTGTGTCCCTTTGTCAAGGCATGAAACAAACTGAAATAAACAATTAACCTTAAGTACCATGAAGAAGCCCGCCATGCGTGAATCACAGTCAGAGAACCCGGAAATCCCAAAATCCGAAGTGTACACCCAGAGTGATGTCAGGGCGCCATCTGCGTGCCGCTGCCGTGGCAACTTCAGACTCGGCCTGATTCAGAGCCGGACGCTCTGACAGAGCGCTCGCTCTGAATCAGGGCTGGCCTTCTTGTTTTTTAGAGCGGTCTCCTGGCCGCTCGCATAGCTGTGGGTGACCACCCACAGCTATAGCGAGTGGCCAGGAAGATGGTCGCGATGGTCAAGACCATCACGACCATCGGGCTTGCGACGAGACCCTTGTGGTAGGGTCTCGTTGCCGCAAGCCCCAGAGAGCTTTCGGCGCTAACAGAGCTGAAAGCTCTCTCACTGACATCACTTGTCAGTGGGGCCGGCCCCAGACGGTAGGTGTTCCCATGGGAATGCCTCTGTCTGGGCAGCCACGCCCCCGATCCGCCCACCAAAGGGGGCGTGCTGTCGCTCAACATCGACAGCACGCCCCCTTTGGTACGAGACCCGGAGTGACGGTTTGCCCGTCGCTATCCGGGCCTCGAGCATGCGCACAATGGAGCCAGCTCCGTCATGCGCATGCGCACTGGGCCACCATCGACCCGCTTGTGAGCACATAGCGCTCATGAGCGGGTCTGAATCAGGCCCTCAGTACGGAAGCCCAGAGGAAGAAAAAGAGTGTGAAAAGCAAAGAGCATGACTCTTATACCACGTACATAGAATCTGTAAAGATAAACAAAGAAACATGGAGACTTATACCCCTTTTACACCGGAGCTAAAACCCGGGTTGTTGCAGGGTTAACTCGGGCAGCTCCTTGCTGTAAAAGGGGTGAGGGTTGAATCTCCGGGACGAGTGACCCGGCAATCCAACCCAGGTAAATAGCAGGGTTTAACACGGGAGTAATCCGTGAAACCCTGCTGTGTCTACGGCGCCGATTGGTCTGGCTTCAGTGGCGCTTGGAGGTGATGTCATCTCCAAGCATCCACTTTCACGCCGGAAAAGCCTGGTCTATGCAGACCCGACTGTGGTGTGAGCGGCGCCGACTCAGGAATATCCCAAGTCAGCGCCGGCTAAATTCCGGGTCTGATCCGGATAGGAACCCTGTTCCAACTCCAGGTCAGACCCGGAATTTTGGTGGAAAAGGGGTATAAGAAACAAGGTATATGTAATAGTAAAGGTTGCCTAACAAGGCTGAAATGTCTTGAACGAACTTGGATAAAAAAACCAAATGTCCTGCAAGAGGCACGTTATAACAATGGCAAACTGATCAATGGACTGGGCACCTGAATCAGCATGGTATCTACATGCAAAATCGTATTGCACTAGTGTATGTACCTATATAATAAAAAAACTTGTTGTTTAATGAGAAGTGATGTGGTCGGTGAAAAAAGTGATGTGCAATCAATGATGATAAAAAATGATAAAAGACTAAATAAAAAAAGTGACTCCAAGGAAAAAATAACTCTCTCTCTCTCCATATATATATATATATATATATATATATATTTATATATATATATATATATATATATAGTGTGCTCTATGAGTGTTAATGAATATGTGACTATGTGTGTCTGCCACAGTGTATGGGGGCATATGGCGTATCAAAATAATTGTGAATAGGAGAGAAACAATGTAAAGTGCCAAATGACAAGGCAGAAATGTCTTGAATGAACTTGGATAAAAAACCCAAATGTCCTGCAAGAGGCATGTTATAACAATGGCAAACTGATCAATGGACTGGGCACCTGAATCAGCATAGTATCTACATGCAAAATCGTATTGCACTAGTGTATAGTGTGAATGTATGCATAAAAACTACATAATGAACCTATATAATAAAAAAAAACGTGTTGTTTAATGAGAAGTGATGTGGTCGGTGAAAAAAGTGATATGCAATCAATGATGATAAAAAATGCTAAAAGACTAGATAAAAAAAGTGACAAAGTGCCAAATGATAAGACCGACCTGTCATGTAATCTACGAAAAATACTGTCAAGCAAAATGGAGACTTACTATTATAAAAAAGAAAACAATCATTATCAAAAAGATGTCATTACTAAAAACACTCCATTGAATCTTCTCGTTCAGTCCCTTGGGGCTTATGGCATTTAGATTAAAAATCCAGCATGCCTCCATCTGTAACAATTTGCCTGCGCGATCTCCTCCTCTGAGGCTCTTGGGGACATGGTCGATCAGTTGATGTTTAAGATTGCTGAGTTTGTGCTTCTTTTCAGCGAAGTGTCTCACTACCGGTTGTTCAGAGATTTTGCCAAACAGGGCCGATTTGATACCCGAACTGTGAAGAGCCATTCTTTCTCTGGCTGTACGGATGGACTTGCCTACATATGCCATCCTGCATTGACAGGTAATCAAGTACACTATGTGGGTAGAAGTACACGTGAGAATGTGTTTAATGTTGTAGATTCTGCTCGTATGGGGCTGATGAAAGGTCTGTCCCACTATCATGTTGTTACATGTAGTGCACCCAAGACATTTGTAACACCCTGGCATCCTCCCTAAAAAATTGGGAGTTTTAAGTACTTGTGTGTTATGGTCAAAGACTGGTATGTGTGTATGCACCACTATATATATATATATATATATATATCCGCACTCACTGCAGCCAATGTCAGCCCAAAGGGGTGCACCTCAATGTAACCACATGGAGCATCCAGGGTCCATACATTTGTAGAAAAATAAAGTAGCGAGGGCACTCACCATAATTAAGCAAAATGAAGTCCAGTTTATTCACATACCACCAGTGTCATATAGTTGTAAAGTCCGACGTTTCAGTCCCCATATGAGACCTTTGTCAAGGTGCAGCCATAACACAATGTTATTCAAGCCATAAGAAAAGTGTAACAACAATTACCACAGAAGCCAACATATATAGCACACATAATGCTTACCAGGTGGAAGGCCAATCGATCACTGTGAGACTGCACATGCTGTGCTGACACGCACACCCACGTGGCCACGCCCCCTAGCACAAACCAGCTCCAAGCCTCATGTTGGAGAACCAATCATATGGCTGCAATCATATGCCACAACATTGTTTCGGGAAGCCAACGGATCGTAATACACATTAACATTACCTACAAGAGATTAACATATAATCCTACTAATGAAATTAAAAAGAAAGTAGATGATGTTATCGATGATGTGATCCTACATCGATGGTTGGATGAGACACTCGCTAAATGTTTGAAAGTACAGTTTCCAGTATGTCCCATCTTGTACACACTCCCCAAGGTGCACAAAACCTTGGTGAAGCCGCCCGGACATCCAATAATTTCGGCACAGGGATCAATCTTACAGCCACTGGCTCAATACCTTAATGGCTTTCTTCAGGTGTTTTCCAATCAAATCCCCACATATATCAAAGATATGGGTGACTTCATTTGCAAACTGAAAGATGTGGGTGAGATTTCTCTTTCTACAATGTTTGTCACCATCGATGTCAGATCGCTGTACACCGTCATCCCTCATGATGATGGTGTGGAGGCGGTGCGTAAGGCTCTTGTACTGATTAATGAACATATTGTGATGCCTACTACTTAGATGTGTTCTTGAATATAATTACTTCCAATATAAAGATAGTTTCTTTATGCAGTCATCAGGGACAGCAATGGGGTCGAATGGGGCCCCGATGTATGCGAATATTTACATGCATTTTTTTGAGCAGAAATACATCCTCCCCAAGTATGGTAATAAGATCTTGTATTTTAAGTGGTGTCTTCATGACCTGTTTATAATTTGGTCTGGAAACTATGATAGTGTTGTTACTATGATGAGAGAACTCAACAACTTACCCACGCCCAATAAGTTTACGTTCATGGCACACAATGACCATGTCGATTTTTTGGATCTGACTGTGTTCAGGTTGGGCACCAAAATTGCCACAACATTGTTTCGGAAGCCAACGGATCGTAATACACTATTGTTGGCATCAAGTTTTCACCCGGAACATTTAAAATCTAGTCTTCCTATTTTGCAATTCTTGAGGGTGTTGTGGAACAACAGTGAGGAAGAAGTGGCTGAAGTCCAGTTGCATGAAATGGAACTACGGTTCTTACAACGAGGGTACTCACATAAAATTGTCAAATCCTGCTTGGCTAAAGCAAAGAAAAAATTTCGACAGTTGTCTAACAAACGTACCAATTGTGAGAAATTGAAGAACAGTATCATCTTCTCTAGTTTGTACGACACACACACCACCAGTGTACAGAAGGCAATTCACAAACATTGGCCAATTATAAGAACTGACACTACGTTGCCATTTAAGGATAAGACTCCCCTTTTATCATTACGGAAGGGTGCGAGTCTCTAACAATTATTGATGTGGCCTACCTTATGGAATGAGCCTTCCAACATGAAGGATATGCGCACAGGCTGTTTTCGTTGCATTAGTTGCATCACATGTCGCAGTATGATTACTGGAAATTCATTCAAGCATCCACATACTGGCAGGACGATAAAAATCAAGCACAGACTCACATGTACCAGTGAGTTTGTGATTTATATGCTTATGTGTCCTTGTTCCCTGGTCTATATTGGTCTTACAACAAGATCCTTCCGTGAACGGATGGCTAACCATAGAAGCTCAGTGCGACAAGCATTTACTATGGGAACCACCAACAAACCGGTGGCAAAACATTTCTTAGCACAAGGACATACACTGGCCAGTTTACGGTGTATGGTCATTGACTGGCAGCCTCCACTAACAAGAGGCGGTGACAGGGAACTGGCACTTAAGCGGCGTGAAGCGAAATGGATATATAAACTTGACACAGTAGCACCTCGTGGCCTGAACGAACAAATCTTATTTAATATATTTCTATAAATTTTTTTAGGGATTGCTGATATATAACAAAAAAAAATGGTAATATTTGTTTGTATGTGACTATGTATGTGTTTTTATATTTTGCTTATCTACAGGGAGTGCCATATTGATTATGTGTGTCTTTATTACATGAACTAACAGAGGGGCATTGTTATGGCTCATTTTGTTTGATGATAGGGAACTGATGCCCCACACTGCGCATCGCGCTATGTTGTCTAGCAACTTACTGTTGTGGTTTAGCTTGCAGTGATGTTCGTATCCAGGTGCTGTTTAGCACAGCCCTTTTCCATGTGACTTTGTAGTATGATGTCACAGAGGTTTGCTGCCATATGATTGGTTCTCCAACATGAGGCTTGGAGCTGGTTTGTGCTAGGGGGTGTGGCCACGTGGGTGTGCGTGTCAGCACAGCATGTGCAATCTCACAGTGATCGATTGGCCTTCCACCTGGTAAGCATTATGGCCCTCATTCAGAGCCGTTCACTATTTGCGTTCGTTCGTTCAAAAACAAGGGGTGGCTATGCAAATGATCCGTTCGCACATTGCAGTCTGTTCACACCTCTAAGTCTGAACGAGCAAGCAAAACATACGCTCGTTTATTTGATAAAAACGCCCCCTGGCCGCTCGCACCATACGTCATGTCCGCTATTTATTAGATTAATCGAGTACATCGAACAGGATATGAACTGCTCGCTATTCTTGTGGTTGGTTTTTTCAACCGCTATTTTGCGAGCAGTTCTGAGTTAAAAAAAAACAAGTGACGTGGTCATTGACGCTGCTGTATTAATTATGCACACCCATAAAACGCCCGTTTTGACCTTTAAGCACGCCTGCGATCGGATCTCCACTCCCCGTTTTCAAGCACCTTCCCCTGTTACCACCCACATACGCCTCATTCTGTCACTCAAAATAGCAGGCACTCGCTATATTGCGTACAAATGATTTTCGGCCGCACTGACTGGTTCGCGTATGTGTACTAAAAACCGTACGCATGCGCAGATGTGCGAACGTCGCTCGGAACGAGCGTACTGCCGCTAGCGAGTGGCTCTGAATGAGGGCCTATGTGTGCTATATATGTTGTCTTCTGTGGTAATTGGTGTTACACTTTTCTTATGGCTTGAATAACATTGTGTTATGGATGTACCTTGACAAAGGTCTCATATGGGGACCGAAACGTCGGACTTTACAGCTATATGACACTGGTGGTATGTGAATAAACTGGACTTACTTTTGCTTAATTATGGTGAGTGCCCTCACTACTTTATTTATATATATGCCCTGTTATACGAGAGGTATGAATTTGAGGGATCTGCTTGTAAAGTCTGATGTGACTGACTTTAAGAAAACACAAGTTGGTTTTCTTAAAAACAGGAAGTTGGGATGTTATAAATGTCCTAATTGTATGACATGTAATTATATGACAAGTGGCAGTTCCTTCAGACATCCTTTGACAGGAAAATCGATACCTATCAAGTCCTTTCTCACATGTAGTTCAAGATTTGTTATATATATGATTACCTGTCCTTGTAGTAGAAACTACATTGGAAAAACTGAACGCATGTTTAAGGAACGGGCTGCACTACATCTTAGTGCAATTAGATCAGCACTTATTAAACAGCAGAGAGATCAGCCAGTAGCGAGGCACTTCTTAGAGGCACATCATAGCTTGTCCTCCCTAAGGTATCGGATCATTGATCATGTTCCGACTTGGGTGAGGGGCGGTGATAGATCACGGAGGTTATTACAGTTGGAATCCCAATGGATCTTTCACTTAAATACTTTGTCACCGATAGGTCTCAATGAAACTTTGGGGTTGCATGCTTTTCTTTAACCTAGTGCTTCATTGGGTCAAACAGCTCTGTTTTTTTCCATATCTTTCTTCATATATTTATACCATAATTAATTATTGTACCTGTTCAAAGTTACATGATTAATGTGAAATATCATATTGTCTGCTGTGCCTTTTGGCATAAATGTATCTAATATGTCTATTTTGATGTAGTAGTTTCTCTGTAACAATGTATGGTGTGTTTTTTTTTCTCATGTTGTTTATAAGGGTTACCGTTGCCAAGTGACTCAATGAATGATTATTCACAGCTGTGTTTGGTAATGGGCTAATAGTGTTTTTGCAATCAAGCTAAGAAGCTGTGCGGTGCACAGAGTTCCCGCTACGTCACATCTGGTGTAGTATTTAAATCTATCAGTATTTGTATGTTATGTATCCTGACGAAAGAACAATATAAAGTTCTGAAACGTTGATTACACATAGGCTCCGTGTGGATTTATTGTACAGTCGTCTGAGTGCCACCTCTTACTTCTTGGAATTGATGCGGGTATCGTGGCTGATACACCACGAGGAGGCACCGGACCCGGTTGCTTGCTTATGCAGCCAGGGAGCGCCGGCCTCCAATATTATATATATATATATATATATATATACAGTGTGTATGTATATATATATATATATATATTTATTATTGTTTTAAATACATAACATTAATATTGATTTAATACTGATCAACAATATATCGGCCCATCGAGACACCATGGCTTTACATTTCCCTGGCGGCTGCTCCTCTCTGCACTTACTGGGTAGGGAGGTCTTTCACTGCTGCACCATCAGCAGTGATTGGCAACACGGCAGACACTGCGGGAGGGTGGAAAGATGCAGAGGGCTGGGAAGTCCCTCTGCCACTTGTGGCTGCTGGAGGATTATCTACCGGTAGCCATCCAGTAGGCATTTCTGAATGTTGGCATTGTTTGCGACCATGTCAGGGAAAGCACAGCCTGGCATGATCACAAATGATGCGACCATGCCAGGTAAGTGGTTAAAGAGATGGTATTATGTTTAAGGGTAGTTACCAATAACAACCAGATATTAGCTACCAATTTATAGAATGGACTAGATAATGAAGGCTAGTATCTGCTTTGGTTGCTATGGGCAACACCTCCATTTGTCGTCTTTGGAAGGTTTTATAAAGCTTATTCTTATACTTACATACTGTAATTGTAAAAAGGAATTATGGTGGGGAACCTTCATGAGTGTCATCTCTTGCTCGCCATACCATTTTTTGAAGATCAATAAAAAGCAAATAAACTATACCTGCAAAATTACAATAGCTAGAGATTACTGTGTGTGTCTCTAGAATATCTGTCCCATGAACTTGACGTGGGTTCTTTATGTGGTATTTACAGATGGAACAAGGTGCATCTGGCAGATGCTGGTCTAACTGGCTTGAAAATGTGTGGTCAAAGTTGAATCCTAAGCAGCCATGTTGAATTCTTTTGTCACTAACCTGGTCCTTGGGATATTTCTCTGAAATATGCTGCTTATGAGTCTTCAAACAACAATATCAAGTAAATATTTGCATAATGTCAGAAATAGAATTCATGCCATTTTATCTATTGTGCTTTTGAGGCTGCTGACGTATGTGAACCTGGCCTTCATCATGAGGTATTGACACAACAAATAATTCTGTAGCTATTTATTTTCAGGCTATGCAATGCAAATTTCAGAAATATTTATTCTTTTACTCAACCTTATTGCTTTATGGCAGACAGTACATTATAACCACTGTTAAAAAGGAAAATAATACAATCAGTGTTGCTACATTCACTGCCTCTGTTAAAAGACTGAAATGAATTTATGGCTCTAGCCTATTAGACATTTTACTATATTGAACATGAAAGAAGGTATCCACCCAGCAATTAAATCTATGTGCTAATTAGCAATTAAGCACAGTAATGTTCTGTGCTCACACCCAGTGACACACTTGGAAAACACATTTAATTGAAAAACACATTTAACTTTCCAAGGAAATGCACAGGGCATGATAATATTTCTTTATTGGCAGCTGTAATCCGAAAAGCTGCCAGGGATGGACTGATATACAGCATTTGGTCATTATATTTGGATATCATTTTAATTTGTTGCAGATCTTAATTATTAAATTTAGTAATAGCAACTTTTGCCACATGTTATCTATACATGATATCATCTACAATATCAAACGTATCCCATAAAATACTTTAGTTCCACTGAGATTTACAATAATATAACTTGACTGCTCCCTGTAGCCTTGAAATGGATATAACCTACATTTAAGAAAGGACACTGTTTTGTGGATTTACCCAATATGTATAAAAATGCAAAGTATGATTTCACTAGGAACTAGTGACCTCCCGGATACATCTGTTAATGATGCATTGTGTTTTCATTTAGTAATACATAACACGGAATGGGATGAAGATCCCGACTGGGGCTAGTAAGTACTATTCCCCTCCCCTGTCCCCTAACTCTAAAACTCCCAGGGTGGTGCCTAACCCTAAGTCCCCCGGGGGTGACTAATCCTAACCCCCCTTTCCCACATCCTAAACCTAACTTTCCCAGGGGGGTTGCCTAACCCTAACGTGCCCCCAGAGGCGCCTAACCCTAACCATCCCTTCCCCCTAGCCTAACTCTAACCCTCCCCGGGGGGGTTGCCTAACCTTAAGTCCCCCCAGGGGTGCCTAAAGCTAACCCACACACCCCACCCCCACCCCACGGCTAACAGTAAGGGCGCCCCGGACTTACCTCGTTCGGTCCGTCGTTCTTCTTTGCTCCAGCATCGGGAGTAAGATAGGCGCTGGCATTTCGCCGCCTATCTTAAATTCCCCATTGGGCGTCCGCAAGGCATTTAACTACACCCCCATATCACAAGCTATATATTCTGCTAGTAATTGTGCCTTCATTTTGTCAGCTTCCTCTATGCTCGATGCCAGGAATGGGCAATTATTTCAGCCAGGGACGATTAGCAATTATAGAGAACTCTCAAGGACCGCACACAAAATATTTTGTATTTAGTTTGAAGTTTGAAAACAATTTTTTTAATTAGAATTTACAAGTTAATTTGTTCATCTTCAATGATCATCAGTTTGTAATATAGTGAGACTCTCTTTCGCAGCTCAGGAATCATTCCCTCTACCACCTTATTTAAATATATTTTATATACAAGACAAAAGCTTTGTTTTAGGGATATATTGTATGTATATTAATACTTATCTTGTACCAAGTGGAATGTGGTTTCCAGCAACTGCAAGGTACCAATTCATTGGCTTGCCGGCATTACTCAGACTGCTGTAGCTATAATGAACTATTGCCCCAGGCTCGTCTAGGGCACATGCACAGCCTGAAGTGACAGTTACAGAGAGGACAGTTAGTGACAGTTACAGGTGAGGCAGAGCTGGACATAGAGGGGCTGGGTGATCTGCACATGAAGGTGAGACGGAGAAAGACAGCTCCAGGACTTGGCAGTGGGATTACATACAGCTGCTTAGAGTAAGAAATAAAAGGAGAGATCAGTGCACAGAGAGAGAAGGAGTTTGAGGAAACAGATTAAAGCAAAAACTGAATGGGCTGCATCCAGAGTGACTTACCACAGAGTGCCGGCAGCTGTTATCATACCCGACTTTATCCAAGAGCTGATTTACTAGTGACACTCAACACTAGGTGAGAACGTTCCAATTATTACACCAGATTGTGAAATAAATATTGTTGTTAGATTGCATCTGAACTGTGTTACATCTCTCTGTGTCTGGGGAATACTTGCCCCCCTGCTGGGGTGTCGCTTTAGGGCCTGACTCAGGTTGGTTCGTAGCCGGAGAATGTTTGCATTCTGTGCATGCGTATGCTTCGCAGTGCGCATCCGCAAACCGACCACTGCGATCGGGAATCGATCACTGTAAACACGCAGTCCCATTACACAGTGATATATTCTATTATATGTAATCTCCCCTAACATTATGATTCCAAATTAATTAGTCTAGAAGTTAATTAATATGGACTCATAAGGTTAGGGGAGATTACATATAATAGAATGAAACACCTATGGGGGATTAGTATTTAATATATGAATATAATTATTATTTATTATTCATTTAGTGTATTATTAGTGAGCCATCAGGTGCACAATTATATTAGGAATAAAATAAAAATCGTATACATCGGATATTTAAACTATATTTATTTTTCGTATAGGGATTTTATTAGGGTTGACCTAATAGGCAAATTTAAATTTTTCTAGTCCTATGGCGCTACAAGGATCAGAGAGGAAGACTGATATGAAGGAGTTATTACTAGATTGGTCAAGACAAACACGTGACCAGCGTATATTAGGTCACTGAACAGGGCAATCTGGTTAGCCTTGAAAAAACTAATACCAGCAAAACGCGCATCAGCGTCCCTGCCATGTGTTGGCAAATTTTATTTAGGACTATGTAGTGAGTGTGTATGCACAGATATGTGTGTTCTGTGAAGGACCAACCATATGGAATTGTTGTAAAATATATATATAAAGGTCCGTACTTACACGAAGTGTGCTAGAGGGCACGCTTAGCCGAGACATACTATGAGACGGGAGTAATGGTATATGGGATTAGTCAAACTAAGATCATGTGCTGAGCAGTGGCGTAACTAGGGCAGGGCGAGCGGGGTTCGTGCCCTGGGCGCCGTTGGACCGGCGGCGCGGGGGGGCGCCGCCGGCCACGGTGCCCGCCCGCCCTAGATAGCCAGTGTAGCGCCGACCGCAATGAGTGCGGTCAGCGCTACACATTTGCACAGGACCGGCGCTAGCCTTCCAGCACCGGTCCTGTGCTGCACGCCTGAGCCCGTTCCCTCCCCCTGAGCGCTTGCCCAATAGCGCCAGGAGGCGGGCTCAGGCTGTGCATAACACACGCATCGCCGCCAGCGCTGGCGGCGATGCGTGTGTTAAACAGCAGCCAATGAGAGTCAGATAGACTCTCATTGACTGCTGCAGCACCCACTGCAAGAGCCGGACTTCCGTCCGGCTCCTGCAGTGGGTAATGGGACTGACGTCATGACGTCAGTCCCATAATGCTGAGCGCGCCAGCCCGGGCGGACTGGAGGGCGGGAGCGGCATCGGCATCGCGGACAGGAGCAGCGTGGAATCAGTTAAGTATATTTTTATATATATTTATTTATTTTTAAACCTTACCTATCTGCACAACGGGGGAGGGGTTGGCTACTACTGGGGGGGACATCTACTGGGGGGGACATCTACTGGGGGTGCCATTGGGAGGACCTCTACTGGGGGGGGGGCTACTCTACTGGGGACTACTACTTGGGGGGGGACTACCACTGGGGGCATTCTAAAAGGGGCCTAGTATTACTAGAGGCACTGCACTCGGGGGACCACTAATGGGGGCAATAATAGGAAGGGCCACTACAGGGACCACTGGATAGGGGGGGTCACTACTGGGAGCCTGCATCAGGGGGACCACTACTGGGGGCACTGCATGGGAGGGTGGGACACTACTGCTGGGGGCACTATATAAGGGGCTTTCTGCTAGGGGCACTGTGCGGACCACTACAGGGGGCACTAGATAGGGGGGATCACTACAGGGTGCCTGCATAAGGGGACCACTACTGGGAAAACTGCATGGGGGGGACTACTGCTGGGGGCACTATATAAAAGGGCACTGCATAAGGGGATACCGCTACTGGGCGCACTGCATTGTGGGGACTGCTACTGGGGGCACTGCATAAGGGGGAACACTACGTGGGGCACTGCATTTGGGGGGCCACTACTGGGGGTACTGAGTAAGGGGAACTAATTGGGGGCTGTATAAGAGGGACCACTACTGGGGATACTGTATAAGGGGCACTACTATGGGCCTGCATGAGAGGGACCACAACTGCATACTGGGGGTACTACTGGGGTTAAGGTGCATATGGATAGGAATGTTCAGTTTGAAAATAAAGGGGTGTGTCATGTTGACATGCCCCATTTTTAAGTGACCACGCCCATTTTTTTGCCGCGAGCGCCTTCGGCGCGCGCACATGGGGGGGGGCTCCCTTTTCAAATTTGCCCTGGGCTCCAAATACCCTAGTTAGGCCACTGGTGCTGAGTAAGAAGATCATTATGTGCTGAGTCAGATGACATTATTTGGACATCTAAGAAAAGGGAAAGACACTCTGGCATAATTGAGCACAGTAGCGCTACTACTATGTTGTTAGAGAAACCCAATATCTCAGTGTGAGAGCAACATATATATATATATATAGATATATATATATGTGTTCGTGTGTGTATATATATATATATATATATATATATATCTGACTTGTGGAAGAGGGCAGCGTGCATTATCATACACTAAGTAATCATTGGGAAAGGGAAAGGATATACTGGTATAATCTAGCACAATAGTGCTGCAACTATACAATTGAAGGAACTATATATCCTTTGTCTCAATGTGAAAAATACGTACATATCTGCCTTGTGGAAGAGGACTGTGTGCCTCAGTATACACTGATTAATCTCAAAGCATTTAATGAGAAGTCAGCTGTACTGCACATTAGTGATTAGATGCTATAAGATTAATGATAATCAAATACTTATGTACCCTATGTAAAAGGATACCTAGCACTGGCACTACTAAGTACGTTATAAGTAATCCTAACATCCTTTTTCTCTGCAGAATAGCAGCGTATAACGTACTTATTGAATGTATGATAAGATGGTATGTGAGGATAACAGGTGCACAGCGCTTTCTGATACACTTTTTGAGTATGCCTAATATCTCATATTCCTGTACCCAATAACAGCTGCGCACTAATGTACAGCTATCCAGGACAAAACACTATCTGATTCAATTCCATTACTTATATCGTATAACAAAAGACGTATGTACTGATTTGTCCCATAAGATGGAGTAGGGTGTAGTGGTGTATCGATCACCCATTTTGTTTCCCCGTGTCTTATTTAAGATATGGAATAATTAGTAGGTACATTAGATACTCAGGCTGTAAGCATAAATTTGAGCAGACACAGACAGTCTGTGTGTAATTTTTTGCTTGAATACTTATGTTACCAGGACACCTTGCAACACAGTGAAAAATACAATGTTGCATCTTTCTGACTGACTTATGAAATCTAATGCACTAGAATGACAGAAATTAAATAATTGAATATAATTGTTCTATCTCCCTCCCTTTTCAGAACAATATATAATTAGGGTGATATACATAAATAAAGCACATTTAATTAAGACGGGACCTTTGTTTTAAAACATATTTAATTTCTGTTTTGTTCATGTCGACACAATATGGACCTCATTCAGAGTCGGTCGTTGCGGCCGCACGGTCGTACGCCACCGATCTTCGCTATACTGCACATGCATAAAGTTCGCAATGCGCGTGCGCAAACCAGCCGCTACGATCAGAAATTTCTCTCTCCTTGAACACAGCCAGGTCGGTAGTTTGAGTGACAGTATGAGGCGTTTGTGGGTGGTAACAGGGGAAGGTGCTTGAAAACGGGGGAGTGGAGATCCGAACGCAGACGTGCCTAATTATGCGAACGGCGTTTTATGGGAGTGCATACGGTTTATGGGAGTGCATAATTAACAAAGTAGCGTCATGGCACATGTGACATGGGAGGTTTTTACACTGACATGATCGTAGAGCTTAAGAGAGGGTATGGTCAACCTCAAGCTCTATGACCAGTTTCGATGGTTCCCGATGGTCTCGATTAATCCTTATAGGCCCGGAGATGACGTGCAATGCGTACAAGAAGGGGGCGTATTTTTTTTAATTCCGACCGCTTCCTCCCCTTGGTCGGCCAGCTACCGATCCGAACTTAGGGACGCAACTTGCGAGGGAATCATTTGAATATCCGGCCCCTTTTCCCGTACGACCGTGCGGCCGCTTCGACCGACTCTGAATGAGGTCCTATATGTATGTTCATGTCTAAGAACTATTAGTTTATTTTAATATTTTGCTGTCTACTAACATATACATATAATTTTACATATTAAAGAATAAAAATTATGTTTTAATAATTTAAATGAGTGCGCCACAATTAAAGACAACTCTTTTTTTGTTCTTTCAATTAGTATATTCATTAATTGTCAGTAGGCTGCACCCCCAAAATGGTGAATTTATTATTATAATTTTCTGAGTATATGTACAGTATTTTAGGGAACAATATGGGGTTTTCAAGTTAAATACAAGTAATTAAATAATACTAGTGCAGCAATCATTTCTTTTTTGCCTGGAATGGGACCCCAGTAGCGCACGCAGGGGGGTTTCTGAGTACCTAGAAACCCCCGCTGTGCACATACAGACAGCCCGAGCCTTCATCCGCACGGGCTATCAAAAAACCTAGCACCTCTGTTAACTGTAGCTATCGCTGAGGCAGGGAAGGGAACCTTCTCTCTGCACTCAGGTTTGTGAACCCTCCCCCTCTACACACGCTGGCTGCTGCACGGAGCTCTCTCCGACCACAACCCGGACAGTCACAATGGTGAGTTAACTCTTTGAAAACCATGATGTTTTCTAGAGTAATTGCTTATGAATAGTACTTCTACATGGATGCTCTTCCAATACATCAGTAGCCCTGGCATTATTACAAATAAAGGAAGTTTGCATTTTTTATATTCAATGTTGTTGTTTTTTTTTGTTTTTTTTTTACCAGTGCTAGCTGTATACATGTAATTGTGTGTATATATATATATATATATATATCTATGTGTATATATATATATATATATATATATATATATAGTATGTTCAGTATGTGTATGTGTGTGTATTATATATATATATATATATATACATACACAGTATGTACAGTGTGTGTGTGTATTATTTATATATATATATATAATGTTTATCAAAATATGTTTTTTCTGAGATTGGAGATTTGGAAACCCCCTTTATTTATCCTGCGTTTGCCCCTGGACCCTGCAGCCAGGATCTCTGCTGTAGCACACTGAAGCATCCTTTAGATGCTCCAGATGGGACGTAGTTTAAATCCCAACTGTCGGGATGCCAGCACTAGGAATGCCAGTACTGGAATCCCAACACCAGTCAGAATCCTGGCACCAGCAACTGGAAGGTAAGTAGTGGGGTTCGGGGGAGGGTTAGGGATAGGTACTAGGGGAAGAGGGTTAGGCTTAGGCTGAGGTGGGAGGTTAGATTTAGGCTACAGGAGGAGGGTTAGCAGTAGGGTTAGAATACCTACTGTCAGTATCCTAACCCTGTCGAGATTATGACCACCGAGATCCCGAGCGCCGGCTTCCCGTACCTAATCCCTCCAGACAGGCAAACAGTACTCTGTGTGTACTCAGTTAGTAAAAGATAGGCGGAGTGATACAGCTCTGTGTCATTTTTCCTGGGGCGTAGTGATATACAGAACTGTGGTGATTTGTGTCAGTGAGAACAGAGGAGGACACATCTGCCAGGGCCCCAGGGAGGAGAGAATCCCTGGGGTTCCCCTGCACTCTATATTGTTGGAGAAGAGGAGTTACCCATTATAATTACACAACTATTTTGTGGGTGGAAGATAACACACAAAGCAGGGAAAGAGCCCATATATGAAGAGAAGAGAATCACCTATGAAAAGGGGACATGACTCACTTATGGAAAGAAGGCATAAAAGCCCCACATTGTAACTACAATAGGGAAGAGTCCCACATGCAAAAACCCCCAGCAGCCAGTAATGGGGAAAGTCACTTTAGAAGCTGTGTGGCTAAACTATATAGGGAGTTGGAAGCCCCCATAATACAAGAAAAGAGTGGGTAAAGCCCTATGTGAGGGAGGGTTGAGGCAGCAGAAGAGCCCCAAAATCTAATGGGAAGGGATACAGAGCTGTTATAAAGAGTAGCACAGCTGTTTTAAAGAGATACAGCCAAGGCCAGGTTTAGGTTTGTGGGGGCTTCAAGGCAACTAACTTGTGGGGGTCCTTACCAACAAAATTGTCAATAAGATATGCTGGTGATGTTATTAAAAGTACAGTGAGTTCAAAAAGTTGCTCCGCAGTATGCTCTGTTTCTGGCTGCTGATCTCTGCAGCTGTGGGACCCTGCAGCATGAGCATATAATTATCATATTATATACCATATTGTTATTAATATTATTGTCATATTACATACATTTCCTGTGGTGAGACTTGCTTAGCCCATAGTCACTGCAGAGGTACTTTTTGAACTCACTGTATAATATGTAAACACTCCCATTTCCACAAATGTGGTAAACACACTGCAGTGCCTCCAGGTCACACTATGCCACACAGAAACTCCAGTTCACATATGTGACACTGCCACACTGGTGATGTAGATATGTGTGTGGGCACCCCAGTCTGTAGAGGCCCCTGGGCGATCACCCTAGCCTCCTGGTTACTAACCCAGCTGTATATACTGCACTGTGATAACTGGATACACAGTTCTTATAAAGAGATGCAGAGCAGTGATAAAGAGAATCAGAGCAGTGATAAAGAGATACAGAGCAGTGATAAAGAGAATCAGAGCTGTGTTGGAGATACAGAGCAGTGATAAAGAGAATCAGAGCTGTGATAAAGAGAATCAGAGCTGTGATAGAGATACAGAGCAGTGATAAAGAGAATCAGAGCTGTGATAGAGATACAGAGCAGTGATAGAGATACAGAGCTGTGATAGAGATACAGAGCTGTGATAAAGAGAATCAGAGCTGTGATAGAGATACAGAGCAGTGATAAAGAGATACAGAGCTGTGATAAAGAGAATCAGCTGTGTTGGAGATACAGAGCAGTGATAAAGAGAATCAGAGCTGTGATAAAGAGAATCAGAGCTGTGATAGAGATACAGAGCAGTGATAGAGATACAGAGCTGTGATAGAGATACAGAGCTGTGATAAAGAGAATCAGAGCTGTGATAGAGATACAGAGCAGTGATAAAGAGATACAGAGCTGTGATAGAGATACAGAGCAGTGATAAAGAGATACAGAGCAGTGATAAGGAGATACAGAGCTGTGATAAGGAGATACAGAGCTGTGATGAAGAGATACAGAGCTGTGATAAAGAGATACAGAGCAGTGATAAAGAGATACAGAGCTGTGATAAAGAGAATCAGAGCAGTGATAAAGAGAATCAGAGCAGTGATAAAGAGAATCAGAGCTGTGATAAAGAGATACAGAGCTGTGATAAGGAGATACAGAGCTGTGATGAAGAGATACAGAGCAGTGATAAAGAGATACAGAGCTGTGATAAAGAGATACAGAGCTGTGATAAAGAGATACAGAGCTGTGATAAAGAGATACAGAGCAGTGATAGAGATACAGAGCTGTGATAGAGATACAGAGCTGTGATAAAGAGATGCAGAGCAGTGATAAAGAGATACAGAGCTGTGATAAAGAGATACAGAGCTGTGATAAAGAGATACAGAGCAGTGATAGAGATACAGAGCTGTGATAAGGAGATACAGAGCTGTGAAAGAGATACAGAGCAGTGATAAAGAGAATCAGAGCTGTGATAGAGATACAGAGCTGTGATAAAGAGAATCAGAGCTGTGATAAAGAGATACAGAGCAGTGATAAAGAGATACAGAGCTGTGGTAAGGAGATTCAGAGCAGTGATAAGGAGATACAGAGCTGTGATGAAGAGATACAGAGCAGTGATAAAGAGATACAGAGCAGTAATAAAGAGATACAGAGATGTGATAAAGAGATACAGAGCTGTGATAGATATACAGAGCTGTGATAAAGAGATACAGAGCAGTGATAGAGATACAGAGCTATGATAAAGAGATACAGAGCAGTGATAGAGATACAGAGCAGTGATAGAGATACAGAGCTGTGATAAAAAGATACAGAGCAGTGATAAAGAGATACAGAGCTGCGGCACCCACCACAATGTTTGGTCACTGACAGTCATAGTGCGTAATGTGTGCTAGACAGATGTTTGCTTTATTCTTTCCAAGTACAAGTGCCTTCGGCTAGAATGCACTCACTTTAGCACTGGAGACATTCCATCCTGGTGCTATTCAGGAACATTAAAGATACTGCGTTTCTAAATATACATAGGCCTTTTCAGGCTCTTTATTATTGGCAATCTGCCTTGCAGCAGTCTGGGACTTCCCTGTATCTCTGTGACATTTACTTTCTATATTGATGCTATCTCTGCTCTGATGCCATAATGTTTCTCTGCAACCTTTATCATTGGGCATAATAGATGGCCACCTGACTTATTTTATGCATGGGAGAAGGTGGCCAGCGATAACTTTGCACACCACATATCTTTCTATTCTCTATCAAGTACTCTTATGGGGCTTATATTGACCATCTCTGACCCTGATCTTTGGAATATGTGCTGGAAAACTGTCAAGTACTGCTTAAATCTTTGCCAGCTCTTGAAAGTCTCTAACTCCTATGCTATAGAAGATGCCCTTTGCTCTTCTCTCCTTTCATATGGCCAGTCTTCTAATTCTGCCATATCTGAAGTGTTTTAGCTTCTCTGCTCCTTGCCTACCAAGCAAGACATACCTACCGGAAAATATTTAAAATTATTGTAATTCAAACTACAAGAGGCAATCTGTAATGTGGTTGCTAATCTTCAATCGAGGAAAACAGTGCTGCTACGGTTAACTACAATGAATCATGCAAGAAGTGGTGGCTAATTATTCAAAAGATTTCAGATTATTGCAAAATAGAATAGATGATATGGATAGCAGGTCCAGGAGGAACAACTTATGAATTTGGAGTCTACCAGAGCACATCTCTACCCAAGGTCTCATAAGCATTTTAGATTTTGGTACAAATCTTTAATGAAATTCTGCAAAAGTTCCTAACAAACCCGTCACATTTGACAGGGTGTGCAGAGAGATCTCGGCTGATCGGCCACGTGACATAATCAGTCATAATCAGTCATAATCTTTTCTCCCAAAAAGAGGTGATTCCCCACCATATTCAGTGTCATGCAGAATGTCCAAAAATAAATGAGGCCATCCCTTTAACCTACAGGTGTGAAGAGTGGGAAGTTGCACACACTCCATGAACTATCTAATCTCTACTCCTTCCATGAGGCAATTGATCCCTCCCCCAGTATGGAAAGACTCTCACATAAATCAGTTCAGACAAGCAACAAGTGGGCAATGGTGGGGGGAGAACGTGAAGAGGGGACAACACTCCTCTGATATGGCTATTAACTAAAAGACAGCTCCATTGAGTTGAGGAATTTTTTATTTTGTCTGTTTGCTTTCTTCTTTTTGTTTCAGATTCCTGATTATGTTCAGTGGTTATCTTCCGACATACTTCAATTCTGTTTTACTTATTGTTTTACATAAAGTTGTTGATTAGACGTGGGGTGTTAAGTTCTCTTTTTGCTATGATATTACTTTTTACTCCTTGCGATGGAGATTTATCTGCTTGAGCAGTTATCCACTTGAGCAATGTAACCAAGTTGCTGCTCCTCCAGTTCATTAGCTAAACCTTAAGCTGTTATTTCTCCTATATGTCTCCTTCACTTCTTCACATACACTCGCAGTGTTACTATTTTTATTTATTCTTGTTCTAAACAAGTCAGTTTTGTCTTTTGCTATTTGATCGACTTTGTTATCCCTGACACGGATTACCTGTACCCCAATACCACATATATTACTTCCTTGACATGGAGCCATTGAGAGTACTCACCTCATTCAGAATACGTTTCATTTGCCCATCCCCTCCACTCTCCATTTGCTGCTTCCACCTCAAACTTTTTTCTTGTTTTACTAACATTTTCAGGTAGTGGTTATTAGTCCTTTTAACATTTAAAATGTTCTCCTGGACATCATTAGTGGTGAACATGATTTCCAAATTAGATTTTACCTGTGTTTAGTGTGTTATACTTGTACTGCACAATGTATGCATCATGCAGGTTATTTTCTATGCTCACCTCTTCACTCACACCTTTTTTTGACCCTTATTCCCCAATAAAACTTCATTGCATTACAAAAAGAAAAAATAATATATTGAATTAGAAATTGTCCTGTCTGATTGACTATCTTTATATTTCCATATTTCATTACTGTCATAAAATGGCCATGTAACCCTACACAACTGAACAGTTATGTTATTTAGAAAAGTGTTTAAAATTATAGTTCATATTAATTTTCTATTTGTAGGTAAAGTCAAATGCCAAGATCAGTAATAAAAAAATGTTAACATATTTCTAAAATATAAAAATATGGTACAAACATGACATCAATGATTAATTAAGCCAACTATCTCTCAGATACAGTATGTCATTTGTTTTCAAAATAATTCATAGTTTAATGTATTTGTAACTTTTTGGCAACTGTGCTTTTCCTTGCCTTCTAGAAGTTCAATATATGTGCAATAATGCTATAACCTTCAAAACTTTTTACTTGTATTCGCATCTGAGAAATGACCTTTCAACATGGAAAAAAGAAAAAATAGCAATAATTGTAATTTGTGAAGAAAAAAGGTTAAAACTGTAGAGGGAAAGAAAATTCAATAAAAAAAAAAAATCAATATACTGTAATGCTCATGAAAGAAATGCATTTAAAAAGAAATGTTACCAAGACTGGAGGTTAAACATTTAAATGTTTTTTCGGATTTCATTGTGCTCACCTAAAAAAACGTTTAGAACTTATACCTTTCCAGACTCTGGGCCATGCTGTAGGCACATGGCCTCTTGTTTGTAAAAAAAAAAAAATGACAGCGCATAGGAAAGCGTGATGAATAATGCATATACAAAATTTCTAGTACTACTGCATGTAAATTAATAAGATGTATTTATTAATTGATAAAATTGAGTAACCACATATTAAAACATATCATAACATGTAAGAGTCATAAATGACACATATTTAACCAGACACTCTGCATTCAAATTCTGATGTGTGCATTGATAAATAGAAACCATTGTATCCAGTGGCGTAACTACCGCCCCCGCAGACTCCGCGGTGGCATAGGGCATGGAGGTTTGTGGGGCACAGTGGCGAGGGGGCTGCAGATTCCATGTGGACTAGCCATCCACATGAAATCTGCTGAAAATGGCCCTCTAGCATCTGTTAGTCAACCAGGCAGGGTGGTAGTGTGGACCGCACATAAGTGCAGTCCGCACTACACTACTAGTATAACAAACACACAGCCGCTGGCGCCGGCAGCTGTATGTTTATTTTAGCAGCCGATGAGAGTCTCTCATCGGCTGCTTGCCTTGCGCTCACTGCCGGAGCTGGGCTCTTCAGGCTTCCACCGTGGGTGATGGGAGAGACGTCTCTCCCATCATGCAGAGCCCGGGAAGACGCCGGACGGAGGAGCAGATGCCGGAGCGTGGATCATGGTAAGTGGATTTTTTTGTGTCTGTCTGTCTGGCGGGAGGGGGTGTTTACTACTACTACGGGGTCTGCATGGAGGTGGATTACTATTGGGGGCACTGCTGGGGGGGACTACCACTGGTTGCACTGCTGGGGGGGACTACCACTGGGGGCACTGCTGGGTGGACTACTACTGGGGGCATTGCTGGGGTGAGGCTACTACTGGGGGCATTGCTGGGGGGGAACTACTGCTGGGGGACTACTACTGGGGGCATTGCTGGGGGGGCTACTACCGGGGGCATTGCTGGCGGGGCTACTACTGGGGGAACTACACTAGTGGGATCACTACTGGGCGCACAGCACTGGTGGGACCACTACTGAGGGCACTGCATAGGTGGGGATTACTGCTGGGGGCACTGCATAGGGTGGATTACTGCTGGGGGCACTGCAATGGTGGGGGACTACTACTGGGGGAACTGCATAGGTGGGGGACTACTACTGGGGGCATTGCTGGGGGGGCTACTACTGGGTGCATTGCTGGGGGGGCTACTACTGGGGGCACTACACTGGTGGGACCACTACTGGGCGCACAGCACTGGTGGGACCACTACTGAGGGCACTGCATAGGTGGGGATTACTGCTAGGGGCACTGCATAGGGTGGATTACTGCTGGGGGCACTGCAATGGTGGGGGACTGCTACTGGGGGAACTGCATAGGTGGGGGACTACTACTGGGGGCATTGCTGGGGAAGGACTACTACTGGAGGCACTGCTGGGGGGGACTACTACTGGGGGCACTGTCGGGGGGTTAGTACTGGGGTCACTATATTATGGGGACTACTACTGGGGGCATTATTTAAGGGGCACTGCATAGGGGGACCACTACCTGGGGCACTATATAAGGGGCACTGCATAGGGGGACCACTACTGGGAGCACTTTATAGGGGGCACTGCATAAGGGTTTGTGTAGCTATCCGAGAGGGGGGAGGGAGCAAGGCTGAAGAAATGCCTAGGGTGCCAAGAAACCATGCACCAGCCCTGCACCCAGGGGCTCCCACGCACGCTGTACTGTGCCAAGGAGACGGAGGAGTACAGCTGCTTCCTACTGTCTGACAGGTACTCATACTGGCTCTCTCTCTCTCCTCTTCATCGGGGCTGTCAGACACCGGTGGGAGGAGCTGATGGGTCTGCAGTGGCCACAACCTGACGCCAGTGCCAGATTAAGGTTCTCATGGGCCTGGAGCTGAAATTTAAGAAGGGCCTATTGTGTGCTGTGACAGAGGGTGTGATGTTTCAACGATGTTCCAGGACCACGTAGGACCAGGCTTGTCTACCCTCCAAATTTGGGCGGGAGCCTCCCAAATATTGTGTGCCGCTCCTGGCCCCCTGGAAAGGCAGACAAGCCTCCTGGCGGCCGCCCCCGCAGTTATGATAGAAACCCGCACAGCAGAGGGGGGCGGTGATGTATTCACGTCATCGTGGCCCCAACCTGGTTCGCAATGTCGCTAATTTCGGCATTGTGAAGAGGGGGCGGGGCCATGAAGACACGGTCGCTCGGTCACGCACCCGCCCCCATTACTTCATCACCGCCATGCCCCCCTTGCTGTATACAGACATTCAGCTCCCTCCCGGAAGGAGGGAGGGAGCTGAATGTCGGCAAGAATGCGTAGGACCCTTTCCTCATGGCGCCGTTTCATCGCAAGTGAGGATATCACAGGTCTCACGAGATTGAGTGTCCCAGAGCATCCATACCACAAGTAGGCTGTAAATAAAGAATGTGATTGGGATCATGATGCGCCATTGTTGGTCCAGTCTGGGTATTTATCTTCGTAATTGTTTGTTTGCATGCACCCTGACAAATATATTAAACCTACCCCATCCGATCTCATTTAAATATTGTGCTTTTATTTGTCATTCTTTTAGACATATATTAATAATAATATTTACACATGTATTATATATATTTATTTATAGACACATATATAGCTATACACACACCCACATATATATATATATATATATATATATACTGTAAATATATGTGTGTGCATATATATATATATATATATATATTATATATATATAGAAGTCCACACAGGCGGCACTCTGACTTCCAAATAACAGCACAGGAAGATGTGATTGATATCACATATATAATACGATACACACACACACAACGTTTCGGAGCGTTTATTCCAGCCCCTTCATCAAGGTACAACAATGGTATATGTATATACTGTACATGTAATAAAGACATTTATACTCACAATACCCCACATGCAGTCCACACCGCACAGCGTCTGGGGCCGGGTCTCCTGCTGATGACATCATCATACCTATCCTCCACACCAATGCTTGTACATCGTCAGTCCTAGGAGAGTGGAGACACCCACAGCCTGGCTATCCGTTACCCTGGCAACACGCGGTGTGGACTGCATGTGGGGTATTGTGAGTATAAATGTCTTTATTATATGTATATACCATTGTTGTACCTTGATGAAGGGGCTGGAATAAACGCTCTGACACGTTGGTGATATCAATCACATCTTCCTGTGCTGTTATTTGGATGTCAGAGTGCCGCCTGTGGGGACTTCTATTTGTGGGGTCATCCTTGGCTGACCTTAACTGGAGGGTACCTGCAAATTATTTTCTGTATATGGGAGTGCCACCTTTGAGGATTTTGTATATATATATATATATATAAGGCGCGAGCTGCAGCTGACAGTATGTACGGCTAGTCCCACCTCTCCTTACAGTGCTGTATATTGATATGCAGAGCTAGACGCATGGTCCGGGGCGCCCTTAGCTTTAGGGAGGGGAGGGTTAGGTTTAGGGAGCATAGCTGGGTTAGGGTTAGGTTTTTTGGGGGGGTTAGGGTTAGGCACCCCTAGGTTGGAGAGCTAGGCACCAATGGGGGGGTTAAGTTTAGGCACAAAGGGGAGAGGGTTAGGCTACTAAAATGGAGGGTTAGGGGGGGAAGGATAAGTATACTTACCCGGCCCCTTTCAGGATACCAACCATCGGGATGTCTCTGTCGGTATTCTGACAGGAGGCATCCCGACAGCAGGCATTATATACCCATTTCGTGTCTGCCATGCTGCTGCTAGGTGCCAATGACATGCCTTCAAAAAGCTATATATATATATATATATATATATATATATACATATATATATATTTATGTGTGTGTATGTAAATATATATATAGCCACCTATCCAGCCCTGCACTCTGACATTTCCTCTTCCCAGCCCCTTTCTGCCTCACTCACACAGGGTGGTGTTGCAGCCCTCTTTTGCCTGCCTCAGCCACCCTCCATATTAATCTTACTTTGTTTTGTGTGTTCCTGGCTGCTGCTCTTCAGGTGCCATGGCTCCTCTCTGTAGTCCTTCAGTGGCGCATGGTGACGTCATGCGCGCTGGAAAAACTTTATTGTGCATCAGCACTGCAGACAGTTGGACAGCAGGACCAGGATCTCTCTGACTGTGGGGCAGGCTCCTTTTAGTAGCGGCAGGTTGGGGAGCGGACCGCCCGGGGGTCCCATATACAGTACATCATTAGCGGTGGCAGTAGCGGCAGCAGCGGGTGTAGGACTCTTTAACCTACACTGGCTGTAGCGGCAGCGGGCAGGAGCAGGCTGGGGCCCCCTTTTCTGTCTTAGGCCCTCATTCAGACCCAATCGCAAGCGGGCGCACGTACGTTAGGCGTACGTACGAAAATATTTAAATTCAAGGGCTCGCTCGTATTTTCGTTCGCATCTAAAAATCCTCCCCAAACTCAGACGACCCCTCCTCAAACTAACGAGCGTGCGAAATAGCGAGCGTACATCCCCGAAATGGCTTGAAGGGAACGCACGCACAAGTATAAACCGGAAGTGGCCATGTCAGATGTCGATTACCTGCTCCTTTATTCTGCCTACCTCCATCAATCGTATCATGCCAATCAATGTATCAATTAGCTTAATTGTTTTCTTTTTTTCAACACAATGCAAGAAACTTTACTCTTGTCCGTGTTTGTGTTTACCCGCAGAATACGTACGGCTTAAACATTCGCTTTTATTGATCAAAAAACATGTTAGCCACAATTAAACAATTGTTCTATTGCTGTGGATCCCCGCATATTTCCCGGGGTTCATTTCTTTATTTAAATTTGCTTACGCATGTCACTGCATCAAGGCCATCATAACTCTCCAGAGATTTCTGGCCCTGTCGAACACATGACTCATACACTAACCAATAAAATTGCTCCTGTTAATTTCCAAGATACATTAGCCAATCAGAAATTTTTTGCACACTTTATCAAAAATGTTTTTTAAGAAAAACACCATTGCCATCATGAGAGCCTCCACATTCACCAGGCGCGAGCTGCTGGTGCTAACGGAGGTGATGGATCGGCGTATCACCAGCCAGCCTCCACCCATCACCAACCGGCAGAAGCGTTCCGCGTATGCGGAGGCACGGGCCCGCCTGCGCTCCTTCGGCTCATGCCGCAACATCGGCCAGCTGGAGCGCAGGTGGTCTGACCTGCAGCGGCGAACGCCCCGCTTGCTGGCATGCTTTCGCATGCAGATATTGGAAAGTAAGTGTTATGTATTGTGGTTTTCATGTTTGTCTTTGTGGGGCAAACTGCGTGTGCATGTTTTCATGTCTGTCCTATTTATTCATTCTCCTCATATCTGCATGGCCATGTTTTCCCTCTATTTCTGATATATTCATTCTACTCATATTTGCATGTTTTTTTTTGGTGGTGGGTGATTTTAAATTGTTATTTGGCCAGGATTTGGCCAGAAACTAACCACAATTTGTTTGACATCTTTTAGGGGGACAGCCAAGACTACGCCGTCACCGTCCGGCCAGACGGCGTTCCCGCCCACTCTCACCAACCCCCAGCCTACACTCCACCCCAAATAATTCCCCTATTCCCCCCTCCTCCCAAGCCTTCCAAGACCCTCTCCCGGAACTGTCGGGTCTCCTTCCCCTCCGTCCCCCTTCCCCCTCTCCTCCAACCACCCCTCTTCCAATTACCCCCTCCCCGGAGTCCGTGATAACCCCGCCCAGTTCTTTGGGGAATGAAGGCTCCTCCGAGGATGAAGATGGAGGGTCTTCCGGATCTGCCGTTTTGGCTACCGGTATGTTTTTCTTTCGCGTTTTTTGTAACCACAAACTGTTTGTATGTAATCATGTTTTGGAGTGATTTCGTTGTGTTTTTGTTTTTTTAATGTGGATTCCCTATTGTTTTATTAATCCACACACTTTTCTCACCCACAGAGGAACAGAGGCGTCGGCAAGAGGTCGAAGAATGTGTGGCACACATGCGCCAAAATGTAATTGGGGTGCTTGTGGCCCTTGACCGGCTGTCTGGCATCCTTCGGCAGTAGTTTTTTTTTTAGTTTATCTTTTTCAAAATAAATTGTTTATTTCTAATATACGTTCTGCCTCATTCGTTTTTTCAAAACCAAAGATAGTTAACCCTGACATAAGTAGACTGTTCCTGCAAGGTTTTGCATTTTTTTTAAATTAGATTGGGTTTTGTATTTGTATGTAAAACACCCTCAAGAAACACATAACAGTAACAATGTCATTTCCCTTTTTGTGTGTAGTGTCAATTAGATATTTCAACATTTTACAGGTTCCTAGTTGGTGGGCAAGCTGCTTAGGCGAATCTTACAAAGCCAAATGATTGGACAGGCTTCCTTTTGGTGTGGGTTGGGAACCTGAAAACATATTTAATTTTTCCTCAACTGGCGTCAGTACTGGATTACCCCTTAGTCAAATGTAAGGTGTGTTAACCTGGTTAAACTTGCTGGTAACGTCCAAAAAAAGGAATAACATTTAACTCTCCAAAAATTTATTCACAACATAACTGAGAAATCAAAGTGGTCACTCACAAAAAAAACACACAGTGATCATCTCAAATACAACACATACCAATAAAAAAAAAATAAAAATCAACAAATCAAGAACTGGTTGAGGAAGGACCATGCCAAAATGATTCCACAATCATGGTGTTGCGATATGGGTTCCAGAATATATTCCCAAAATGACCAGATCCAGGTTTGGTAAGGGTAGCATGAAGTAGTGAGCGTTGTAGTGCCAAAGATTATGTGAACAAACCGAAGATGGTGAAAAAAAGAAAACAAAATTAGATGTTCGCAAACAAACACAAACACATTAGGTATAAACACTGTTTTGTTAAAACTTACCTAAAAAATCTGGCCACCACATCATCCCGTATGGCCCCCCCACATACTGACCTCCGACCAACCTCGGGGGGGCCATCCTCAGGTAAGGCATCCTCTGGCTGCATTGGGACACCACTCCTTATGGCGATGTTGTGAAATATCCCACACAGGACCACAATTTTCGACACCATATCCGGCAAATACATGAGCTCGCCACCAGAGCGGTGGAGGCATCGGAATCGGCCTTTTAAAAGGCCAATACAGCGCTCCACCACTTGCCTGGTGGCTGTAAGTGCGGAATTAAATGCACTTTGTGGGCCTGGTGTGGGAGCCAAATAAGGAGTGAGCAGCCAGGACATGCAAGGATATCCACTGTCTCCTATGGAAAAGAATTGACAACATCAGGAACACTGTGTATCAAGCTTAACATTGTTATGTACTAAAGGTCTCCACTTACCCAGAAGCCACGCATCACCAGCTTGTAGGTTGGTTAATTTGTGCCATATCCCTGATTGCCGGATGACGAAGGAGTCATGTGCACTTCCGGGTAATTTAGCATTCAGGGACAGGATCTGGAGGGAGGCATCACATACCACCATTACATTCAGGGAGTGATAGTGTTTCCTGTTTCGAAATATGGCCTCCAGCCGTGCTGGAGGCTGAAGTGGTATGTGAGTACCATCCACAACCCCTATGATGTGTGGGAAGCCAGCTATTTGGTAAAAATTGGCCTTGGCCACACTAAGGGCACCCATATCCAAAGGCATTTGAATAAAATGACGGAGGTGCTTGAAAAGTGCCTCCATCACTGCCCTCAGGATCCGGGAAAAGGAGGATTGGGAGATGCCCGCCACTATTCCCACCGTTGTTTGAAACGATCCTGAGGCACAGAAATGTAACACCGCCATAATTTGCGTAAGTGGTGGTATTGCTGTTGGACTGTCAATTTGCCGCTCAAGATCACTTTCTATTAATGAGAGAGTGTCTATGATGATTTTGGGAGGTAGACGGTAGCGTCTTAAAACCTCATCATCGGGCATTCCAAAAAGGGTGACACGTGTTCAAAATATCTGGGGCCTTGCATGCCTACGATGCCTACGCCTGGGACGAGATTGAGGTTGGTCGGCTTCCGGGAGCATGGCCAGAACAATCCGCCCCAGATCAACCTGAAATTCAAAGATTTCAAAGTAAGGCTTTTGACCCACCCCAAAACTATATTAAAACAACTTAGCTTGATGATACCATCCATTGCTGCTTACATGCCGGGGTATTGTCATGATACGTCCAAACTGAAAATAAACACCAAAATTATTTGACACATTTCACTCTGTGCATTTTTGTTTATAAATTTTGTGCTAGACCAAAGTTAAAATATGCCAAACACCCATTTAGCAAAACAGCAAAGCGACATTTAACACAGTACATCAAAATGGGTCGAAATGTTGGCACCAAAAGCGAAAGAGAAACCACCAAAAAGTTAGAATGATTATTAAGCAGTTAAAAATGCGCAAATTAGTTTGCTAATACAAGTCACAAGAGTAACTACTAAAAATGCACTAATTAGTTCGCTATTACAAGTCACAAGAGTAACTACTAAAAATGCGTTAATTAGTTCGCTAATACAAGTCACAAGAGTAACTACTAAAAATGCACTAATTAGTTCCCTATTACAAGTCACAAGAGTAACTACTAAAAATGCGCTAATTAGTTCGCTAATACAAGTCACAAGAGTAACTACTAAAAATGCGCTAATTAGTTCGCTAATACAAGTCACAAGAGTAACTACTAAAAATGCACTAATTAGTTCGCTATTACAAGTCACAAGAGTAACTACTAAAAATGCACTAATTAGTTCGCTAATACAAGATAAAAAATGGACTTACCAAGAGCAAATATATAAGAGTCAAAATCAAAAGGTCTTTTGGGTCGAAAATAATCAAAATCTAAAATAGAAGAAATTAGGGTTCCAAAAATTAGAAACAATAAGAAACACAATGAAACAACAATTGAACAAAAGTTAGACTTCACAAAACTTACCAAATCAAGAAACGAGGTCCCAAAAATATAAACCAACAAAGATAACGGAAAATAAAAACGCAAATCTAACCAACAAAAGAATCTCCAACCGCCAACTCCTTTCTACGCAATCAATAAACTCCAGCCAAGATAACCTCCAACAATCCAAAAACGCCACCTCGACTTGAGACACACCAAGCCATAAATAGTGTTTCGTTTCCCGCACAAATTAAGGAGGGATCATAGGGCCGCACAATCAATGATGCGGCCGCAAAATAAGGACGCATGTATAAATACGTCACGAAAACACATTCAAATTCTGGTGTATTTCTTGTTTGGACCTCTGACATGGCGACAGACCAGGGAAAAAATGCCCAAGAGTCAGGCGGTAAGTCTTTCATGCATTTTGGATCAATGATTAATTTGAAACATAAGATTAGGCAAGTTGTGAATTTGTTAATTCTGTAAATTTACACAAATAGGTGAGGAGGATGACATGGAAGAGGCTGCTGGGCCCAGTATTCCGGCCAAAGCGGCCAAAAAAAAGCAGCCACATTTCACAAGAAAGGAGATGGAGGTTTTGATCCAGAAGTGTGTGGACATCCTGCCACAGGCAGACAGGAATATGAGTCTAAGCCAGAAGTGGAGAATGTGGGAAGAGGTAGCCGTTGCTGTCAATAGGGTGGGTGATTATGTCCGTCTAGCCCGGGATGTCAAACGGCGGTAAGTAAACCCTTGCCCCCCCTAAAAACAAACCCCCTTTTAAACCAAAGGATAATGGCTTCCATTTTTCCCCACAGATGGGCCGACTTCAAATATCGCCTAAAGCAAAAACTCGCGGACAGGGCTAGGCATGCAAGGGGGACAGGTGGGGGTCCCACCCCTGTGTCATTGGAGTTGACGGATTTAGAAGAGCTGGCACAGGGGTGTGTGCAGCCTGTGGAGGTGTTTGGCGTGTCCAACATGGATACGGACATGCCAGACTTTGCGGCTCCTCATGTTGTCCCAGGTAAATCTTTGGATGTCATCAACTCTGAAATGTTATTGTGCCAATATGTAGATTGTAATGTGAGGCTTTTCTCTTTTTTCCTAACAGAGACACAGGCGGATGAGTCTGCTCCAGAGGGGAGCCTTGGCCGCAGAATTTCTGCTGGCTCTGCAGGGGAGGAACCAGTACATCCGGCTGAGGACCCTGCAGAAGCCAGTCCAGGGCAATCCCCCTCGCAGGCAGTGGCCCTCCTCACAGAACTCAATTTCAAATCGGATTCCCATACGGAGATTCTGCAGAGGATGGACGCCAGTCTGCTACGGGTGGCTGAGGCCCACTATCAGCAGCAGCCAGGCAGCCTGGCCAGCAGGACTGACCAGCATCTCACCTCAGTCAGGACTCGGTGAATCAGACAACACTGCCAGGCCACCTTCACGGAGCAGCTGTGTCTGCATTGCTGAGCCTTCTGCTGGTGGACATGGCCGTGGCCAGGCGGGCTTCTTCAAGTTCAGACAAGGGCGCGGTGCTGGTGGAGGGCGGCATCTATGTGACGTCAGATGCAGTGACGTCAGGCGGCGCGGAGGCGGCGCCGAGTCACTGTGAGTTAGCGGTGCTGGGAGGGCTAGTGTGAAGCCTTCCACTGCTCTGCCATCATGTGCTGTCAGCTTTTGAACCTCCGGCGCCGCAGCCAAGGGGGGTTGATGTCGGCCGGGAGGGGGGCGGGGCCTCGGACAGCTACTGACTTGCAGGCTGCTGTAGAAGGAAACAAAGTCCTGTCTACAGCAGCGCACGCAGCAAATACTTCTGTGGGCCTATTCTGATAGTGGGTCTGGAGCTGAAGCTCCATCAGCCCCATTGTTAATCCAGCCCTGCCTGACGCCCCCCTCACCCAGGCCAATCAGGATGCTGGATGTCTACCAGATGCTGATGTGTGCAGGCTGCAATGCTCTGTCTCTGTGTACTTGAGCAATGCTCTGCTTTTGTGCTTGTGTCTGTGTAAGGGAGGGATGATCTCTGCTGGATGCTCATTATGGTGATGATGATTGGTGCTCTGGGATACATGGTGTACTGTACATATAAATGCAGTGTGAGGGATGCTGGCGTGATAGGATGCTTTATACAACTGGGAGGGATACCCTGTGACTAGCAGGGATGTGCTGTGAATTAGAAGGGATACATACTGGCATACTAAAAACATACCAGCCAGTTTCTGCATTGTGCACTATTGTTGCACATGGTTTACACATGTACTATATGTGCAATAGGTTAAAGTACATGGGTATACATCTACAGTAGTTTTCCAAACACTTATAAAAATTTGATTTTATTTTGCAGCACAATATTATGAAATCAGAAAAAGTTTGTAAAATGTGCATTTTATCTGTCATTCTTGCTTTGTGGAATGGCACATAGCCATTATCAAACACTGGACCTCATTCAGTGTCTCTCGCTAGATGCGATCGATCGCATCCAGCATATGTAAACTTTTCAAAGTGACGCCACGGGAAACGATCGCTCGCCAAGGCATAAGCACGCCCACCATGTCTTAGCGAGCGGCCAGCGTACGCCCAATCGCATAGGCAGAGCCGCCAACCAGCACACGTCATCTCCAGGAAGTGTATTAAAACATTGGTACATCGATGACAATCAGAAGAGATCACAGCGCTTGTGGTTGCCTTACCATACCGCAAGCACTGCGAGGACATCAGTGTAAAAAACAGGAATGTGACGTGTACTATGACACTGCGTGTTAATTATGCATGCCTCTAAAACGGCGTTGAAACACTCAGGCACACCTGCGTTCGCACCTCCACTCTCCCGTTATTAGTGTCCTACCCCTGTTACCACCCACAAATGGCCTCTCCTTTCACTCATTTCTCTGGGCTGTCTTTGCTGGGCGAGCGAGCAGCCTGCGATCGCACAGAGCAGAATAAAGCGTGCGCAACCGCGTACGCAAGCTATCGGACCACTTGTGAGCGTACAGCGCTACCGAGAGACTCTGAATGAGGTCCACTATGTAGACAAAAGTGATTGGATACTCCCACGCAAGCGAAGAAGAGAAGTATAGACAGGGGTGGATTGGGAATTTAAAGTGACCCTGGAAAAAAATATGAAAGTGGTCTTATGTGGCCTCGTGCCAACGGGTGTGGTCTCATGTGAAAATGCCATGCCTGCAAGCCACTCCCCCCATTTTTGGCATGCTGGGCGCATGCCCACCGCTTCAGGAGCTGATAGGCATGCCCACAGTCCCTCTCTCCAGTGAATAAGCACAGCAAGCATGTGAATAACAATGAGTATTCTCTTACCTATATGATTTCTCTGCAATGTAGAACCTCTGAAGAAATTGATAATTTCTGGACAGGCAGTGTCTTGAGTGGGTATTCACTATTCATGCAGGAGATCACAAGGTCTGGAAGCCGCCTGTTGGCATAGGAATAAAGCCAATATCATCTTCATGCAACAGAGGTTCAACCAGAAAGTACATAGTAACAGAAGTTTTGGGGCAGGACAAAATGTGGGTTTCCCTTATCAAAAATGTTATATTAATAAAATATATTTGCTCATTTGATACCATTTGCATTAGTAATATGGTTTCATTAGAATTGTTGTCTTTCTGAAGATTACAGTCCCCAGTCTTTCTTCTAATAGTACCAGTGGTCCTACCATCTTATTTGTGTGTCTCCCAATAAAGGTGGGCTGCGGGCAGCTCTACTAGCTGTGACAGACAGCTGGTAGGCTACCTGTCATGCAATAACACTGACAGCCAGGTGACGTGATCCGGGGGGGCAGGGCCACAGATGACATGCGGCCCCATAGTCCAACCGGCCCAACAGGAATCTTCCCTCTTAAAATAATGGCCAATCCACCTCTAAGTATAGGAGATGTTCTCAATAACTCTGTGCTGCCTACATTATGGAAGTTCTATGGAAACAACTAATGTTTCTGTCAGGATGACAATGCCACCTGTCATGTTTCCAGGGTGATGGCCGACGCTGGACTGGTATACAAAAAATTTGGTAACCTGGATGGACTGGCTAGCTCAGAGCCCAGATCTTAACCCCATTGAGAACCTCTGGGATGAACTGGTGCGACAGGTGCATTCTAGACTGACTCGACCTTCTTCAGTGTCACAATTGGTCACTGTATTTAAAGCGGAACGGCAAACCATACCACCTGCTGCTGTCCAGGAACTTGTGGACAGTTTGCCAAGAAGGGAGTCTGCAGTAATCACTGCATGTGGTGGTCCTACAAAGTACTGATGTCAATAACATCTCATTGATCTATTTACTGTCAGTTTATAATCACTTTTGTCTACATAGTGTAGTACAAAAATTCTTGAATTTTTAAAACTATGTAGTCCAGATCACATACCTTAACACGTGCTTAGGACTTCATAGTCTATTTGAGAAGCTGAACTGAAGAGGTTGCAATTCATCTGGGGATGGGAGCAGTGTGGAGTACCAGGTTACTGATAATTGTTGACAAGGTAGCTAATAATACTCTACACCACACATGACAACCCACTTTAAGATTACTTTAAGTCAGCAAATAATGGTGCGCTGTTGCAGTTAATAGATTTTGGCTATAAGATCTAGGGGCAAATGCATACATTGGTGAGAATGAGGCGAGTCTGCCTCCTTTTTTGTTTTTTAAGTGACATTGGGCAGTATTCAAATGGTGTAGCACTCGCCATAAAGTTTCACATGCCAGGCTATTCGCCTACACCGCATATTTTAGCAGCGAAAACTTATTGCGCGCGTACCCGCTATTCGCCCTATTCAATTCCAATAGATGCGAACACGTGAAGTCAGAACAGGCAGAGAGTGGTGTCAGAATCAGCTTGAACCCCCAAAAAGATGCAGAAACATTGGGGATCAATGTAGTAGTGCCCGATTAGCCCTAATAAAACTGTTCGGGGTACTTAAGTTGGTACAATTGCCTCTAATTAGCGTCTTTGCACAAGTAGTGAAGAATGGCATAAAGCAGTATTTTTAGGAGAAAATAAGTAGTCCTGGCAAATTTGGGGTACCAAAAATGGTTGCAAGCATCTTTTAATGTCTCTAAAGTGAAGTATTAATGAAAAAGTGAAATTCCACCCTTATAAAAGTATCTGCACTCCCAAAAACACTTGACTCCTTCTTAGAGCACCCCCAGAACCTTATTTCACTGGTTTGCAAAGTTGTCCCCCCCACTTTGTGCTTTTCTCCCCCAAATTCAAAGTAATTATCCTTAGCTTTTTCTCTGGAATTTTTAAACGCATTTATCCTATGGGGGCTGTCCCAAGGGTTCTGACTGGTTTCCCCACCTTTGCACCCCAAAATAAAAATGTTGCACTTCCTTTCTCCTGCCATTCAGAGGCGAATCTGTTTCGCCTATTACATTGCATTGACTTTCCGTGTACCCGAAAAACAGATGGAATTGAATACGGTGATAAGTTTCCCACAGGCGAAAAGTCGCAATCGGCGATACTTTTTCGCGGATCTCGGCTTTTTGCTTCTAATTGAATGCGGGCCATTATTTCAATGACGAAACTAACCGGGTTTTGCCTTTTAAATAATCGCCGCTTTAAATAAACTGGCAGATTTGACGGAAATACATCAATGCCTGCATCTCATAGTCTATTACATTTCCCCCCTAGGATTCATACTAATATGTCCATTGTGTGTCAGCGTTTGTCAAAATAACAATCTATTGATCAAATCACTACACTTATAACAAACTCCATGTTTGGAGACATCAAGCTGCAACCACTGCCTGACATTTGTTAGAACATCCCTGAGTCTACAAACAGTATATGACATAGTGATGAATACTAATTTGACAAGTGCTGACACTGCATTCAGGACTATATTAGACTATGTAGATTTTTATTGTATGTGCATTTATTTTTGTAATTGCAAAACACTTATGAAACAATATTATATTATTCAAGTGTTAAGATCCAGGCTTTGAAATACAGTGGTTGGTTACTTACTGGCATGTGCTAGACACAGCACTAATCTGGATATCCTGTTGCTTGTCTTCTAACACTTTCAACATTTATAAACAATGCATCTTGTTCTTCCACCTTTTTTTTTGTAGTTGTGCCCCTGGAGCACTCTTCTTATCTGTCTGCACTCTCTCTCTTTTTGTGACTATAGTCACCACTTCTAGTGTCAGATGTCAACTCTACGCTGATGAGATACAAATGCGCTTTCAACACCTACCTTTACACCTGCATTCTTTGGAGGGGAGGGGGAACAACTACCTTTCCACTGTGTATTCAACAGCAAGCCATCATTTATTGTATAGATAGAACTTCTACCTATTCTTAAAGAAGAACTTCACTTAAACACCAACACCATGCAGAACTGTGAATAAATACAAAGTAGAGTACACACAAATCCAGAATGGTAAATGAACAGGTGTTGTGCTATTTGGGGATTTTTGTAACATTTCCAAGCTATGACATAAATGATAACAAATCATTTGCCATTCACCTTGTGATATGGAAATAGATCATTTTTGGGGAATCTCTTGAAATAATGGTTGTAAATTAAAATGTAACTTTTAATAAATTAATTAAGTAAAGGAGATCAGACATAAACAACATTACATATGAAATAAGTAGCTCCTGGTGTATTCCAATATGTTACCACTCAGATCCCCACGATTGTCAAACGAAATGCGAAGGTGCAGATCCAATAACAATAATTTGTTCATTAGTGTAAGAAATTATATTTAAATCGGGCTAATTATAACATGACTATTCACACATACTTCTAATTGTATATCTATGTAGAATGAGAGTGGTAATGTGTATTATAGATACCACAGATGATAGTAGTAAAGAGTAATAATAATAATAATTTTATTTATATAGCGCTTTTCTCCTAAAGGACTCAAAGTGCTTTACATTTACAGTACAAAATACAAAATAAGCTTAAACAAGGGACATTAGTGAAATGCTTGGGTGAAGAGGTAAGTCTTGAGTCTATTTTTGAAGGATTCTAAAGTGGTGGCCTCTCGAACTGTGCGGGGAAGTGAGTTCCAAAAGGTTGGAGCCACAAAACTGAAAGCTCAACCCCCAGACGAATTTCGTGAGATTCTAGGTACTGAAAATAGTCCTTCGGCAACGGATCGCAGTAATCGAGTGGGACAGTAAGGAATCAGAAGCTGCTTCAGGTACCCTGGGCCGAGGTCATGAAGAGCTTTGTAAGTTAGTAATCCAATCTTGAAAACAATTTGCCATCTGACAGGCAGCCAGTGAAGGGAGTAGAGAATGGGTGTTATGTGGCTGGAACAGGGCTGGTTGGTTAATAGACTGGCAGCTGCGTTTTGTACCATCTGCCAAGGTAGAGGGTGTTGCAGTAGTCTAGGCGTAATGATATAAATGCATGTATGACTTTAGGCAGATCTTCTGAGGGAATTAAGTGCTTGATTCTGGCTATGTTCCTCAGATGAAAGAATGAGTATTTCATTGTGGCTGATACCTGATGTTTAAGTGTCAAGCCACTATCCAGGACAACACCAAGATTCTGCACATGTTTAGTGTTTTGTAATTATGAACCCCCAAGCGTAAGTCCTGTTGGTTGGCTATGCTGTAGCCCTGTCCTGTGACTTATCATAAGAACCTCTGTTTTATCAGGGTTCAGTCGCAGCCAACTGGCACTTATCCACTCCTGAAGCTCCGCTAGGTAGCCATTTAGGGTTGTTATTGGGTCCTCTGTACCTGGGGCAAACAACAGGTACAGTTGTGTATCATCTGCATAGCAGTGGTAGACCAGGCCATGACGTCTGATTATTTCACCCAATGGTAGCATGTATACTGCAAAAAGCATGGGAGATAGTATAGAACCCTGTGGGACACCGCATGGAAGTGGCACTGGTGATGTAGAGTTTACTCCAGAAGAAACTCTCTGTGACCTGCCAGTGAGAAATAATTTGAACCATCTAAGGACTGTGCCATCCAGTCCATGCAAATTTTTCAGGTGCTCTATTAGAATCCCATGGTCCAGAGTATGAAATGCTGCTGAGAGATCCAGAAGGATTAAGATTGAACAATCACCTCTGTCTCTTGCCATCAGAAGATCATTAAGCACACATACCAAGGGCTGTTTCAGTGCTATGTCTTCTCCTGAATCCTGACTGGAATGGATCATAAATATCATGGGTAGACAGGTGGGTTTCCAGTTGCATTGCCACCACTTTCTCAATGACCTTTCCTAGAAAAGGAAGGTTTGATACTGGTCTATAGTTGGTCATGCAGTCGGGGTCTAAATTAGATTTTTTAAGAAGTGGTCTAACAATTGCTTCCTTTAGTGGTTCTGGAAAAATGGCTGTTTGCAAAGAGCATTGAACAACATACTATATACATGTGGCAAGTCCAAACTAAAATGAGTAGTCAAAATAAGTTTGAAAAGTATATAGGCAAAAATAACCCTTCAGTTACTATATATATAAAATATCAAATTAATAATAGTTGCTTCAATCTGATATTAAGTACTCAAAAACAGTGAGTGAATGAATTTAAAAATGTTACATTTTAATATACAACCATATTTTCAAGAGTGCCCTAGAAAAAGAGTTTTTCTTTTCTTCTCCACTGATATATTGTATCATACTAACTCCAGGGAACACCACCAACAATGATACCTGATAGACAATTTCTGTGATATTAAAATATATGTTGGTTATACTACACTTCAGATACTTAATACACCTATACTGTGCGGAATCTTAAACCACAATTACTATGGAGAGTTCATGTAAATAAGCATTCGGGATGTCGCTGTACTTTCTAACATGATTAGTTTTACCCTAAACTGAATTGTCTGATCATGTTTATATTTATAACTGTATTAAGTTGGACTGAATTGAAGGACAGGCGCATGCTAAACACAGCACCAAACTAAGAATGTGGCTTTTAATGTACTCTATAGGACTTTATCAATTGTATCCAATTATATACCACCATCTGTGTTACCCACTACTCTTCTTCTGGTCCAGAAATGGTAAGAGGGGGGGGTGGGGACCCATTTCAATTTGGCCACTTGTACAGTTTGCTGCCCAGATGAATCTAGGTGGGAGGCCTGAGCTGGTTGCTGCTGCTGAGAGCTCTGGTCACGGTGTCAGAGACTTTAAGGAACCTGAGTGTTGAGTCTGGTGAGGTCAGGTCTGGCTGCTCTGATGCCACATGCCAATAAGGGGCATTTCTGTGGCATAATTTGTATATAGGGCACTATTGTGGCATAATGTGAATATGGGACACTATTGAGGGGAGGGAGAAGAGCTCCATAGTATACACTTGCTTTGGACACATGACTCAACACTACACCTCTGTTTAGACCTGTTGTCAACTCTGTTGTGAATTTTGTATGATGTGTACTGCTGTCAGTTGCTCTATTCACTCTATCCATTGTAATATTTGGTATAAAAGTTTGCTCTATCCCTTGGACAGAGATAATTCTGGATTAAAGCTTATGTTGATAGTAGCCATGCTGCATTCCCAATTAGCATAATCTAAATTTAGCAATGAACTCTACTATTTAATTTTCAGAAAACAACAACTTTGATCAGACAAGCAATTAGTTACCATGAAGGAGTGGGTAAATCCCTTTATGGCCATGTGTACAGCAGGGAAAGTCCCCTTGATAAAGCCCGAATACTGTGAGGGTGTGGGGGGATAGCTGCAGTCCAGCAGCGTAGCTTGATGTGGAAGTGTCTGATGGAGAAGAAGAGGTTCTGCCAATATGAGTGCACCCTTGAAAGTCCCCCATACTGTGAAGGGGGTGCATTGTGTCAGGCAATTTAGCTGCACAGGAGAGATGAGTTCCCCTTTGTCAAGATGAAGTTGCCCTTGTACATGAAGGAGGGAAGTATTCTGTTTTAGAGGTAGAGCATGCCAGCAACAGCAAAGTTACAAGCAAGTGACCGTCCCTAGATTATAAATGTATGGCTGTGCTGCAGTGACAGATGGCAAGCCCCCTTGTAATGTGCTCTTATACCTTGAGAGTGGCTGCTGTGACTAGGCAGCCTGGCTACAGTTTCTTTAATTGTTTTAAATTTCTTTCTATTCAAGGAATTTTCAATATAAGAAAGTAAGGGTACAAGTAGAAGAGAAGGATGAGATAAGGAAGAGGGGTACAGGAAACAAGCAAACAAGTGCAAGCAAATGTACAATGAAAAAAGACATATGCAACATTTAGAAGAAAGAAGACAAATTTTCAGCTCAAAAAATGACAGATAAATGAGAATCTCAGAGAACTACAGTATGGGCCTGATTCAGCACAGACCCATCCGTTGCGAAAGTATGCAAATGAATGCGATCGCGCTGCCACCACAGCACAAGATGCAGACGCCCTGCTCTACATAAAGCCACCCCCTACATCTTACTTACATCCGCATTAGTTAGCAAGACTGCAAAAACATCAGTAACATCGAGAACCATCGAACCCATGCGCACAGTTGTGGTTGACCTGACCCTCACGCACAAACTGCTAAACTTCCTGCACGCAATGAGTACTCAGGCTGCATATGCAATCGTAGGGGCTTAATTATGCACACCCCTGTAATGGCACAGGCACGTCTGCGTTTCTCTGACCACCCTCCGTCACCACCCCCAAACGGTCACTTCATATCAATCACTCTGTCATTCCGGTGCATACTCACTGCGATCACATACCGATCGCAGTGGCTGGTTCGCATACGCGCAATGCGATGCATACACATGTGCAGATTGCAAACATCGGCTGGGTGCGTGCGAACACAGACCTGCAACCCAAGCTGAATCAGGCCCTATATTCCCAAACAAGAGAATACAAATCATAGAAATGAAAGTGAGAGGAGATAACAATCATAGACACAAAGAAAGGGGAGGGGGGATATCATGGTATGCTAGCCATGGTGACCATATAGCTGAAAAGCCAGTGCCTGATTGTCAACAATACTGGTAATATTCTCCATTTGGTATGTAAACCACACTGTCTCCTTAATCCAGGAGAGGGTGGTTGGGGCTGAGGATTTCTAATGAAGCATAATACTAGTCTTCGTTGAGTTTAGTATATGCCATATCAATATTAGATTGCATTTGGAGAACTCTGAGATTGTCCGAGGCAATAGAGAGTAAGTAAGAGAAGAAGTTATGGTGATGTCAGTAACCTGTGATCTCAGTGCATGTACTCTAGTCCACATTGGTCCCAGTTTAGGTCTAAAATATGTGGTGTAGGGTACCAACCTGGCCATCTCAGATAGATTTTCAATGCATATTTCCGATTATAAAGTAGAAGTTACTGATCTAAGCAAATTAGATTGGATCTGCAACCAGGCATTACAATCAAGAGTCTCCTCCATGTCTATGCACCACGCCAACTCATGTGGTTCATTTGTTGGGGCGTTATACAAGATCAAGAGTCTATATATGGTGGATAACAGACCTACAGCCTTGGCCAAAAGTTTTGAGAATGACACAAGTATTGGTTTTCACAAAGTTTGCTGCTCCAGTGTTTTTAGACCTTTTTGTCAGATGTTACTATGGTATACTGAAGTAAAATTACAAACATTTCATAAGTGTCAAAGGCTTTTATTGACAATTACATTAAGTTTATGCAAAGAGTCAATATTTGCAGTGTTGACCCTTCTTTTTCAAGACCTCTGCAATTCGCCCTGGCATGCTGTCAATCAACTTCTGGGCCACATACTGATTGATGGCCTTCCATTCTTGCCTAATCAATGCTTGGAGTTTGTCAGAATATGTGGGTTTTTGTTTGTCCACCCTCCTCTTGAGGATTGACCACAAGTTCTCAATGGGATTAAGGTCTGGGAAGTTTCCTGGCCATGGACCCAAAATTTCAATATTTTGTTCCCCGAGCCACTTAGTTATCACTTTTGCCTTATGGCAAGGTGCTCCATCATGCTGGAAAAGGCATTGTTCGTCACCAAACTGTTTTTGGATGGTTGGGAGAAGTTGCTCTTGGATAATGTTTTGGTACCATTCTTTATTCATGGCTGCGTTCTTAGGTAAAATTGTGAGTGAGCCCACTCCCTTGGCTGAGAAGCAACCCCACACATGAATGGTCTCAGGATGCTTCACTGTTGGTATGACACAGGACTGATGGTAGCGCTCACCTTTCCTTCTCCGGACAAGTGTTTTTCCAGATGCCCCAAACAATCTGAAAGGGGATTCATCAGAGAAAATAACAGTACCCCAGGCCTCAGCAGTCCAATCCCTGTAGCTAAATGGTTGATTTAGGTGCAATCTTACTAGCAGCAATGTTCTTGCCTGTGAAGCCCTTTTTTTACAAAGCAATGATGATTGCATGTGTTTCCTTGCAGGTAACCATGGTTAACAGGGGAAGAAAAATGATTTCAAGCTCCACCCTCCATTTAAAACTTCCAGTCTGTTATTCTGACTCAATCAGCATGACAGAGTGAGCCTTGTCCTCGTCAACACTCTCACCTGTGTTAACGAGAGAATCACTGACTTGATGTCAGCTGGTCCTTTTGTGGCAGGGCTGAAATGCAGTGGAAATGTTGTTTTGGGGATTAAGTTCATTGTCATGGCAAAGAGTGACTTTGCAATTAAATGCAATTCATCTGATCTCTCTTCATGACACTTGTAAATTGGGAATGGGGAACTTGGAGAGCACCTCTGCACAAGGTTTAATTTGAAAGTAATTATTGGTATAATAACCCCAACTTGTTGATAACTCACAAATGTATAATTATCCCATGGGTGTGCTGCCATAGACAGTAGTAAGCACTACACAAGAAAAGAGAAAAAAAGCACTGTCTCTTTGTTGGCTCACGAAGAGAGAAATAAATTAAAATATAACTTTTATTTTAAATATCTAAAATACACCTTGCCTCACTAGTGAAATATTCTGTAGAAAGAAAAATCATGAAACGAACACATAAATGTATATTATTCTAGTATTCACTGTCAATATTAAACAATAACATAATAAATGGTGTGTTTGTCTCTATGTCCTTATTCTGTTGTGTATATTAAAACATACAATATTATTAATTAAGTTATGATAACTTCTTTATTGATAATTAATTCCCAAGTGGATTGTTCCTATTGCAGACCTACAACTGTGGATGAATGGTAATGTTGTCAGATATCTCAAACAAATAATACATTCATGCAATTTATATGCTTTGCCAGTCTCATACTACCATCAGTTATATTGAATTGGAGACCGAGACTATAAACCAATGACTATTCCCACTGTAATAATTACAGCGCCCTCTATGGGGCAAAGTGCATCTTCAACTTGGGACTATGCCACATGGGAACATGTATCCATATCTCATTTCAAAGTTTGACTTCCCCTGTTAGATTAGAGTATAGTCAATCATATAGTTACATGGGTGAGGAATCATTACCAAAATATAATGTTACGACACCCCCTGTAGGGGTATATAATTAAGTCGGGATATCTGATTAATGGTAATTTGATGAATGTTATAAAAATTGCAAACACATGAAATTCACATAATCAATTCTGTTCTCTCTTCATGACATTCTGGAGCATATGCAAATTGCCATCATAAAAACTGAAGCAGCAGACTTTGTGAAATTTTCACATTTTGGGACCTATATCAATATGGGTCTGGTACAGCATTGAAGTCGCCACCAAGAACTAAGCAACCTTGTGTCATTCATTACAAACGGGAAAGACAGACATGAAGGAACGCCACCTGTCCACTGTTACAGAATGAAGGGTGGTTTTCATGAGGAAGCATTGGGAATGTTGGAGGACAATAATGTTGAAGCAGCATATGAATCAACAGGTGTAAATAAGCACTGCCGTTAGTTTTGTTAGGAGAAGTACAGTAGAATAAAGTGCATGAGGAAACACCTGAGAGGACCAGGAGGGATGGGAGTGTTTAAAGTCTGTTTCTTGCAGCAAAGATGACATTAGTTTGTTGTCTTTAAAATAATTGCAAATTCATGGTTCTCTTGTGTGGGGGAGTTCAGGCAATTTACATTCAAGGTTGAAATCTTAATAGTCATGGAGGTTTGAAATCGAGAAACAGCAGCAGAGAGGTTACTAAATGGAGCAGATGGAAAATAAGCTTGTTTTAGAAGGGAGACACAGGAGGAAAGAAGAGACTAGGAAAAAGAGGGCAATGGAAGGCATACAGGGGTAGATATACTAAGCCTTAGAGAGAGATAAAGTGGAGAGAGAAAAAAGTACCAACCATTCAGCACCTGTCATTTTTCAAACACAGTCTGTAAAGTGACAATTAGGTGCTGATTGGTTGGTACTTAATCTCTCCACTTTAGACTATCTCTCTCTAATTCTAGAACATCTCCAAAGTGAGAACATGTTAGAGGAAAGGTAAGGTTGAGATGTAACAAACTTGACAGACAGCAAGTATCTGAGCACATCTGCTGAGAGGGTGCCCCAGATGTGCAGTAGGGGGGGGGGGTGGCCTGAGAAAGAACTAGACAGAAACAGAGAAAACTGTATATAACAGCAAAAAAACATAGTGAATTAAAAAAAAGTTAAACGAGAAGAGTGACTACTTTAAACAAGGACCGATATATGACCAGGCACATATGCACAACATTTACTTAACTTATATCAATAAACATGTCAATAGAAAACTGAAAGTGGATTCTCAAAAATATATAACTGTAAAGTTCCACAAACTACAGCCTAGCAGGTCAGAAAGATGAAGATAGACAATTACTTTGAGAAAAATTACAGAACAGGAAAATCAGCTGAAATGAATGACAATCAGGAATTATATGTACTTGAGCTATGACTGAAATTGAGTAGAGCAGTAAGAAGCTGAGCAGCTGCACTGTAATGAGGATAAAATCTAAATTATACTAAATGTTACACTTATCTATAGACGTTTGTTCTGAATGAAACACTGGAGGAGTCTAGGACCACAGGCATAACAGCGTGTGGAAAACAACAAGCTGCTCATGTCAAATTCCACTCCACAGAAGGGGGAACACCAGCAAGGGGAGAACATGGTCATGTAGCAGCAGGATCAGCCATGGGTTCATTTGAAAAGAAGTCAAGTCATGTGAGCGTGTCAATGCCTCATGTAAGAGATTTGATTAAGTATGAGCGTCCATTATGAAAAAAATTAAGAGAATATGGGAATCCCCAACAATATCTGATTTTCTGCTTCCGCAAGACCTTGGCCATGGACAGGGGCAGACTTTTGGGGGGGAGGTTTTATAACTAATCCTGACTCCTCCTCTCTCTACTCTTGCCTTATTGCAGAGCTATTAAATGCCATAGAACCTGTAAAACCTATATAGAAAACACTTCTCTGTATTTGCATGCCACTGCAGCACTATCAAAAACACCTCCTCAAACCCAGTGCAAACAATAAGCCATCGCCTGCGTGAGGAGTCAGGTGTTAACCACTCTCTGCCCCACATCACACAGTGCCAGATATTACTCCCTCTCTGCCCCACACAGAGTGCTAAGTGTTACCCCCTCTCTGCCCCACTCTACACAGTGCCAGGTGTTACCCCCTCACTGCCCCTCAGTGCCAGGTGCCCCTGCTCTGCAGGTGTTACACTCTCTCTGCCTCACACCACGCAGTGCCAGGTGTTACCCCATCTCTGGCCCACACAGTGTCAGGTGTTACCCCATATCTGCCCCACACTACAGAGTGCCAGGTGTTACCAACTCTCTGCCACACACCACACAGTGCAAGGTGTTATCCCCTCTCTGCCACACACTACAAAGTGCCAGGTGTTACCCCATCTCTGCCCCACACAGAGTGCCAGGTGTTAACCCCTCTCACAGCCCCATACTACACAGTGTCAAGTGTTACCAACTCTCTGCCACACACCACACAGTGCAAGGTGTTACCCCCTCTCTGCCCCACCCAGAGTGCCAGGTTTTACCCCCTCTCTGCCCCACACTACACAGTGCCAGGTGTTACCCCCTCACTGCCCCTCAGTGCCAGTTGCCCCTGCTCTGCAGGTGTTACACTCTCTCTGCCTCACACCACGCAGTGCCAGGTGTTACCTCTTCTCTGGCCCACACAGTGTCAGGTGTTACCTCTTCTCTGGCCCACACAGTGTCAGGTGTTACCCCATATCTGCCCCACAGTACACAGTGCCAGGTGCTATCTAGGAAACTAGGGACTCACATAGGAACTTCTGCAGTTTGCATGCACCTAATAAACGGCCATCTCTTGGAGTTATCCTAGACTCCTCCCTCTCGTTTAAACCGCACATTCAGCACCTCTCGCAGTCCTGCCGTTTTCACCTAAAAAATATCTCCAGGATTAGACCCTTCCTCACCCAGGATGCCACTAAAACCCTCATCCACTCACTGGTCATATCCAGATTGGACTACTGTAACCTTCTCCTAGCTGGCCTCCCAGTCTCTCACCTCTCTCCACTACAATCGGTTCTTAATGCTGCTGCTCGGCTCATCTTCCTCTCCAGACGTTCTACATCTGCTTCCCCTCTCCTTCAAGCCCTACACTGGCTCCCCTTCCCCTTCAGATGCCAATTCAAGGTTCTTACATTCGCCTACAAAGCCCTCACCAAATCCTCTCCCGCATACATTTCTGACCTTCTCTCCCTTCACACTCCCGCCCGCCCACTTCGCTCAACTAATGCATGCCGCCTCTCTTGCAAACTGATTACTTCCTCCCACTCCCGCATCCGAGATTTTGCCCGTGCTGCTCCCTACCTTTGGAATGCTCTCCCTCTCCCCATCAGACTCTCCACCTCTCTACAAATCTTCAAACGGGCTCTCAAGACCCACTACTTCATCAAGGCCTTCCAGCACTCATCCTAACCCACCTCATGCTCTTTCCTTCCCATCTTCCCCTTCTGTGTCATGCCTGTCTATCTGCCCCTCCCCTTCTGTGTCACGCCTGTCTGTCTGCCCTCCCCTTCTGTGTCACGCCTGTCTGTCTGCCCCTCCCCTTAGAATGTAAGCTCTCACGAGCAGGGACCTCTTCCTTCATGTGCTTCTCTTTACATTTTCTTCTACTCTCAACTCCCCATTAGGGCACCTAACACGGGACCGCCAATTCCCGGCAGCTTATTGTGAGTGCTTTTATCACTATTTCAGCAATGTATATAAGTTGTGTCCTTGTACTGTAATGTACTGTATGTTACTTGTTTCTTGTTCACCTATTAGTTCTATGTTCTATGTACTATGTAAGGCGCTGCGGAACACTTGTGGCGCCATATAAATAAAGGATAATAATAATAATAATCTCCCCCATATTATTCCTGTATGGAAGCACAACAACAAAAGATGTAATCACACTGGAGCTGGTGTCATGCAGATGTCTGTGTATTTGCCTGTGTCCTGCAAAATTTAAAATGTATGCGTGTTATGGGGTGCAATCATACTGATCAACCTCCCTTCCTGGATCCATCAGTGGCCACTGACAAAAGATCCCTGTGCTTCTTAAGGGTGCTGAGAACCAAATCCGAAAAATTTGCAAATTGGAACCCTTATATGGAATAGCTGGGACATTTCTACATGAAGGGAGAATTTGTGACTTGATATGTAAATAATGAGGATAAAGACCCACATCACAAGGAGGTTGATCCACCAGAGGTTTAGGGTGAAGAGCTTTAGGGTGCAGAGCTTTGTGAGCACAATCCAGAAGGAGTTGGTTTGGAGAAGTGTCAGGAATAATCTGAATGAATAAGCCCTCCAGATACTCAGGAAGCTTATAAGGTTTGATAGATTTAGGAATAATACGTATGTGGATGTTATTGAGTCTAGAGCAGCGGTTTTCAACCGGTGTGCCGCGGCACACTAGTGTGCCATGGCCGGTTGTGAAGTGTGCCGCGGGGCTGTCAGAGCCACCGGGCACATTTTACTGTACTTCAGCATCCCGGGCTGCTGAGCTCCTCTGGGAGACTCAGGCGTGACCGGGAAGTGACCTGCAAAGATGCGGCGGTGTGACATCACAGGTCACGCACGCCGCGTTGTCCACTGCCCTCCAGCCCGCTCTGCCAGCCAATGCCCTGCGCCAATCAGCCAACCCGCGCTCTGTCTAGGCAGGCTCTGCAGCCTGCCTGGAAGCCCGCCCGCACGCAATCCTGCTGCAGTGTGAGTGACAAGGGGGGAAGAAATGTGGGTTTTGTGGGGACCAGACATTTTTTTCTTCTTCGTGGGTACCAGCCATAGTTTATTTTTTCGTGGGAACCAGTCATGTCATTTTTTTTAGTGAGAACCAGCCATATGTTATCCAGCCATATATTTGCCTATTTAGTGGGGAACAATGTGTTTTGTTTTGTTTTTTGTTTCTGTGGGGCCAGCCATAGGTTTCTTTTTCTGTGGGGAGCAATTCTGTGGGGCGCAATGTGGTATGGTTGTTTTTTTTGTGGGGAGCAATGTGGTGTTTTTTTTTCTGTTAGGCCAGCCAATGGGATTGTTTTATTCTTGTGGGGGCCAATGTAGTGTGTTTTTTATTCTTGTGGGGGCCAATGTAGTGTGTTTTGTTCCTGTGGGAACTAATGTAGTGTGTTTTTTCATAGTCCGTGCACACCGCATCGCCGGATAGTGTGCCTTGGCAATTTTAAAATCTTGTATAGTGTGCCGCGAGTTAAAAAAAGGTTGAAAATCACTGGTCTAGAGTGATTCTCAAGGTCCTCAATTTGATCCCCAAGAGTTTCATATCACTACATAGATTGGCAATGGCAATGTCTTGATGCATAGTCTTATGGAATTTACATATTTCTTTTTTTCCAATGCGTTTGCGCGTGCACCAATTAAAATGATTTCAAGTTTCAATTCCTGCATGTTGCTCGCAGTTCAGTGGAAGGATGCTGTGAGTTTCTGTTGAATGGAGTCAAAGGGATCTGGGTCCACAGAAGGAGCCAGTTCCCCAGCATCTACAATATGCTAGCTATCCCATCGATGGAATTAGCTGTAAGAGGAGTTAGAAGCAGATTTAGTCTTTTAGAACCAAAGAATTAGGCAGGGTCACCTGTGGGGGTCTTGCACTAATGATGATACATAATGGCAATCAAATCCAATGCAGTATGAAGGCAACAAGGTCAGAGAGATGCAATACAGAGTCCTGATTAATAGTGATGACATTCAAAAGAAGTAGTCACTCCAGGTATGGTTGACGTTTAAAACATGACTATAGGAGAATGGAGTAGTAGGCAGAAAAGGGGTGCTGAGAAAACCAAATAAACTCTATCAAAGATACACCTAGAGGGAGGCACCAACATGTCAAAAGAAGCCACAGGGATGCACTGAATGTAGGTACTCACCGCACCATTTATAAGCCACAGAGTTGGTGGCAGCAGCTGCTGAAGTCCAGGTAGCCCACTGGGAGCTGCAAGCTATGTCTAAAGGGAGGCTGCAGTAGAAGATCCTGGGCCACTTATTCACCACTGTGGCACCTGGGTAGTGGGCTGTTGCCATCAATAAGCTGGGTGAGATCTTCCTCTGTCATTTCTGAGGAACTGGACGCCTGACAACAGATGTGTTTTTTGAGCTGGTGGTCATGGAGCTGTCAGAGCACCACCAGTTGCAGAAGACAGCAGGTCAGTGACCGGAAGGAGAGAGAAAAGGTGACTCTGTTATGCAACCAACAAGGTAGTGCCCGCAGAGTTAGGAGGACCGGAGCCATGACACAACAGAGGGCACAGGTTCTCCAGGCAGCGGGAGGAGTTAAGTGAGCTGCGGGCTAGGGGTTATGGTGCCCTGGAGAAGTGGTAAAGGTTGGATCTGGCTCTGGAGCTAAGGATTCATGCATCTGCCATACAGGGCACCCAGGCCATGCCTTCCAGCCCTGCACAACTTCTGTATGGAAATTGTTGGAGAGGAGTGCACTCCAGCGCTGTCTCCATCTCTTGCTTATTAAAGCCCCAGAGTGTCCATTACCAAGATCGCTACTGGGGATGCTTCTGCGTATGCAAGGCACCAACTGGTCACTGTATCTGAGCACCGCAGTACTACACTGCTGTCTAGTATATAGCTCCTGTATGACCCCCATTGTTTGTACCTGGTATCGCTGTTACCACAAGACCGGATGGTGCTCTGTTGATTGCCGCAATACTCCACTAGTGCTCCCTGTTACTGTGAGTACTGCTGTACCACTGGATACTTCAATAAACCTATAACTCTTGTTAATGATATCTGTATGGCCTAAGCTTCATGATACACATTCACCTGGTGCCTATTACTAACCTCTCCAGTTCTATACCAAATAGAACATAATAGAAATTAGAGCCCCAACCTAAGGAGCTGTAATCTGTTTTCAGCACAATCCATTCTGGTTCTGAGAGAGACACACTGCTATTGATCAACCTCGGATAATGCCACCGGTCAAGTGATTTTCTGGTAACCTTTGTAAGTCTGTTGACATGGTCCCGAGTGGCCAATGTGTAATCCTGCATATCCATTTGATGGTCCTGCATATGCTCCTTGCCTATGGTGGTGGAAAACATCCCCTAAAGATGATGAAAGGCCTGTATTGAAGTTAGTTGCTGGGACTGAAGTTGGTGTACCAATCACTGAATTTTGACAAACTATTCCTTTGGTAAATACACTCTGTCTCTTGCAGTGTATATCTGTACTTTCCAGAACTGCAGCTTTTCAGAAAGTACAAGATAATTTATTTCCATATTGATGATCCAGCCATATTCCTGCAGGAATAATATTACATAAGCTGTCCTGGGCTGGGTATAGTACTCTAATCATCTATCTCTGGGAAGTCAACCAGAGCATCAATGAGAATAACTACACATTGGTGAAGGTCCTTAGAAATGTACAGAGGCAGCATGGGAGACAAGTGATCTGGAAGTGGCAACCAAGGACTAAAAAGCAAAATGTGGAAATATTTATTACATTGAGAATGGATTTTAGATTGCATGCCATTGATTGAGCTGCAGGAAACCAATGACTCTCTGATAGTTTTTCTACCATAAAAAACCTGGCCAAACAAACATGAGAGATCACTTCTGCTTTCATTTAAGTCTGCAAACTGTAAAACACATGTATACTTCAGAGAGAAAACTGAAGTAGCAAAGAAAATTGCAGACCACAAAAGACTTGCAGAGAATCAAATCCATTACACACTCAAGACACTAAGCTGTGAATATGGTGGAGAATACCTAAACAAAGAGGTGGACTCTTTTTTAGTAAGTATGGGATAGCGCATCAATTGACCATTGCCTATACTCCTGAGCAATTGAACTCCTGGTGTGAATGAACAAGTAAAATGTACACTAGTGGAAATAGCAAGATGTATGCTGAAGGATACAAGCCTAGAGAAACAGTTTTGGACAGAAGTCATGTCCACAGCAGTGTATCTAAAAACATTGTACTCTCACAGTTGCCCTAAAGGAATTAACACCTATTGAAGCCTGGTCAAAGAGAAAACCAAGTGTAAGACATCTCAGGACATTTGAAAGTACAGCCTATGTACTTCCAAATGTGCACTCTGTGTACTTTCTACTTACCAAAAAAAGAAAGTAGATGCAAGCTGGATATAAAATAAGTAAAGTGTATCATGGTTGGCTATTTCCACGAAAGTAGAGGTTATAGATTTTGGAATCCAAGTACCAAAAGGCTTGTCAAGTCCAGAGATGTTGTATTCAAAGAATCAGTACAAATTACAGAAAAACTGGAAGTTAACATGCAGAAATGTGTCACTTGACATGACAGCCACTGGAGATGTATCTAAACCAGAAGCTACTAGCATGGATGTTTAATCACAGAAAAGGTCTTCTGCAAGGTCAAACATTGGCAAACAACCTAAAACATATGATGGGGAATTTGCAAATACTGCAGTCAGTGAGTCTCTAATCAGAATCCAAATTCAAGATCCTATTGGTGTGAATGGAAAGCCAAGATGAGTAAAGAGACTGCATTTTAAGCTTGTGAGTTGAGAGATTGTTGGTTGCGACCCATGCTGTCAGTGAGGGGACTCTTGGTAATAAATTTAATAAGAAGGTCAAATTGAAGTCACGTGATTTGTTGATCCCTTTTTATGTGTTTAACCATGTTTACCTTTCAATTTTCTCCAGAGAAGCTATAACTGAATGTTTGTGTTACAAGGAAACACTTGTAGTGAGGGAGGTATTGATAGTTGAGTGCGTTACTAGACAGACTCCATGCTTAAAGTACCTCCAGGGAGACTTCATTCCCTGATCCAAGATGGCCACTGAGGTCAGTACTGCGCATGCATGGCGCTATCTTGTTACGATGTAAGTGTGACACAAAGGTAGATGGCCTTCTACCACTTAGCTCCATCAGAGATCTGAGATAGTACCTGGTATTACCGCTGTTCCAGCACCCTGTACTGGTACCCATATCCAATATACAGTCACTTTTAGCTGAGGTGTATCAAACTCCGCTCAGCTCAAGCTCCACTCCATCTAAACCAGTGTATAACAGTGAGTACAGCTGTACAATAGATAATACCAAATAATCCATCCATTTACAATAGTTAAGAAACTTAGCCTGTCTATAGCGATAAGACATTCTTTTGATGTGTACATATCTCTGCCATACCACCACACCTGTACACAAATATTTCCAACAGAGACCCTCCAGGAATCAAGATACTGTGAGCACAGAAAACAAACAAAAAACTAACTACATTTCCCAAACTACTTACTCAGCTGAGGGACAGGAAAAATACATCAAGTCATGTAGGAGTCAAACTACATACTGTACCTAGGTGTTTCTTTTTCTGGTTTCTACTCAAATGATTATGGAGTGAATTTATACAAGTAGGCTAGGTTAAGAAAATAATTTTCTCCCTATTCATTATGACCATGTTAATGAAAATTGTAATGCTTTAACACTGTAACCACCCATTTATTCCACTTAAACTGCATAGTTAAAGGTTATTTAGCACTTCAAAACTTAAGTGTCAACTGGTCATTAACCATTAACAGCCATAAAATTTAGCCTATTATCAGCTTGAGGCTAAAGCATCAGAATCTTCCAATTTGTTTTCTCTTCAAACTACTAAAAAATGGTCAAGTAAACCTTTATTTCTTAAGAGTAAAGTATATACAACACAGAGGTTTTGGTTTGGAGCAATGTAATTTTCACTTATGATTTTTAAGAAAGATGCTACTACATATGTATACTGAATATATACGGTTCTTCTTAAAATAAAGGTACATTTACAGTTAGCTTTCAATGTTCCTGAAAAGAGCAGAATATGACAACTACAAAACTATGAAGAAGATGACGGACCATTACTCTGAGATACAAAAAGTCAAATACTGCTACACTTGTTGTGTAACATTAGTTTCCTACAATACAATATACAGTATCTGACAATAATGCCATATATATCATTTATTAAGTCATTTAAAATAAACTTCACCAATATATTTTAGTATATGTTAGTTATACTGCTCATGCACATTTTTATTTAACATGTAAAAACATTTGTGGGGTTATGTAATAGGTTCCAAGATTATGGATCTGCCGTGATTTCAGAGAGTTTGCAGATAAATTTAAACAGCAAGCCTACTGAAATTATGCTGATTCTGTAATCTTGGAACCTATTACATAAGCCCTATGGACTCATACAGCAATTTTTATAGGACATAAAAATGCAAGAATTCTACAAACAACCAGTACTGTTAATCTAGCAAAGCAATATTAAATAACACAGGTCTGCGAAATTTAAGGTATTGAAAGCTTTTTTTAATAATACTTTTATATTCTTAATTATACTCCTGTGTACATCGAGAAATAGTATATATAAAAAAATAACCACATCACATTTACCTATAAGGGGGTTACATATATTTTTTTTTAAAAACAAGAAGTTTAATTGTTTTTTACATATTTATTGTGGAATGCGAAGAAGTGTAGATTATATCACTGTGTTTTTGTCTTAATTACATACTAAAATAACAATAAAATCAAACAATAATAGAAACAAAACCATAATTATTTAAAAAATCGTTAATGTCTGGTTTTTTTTTGTCTTCAAACTTAGTTTTGTCACTTTTCGCTTCTAAGCTTTTTCTGTGTCATCTCTGTGTAACATCCAGCAGTAGTCAGCCATTATGCTAAAGTCCCAATGACCCTGGTATCTTCTTTCTACATCTTTAACATCTTGGTGGAACCGTTCACCCTGTTCTTCACTGTAGTCTCCAAGAGTATTTGGGAAATGCTCAATATGGGAATTCAAAAAAAGTACCTTTAAACTCATATTGCAGCCAAGGTTCCTGTAACTGTTAAGCATTTCCCTGACAGTTTGGATCCTTGACATTGACTAAAAAATTTTAAATCACTTGTTTGAATGAAGTCCACATCGAAAGTTCACAATATTCATTACACGCCCGAAATGTTTATCTTTTATTTACTTTCTAATGTCAGGGCCTATAAAAATGCCTTCCTTCAGTTTAGTAGTTTTGTTTATGATGGATACTTGATGAGCAGCATCAATTGGTTTGTATACTGTACTGTATGAGTGGTGTGTACTATATATGTACTGTGTGTGTAGTGTGTACTGTGTGTATGTGGTGGTAGGCAGGGGTTAAAATGAGCCGGCACAGGGCAAAACTGTGCTGCGTCTGTTGTATTTGGTTCCACTTTCGCCAGCTAACCTTGTAGTGGTAGTTGTTGTGCGTGTGCAATGGAGTTTAGGCCATTTGTAAATTTCAGCTCCAGTCCATGTGGACCTTAATCTGGCACTGGGCGGGGGGAAGTTTTATGATGAGAACTGAATTGCAACGTTCGATACTACCGACTTAATTCATTTAAGACAATGTTTTATAATAAATGTAGGTAGATTACATTTATTACTTTAAAAAATATGAAAAAAATTACATTCATAAATACACGTTTTGCAGAAAAAAGTGATGTGATATGCAAAATTGGGAGTCATTTTTCGTGTTCAGAAGCCAAAAATCTTTAAGTATCACAAAAATTTGTTAAAAAAGCTTTTTCATCGTAGACCTGTATAATTATTTGATGCATACTTTACCAAAAATGTAATAACACATTTTAAAACACATCTTGAGTAAAAGAAGGGTGGTTACATAAACATTATTTTTCACAAAGAGTTAAAGGAAAAAAACATTTCAAGTAAGTCAAGGAAATATGGTGGCATAACTGGTTTTTCATGGTGGCCTGTCTGGAGTAAAAATTGTTGAAAACTACCTACACAATAGAAGCTGGTAGACATACAGCTCAGGGTAATAGTATCAGTGGATTGTATAATTACTTCCAGGCATTACCTTAGAATCCAAAATCTTCTCCACTACAAATTTCTGATGTCCTTCCACATCAACAGGAGCAGGCTTACTTGGGGACCTAAAAGGGAAGACATTGACTTAAAAGCAGGCTTCAAAAGAGAACAATGAAAAGATCTTGAGCTCTTGAGGAAAGGAGGCAAATCCAAATTGATTAATCTTATTAGTGATTCTAAAAGGGCCAATAGATCTCTGACCCAATTTATTAGATTGTTGCTTAAGCTTCAAATTCAAACTTGAAGCCACAAGATCTTTTATGTTTATTAATACATCTGCAAGAATATTCCATACAATAGCTCTTCTGAGAGCCATTTGGGTATTTTTCCATATTCTGCCAAAATGAGTAGCAAGACTCCGAACTTCTATTGGGGCATCTTCCTGAAGTAATGCAAATGAAAAAGAATTAGGATTAAATCCATAATTACAGAAAAAGGCAAAAGTCCTGAAGCAACATGTACTGTATCATGTTTATATGCAAATTTGGGCCAGGGTAATAAATTTGACCAAATCTAATGTTGCGAGACATAATAACATCAAATATTTTCCTGAACAAATCTCCCAAATAAACTGTTTTATATACAGTAGAGAATTGATAAGAAGTTACTGATTTCTTACATGTATACAGTAGGTAAATGACTTTTAGGATCAATGTTGCACTGGAACAATTCTCCTAAATAATATCAGTTCTTTCCACAATAGAGATTTGATGAGAAGTAACAGATCTCTTGCATATATAGATAAATATCTTTTCAATAGATGTAGCACTATTTCCAATAGCACAAGTATTTTCCATGGTGAAGATATAAATAGATAAGTAGTAGCAAGTTTGCATATATAAATAATTGTGTTTTGTAGAGAAATACTGCACAATGGGCCTGATTCAGACCCACTCGCGAGCGGCTGTCCGCTCGCAAGTGGGTCGATGTTCTGGACTGAGCATGCGCACGACGGAGGGAGCTCCGTCGTGCGCATGCGCCAGACGCGACGAGCGAAGGAAAGTCCTTCGCTCGTTGTGTCTGATCAAAGGGGGCGTGCTGTCGATGTTGATTGACAGCACGCCCCCTTTGGTAGGCGTGCCGGGGGCATGCCTCCCTGACGGGGGCGTTCCCACGGGAACGCCTCCCGTCAGAAGCCGGCCCACTGACATCACTAGTGATGTCAGTGGGAGTGATTTCGGCTCTGATAGAGCCAAAATCACCTCAACCGCAGGCTCCGGCTCGCAGTTTCGATGGTCGCGATGGTCACGACCATCGCAGCCATCAAACTGCACACTCGTATAGCCTGTGGGTGGTAACCCACAGCTATACGAGCGTCCAGGAGGACGCTCCATTTTCATTTTTTCTCTGCTCAGAGCGTACGGCTCTGAATGAGGGCCAATATTTCCAAAGCACGAGTAATTTGTACAGCAGCAAGCTATCAAGTATATCTTCAGAATACTACAAATTAACAGCACTGTAATGAAATGCCACACAGTCCTTTTCCATATGCACAAATAATATTACTGGTGTATTGGCTTCGGCTGCACTGCCCTTGTTACAGCGCTGCTCTGATTGATAGGGCTCATCATAAACATATGGATTCCTATGAAACAGTGTTTGACAGGAGCAACTATTATGCTAATAGGGTCCCAATTATTTCAGAACCTAAATACCAGCAGCATATTTAATTTAGCATCACAGTGATACAAACAAATATGCCACTGGTATTCATCATTACTTACCTCACTGGCGAGGTCCAGGATGTTCTCCTCATTGGCAGGGTCCTCCGCTCATCTGCTGGAAACCTATCGCTGCCAGTGATGGACTTTTATGTGATACGCATGCGCGATGGTCAGTCTGCACATGTGCATGAGTGGTTAACCTGACATGGACCTGGCAGTGCCATCTACCCTTTTTTTCACTGCCTCCACACCACTTTCAACCTTCAGTTGTATATATATATATATATATATATATATATTGTATTCCATATATAGGCAATCAAATGATTGCTTCTGGCCTCTTATTTTCTAATTGTCATGCTCCGGACAATTAAAACCTCTTTCTTATCTCTCCGGTGCCTGTCAAGGCTAGCAATGAGGTCCGCTCACACTGCACATCGCTCTGTCACCTGACACTCTTCCTCCACTCAGAGCACTTCTCCTAGTCCAGCTGATTGCAGTGTCCAATCCCTGGGAATCCACCCCTATAGATTCCAATTCCTGACTGGCCCACATTTCCAGTACGTCACTTCTTGCTAACATTACAGCTCTGTGCTGAGCTCCCGGATACTCAGTATCTAAATGGTACCAGTCCATTATATCCAGTTCCTAAATCTGGTAAAAAAGTCTCCAATACCATCTTTCACTCCAGTCTGGTTTTACCACTGAGACTTGTTCTTACTGCCTCCATTGGTTCCAGCCAATACCTCCGATCATCAGTCCCATCTGATACCATCAATCATCTGAATAATTCAAAACCTTCAAACATCGGTCTAATTCAATACATCCAATCAGAGGCCTCATCCAATACCTCCAATCATCTGTCTCATTCAATACCTTCAAACATTGGTCTCATTTAATACCTCTAATCATTGGTCCCATCCCTCTAATCATTGGTCCCATCCAATATCTCCAATCATTTATTCCATCTGTCATCTGCAAACATCGGTCCCATCCGATATATTTATCATTGGTCCCAAACTGATTCAGAAATCCAATTCTCATCATCGGTCTCGAACCACTCCAGGATCTAAACTCATCATCATCAGTCTCAAACCGATTCAGACCTTCAAAGCATCTTGATCGGTCTCCAACTGATTCAGAACTCCAGTTCATCACTATCTGTCTCCAACCGATCCAGCTCCTCAGTTCAGCATTACCGGTCATTTTGGCCCAACTCAACAATCCAGCATCATCGGTACAAACCCGATTCTGCTCACTGTTAATAAAGACATTGCATTCCTGTCCTCACCTTCGTGCCCATCATCTTCTACAGATTCTCTGCTCCTCACCTCATACATGAGGAAGTCTTGACTCAAGACTCCCAACTTCATCCATGCCTCCCAAGTTTCCACTTCAGCCTCCCACACCTGTTCTGACCAACTCCAACCCTCAGGCATACACAAAACATATAAGTCCTCACAATAAGAATAGACTCTTTACTTTACCATTTTGCCTTCTCCCCCTAACCCCTTGCCAATGGTGGAGGTCACAATTTTGGCTACTGACAATACAACATATGCCAGAGTAGTGGTGACAGAGTTACAAAATATCCTGCTACCCAAATTCAACCAAGAAAAGAAGAATTATGACCTAGTAGTCCCTGCTACAGCTAGAACTCATTGGGCCATGTTTGAAGTTAGTCAAAGAACAGAAGGCAGAGTATGCCTGTCGTGGAAGCTATGGGCTGGATAGTGTGAGGTCACATTGGTTAATGTTGGCTAACATTAACATTAGGTTGTTTTATGGGTGGGGTATAGTTTAGGTATTTAAGGTTGAATCACATGGTATTAGGATCTTAGTGAAAAATTTGTCTAGGGTAATACTGTCAGCAAGCAAAGTTTCCCCCATCAAAGCACAGTCCCCACCCACCTGTCTAAATATTCTGTCACCCAGTGGGGGTGTGGACATGAGTCTAAATAAGCTGTTTTTGGAAGCAGTGCCGTCCACTGGGCAATGCTGGCACTTTGAGCCACGGCACTCTCGCAAGGCAGCCCACAGCACTCACACACAGCTTGTTAAGTCTTACAGTGGCTTTGGGGACCATTGCTTGGGCACTCTTGGCCACAGGGGGGGGTTGTGGCTGCATACAGCCACCTTGCCAACCCCACTAGGGGGGTTAAAGGGCAGAGGGAGAGCATGCGAGGGAGGTTTGCTGGGTTCTGCAGTTCTACTGTAAAGACAATGTTTTTAAACTTCTTTTTTTACACTACACATACACTATTAGCCCTGGGCTATCAACCTAGGCTAGAGGTGCCCTGGAGAGGGGGACCCCTTTATTGGGGGGGTCCCCAACTCCCCAGGGATCCCTGGCCTGGGCTGACTAGTGGTCAGAGCTGATGCTGCAGCTGGGAGGCCCGGTGATAGGGCTCCCCTGGCTGTGGCATCAGTCCCCCACTAGAAAGGGTCTGGTGCTGGTTCTGGATCTTACAAGGGAACCCTATGCAATTTTTCCCCTGTAAATCCAGAACCAAGACTGGTTCCCAGAGCCCAGTGCTTTTTGTATTAAGTACAGTGGCACCCTATATATTTTTTTCCCTGTACTTAAACTACCAGGACTGGCTATGCTATGAAAACTCTGGGGCTGGTTCTGTTTAGGGGGGGGGGGGACCCACATCATTTTTTTTCTAACTTTAACACTTTCTTAGCTTTTTACAGCAAGATACATGCAGGCATCTCACTGATGTATGCATGTATCTGTGTCAATCCGACCTGCTCATGCTGAAATCGAAAGCATGAAGCAGGTGTATTCATTTTGCGATTTGAAGTTTGATTTGTTGTTCGATTTAGTGTTCGATTTCAAATCGAATTATAGTAAATAAGGTGCTTGTGTGTTGGTCTATGTAAAAGTACCAATGTTTTTCCGATGTTCGATTTGATTTAGATTTGAGTAAAATTCGGTTTTAAATTCGATTTTACATTCGATTTGGCCTTTAGTAAATACCCAAATTGAATGCAAATCGAATGTAAATCAAATGCCAAATCACTCAAAATGCAAAATCGAATGTTAGTAAATATACCCCTAGATGTGTATCATTTTACTTTGTGACACCATCACCCAGAATATATTCTAATCATAGATGAGATGTCTATTTCACATATTTTACTGAGAGGTGCTCCCTAGAATAATGCACAGTGTCTATATAGGGAAAAAGAAAAAGTATTATGGGACATACACACTGACTAGTGATATAATTAAAATGTACCTTTTTGTTATGTTATTAAAGGCAAATTATAAAAACAATGTGATGTGTATTATTTTCTAATTGAATAATTATGTGTCTGTTAAAATATGGGTATATAAAGCCATTGAAGGAAAGATACAGAGGCATTTGAACTTGAGACAGTGGATTGTAAATATTCTTCTTCTGCCTCCTCTCCTCCTAAGAGATGGTTTTGATGGAGTGAATATAGGCAAAACCAGGGATGTTGAAACCTTGCACAGGTCATTGATTTCCTCTTTGTTCCCTTTTCTACATATACATACACACATATATATATTATATATATATATATATATATATATAGGCTGTATGTATATATACAGTATGTAGGCTGTATGTCCACAAGCAATCTTAAAAACTCTCATACTGGATTTTATATCTCAATCACAGTGGTGTAACTAGGGTATTTGGAGCCCAGGGCAAATTTGAAAAGGGAGCCCCCTCCCCCCCCAATGTGCGTGCGCCAGTAGTGGCCCCCCCAAATGCAGTGCCCCATGTAGTGTTCCCCCTTATGCAGTGCCCCCAGTAGCAGTCCCCACAATGCAGTGCACTCAGTAGCGGTATCCCCTTATGTAGTGCCCTTTATATAGTGCCCCCAGTAGTAGTCCCCCCCCTATGCAGTGCCCTTTATATAGTGCCCCCAGCAGTAGTCCCCCCATGCAGTTTTCCCAGTAGTGGTCCCCCTTATGCAGGCACCCAGTAGTGATAGCCCCCTATCCAGTGCCCCCTGTAGTGGCCCTTCCTATTATTGCCCCAGTAGTGGTCCCCCCAGTGCAGTGCCTCTAGTAGTAGGCCCCTTTTATAATGCCCCCAGTGGTAGTTCCCTCCCCAAGTAGTAGTCCCCAGTAGAGGTTCCCCCTCCCGATTAAGTGCCCCCAGTAGTAGCCCCCCCCAGTAGAGGTCCTCCCAATAATGGTGCCCCCAGTAGTAGCCACCTCTCCCCCATTGTGCCCCCACCCCCAGTAGAGGTCCCCCCAGTATCTCATTGGCTGCTGTTTAACACACGCATCGCCGCTAGTGCTGGCGGCGATGCGTGTGTTATGCACAGCCTGAGCCCGCCACCTAGCGCTATTGGGCAAGCGCTCAGGGGGAGGGAACGGGCTCAGCTGTGCAGCACAGGACCGGCGCTGGAAGCCTAGCGCCGGTCCTGTGTAAATGTGTAGTGCTGACCGCACTCACTACGGTCGGCGCTACACTGGTGGCTAACTAGGGCGGGCCGGATGTGGCCGGGGGCGCCCCCCGCCGGTCCCACGGTGCCCAGGGCACGCACCCTGCCCGACCCCCCCTAGTTATGCCACTGCTCAATCAATAATGGATTATTGGAATAACTAAGGAGAATGATGTCTTAAACGCCAAATCATGTAGGTTTATATTATTATTGGATTACTATAGACCTCTCTTGTCAAAGTCTTAAAATTGGCAGTAGGACTATGTACGTCACAAAATGTAGCTGTCTAAGGGGTCTATTTACTAAGATGTGTTAGGAGATAAAATGAACAGTGATAAGGTACCAGCCAATCAGCTTCTAACTGCCATTTTTCAAACACAGCCTGTGACATGGCAGTTAGGAGCTGATTGGCTGCTACCTTATCACCGGTCATTTTATCTCCTAACGCAGCTTAGTAAATAGACCCCAAAGACTGTGTGCAATCAAATTAAACAATAGTTATTGTGGTTTTAGAATTAACCCAAGTAACCCAGGAATACACATATTTTGGATATACCAATGGATTACAATCTCTCCAGCATCTTGGTTACTACAAACCTATTTTCTCAGTTGCCTGATATTGTTCACAATGGATACATGTCATTATATTACAGTGGAAACATTGTATTGAATTACCAAGAATACACTTATGCTGCATACACACGGGACAATTTTCCGGAACCATATGAACGATAACGATATCATTCAATGATAAATCGTTCATATCGTTCATTTTATGCAGTGAATGATTGACCAACGACCAACGATGCGCGTTCCCGCATGTACAATAATTGTATCTTTCATCGTCCATGCATGAAGGCCAACTTGCACGATATCATCAACTTTGCCTGTTCAGAAATGTGGCAGGAAGACTCTGAAAGATATATTTGAAAGATCTTTGAACGATATCTTTGAACAATATCTTTGAAAGATATCTTTCAAGTCATTGGTGGTACAGATCGTACCGTGTGAAAATGCAGCTTTACAGTATGTTACTGTGTATTATCTTATTCAGACAATCTCATATAGTTTATGTATTATGCCTATAATATCATCACCTATATAGGAGGATGTGTATCTCCATAATATTATTGTTGTTATGCATTGAATAAATATATTCCATTAGCTTTATTCGCTAATAATAAACTCTTAAAATTCAATCTCAATTAGGGGTTCATTAAAATGCTCTTCACAATGTTATTAATGTCCCATGCTATTATTACATAGATTAGATTCCACATAGTTGATTACCCTATATTGGTCTTATTTCAATTTTATGACTCTTTTAATTGACAAGCCCATTCACTTTTAATAATGTAATTCTGCTTTTTAGAATTAAATATGTTATATATAAATAATGTGTGCTGAAGGAGGAGACCACTTTCTGAAACCATTCACTTCAGACAAACTGTGAATTCAGGGCAGCGCAGATTGTGTAATGGTTAGCATTGCTGCCTCACAGTACTGAGGTTGTGGGTTCAATTCCCACTATGGCCTTAACTGTGTTTAGTTTGTATATTCTCCCTGTGCTTGCGTGGGTTACCTCCAGGTGCTCCGGTTTCCTCCCACACTTCAGAAATATACTGGTAGGTTAATTGGCTCCCAACAAAATTAACCCTAGTGTGTGTGAGCATATGTAGGGAATATAGATTGTAAGCTCCACTGGTGCAGGGACTGTTGTGAAAGGCCAAATATTCTCTGTAAAGTGCTGTGGAATATGTGTGTGCTTTATAAATATCTGGTAATAAATAATACCACTGATTTATAATGATTTGGGAGTCCAACTGTTGTGTAGCTTAAAATAGGTTACTGTTTTAATTTTGTATTAATGTTTTCTTTTCTAAAAGTCACCATATTATTTGGATAATAGAATCCCTTGCAGCCAATATAAAATATTTTATTTTTAATTATAAAAATCCATAAGGAAAATATATAAAAAGTATTGTCAGACTAGTATTTGTTTATGAACCCGGTGTCTGATATTCATCTGTGTTGGTGTCTGGAGGCGTGTACAGAAAGCTGGCAGACCTAAGGAGAAGTCCTGGTATGTAGTGTAGAATACTTCCCTGACCGGGAATCGAACCAGGGTCTCGGCGGAGAGATGCCAGATCGTACCCACTTGACCACCAGGGAAGTTGTTATGTGCAATCAGAGGAGAGTGTGGCAGTAGGTTGACCAGGCTGATACTAGATTCGTACTGTAGATATATAATAAAAAGACTGTTTTTACTGTAATCGGAATGCTGGAGTGGTAGAGCTTGGCAATGTATTGACCAGGCTGAAACTGTGTTGTCGCTGTAGTCCAGGATCCAGGAGCACTCAGATGGTAGCAGGACCAGATGCAAACAAAACACCGGTATGGGTAGTAGATGATGACACCAGGAACGGCATCTAATGGAGCAGGAACCAGGAACACTCACCAAGTAGTGAGAATAGTATACACAGGCGAGTTGTAGGTTCGGATAACAGGAACATGTAGGTATTCTTCATGCAACTAGTGGGATAGCTGCCTCAGGCATAGACAGAACCGGATTCGGTCTGAATCCAGTTCTGTCTATGCCTGAGGCAGCTATCCCACTAGTTGAATGAAGAATGGATACCGGAATGGATAGTGGATGATGATACCAGGGACGGCATCAATGGTGCAGGAATCAGGAATGCTCACAATGCAATGAGATATACACAGGTGAGTGGCAGGTTCGGATATCAAGAAGAGGCTGAGATCCTCCGTGCAGCCAGTGGAATAGCTGCACGAGGTGTAGATCACTTGCAGGAGTCCGTGTAGCAGAAGGAAGCAAAACTGCATAAACAGGATACAAGTAAACAACTGTAGCTCAGTATAGCTCACTCAGTAGGAACTGAGATTAGACATTGTACTGGCAATTAGGTAGAGTCAGCAGCTGGGATATATACCCCTGGGTTACCTGGGATAGGCTGAGCAGAGACAGGTGGTACATAGAGACTCAGGCTATCACTCGATTGGCCGCTACAGTTAGGTGATCGGGACTTGTCAATGCAGTACTCTGTAGCAGGCTTAGATCTTGCTTAGGGTCTAACAGGCCGAGAAATACCGAAGCCTGTGTGTCTGGAATGTGACAAAGAATGCTGGCAGAATCGGGTTGTGAGAAGTATATTTGTATATTAGTAGTCAGTGGTTACTTTATACATGTTTTGGATGATTTGGGATGTATGCTACTGTTCACTGGAGACAGTGGTCAGACTTGAAACTTTTAGAACAATGACAGGCCACAATAAGCCCAGACCTGCCCAAGGTCCGCCACGACACGGTGCACCAGCATGCAGAACTGAGGCATCCAGGATTGAACCCACACGGGACCATGTGGTCACCCACACAAGAACTTTACATGGACAGAAAGTGAAGCTAGCTATGCTCCTACTGGTGGGTAAGCCATCCATTATCCAGTGCGGGATGCCACCTCAGGGGCACTATTGTACAAACACTCGGTTCCTCCAGTCTGTAGACCATAGGTCCAGCAGGGGATATGTGTGTATTGCACGTAATGTAGCCCCCCAAAAGGGCTGACTTACTTCCCCACAAAGTCACAACACCACAATACGGGACATGAACTGTTTTCAAGAACTTTTATCCTACTTATATGATCTAACTTTTTTAATAAAAACATTGGACCTATATCCATTGTCTGTCCTCTATCTCTACACTACTCTTTGACCCAATACTCCCTTACACATATACACACCTTAATACATAGGGCCAAATGTAATAGGGTGTCTGTTTTGGTAAATTGCGAGTTTGGTGCTAAACTAAAACTCGCATTTTTCAGAGTTACTAAAACTCTCCATTCTCAAACTCGCATCCAGATGTTTTCACATTGAAAACAATCAACTCGCCCAATGTAATAGAGTGTCTGTTTCAGACTCGCAAAAAAAAGATTACCAATAGTCCCCAAATAATAGACCTGCTTCAGGCTAGCGAGTACATCCTGAGCAGGTCAGATTAACACAGAAACATGCACATATCCATGAGATATGTACATGTTTCTGTGTGTACTTATGTAAAATGTTTTTAAATGAAAAAAAAATTACGTGCACCCCCTCCCCAAAAGCATAACCAGCCCCGGGCTTTATAAAGCCTGTTCTGGTTCTAAAAATACAGGGGCCAAAATGCATATTAAGAACCAGCACAGGGCTTTGTTGAGCTGGTCCTGGTTCTGGAATATCAGGGGACAAAACGAGTAGGGGTTCCCTGAAAATTCCAGAACCAGCACCGAACTCTGTCTAGCACAGCCAGGGAAAACCTTTCACCGGTTTCCCCGGCCAAAGCATTATCCCTGACCGCTAATCAGTCCAGGCCAGGGATCCCTGGGGAGTTGAGGACCCCCCCAATAAAGGGGTCCCCCTCTCCTAGGCACCTTAGGCCTAGACTGATAGCCCGGGGCTATTCCCGGCACCTTATGCCCGTGGGTGCCGGGTTGATAGTGTTAGTGTAAAGTGTAAAAATAAAGTTTCCATATTGCCTTTAGTTGTAGAACCACAAGCACCAGCAAGTCTCCCCTGCATGCTGGTATTTGGAGAACCACAAATACCAGCATGCGGGGCATTGCAGGCCCGCTGGCACTTGTAGTTCCACAACTAAAGAAATACGTAAATAAACAAACATACACCGTGAAAGTAAAATTTTAATAAAACTTACATGCACACTCACACTCACACATACTCACCTAGTATCCGAAGTAATCCATAGGGGTGTACCTGGAAAAAAAAACATTCTCACCTCTCCAATGCGTAGATCGCGTCCACTTCTCCAAGTAGGCAATCCAGGGGTTAAAATAAAAAAATGCAAAAAACTCGATCCATGCCGGACTGAGCAAAGGTATGTGTGTACACATACCTTTGCTCCGCGTAAATGACCAGGGCACACGTGTGCCCCGTCAGTGAAGGGGCCGCCAGCCAATCAGGGAGCATTTCCGTCGGAGCAGCTTCCTGATTAGCTGAATGCGGCCAGCCTGTGTCTCCCATAGATGTCTATGGTGAGAAATCCCCATTGAAGTCTATGGTGGGAACCGCTACATCGTAGCCGCAAGATTAATTGAGGTTAATCTTGTGGTTACATCAATGATACAATGTCGCGACTAAAGACAATAAATAAAGACAATAACTAAAGACAATATGGAAACTTTATTTTTACACTTTACACTAACACTATCAACCCGGCACCCACGGGCATAGGGTGCTGGGGATAGCCCCGGGCTATCAGTCTAGGCTTGGGGTGCCCTGGAGAGGGGGACCCCTTTATTGGGGGGGTCCTCAACTCCCCAGGGATCCCCGGCCTGGACTGACTAGCGGTCAGGTATAATGCTTTGGCCGGGGAAACCGGTGAAAGGTTTTCCCTGGCTGTGGCATTATCCCCCCGCTAGAAAGAGTTCGGTGCTGGTTCTGGAATTTTCAGGGGACCCCTACTCGTTTTGTCCCCTGATTTTCCAGAACCAGGACCAGCTCAACAAAGCCCTGTGCTGGTTCTTAATATACAGGGGCCCCCTACGCATTTTGGCCCCTGTATTTTTAGAACCAGAACAGGCTTTATAAAGCCCAGGGCTGGTTATGCTTTTGGGGAGGGGGTGCACATTTTTTTTTTTTTTACACACACAGAAGCCATCACGGATCTCACTGATCTGTGATGGCTTCTCTAAAACTCGCACCTTTTAATGCTACTCGCATTAAAAAGGTGTCAGTTTACATAGTCCTAAACTCGCCTAAACTCGCAAATGCAGTAGCCTCGAGCTGAAAAGTTCGCAGGCTATTCAATTTGTAAGTTTCAGTACAAACTCGCACTTTTTAAAAGTGCGAGAAAGTGCAAGTTTGTACTGTTACTAAACAGACTACCTATTACATTTGTCCCATAGCGTCAATACCAGACAGCATACTTACCAATACCACCACCCCCAAATCCCCCCACCTACCTCTCTCTCTGCAAAACACCAGACTGAAGCGCATGTGGTATAACCTTCTATATATAGGTTACTGAACATGCATTACTTATTATTATTACTCTATGCAGTAACCACTAGTGAAAACAATGATTAATTTAGTTAAATATAGTATACAAGAGTGAATAAAAAAATGTAGAATAAGAATTCAGTGCAGGTGTTAATGATGCAGAACACCTATCAATAAAAGCTGATAAACAGCCAATGATCTGCAAAAAAGCAGTGACTAAGGTCAGTACAAAGTGATGGTAATCTGTAATGATGCCCTGGGAATTGCAAGATTCTCAGTGTGTTTGCAGCCTGTTCATCCTATGACTCTTCAACTACTTATTACTGCTTGCTGCTCTGCCTTCATCTATGTCCCATGCTCTGGCTATTAGATCAGAAGGTAGAGTTAACTGAACCTGGCATGCAGCTGATTGCACATAAACTACATACCTGTGACAGCACTTACAAGTAAACTAACTAACAGTTAAGTGTATGCAGTTATACCCCTTATAGATATAGAAACAACATACCTTATCTAATAATGAAAATCACGTGACAACAGGAGTTGGCAGTCAAATTAGGTAAAATTTTATTTGACATTATAAAAAAAATGTGTTGAAATTGTTTAAAGTTAGTATGGTGGTGGACAACAAGAACTAGAGATGTGTGCAGATCCCCGTGTTTTGCTTTTGGTTCTAAGTTTTCATCATGTTTTGGTTTTGGAAAAACAACCCTCAAATGATTTAGTTTTAGATTTCTTTAACGTGAATAAAACCAGCTAAAATCAAGTACTTTGTATGTGTTTTTATTTCTTTAGTATTACTAATATCAATTACATTAGTTTCCAGTCATTTCCAGGCAATTTTAACCACTTCACAGCTCGCAATATTGTTTTCACCAATATTGTCCAAAGGCTGCAGTGAGCTTGCTGGCTAAACTAAGCAATAGAGCACAGGCACAAACATATGACAGTTTAAAATAATATAGCACATCTTCAGTGGCAGACAGTTGAGCTGTTTAATAATTTGTAAAAACCTATAGAATGTTTTCATTAATCAAGAACTAGAGCAGAGACCCAAAGCCAGCAAAGGTAAATGGAAGAAGAGTATTTATGCAGTGGAAGCAAGGTAAAGCATTGATTGATTACTAACAGTAATAACTATAAAGAAAAGTAAATTAGATACATGGAACAAACTATTTAAAAACAAGCTTCTAAAATGCCAATTAGATTTTTAAAATGGAAACTGAATCCAAATAGCCAATCAAAAGCCTTAGGACAATACCAGATATTCAAGGCAGAGTAACAGCCTAGTCAAAGTCAATTATTAATTATATGATTGTATTATACTACTCTTTATCTGTGAAGAAGCTGCAGGAAATGGAGCCTATACACATGGATGAGAAACTGGTGATGGATGGTCTTGCAAGATACAGGAGACTGTCAACGCCCCAATAAAGTACAGTATTTTATGCTGCAATTCAAAAACACATATTTAGAATAGCCCATAATGAAAAGTGGTGCATGATTAGGCTTAACATACTATCCCTTTAAGCCGAGACACTAATGCATTACAAAGGTTCTGTGGCTGGCTAACTTCAAGCCTGAATTTCACCTGGTTTTTTTTCAGCCACGGAACCAGTGTAATTCATGAGGGAGAGTATGGAAACTGTTGCATGACGGAATTGTCCTTTGGCCATCCAACCCAACCTTATGTTGTATATTAAAATGGACATGTACATTTTAAGAAACCAAGCACTTTAGTGACAGGGACTGACACTTTTGTGGTTGAAGTGCGTGGTTTGTTTGGGACCCCACAAATGAAAACATCTTGATGGTTTGGGTAAATCAAACTAGCATTAGGCTTAAGGCTAACAGTCTGAATCATCACAGTGAAATATGTCATTATCCTCATCATCACCCTCATCACTGTTGTTAATATCTTCACTCAATATTAGCTCATCACAACTGGAATCTTCTTTACAGTCTCTGTTTGTAATTGGTGGCTAAGGTATTTCTCCTCACTGAATTTGAAGTTAATTTTGTTGAACTACAGTTTTTACTAATTTTTTGGAGGTTGCATTCTATGCCAATCACTTATAAGGTTCCTGGCTTACTTCAAGGGGCTCCCATTTGCCTTTTTTTTCTCCCAGTATTCAAAAGGACTGTGTGAAATCCTAATTTGTATATTATCATTAAAGTAAACTTCTACCATTCTATTGATGTTCACTGTATCAGACTGAGTCAGAGCAGAGATCTCGATATCAATGGGCAATTCTTTTAAGCCTGAGCAGATGTCATGCTTCACTCTGGTACACTGATTTGACTCATCATCATCATCACCACCACCACCAGTTTGTCTCTTGGAAAAGGTCAGTTTTTTCCTAGCAGCAACATTAGTAGGAGACACTGTCATGTTATGTGACACTTGAGCTGACAACTTGCTCACAAAAAGCTCATTGCATCTCTTTTGGAAAGAAAGATGTTACATAGGACTTAAAACCTAGGAACAAGCATGATTGCCAAAATGGAGTGATTGAAATGCAAGCTGTTGCAAACTCTTTGGTCCTTGCCACTTAGTAGAATAACTTTGTTTCATCTTTTCCTTCAGTTTATCTAGCTGCTTTTCTGTATTTTAATTAAGGGTATGACCTGACTCAGGGTAGCAGTGTTTGAACTCACTTTATTGGTTATAATTTCAAATGGTTTCAGTATCTTACATAAAACTGAGAGTATTCTCCAGTGTGCTGAAGTAAAGTGGAAACTTGTCCCCATCTCTCTATCTCATGGCTTGATGTGAATGTAATAATGGCTTGTTGCTGTTCCTCCAGTTGCTAAAGCATATAATGAATGAATTCCACCTAGATACTATGGGGCATATTTACTAAGTGCAGGTTTTTAGAAGTAGAGATGTTGCCCCTAGCAACCAATCAGATTGAAAGCTATTATCTTCTAGAATGTGCTAGATACATTTTAAGTAGAATCTGATTGGTTGCTATGGGCAACATCCCCATTTCTAAAACCCCACACTTTATTAAATATACCCCTACCTTTTGCTTCAATTGTTTGCATGGCAAATTACACTGTTCTTGCAGATTCTGCAATCTTCTACATACAATTGCTGAATGCTGAAAATGGGCAGAAAATTTTTGGGCCACAGACAGCAAATCCTGCACAGACCTGTAATTTTTTAAGATATTCTGAACCACCAGGTTTATTGTGTGCGTAACAGATGGTACTTGTTGAAATGACCCAGTTGTGAAGCTTGTAGAATGTTACTTGTGTTATTGGAAATGGCAAATCCTGAGGAGATTCTTAGCTATGAAATCCCTGAATTTTTCCAACAGGTTGACACCGGTATGCCTCTTAATGAAGCCGGGGATACAGAGAGTAGCCTGCTTGTGAATGAGCTGGTGATGTGTGTTAGATACAGGGGATGCTACTGAAGGCAATACACCCACCCTATTACTGTCACAGTCATGTAATCTTTAGTTTGACTAGTGCTGCTTGTCGAAATACCTGTAGTTAAGTGGATGGTTGGTACAATGGCATTTTCTAGACAAAGAATAATAATTTTTTTTAGGTGAAGAATTGCTGCTCTGATAAAAATGGAATCGAAATGCAATTTGGTAGTGTAGACACATGACCTGAAATAATCATCTACCAGATACATTGATGGCAGATATTAGACACATATCTAATGCTAACATAGCCGCCATGGCTTCAGTGATCCATTGTGCAATAGGACGGTGGCTGTCATACTTAGTTCCTCTTGCAAATCATTGTTTCACATTAAGTTGTTGTTTGAAACTACTAGTCTTCTTGGTCCCCTTCTGTGATGTAGATTCAACCCCAGCAGCAGCAGCCGTAGAATGCAAGGATACTTTTTGGAAATTCTGGATAGGGAAGAAGTCAGTTTTCCTTTGCAAATTGGATGCAGGAGGGATACTCCTATCATTAATGAGGAGATTGATGATGAAGGTGTTGGCAGTATAGATTGCATGTGCTGGGATCTATCAAAGCTGCAGGTAGCTGATGCTAGACTGCTTGCTATTATTTTACATGATTTTTGAGATTTTCATAAATAATTTGCATGAACCTGCTGCAAATTACTTAACAGAAAGAAGGGGGTAAATTTACTAAGATTCGTGTTTGTGCGAGCTTGGGTGAGTTTGCAAACTCATGCGAGTTTAGCCTGTTTTTCAAACTCGCAAATTTACTAAGACCAAATAAGTGTGAGTTTGGAGGTGAGTTTTCTGTTTTCACTGTTGAAACTCATGTGAGTTTGCAAACTCAACTAAACTCACCATCGGCCAAACTAGGAAGTACTTTACATGGAAATTATGCAACTCACAAATTTATTAAGAATCGAGTTTACAATCTCTGGTGAGTTTGTAACAAACTCACTGTAAAATTGAGGTTTCAAATAGACCACCTCCTGAGCTGCGAGGTTGGCAGAAACATACACAGATCAGTGTGATTTGTGTATGTTTCTGCCTGGTGTTTTTTATTTATTTTTTTATATTAAAAAATTACGTAGGGTCCCCTCCCAAATGTATAACCGGCCACGGACTTGTCAGCCAGTCTGCAGCCAGTTACTAAAATTACAGGGAACAAAACGAGTAGGGTTCCATCGTAATTTATGAACCAGCACCTGGCTGCAGAGCCAGTCTTGGTTTTAATTATAAGGGGATAAAAAATGCGTAGGGGTCCCCCTATATTTAAAACCAGCAGCAGACCAACCTGACCGGGGTGTAATGCCACAGCCCGGAGACTCTTTCACCGGGGCTCCATGGCCAAAGCATTACATCCCCAAGCCGGTCAGGCCAAGCTGGGGATCTCAGGGGTTCCCCCCCAAAATCCCAGGCTTGGTCTGAAGCCTGAGGCTCTTCCCCACACCCCTGGGCTGTGGGTATGGGGGTAATAAAGGGTTAAATAGTAGTAAACTATTGTAATTTACAGTGGGCCTACATGTGCCAGCATGCCTGCCCTTTGGCACTTGTGGAACTACAAATGCCAGCAGACGGGTGACACCTGTACCCCCACTGTAAAATAAATAGTTAAAAAAGTACAGTACAAGTAAAACTTTATTGCATGCATACACCTACCACTCACACATACTTACCTACTGCCAGGTGATCACTTCCCCTTCTCCAATGTAGAAATCCATAAAGAGTACCTGCAAGAAAGATCCTATACTTACTTCTTCCATCGTGCTGGTATCCGTAGCATTCCGGGGGGTCTTGGCAACCATTTACTAAGGTTAGCGCTATATGTGTGTGACCACATACAGCGCTAACCTGCTCCTGACTGATCAGTGAGTCAGGAGCCAGCAGTCAGAGTGGCCACTGATTGGCTCCGGCTTCTCACTCACTGACCAGCCCACATGGGAACTGTCAGAAGCCGGAGCCAATCAGCACCCGCTCTACAGTTAGGACACCATCAAAACGCTATTAGGACAAAGGGTTGTAGTAGTAGTAGGTAGATGTTGTAGGTGCCTGGAAAGGGTGACTGCAGACATCTTTGTTAGTGTGTGTTTGTCAGATACACTAGCTGCAGCCGCAATCCAGAGCACTGTACTGTAAACAGGCTACTGTGTGTTTGTTAGACACTAGTAGCACTAGCTGAAATCCAATGCTGTTAAAGACAAAGTTGCACATGTGGCCACACCTCCCGCAATTAGGCCATGCCCCCTCTTCACCTGGGCCCAGCAGGGCTCTCTATGCCCCTGCATATACATGGTTAAGCACATGGTTATACAAATGGATCAAGACCGTAACAGTAACTCAAAGTCTTAAATCCAAAGTTGCACACTGGCCCAAATCATTACCACCAACAGGACCGGCGCTACCATTAGGCAGCTTTAGGCAGCTGCCTAAGGGCACTGGCACCTTAAGGGCGGCATTCACTGAGTCTCCCTAACAACAAAATGAAGCTTGCTTTATTTCTCAGCACCCTTTGCCATCACCGAGTCGGAAGGATCAGCAGCTCCCAGCATTTCAGTGCACTTCGCACACTGCTGCTAAAGTTGGAAAACAGCAGCCTGAATGCTGGAGGCTCCCTGCAGAGTCCTGTGCTTATGGAGCAGCCAGATAGCTCCTGACATTTTCCTAATCTCACAGGCTTGCTCCAGAGCAGGGGTGGGCTGGGCCGGCAGAAGGGTGCCAGATGCCTCCTGGGCCGGTACCATTTCCAGTGCCTTGGGCTGGCCCGTGCACCTGGAGGCAGAGTAACATCATGCACAGTCTATTACAAGAGATAGAGAGCGAGGACGGACCCATTAAGTTCCAACTTCCTACTGTACAAGTACAATGCACACACGTAGCTCCGCCCCTGTGTATGCCTCTCTGCTGCCTATAGGCAAAATTTGGGACTAGAGAAAAGAGACTTTAGCAGATTTGTGGTAGCGGACCCCTCTTGACTCTTGCGCTGAGTTCAGCTTCAATTCTACAGCTTTTCCTCTTCAGGTGCCAGTGCTGCCCCTGCTGTCACTCACAGTAAGGTCCTCCTTCCTTCACCTCTGGAAGTGTCTGAGGAGCTCAGATGGATCGGTAAGTGTAGCACTTATATAAGGGAACTAAAGGGGTGGCATATAGGGAAAGAGGGGGGAGCTGATGGTAGACGGGGGTGTGTTGGGTATAGCATGATTGGGGGTTGAGTGAGTATCACTTTGAAGAACATACAACTGGTGGGAGAGATGAGGGGGGTTGGTGCACATTAAAAACATGCTGTTGGGGGCTACAGCAAAATGTAGTTGTGTCTGGTAAGGGGGTCTGGTAATTATTGATAGTATGATATTAAACAGATGGGAAGGGGGGCTACTACACAAAAAAATCATGAGGGGGATGATATGTCTGTCTGTGCCCCCTCCATACGGTATCTCTATGTGGCTCCTCCATGTCTCTGTGCTCCCTCCATGTCTCTATGTGACTCCTCCATGCCTGTCACTGCTCCCTCTATGTCTGTATATGATGTGCCCCCTCCATGTCTATCTGTGCCCCCTCCATGTCTCTATGTGACTCCTACATGTCTGTCTATGCCCCCTCCATGTCTATCTGTGCCCCCTCCACGTCTATCTGTGCCCCCTCCATGTCTCTATGTGACTCCTCCATGTCTTTCTGTGCCCCCTCCATGTCTCTATGTGACTCCTCCATGCCTGTCTGTGCTCCCTCTATGTCTGTATATGATGTGCCCCCTCCATGTCTCTATGTGACTCCTACATGTCTGTCTGTGACCCCTCTATGTCTCTATGTGACACTTCCATGTCTTTCTGTGCCCCCTCCATGTCTCTAAGTGCCCCCTCCATGTCTCTATGTGACTCCTCCATGCCTGTTTGTGCCCCCTCTATGTCTGTATATGATGTGCCCCCTCCATGTCTCTATGTGACTCCTACATGTCTGTCTGTGACCCTCTATGTCTCTATGTGACACTTCCATGTCTTTCTGTGCCCCCTCCATGTCTCTATGTGACTCCTCCATGTCTGTCTGTGCCCCCTCCATGTCTCTATGTGACTCCTCCATGTCTTTCTGTGCCCCCTCCATGTCTCTATGTGACTCCTCCATGTCTTTCTGTGCCCCCTCCATGTCTCTATGTGACTCCTGCGTGTCTTTCTGTGCCCCCTCTATGTGACTCCTCCATGCCTGTCACTGCTCCCTCTGTCTGTGTATGATGTGCCCCCTCCATGTCTGTCTGTGCCCCCTCCATGTCTGTCTGTGCCCCCTCCATGTCTCTATGTGACTCCTCCATGTCTTTCTGTGCCCCCTCCATGTCTCTATGTGACTCCTCCATGCCTGTCACTGCTCCCTCTATGTCTGTATATGATGTGCCCCCTCCATGTCTGTCTGTGCCCCTTCCATGTCTATCTGTGCCCCCTCCATGTCTATCTGTGTCCCCTCCAGGTCTCTATGTGACTCTTCCATGTCTATCTGTGCCCCCTCCAGGTCTCTATGTGACTCCCCCATGCATGTTTCTGCTCCTCTATGTCTGTATGTGATGTGCCCCCTCCATGTCTGTCTGTGCCCCCTCCATGTCTCTATGTGGCTCCTACATGTCTTTCTGTGCCCCCTCCATGTCTATCTGTGCCCCCTCCATGTCTCTATGTGACTCCTCCATGTCTTTCTGTGCCCCCTCTATGTGACTTCTCCATGCCTGTCTCTGCTCCCTCTATGTCTGTATGTGATGTGTCCCCTCCATGTCTCTATGTAACTCCTCCATGTCTCTATGTGACTCCTCCATGTCTATCTGTGCCCCCTCCATGTCTCTATGTGACTCCTCCATGTCTATCTGTGCCCCCTCCATGTCTCTATGTGACTCCTCCATGTCTATCTGTGCCCCCTCCATGTCTCTATGTGGCTCCTACATGTCTTTCTGTGCCCCCTCCATGATCCCCTACAGATCTGTCTGTTTCTGTGCCTGCAATTAGTCTCATCAGGTAGCACCTCCCATTATATATAGAGTCAGGCTGTGCAGTCCAGAAATCTTTCCCATATCCCCCTCCATGTCTATCTGTGCCCCCTCCATGTCTCTCTTTTTAAATGTTACTATTAATAATATGCTCCAGACAATCATCCCTCCCCCCCCCTCCTTCTGATATTTTTTTGGTTTATTTATTCTCACAGTTATCTAGCTGCTATGGACTCTCCATAGATTAATTCTGTAGCTGGCAACGTTACTAAGGGGGAGAGTTGAGAGGGAAGAGGGGAGGTGCTAGGCTTAAGCTATGCCTAGGGGGCTAAGAAACCTTGCACCAGCTCTGACCACCAAGGTGGCATACAGCAATTCTCGGGACTCCAAAATATCTCACTGTCTTCATCAAACAACCTCCAACAAATAACGAGTGGAGAAGAGCTCTGAGAAGCAGGTATGATGAGACTTGGAAAAAGTAAATGGGTTTTACTTGGTCAGAGGGCCTGATTCAGAGACGGACGCAAATGCAATCACAACTGCGTTTTCATACGCATTGCAGCTGCAAAAATATGCAAATGTCAGCAAAGTTCTCCTGAGCATAAAAACGCCCACTGCTGCCTTCTCACCTGGGTGCCTTCACACCTACATAAACATTGGTAACATCGAAGCACATCGGCGGCCATCTCACCCGTGCCGCAGCCTTGGGTGCTCTTCTGACATGCAAAGCTGTATATACAATCGCAGTGGCTAATTTATGGACGCCCATGTAACAGCGTTTAAACGGACAGGCACGTCTGCGTTTTTGTGACTACTCCCCAATACCACCCCCAAACGCTGGCAGTCTGTCATTTATTTAGCAATGGATTCCTCTGTACATGCGTGATCGCTATGCGATCGCAGTGCACGCGCAGTGTGGTGCATACGCATGTGCAATGGCAAACAATCGCTGAATTTGAGTGAAAATTGCATTAGCGTCCATCTCTGAATCAGGCCCAGAGGGTGAGAAAGGGATCTGCACACTTCTTTTACTTCAATTAAATCTGCACTATTGCAACACAAGCTTGGTGCCATGCACTATTGCAACACAAGCTTGGTGCCATGGCTAGCGTGGTCGGAGCAGTTAGAGCTTGTGTTCCGGATGCCGGCTCCGTCAGGGGTGCCAACTATGGAGCATCAGCTGCAATTTAGAAAAACTTTAGCTTGAGCGCTGGAACCATCAGCAACAAACAGTGCAAGTGTGACAGAGGTACTGACAGAATGGTGACCCCTTCAGCATACTGTATATACCTCATGCGCTGGGTGGAGCAGGGGTGGTGTCACAGGTAGCAGCTGGACTGGTGTCTGGAGAGGAGAATAGAATGGACAGGATCAATGTCCATACTGTGCAGCAGCTTAGGCTGGCTGGCAGGAGACAGCAGGACCCCAGGAGAATTGCGTGTAGCACCTGGTGGCCCTCCGGCTGGCAGGACTGCCTTTGTGTGCCCAGAAAAACGAGACCATAGTAAGTGCCTGTAGTGGGCATCTGATCCCCTTGCAAGGGGTACATGGGGATTGGGGATGTAGTGCTAGCACAGTGGGGGTGGACTGGTGTGAGTGTGCCCAGTAAAGGAGGGGTGTCTGTTCAGTAGGTATATCACAATGGATGGTAGGGTAGGCTGCAGCACATTCATGGGGAAGTGTGCTTGACACACGTCTGCACAATAAAATATGAGTGTGCCCAGTTGTGAGTAGGTGGTAAGTGTGCCCGGTTTGAGGAGGAAATAAGTGTGCACAGAAAGGGAGTGTTAAGTGTGTCCAGTGGGTGGGAGGCAAGGGTACCCAGTAAGGGGGGAGTTTGAATTTGACAACCAGACTGTTCACTATAGTTGTATAAATTCTATCCTACCTGCACACTTTTAATTCCTACTTTTAATAGTCACACCCACTGGAGACTGATGGGGAGGGGGCGTGGCTCTATGCCAGTGGTCAGGGAACAGGGGTAAATTACCCCACATGGGGTAAAAAGTTAATTCCTGGGGGTAATGCACGGACAGCCGGGCATGCATATGAATCATTCTAAAATATAGAATGATTCATATGCATGCCCGGCTGTGCCGCAGGGAGGCTCTAAGCCAGATGCCCGCTGAGATGTTACTACCAGCGGGCACCCGGCTCCTTCCCTGCTGCGCCGCGTTAGCCGGAGGCTGGAATTCTCTTCTGAACTCCAGCTCTCTCCATGCGCACTATGGGAGAGACGTCATAACGTCTCTCCCATAGTTCCGAGGAGCAGCCGGGCGGACAGAACGGCGGCGGATGCAGGAGTGGGGATTAAGGTAAGTGTTTTTTTTTGTACAAGCGGTACTACAGGGGCATTATATGGGGGCACTACTACAGGGGCACTACTACAGGGGCATTTTATGGGGCCACTACTACAGGGGCATAACTATGGGAGCACTACTACAGGGGCATAACTATGGGGCACTACTACAGGGGCATAACTATGGGGGCACTACTATATGATTTTCTTCCTTTCAAATCAAGGGGGTAATGTCAGCGTATCTAAATATATTTTGGGGTAAAAGGTAAAAAAGTTCCCTGACCCCTGCTCTATGCTATACCTCTGGCTATGGCTTGGAATTGAGGCCATATGCAGTTCCTTGTTTGTTCCATCATCACCTTCTCCTTGGGGCAGCACAGACGGTGTAATGGTTAGCATTACAGCACTGAGATTGTGGGTTCCAGTCCCACCACAGCCCCTACTGTGTGGAGTTTGTATATTCTCCCTGTGCTTGCGTTGGATTCCCCCGGGTGCTCCGGTTTCCTTCCACACTCCAAAAATATACTGGTAGGTTAATTGGCTCCCAAAAACTTTACCTTAGTGTGTATATGTGTGCATGTGGTAAGGAGTATAGATTGTAAGCTCCACTGGGGCAGGGACTGATGTGAAAGGCCAAATATTATCTGTAAAGCGCTAAGGAATATGTGTGTGCTATATAAATAACTGGTAATAAATAAATAATAATAAATAAATACCAGTAAGGGGACAATATGGAAATGTAGCTATCTCCCAGTGGGCTAATTTCATGCAGTTCAGCATACCTCCTCTAGTCCTGGAGGTACAAACTAGGGGTGTGTACTGGCCACTTTTCGTTGTTTGGTTTTGGATCTGGATCTTTCTTTGTATTTTGGATCTGGATTGGTTTTGCCAAAACCACCCTTCCCTGTTTTGGGTTCTGGGTTTTATGTTTTGGATCTGTATTTTTTTTTAAAAAAAGCATAAAAACAGCTAAAATCACAGAATTTGTGGGGTTTTCTGCTCCTATGCTATTATTAACCTCAATAACATTAATTTACATTAATTTCCAGTCTATTCTGAACACCTCACACCTCACAATATTGTTTTGAGGCCAAAAGGTTGCACCGTTAGCTGGATGACTATGCTAAGCGACAAACACGTGGCCCATCTAGGCGTGACACTGCAGTGGCAGACAGGATGGCAGTTTGAAAAACTAGGCCTCAAACAGAACATAATGCAAAGAAATAAAAGAATTGCAAGATGGAATTGTCCTTGGGCCCTCCCACCCACCCTTATGTTGTATAAACAGGACATGCACACTTTAACAAACCAATCATTTCAGCGCCAGGGTCTGCCACACGACTGTGGCTGAAATGATTGGTTCGTTTGGGCCCCCACAAAACAAGCTGGCAATTAATCTGTCCCTCCACAAACTGGCTCTATGGAGGCAAGATGTCGTCCTCATCCTCCTCATCCACCAATTCCTCACCCTCTTCAGTGTTGTGTACATCCTCATCCTCTTAGAGTATTAATTAGTCCCCGCTGGAATCCACCACCACAGGTCCCTCTGTAAGTTCTGGAGGCTGATCTCCCTGGAAGAGTTGATAATTCATTTTTATGAACATCATCTTCTCCACATTTTGTGGAAGCAACCTCCTACGCCTTTCGCTGACAAGGTTCCCGGCTGCACTAAACATTCTTTTGGAGTACACACTGGAGGGGGGGCAATTCAGGTAAAATAGAGCCAGTTTGTAAAGGGGCCTCCAAATTGCCTCTTTTTCCTGCCAGTACAGGTACAGACTGTCTGACATGCCTACTTGGATGCTGTCACCGATGTATTCCCCCACCATTCAGTCAATGGTGATAGTATCATATGTAGTGACAGTAGACATGTCAGAAATTGTTACCAGGTCCTTCAGTCCGGACCATATGTCCAAACTTGGTCCTGCCTGCCCTGCATCACCGCCAGCGGGTTGCTTAGGATACCTAAGTTGTTTCCTGGCAGCCCCAGTTGCGGGAGAAAATGAAGGAGCTGTTGACGTGTCACGTTCCGCTTCAGCTGAGAGTGTTTTCACCAGCAGGTCTTTGCACCTCTGCAGGCTTGTGTCAGCCGGAAAGAGAGACACCACATAGGCTTTAAACCTAGGATCGAGCATGGTGGCCAAAATGTAGTGGTCTGATTTCAACAGATTGACCACCCTGGAATCCTGGCAAAGCGAATGAAGGGCTTCATCTTCAAGTCCCACATGCAGAGCGGAATCGCTCCATCTTAGCTCCTCCTTCACTTCCTCCAGCTGCTTCTGCAAAAGCCTGATGAGGGGAATGACCTGGCAGTGTCTGAACTGACTTCACGTGTGGTATGTTCGAAGGGCTGGAGAACCTTGCACAACACGGAAATCATTCTCCACTGTGCTTGAGTCAGGTGCATAACCCCTCCTTTGCCTATGTCATAGGTGGATGTATAGGCTTGAATGGCCTTTTGCTGCTCCTCCATCCTCTGAAGCATATAGAGGGTTGAGTTCCACCATGTCACAACCTCTTGCTTCAGGTGATGACGAGGCAAGTTCAAGAGTGTTTGCTGGCACTCCAGTCTTCGGCACGCAGTCGCTGAATGGCGAAAGTGGCCAGAAATTTTTTGGGCCACCCAAAGCATCTCCAGCACGCCCCTGTCACTTTTCAGAAAATTCTGCACCACCAAATTTATTGTGTGAGCAAGACATGGGACGTGCTGGAATTTGCCCAGATGTAATGCCCGCACAATATTGGTGGCGGTCAGATATCACAAATCCCCAGGAGAGTCTAAATGGGGTAAGCCACTGGGCGGTGATTTATCTTAGTTTCTCTAAGAGGTTGTCGGCGGTGTGCCTCATACTGAAACCGGTGATACACAGCGTAGCCTGCCTTGGAATGAGCTGGCATTTCTGAGATGCTGCTTCTGGTGACGCTGCTGATGTTGCTGCATAAGGTGTTACATCTACCCAGTGGGCTGTCACAGTCATATAGACCTTAGTCTGCCCTGTTCCACTTGTCCACATGTCCGTGGTTAAGTGGACACTAGGTACAACCGCATTTTTAAGGACACTGAGGACACTTTTTCTGACATTTCTGTACAGTCTTGGTATCGCCTGCCTAGTGAAGTGGAATCTAGATGGGATTTGGAATCGGGGACACACTACCTCCATCAATTGTCTAAATCCCACTGCACTAATGGCGGATACCCGATGCACGTCTAACACCAACATAGCAGTCAAGGCCTCGGTTATACATTTTGCTTCAGGATGACTGCTGTCATACTTCATCCTCCTCGCTAAGGACTGTTGGAGGGTCAATTGTTTAGTAAAAATAGTGGTGTTCCTACTTCCTCTCTGGTAGGATGAATGACTCCCAGCAGCAACAGCAGCAGCGGCAGCTGTAGGTGTAGCAATGCTGGATCCTCCGGAGGAATCCCGGATAGGAGAGTCAGTCATGCCAGTGACATGGCCTGCAGGACTACTTCCGATCCTGACTGAGGAGGAAATTGATGAGGAGGGAGTTGACGGTGTGGTTTGCAGGTGCTTGGATACAACAGGACAAAGGGATTTAGGTGTCCCTGGACTGCCTGTGGTCTTAGCCAAAGTTTCTGAACTTGACAGTAACTTTTTATGAACGCGCTGCAGGTGACGTATAAGGGAGGATGTTCCTAGGTGGTTAACATCCCTGCCCCTACTTATATCACCTTTACATATGGTACATATGGCAAGACAGTTATTGTCCGGATTTGGATAGAAATATTGCCAGACCAAAGAGGTGGAATGTTTGGTCTTCTGCCCAGGCATGACCGTCATGGGCTTTTTCATCCCACGGACAACAACTGTCTCCCCGGAGCCTGATTTAAACAAACCACATCACCATCAGAATCCTCCTGGCCAACTTCCTCCTCAGCGCCAGCTAAACCAGTATCCTCATCCTGTTGCACTTCAACAGTGAAATCTTCAATTTGCATATCAGCAAGTGGACTGTGGGTGCTCCTTCCAGCACTTGCAGAGGGCTTGCAAATGGTGGAAAGAGCCACCTCTTCCCGTCCAGTGCTGGGAAGGTCAGGCACCGCAACCGCCACCACACTTGGACTCTCCTTGGGGATTTGTGATATATTCGCTGTGCTTTTGCCAGCTTAACTCATTTGATTTTTGTAGCGGGAGGAGGGCTTCCATCGTCACGTGAAGCTGAACCACTAGTCATGAACATAGGGAAAGAATTTAGCCGTTCCTTGCCACTTCATGTCGTAAATGGTATATTGGCAAGTTATGTTTCTCCTCAGATGATTTAAATGTTTTTTTGTAAGGTAATTTTCCTGGACTTTGTCATTTGGGATTTTATATGCCCTCTACTATGACATTGGGCATCGACCTTGGCAGACAACGTTGATGACATTTTATTGTCTATGTCAGGACTTGTGGCAGCAGCTTCAGCACTAGGAGGAAGTGGTTCTTGATCTTTCCCTATTTTATTTTTAGGGCACAAAGTTTGGTCCACCATTTATGTTATAGTTATATATACGTGCAGCTAAGGTGCACACAAACACAGAAAAGAAGAATTTTAAATTTATTTTGGAGTGCACTTTGGGGGTTACACCATCCTTTACCAGACATATGACACAGGCGCAAGCTTGGCGCTGCTCCTTTGTTGATGGACGTGCGGGTACAGTGCACACAATTCACAACACAGAAAAAATATTTATTTTTTTCGCACTTGGGGGGAGCACCCCTGATGGACAGAGCACCCCCTGGATAACACTACAGCACCCCTTTAGGACTGGGACACTGCACAGGACATTGAAGTGGACACAGCCCCTATGGACAAATGACTGCACAACACAGTCCAGCCAGCCCCTATGGACTTTGAAGTAGTGGACACAGCCCCTATGGACAACAGCAGCACAGCACAGCACAACACTACACTGCACTACACTACACTACACAGCCCAGCCAGCCCTAACTCCCACCCTCCCTCTTCACTGTCCACAGCCGAGTGAGAAAATGGCGCCGACGTGGGTACCTTATATAGGATCCAAAACCCGCGAGACCCGGAAGGCGGGATGATGACGTTTTGCCCCGATTTCAGATCCGAGTCAGGTGGGAAAAGTCGAGCCTGACTCGGATCGGCCTCGGATCGGGGGGGCTCGGGGGGGTTCAGATTTCAGAAATCCGAACCCGCTCACCCCTAATTCAAATAATGCACTTTGTTTTTGCCATAGTTTCACACATGCAAAAATCAAACATGCTCTCTCTATATATAATATAAACACATATATTATATATATTTATGAACACATATATTTTTAAAAGGTTCTTCTTGATAAAAGTCGCCAGAATGAAACGTTGAACTTTGACCTATCTGAGATGTGAGTCTTCTTTACAACAGTCCTGTGAGTGCCGCTGTTACTTGTGTATATTTTTGGCTATTTTAACCATTTGATGGCACCCGGGCAAGTATTTCAATATTGTGGAGTGCCAGCTTTTCTTGTATTTTATATATGTATAGATATACATAAAAATACATACATTATATATATAATATATACATATGTATATGTACATATATATATATATATATATATATATACACACATATATATATATACACACACACATATATATATATACACACACACATATAGATATATGCACACACAGTGTAGTTATATATATACATATATATATAAATATACATACACAGTGTGTATTTATGTATATATATATATATATATATATATATGCACAGTATTTAAATACAGTTTTATGTAGTATACATATGTGTATATATATATATATATATATATATAATATATATACATACACACATATATATATATATGTATATATATATACACACACACATATAATATATATATATATATATATATATATACACAGCGTATGCACATATAGAAAGTATAAATATGTGTATATATTTTAAATATTTGGAGTATACTGAAAATATGTATTTATACATAATTAATAAACTTTATAACTAACTCTGCTCGCCCTGCATTATGTATAAAATGTATACTACTATGCACGGCAGCAGCCAGGCAGCCTGGCCAGCAGGACAGACATGCTGCTTACCTCAGGACTATACTGCTGCCAGGCCACCTTCACGCGGAGCTGCTGTGCCTGCTGAAAATAGCCAGTGCCGGGCTGCTTCAGGCTTTTGATGTGGTGGTGGCGGGTGGCATCTATGTGATGTCACACGCAGTGCATCACATGGTGCGGAGGTGGCGGCACCACCGCCGAGTCACTGTGAGTTAGTGGCGCTTGGAGGGCAACTAAAGCCCTCTATGTGCCGCCATCATGTTTTTGCTTTCGGCTTTTGAGCCACCGGTGCCGCAGGTGGGGGAATGGGGGTGTGTGGCTGGGGGCCGGGGCCTCAGACAGCCTCTGGCAGGCTGTAGAAGGGGGGGGGAATCCTGTTTAGCGCTCACAGCACAAATCTTTCTGTGTAGGCCTATTGTGATGGTGGGCCTGGAGCTGTAGCTCCATCAGCCCCATTATTAATCCGGCCCTGCTTCATGGGGTGCGGCGGGGAACATGCAGAGGTGCCACAGGTTGGTGGCCCAGGACCAAATCATATTATTTATGGTCAATGTGATAGACAAAACCAGTGCTGGTGGCTGCCAATCACAAAATATGTGTACAAACAGAAGCACCACATTGTTCTCCACCACATATCTGAAAGATGAAGGATGACAGAAAAGCACAATATACTTACCTTAATGTTTTTTTCTGAAATTCTCAATAAAAACTTGTGGCCTAGGGTGCAGCGAAATCATACTGTTACTCTATGGGGTGCTGTGATTCAAAGAAGTTTGGGAACCACTAGATTATCTGATAATTATTTGGATAATATATAACCTGTTGCAGGGTTTTTTTTATTTTACAAATATGTGTATTACATAATTTACTTGTGTTTAGCTTGTTTCATAAAAACACTAAATAAAATTCTCTTTGAAGACTCAATTAAACAAGCTAAATTCCTCTATTATGTGTTTAAAGGGCTTAAAAAGGAGAGTAAAGTTTGTTTTATCAACGGCTCTACCACTGAATTAAACAGGTCTTAACATTTGACCTTGCTGGGCAAAACAAACCTGTTATTACCAAGGAAAACTAAGCAAGCCTAGCTAATTAACTGATCCTGGACTGGCTTTTTCTTACATGACTGAACTCCAGGAATGCATTGCTTTGCTGCCTTTCACAGACCGGAGGTATTTCAGACCTCCCATGATAGAAAACTGTGATTTGCTTTACCACTCTCATCTAAGCAACCTTGTATGAGATTTTTATTTTTACCAAGACCAGCCCCAGGTCTACTCGCACCCTGTGCAACAAGTTTTGGTGCCCCCCCCCCCCCCCCCAATCTAACTATGGGCCTGTTCATTACATATCGCTATTGCGATCGCAGCTGTGATTACGCATGCAGTTCTGCTGCGAAAATATGCTAATGTTTGCAACTGCTCAGCCAGCATAAAGACGCCCACTACCACTTTCTCCCACGTAATACCTCGCAGTCCTGCGTATAAATCGGTAACACCAAGTAACATCGGTACCTCACGCAGAATTACAACAGCTCTGACCTGGCTCAGTAATTGCAAGTCTCGTTGCACGCAATGAGTACTCAAGCTGCATATGCCGTCGCAGTGGCTAATTTATGCATGCCCAGGAAACGGCATTCAGGCAGGCACTCCTGCATTTCTAATACCACTCCTCCGTCACTACCCCCAAAACTCACTCTGTGATGGCTTTGTATCTGCGTACGTGATCAAGGTGAGATCGCAATGCTGACCTGCGCACATGCACTGTGGTGCATACACATGCGAAGTACGCACCATCTGCCGATCTGCGTATGCTGTTACAATTGCAATCAATGATGAATTAGGCCCTATGTGCATAATAAACACTATTAACCATAAAAAATAAGCACCCAACATGAAAAAACACACACACATTAGCCCCCCACAGGAAAATAAGACACACATTGCCCTCCCCACAAAAAAAAGTACATTAGCCCCAAAGAAGACATATACTTAGTTTACTTACCTCACAGGGCTGCTTATTGCCTCACTCATAGATCTGATGGATGACAGGGTTGTAGATGCAGCTGCTTAAAACTTCCCATTGATGAGGGGAACATAAGGGAGGAAGAGAAGTTCCTTCAGGGCACCAGCAGGCAACAGGCTGTCTGCACACCTCCCTTGGTTCTTTGCCCTCTCGGCTGAGTGACCTCCATGATGTCATGCAGCTGAAACTAAGATGGGATGCTGCCGCGTCTGAGCAGTAAGATGAGCCCATTATGGCCAGGGCCAGAAGTCCAGCGGTCGTAGTGTGACCCTTATGGTGTGGAGCCCCCGTGCAGCCGCTTTACTCAAATGAGCCTGAAGTGGGCCCTGACTTTTACATAATTTTTTATTTTGTTTTTATTACAGGTGTTAAACATATGCAATAAAAGTAATTTAAGGACATACAAGTAGCCCCTTGCATTGCATATGTAAATGCACCAGACAGCATGGCTGGTTTAATGAATAGCATTGCTGCCTCACAGCGCTGAGGTCTTTAGTTCAATTCCTACCACCGTGGAGTTTAGATATTCTCCCTGTGCTTGCTTGGGATTCCACCAGGTACTCTGTTTTCCTCCCACACTTCAAAATATAATGGAAGGTTAATTGGCTTCCAACAAAAAATTAACCCTAGTGTGTACTGTATGTGTATGAATGTGGAAGGAGAATATAGATTATAAGCTCCACTGGGGCAGACACAGAGGTTAATGCCTAAATATTTTCTGTAAAGCACTGCAGAATTTGTGTACGCCAGTGGTTCCCAAACTTTCTCTGTCCTTGGCACCTTTATTGTCTCAGAATTTTTTGTGGCACCCCTAAGCCAAGGTGAAGATTAAATTAGCATTGAGGTTTTGTTGGAACTTATCATACTAATGTAAGTTATGTAACCCTTGCAAAAGTAAGCAAGGTTCTCTTGCAATAATAACCTCTTATGTGTGCATAAGACATACACATACATACATATGAATACAGGCAGGATCACACATAGACATACACATACATACATACAAGCAGGGTCCCATATAGATAGATAGATAGATAGATAGATAGATAGATAGATAGATAGATAGATAGATAGATAGATAGACAGACACGCATACATACATACATACCGACAGGGTCATATACATACATACATACAGACATACATACATACATACATACATACATACAGACAGGGTCACACATAGACACATACATACATACATACATATATACAGTACATACGCACATACTGACAGATCACACAGACACATACAGGCAGGATCAAACAAACTGGTTTCAATAGAATATCAGGCGGTAGATATAGTTAATATACATTTAAAACAGATCTACGCTCAATTTGCTATATTGCTGCTCCTAGACAGTACTTATATATCGCTTCGCAACACAAAAATAGGAGATATACACCTTTCAGGAGCGCAACAGTTTTGAATGAAAATATACAATATATTTATAAAGCAGAAAAATTAAATATACATGTATACAAACAATATTCAATAGTTAATTAGAGAATGTGATCAGTAGACACTGGTTTTTCAAGTAATTAGTTTTTCTAATCACTCACTTTTAATATCGCTTGACACATAGTATAACAAAACAAAAAAAAATTACTAGAATTCGGTGTTTTAATAATTGTCTAAACTTTGTAATAGTCCTTTGTTATTAATAATGGTATTTTAAAGATTACAGCTGCAAAGTCCGCAGTGTATGCTTATAGATTGTAGTAGGTCTCAAACCTCCCCCCATGCTCACTTCAGCCCCTTGTTTGCATCTTTGTTACTTTCAGCACTTAGCACAGTGCTATCACGGACGAGGAGAGAACTCTCCTTAAGGAGGTAGATTTCAGCGTGTCTCCATCCTGGTCTTTCAGTAGCAGTGGGGCGTGTTGAGTATTAGCACAACAACCGGGAGAGAGCCCGAAGGTGGCTTAAGTATTTGAAAATCAGTGGTTTTAAAGCATCTGTCCAGCAAACACCGGGTCCTCCCCTTCCTTACACGTTTCTCCGCCTTGTGCGTTGGCGGTTTCTTCAAAGGTTCAAACAATGAATACCCTGCTATGTCATGGAAATATATTTATTTGACTTTTGTCCAATAGAAATCTTTCTTCCACAGCTGAATGTTAATCAACACCTGAAGGTAATTAGTCTTCACAATCAAACCTACTAAATATATTTGCAAGATATATGAGAGAGTAGATACTCCATTAAAACATATTCATACTGTATAAAAATATAAAACATAAAAAATATATATAAAAAGACATATAATAAGATTAATTCCCATACATAGATTTATACACAAAATGTAATAACAGGATGGCATCACATATATATTATTATTATTATCATTATATAGCAAGGGATGAATATACTCAATATTCTCATTCTGACCAAGTAACTGGATGGCTCAGGCAGCTAGTGCACTGGTATACTGAGCATATGGTCATGGGTTTGAATACTCTTTATCATATAAATTATTATTTATTATTTTGTGCATTTTTAATTCTATTTTTTTAAACATACAGATTTATATTAACATCATATGGCACCTACAGTAGAGCTTATAAAGTTCTACCCAAGTACATAAGAAACTTAGTTCTCATGCAATGAGTTATATACAAAATGTCATAATAGAATTTTTCACTGTCATTATCATTATAGACCAAGGGATAAATGTATCCAATCTTCCTATTAAGAGCAGGTGCCTATGTGCCACAGACAGCTAGTAAATGATGCACCAAGCACACAGTTGTGGGTTTGAATGCTCTTTAATATATAATTATTTTTTATATTTTATTTTATTTAATGCATATTTACTTCTATTTGTTTTCAAAAACATACATATTTGTATTAGTAATATATAATGCCTTTGTAGAGCTTATACATTTATATGTTTTATATATTACAAGAAAAGTAAAAATGAAAGTAAAAATCAAAATAATAATAATAAAAATAAACACTCCTATATTCTCATACACAAAAGAATATCCACACTCAATATTCAAATTTATATTGTATATTCAAATAGCCTTTTCTTCCACTGCACTTTAGGGTTAACATTTATATTTATCCTTAAAATAAGTTCTAATGAATTGTACATAGAATATATTACGCTATTTACAAAAGGAACTGTTCTAAACTAAATAGGTTATCACTAATACATAGAAAAAGAGAAAAAATTTTTTTAATTCAATAACTTTAGATGATCAATTTGAACTTCTCAACATCATATAAAGTAACAGACTGTTAGATGTTATTCATTTCTATTAACTCACTGAGTCCCATAGGGGTTAAAGTACCTAGTACCTGAATCCAATAATCCTCCCTATTACACAGTTTATTGAATCTGTCTCCACCTCGAGCTGTCGGTTTAACCCTTTTGATACCTTGTATTTTTAGAACACAACATCTCCATTATGTCTCTGTGTTACATGTTGTGACAAAGCATGTTTAGGATTTTTCTTTATAACATTTGTCTGTCTTCCAGGAACCTGATGTTTAGTGTTTTTGTGATTCTACCCACATACTGTATTACACAGCTACAGCTAATGAGATATACCACATAAGTGGTTTGACAGTTAATAAATTCATGATTGTTGAAACAGGATCCCAAAGAGCTAGAACTGAAAGATGGTGCCCTATTGATAAATGTACAGGTTATGCATTTTAACTTACCACAAGGGTAACTCCCCAATGGTACTGAGGAGGAACCTTCTTGTCCTATATCATAATACATCTTAACCATTTTATTTTTAAAATGGCTAGGTGCAAGATGTTCTTACATGCTTCAAGCTCTTTTAAAAATAATTTTTGGTTCAACTCTGATATGCAGAGCTAAGGTTTTGTCTAAGGACAGAATAGAGAAATTATTTTCGATAATCGTTAACCTCCCCCCCTGACTGGCCAATTATATCAGGGATTGGGTCAAACTTGTCAGCATTTGTAGATGTCTCCTTCAGCCCCATGTTACCACATCATACATTAGGGATACAACCCATTTGATTGGAGAAATCCAGTGGCAGGATCATTTTAATTTTTTGACCTGCGTTATAGAGTCATTATATGCAAATATTCCTCATGATAAGGGGGTGGTAGCTTTACAATATTTTTTTAACTAGATGAACACATAGATAGTAGGAGGGCACAATTTATTTTGAAATATGATTCAGTTTATGTTATCACACAATTATTTTACTTTCAATGAACAATATTATTTTACAAATACACGGTACCGCCATGGGCGGCAAGTTTGCCCCGAGATTTGTGAACTTATATATGGGACTTTTTGAAAATGATAAGATCTGGGGAGGTCCCTTTGAGGCAAGTTTGGCGCTCTATGGTTGGTACATTGATGATATTTTTATTATTTGGAAAGGTGAACCTGAGTCAGTAGAATCTTTTGTTACTTATCTTAATTCCAATACGTATGAGCTTAGTTTTACACATGATTTTCATTCTTCACAAATTTATTTTTTTGTATATTTCCTTAAATATTAAAAACAATGCCATTATCACCAGCACATTTAAGAAAGAAGCTAATTGCAATAATTTTCCTAATATTCCAAAAGGTCAGTATCTTAGATTGAAAAGAAATTGTACCTTGGATTCTCAGTTTATTGAACAAGCACAAGATCTAAGCATGGCTTTTCAGGATCAGGGGTATCCACCCGAGCTATTAGCTTCCCCTTTGTATGAAGTTAAGAAGAGAGAAAGGAGATCTTTATTACAAGGAAAAATGACTAAGTCAGAGCAGAATTAATGATGTGGAAAAAGTGTCCCTCTTTACATATCCAAATATAATTCTGCATCAGATGGAGTCAAGAAGATTATCAAAAATAATTTCTCTATTCTGTCCTTAGGCAAAACCATAGCTCTGCATATGAGAGTTGAACCAAAAATAATTTTAATAGAGCTTGGAACTTGAAAGTAGATCTTGCACCTAGCCATTTAAAAAATAAAATGGTAAAGATGTATTATGATATAGGACAAGAAGGTTCCTCCTCAGTACCATTGGGGAGTTACCCCTGTGGTAAGTTAAAATGCATAACCTGTAAGTTTATCAATAGAGCATCATCTTTCAGCGCTAACTCTTTGGGATCCTGTTTCAACAATCATGAAATTATTAACTGTCAAACCACTTATGTGGTATATCTCATTAGCTGTAGCTGTGGAATACAGTACATGGGTAGACACATGAGAGCACTAAACATCAGGTTCCTTGAACACTGACAAAATGTTATAAAGAAAAATCCCAAACATGGTTTGTCTCAACATGTAACACAGAGACATAATGGAGATGTTAGTGTTTATTTATTATTTATTTATTTATTTATTAACAGTTTCTTATATAGTGCCTCATATTCTGCTGCACTTTACAATTGGAAACATTAATAGAACAAAACTGGGTAATAACAGACAGATGTATAGGTAGGAAAGCCCTGTTCGCAAGCTTACAATCTATAGGTGTTCTAAAAATACATGGTATCGAAAGGGTTAAACTGACAGCTAGAGGTGGAGACAGATTCAATAAACTGTGTGAGAGGGAGGCTTATTGGATTCATGTACTGGGTACTTTCACCCAATGAGTTAAAAGAAATGAATAACATCTAAAAGTCTGCTACTTTATGTGATATGGATCATATAAAGTTATTGAATTAAAAACTTTCCTTTTTTCTATGTATTAGTGATAACCTTATTTGTTTAGAACAGTTCCTTTTGTAAATAGCATCATATATTATTTGTAAAATTCATTAGAACGTATGTTTATTTTTATTATTATTATTTAGATTTTTACTTTCATTTTTACTTTACTTGTAATATATAAAACATATAAATGTATAAGCTCTACAAAGGCATTATATATTGCTAATACAAATATGTATGTTTTTTTAAACAAATAAAATCAAATATGCATTAAATAAAATAAAAAATAATTTATATGATAAAGAAAATTCAAACTCATGACTGTGTGCTCGGTGAATCAATACCTAGCTGTCTGTGCCTCATAGGCACCTGGTCTGAAAAGGAAGATTGGATACATTTATCCCTTGGTCTATAATGATAATGATAAATTCTATTATGACATTTTGTATATAACTCATTGCATGATTTATTTATTTATTTATTACCAGTTAATTATATAGTGCACACATATTCCACAGCGCTTTACAGAGAATATTTGGCCATTCACATCAGTCCCTGCCCCCAGTGGAGCTTACAATCTATATTCCTACCACATGCTCGCACACATACTTAGGTTATTTTTTGTTAGGAGCCAATTAACCTACCTACTGTGAGAGGAAATTGGAGCACCTGGAGGAAACCCATGCAAGCACAGGGAGAATGTACAAACTCCACACAGTTAGGGCTGAAGTGGGAATTTAACCCACGACCTCAGTACTGTGAGGCAGTAATGCTAACCATTACACTGTCTGTGCTGCCCATAAATGGGATGAGAACTATGTTTCTTATATATTTCAACTAATACTAATAGAACAATGAAGCGCAATCTCAATATCAGATATTTATTAATATTCATATAAAATTGTATATTTATATAATAAAAATATATCACACACAATGGGAAAAATTGCCTCCCCTAGATGAATCCTAAATTAGAATCCAAATGGATATTAGTTAGACTAAACATAAAAATAAATGTTTTAAAATATGACAACTGAACTTAATTAACATATAAAATTCTGACACAAGAAAGATCAAATAATAAATCCAAATCCAAAAGAAGTCCGGAATTATTGAGGTAAGATGTTTGTTAATATCTGTAAATACAGATGAGTAAAGAAAACAGAATATCCGAAGTATAAACACCTTAGATAGTTTGTTGCAATGGACTGATAGATAGCGAGTATCTGTAAATAGTTTCAATGTAGCTAGCTCTTATTTGCAATTAGTTAGTATTGATATATGTATATGAGATTATGTTAAACAATGATTTAACGTCAATACCACTATATAAGAGTTTGGCAAATGAACAAACCCCGTGCAAGACAATTTAGGGGTGTTGATTGACATCTGTAACTCTTAATTATATGCAGCTGATTGCAATTGAGGTACTATTTAAACATGGGAAATTTTGAGCCACACATCTTTTCACTTCCTGATGAAGCCGCTGATCTCTATACAGGCGGAGAAACGCGTAGAAGAGTAGACGGCAGTAAGCATGTGAACACACTGTCCGTTGTTGTGCCGGCTCAGTCAGCCAGACATCCGTATTGCACATTGCCGCTGTGGAGAATACAGACATACAGGTGTCTGACACATTGCCGCCGTGGAGACTACAGGCGTGCAGGCCTTCGGAGGATAGAGGAGACAGACCCGGTACTTTGTGCAGGCTCAGTCCACCTGATACCCTCATTGGCCATTTGCTGCTGCAAAAAATACAAGTATACAAACCTCCTTATAACAGAGGGAGAAAAAAACGGTATTCGTTACAAAGGTGAGTGCACCACGTATTGTTAAATAACATACTTTTTCTGTATGGACTGATTTTGCAGTATCCTACCCTCCTGGAGGATTATGTCCATAATATATATGCATTGACTCATTATTGGATTGAAACAAATACAGCGCAAATAAGAGCTAGCTACATTGAAACTATTTACAGATACTCGCTATCTATCAGTCCATTGCAACAAACTATCTAAGGTGTTTATACTTCAGATATTCTGTTTTCTTTACTCATCCGTATTTACAGATATTAACAAACATCTTACCTCAATAATTCCGGACTTCTTTTGGATTTGGATTTATTATTTGATCTTTCTTGTGTCAGAATTTTATATGTTAATTAAGTTCAGTTGTCATATTTTAAAACATTTATTTTTATGTTTAGTCTAACTAATATCCATTTGGATTCTAAGTTAGGATTCATCTAGGGGAGGCAATTTTTCCCATTGTGTGTGATATATTTTTATTATATAAATATACAATTTTATATGAATATTAATAAATATCTGATATCGCGATTGCGCTTCATAGTTCTATTAGTATTAGTTGTTGTCCATATTGACAGGTAAAGTACAGCCTGTCGTGATATTTGAAGCTGCAGTCTGGTAGTCTTTTTTAAAAAAAAAAACAGCTGTGTGTTTCATTTTATATTAATTTCAGCGCTAGACTGCTTGTTTTGGTTTCTTATATATTTCGGTAGAACTTTATAAGCTCTACCGAAGGTACCATATGATGTTAATATTAATCTGGATGTTTAAAAAAAAAGAAATAGAATTAAATATGCACAAAATAATAAATATTAATTTTATATGATAAAGACATGACCATATGCTCAGCATACCACTGCACTAGCTGCCTGAGCCATCCAGTTACTTGGCCAGAATGAGAAGATTGTGTATATTCATCCCTTTCTATATTATCTATAATGATAATGATAATATATGTGATGCCATCCTGTTATTAAATTTTGTGTGTAAATCAATGTATGGGACTTAATCTTCTTATATGTCTTATTATATATATTTTTTGATGTTGTATATTTTTATATGAATATGTTTTAATGGGTGTATCTACTCTCTCTTATATACCTTGCAAATATATTTAGTAGGTATGATTGTGTATACACACACAAACCTTAGCGCTAACCAGCCAGAGACTAAAAAATAAATGCAGCAGTAAGTACAGAGGTGATTGCCAACCTCACTAAAGCAATAAAAAGAAAAAAATACTGCGCTCTGATAATACTGCTGGGACAAGGAACAACACAACCCCGTAATCTGTCAATAAACCATTTAATTGTCTAAAAAACACAGTACAATAAGGTACCATGCGTACACATATAATATGGAGGACACGATATAGGACTCCTCTATGAAGAAATGCACATATTTCAATATCTTATTAAAAGTTACACAGGGAGAGGAAACAAATGAAGGAGTTGATCAGGCTCCAATAATAAGTCTCCAATAACACCTGTGGCAAGGGGTTAACAACAAAGTAACTGGAGAGCCTGATAAGGGCTCTAACATACAATATTAACTGATTATAACACTAAAAAGCCTATTATAGGCAACTCTCCCTATTAGTAATGGGACTTTAATATTGTGTGCCCATCACAGCAAATATTCCAACCAATTGTTGTAGCAAAGTCACAAATAGTTTTAGTCAGCTTAATTGTGAGACTGACAACAAATGGATATCATATAACGAAATGGAAGTACTGATAATGGTCAGTTGACTACACAGCATCAGTTGCAATAATGTGAACAAATTGTAGCAAAGTCAATAGTGTACCTGTGAATGAGGCAACACAGTCTCTAATAATGAGACTAGTAGTTCTTGTATGGCTCAATGTGGGGAGCCAGCAGCTGACACCAGTAATAGTGTAGCGGGGAACTGATAGCGAAGCCACCGGCTAATAATAGGGGATAATACCTTCCGTCTCTCCTGTTTAGAGGGATCAATAGACGCTGTTGATAAAGACGTCAGCTGGTGGTGAGCAGATGTATCTCCCATATATTGAAGCCAGCGATAGGAGCTGATAATGAAGCCGCCGGCTGGCGGTGAAAGATGACGCCTCCCGTCTCTCCAAGCCAAACGGTAGTCAGCAACAAAAAAAGTTCTTAGGTCTTAAATAGGGAGAAGTTCCAGTAATATGTATAGAGACAACACAGCAACGCGTTTCGGATACTCCTGTATCCTTTTTCAAGCTGAAATGCTCTCCTATGTTCCATTAATCATATATATAGTATCCAGATGGAGACCATTGGATAATAGGGTAGTTGTTTTTAACCCATAACGGTTTGTCTCAGTCAAACCTATATAATGATATTCAACTTATGTGCATATATATAACAAAACAAAACAATATAAAAACATATATCTTTAACAATATCATAAACAAATTCAATAAATGTTATAGTGAGTTCCAATTATATTCCATTACCAATGAATAATCAAATAATGAAAAGGAACACACATAGATATATACATGCAGTGCATACATGTACACATGATAAACACATGCATACATAGATGCACGTATGCACATACACATACCTGACCACCTATTCAAAGGTTGTAAACCTATTGTCCCAACAGAAGACATGACAGAGCTAAATGGACCAAAAAGACAAGTATACAATCAACAACTAGATCTTAAAGAAATTATTAGAGAAGATATTAGTTGGACCAATTTTATCATTAAAATGGTAGATATTAATATGTGTATATATACACATATTAATATCTACCATTGTACCATGGTAGGATATCGATGTATGTATGTACATATGTATATATATATATATGTGTACGTGTGTGTATATATATATGTATATGTGTATGAATGTTTATAACATTTTACATATTTTATTTTATTATTTATTCTTATTTATTCTTATTAATATAATTAATATTATTATTATATATTTTTAGATTATATTATCTGTCTTGTTGATGAGAGAAATAGTTGTGTGTGTGTGTGTATATATACATATTAATATCTACCATTTCAATGATAAAATTGGTCCAACTAATATCTTCTTTAATAATTTCTTTAAGATCTAGTTGTTGATTGTATACTTGTCTTTTTGGTCCATTTAGCTCTGTCATGTATATATATGTGTATGTGTGTGTATATATATCTATGTATATGTGTATGAATGTTTATAACATTTTACATATTTTATTTTATTATTTATTCTTATTTATTCTTATTAATATAATTAATATTATTATATATTTTTAGATTATATTATCTGTCTTGTTGATGAGAGAAATAGTTGTGTGTGTATATATACACATATTAATATCTACCATTTTAATGATAAAATTGGTCCAACTAATATCTTCTCTAATAATTTCTTTAAGATCTAGTTGTTGATTGTATACTTGTCTTTTTGGTCCATTTAGCTCTGTCATGTCTTCTGTTGGGACAATAGGTTTACAACCTTTGAATAGGTGGTCAGGTATGTGTAAGTGCATACGTGCATCTATGTATGCATGTGTTTATCATGTGTACATGTATGCACTGCGTGTATATATCTATGTGTGTTCCTTTTCATTATTTGATTATTCATTGGTAATGGAATATAATTGTAACTCACTATAACATTTATTGAATTTGTTTATGATATTGTTAAAGATATATGTTTTTATATATATATTTTTTTTTTATATATGCACATAAGTTGAATATCATTATATAGGTTTGACTAAGACAAACCGTTATGGGTTAAAAACAACTACCCTATTATCCAATGATCTCCATCTGGATACTATATATATGTTTAATAGAACATAGGAGAGCATTTCAGCTTCAAAAAGAATACAGGAGTATCTGAAACGCGTTGCTGTGTTGTCTCTATACATATTGTTGGAACTTCTCCCTATTTAAGACCTAAGAACTTTTTTTGTTGCTGACTACCGCTTGGCTTGGAGAGACAGGAGACGTCATATTTCACCGCCAGCCGGCGGCTTCATTATCAGCTCCTATCGCTGGCTTCAATAGACGGGAGATACATCTGCTCACCACCAGCTGACGTCTTTATCAACAGCGTCTATTGATCCCTCTAAACAGGAGAGACGGAAGGTATTATCCCCTATTATTAGCCAGTTGCTTCGCTATCAGTTCCCCGCTACACTATTACTGGTGTCAGCTGCTGGCTCCCCACATTGAGCCATACAAGAACTACTAGTCTCATTATTAGAGACTGTGTTGCCTCATTCACAGGTACACTATTGACTTTGCTACAATTTGTTCACATTATTGCAACTGATGCTGTGTAGTCAACTGACCATTATCAGTACTTCCATTTCGTTATATGATATCCATTTGTTGTCAGTCTCACAATTAAGCTGACTAAAACTATTTGTGACTTTGCAACAACAATTGGTTGGAATATTTGCTGTGATGGGCACACAATATTAAAGTCCCATTACTAATAGGGAGAGTTGCCTATAATAGGCTTTTTAGTGTTATAATCAGTTAATATTGTATGTTAGAGCCCTTATCTGGCTCTCCAGTTACTTTGTTGTTATCCCCTTGCCACAGGTGTTATTGGAGACTTATTATTGGAGCCTGATCAACTCTTTCATTTCCTCTCCCTGTGTAACTTTTAATAAGATATTGAAATATGTGCATTTTTTCACAGTGGAGTCCTATATCGTGTCCTCCATATTATATGTGTACGCATGGTACCTTATTGTACTGTGTTTTTTAGACAATTAAATAGTTTATTGACAGATTACGCGGTTGTGTTGTTCCTTGTCCCAGCAGTATTATCAGAGCGCAGTATTTTTTTCTATGTATGATTGTGTAGACTAATCACGTGTTGATTAACATTCAGCTGTGGAAGAAAGATTTCTATTGGACAAAAGTCAAATAAATATACAGCCAGGACATAGCAGGATATTCATTGCTTGAACCTTTGAAGAAGCTGCCAATACACAAGGTAGAGAAATGTGTAAGTGAGGACCCGGTGTTTGCTGGACAGATGCTTTAAAACCACTGATTTTCAAATACTTAAGCCGTCATCTGGACTCCCTCCCGGTTGTTGTGCTAATACTCACCACGCCCCACTGCTACTGAAAGACCAGGATGGAGACACGCTGAAATCTACCTCCTTAAGGAGAGTTCTCTCCTTGTCCATGGTAGCACTGTGCTAAGTGCCGAAAGTAACAAAGGGGTAAGCGAGGGACTGAAGTGAGCACACGGGCGAGACCTACTACAATCTATAATGGTATACATACATTGCAGACTTTGTAGCTGTATTCTTTAAAATACCATTATAATAACAAAGTACTGCTACAAAGTTGCATTAAAATACCGGAAACTAGTAATTATTTTTTGTTTTGTTATACTATGTGTCAAGCGATATCAAAAGTGATTGATTAGAAAAACTAATCACTTAAAAACCACAGTGTCTACTAATCACATTCTCTAATTAACTCATTGAATATTTTTTGTATACATGTATACTTAATTTTTTTCTGCTTTATAAATATATTGTATATTTTTATTAAAAACTGTTGTGCTCCTTAAAGGTATATATCTCCTTTTTTTGTGTTAGGATCACACAAACATACACACAGGCAGGGTCACTCATAAACATACACACACACATACAGGAAGGGTCACACATAGAAACATACATATATACAAGCAGGGTCACACATAAACACATACATACAGGCAGGTCACACATAGACACAGACACATACATAGACACATACATTTATACAGGGAGGGTCACACATAGACACAACCAGACAGACAGAGGTTTAATATAAGGGATGTGTTCTGCGCTATTTCCAAAGCTAAGGGGGGGAAGGGGGGACGGAGAAAATATGAAATATAGTAGGCTGCCACAAACCACAGTGATCCCTTTCCTGATCACTAACAATAGCAAAGTGGGTTTTGGGTTTTGGGTCTGTATCGGGTGCACATCTAATATAGTCTAGATGTAGAAAAAGAATAAAAGAGAGTGGATATTTATATGTGTTGGTTTAATGGTATAAAAATTGGTGCGTTTTAATAAGTACACAATGTAAAAAGTAAAAATGTGACGGATAATACAGATATATAAAAAATTTAAATGCAATCAAATCCAGGTATGTGAAAATAAAACACAAATAATAAATGTGCATAAAGTCTCTTGAAAGAGTCTCTTTTAAAAGCTATATATTTGCAACAGCTGATTGCTCTTTCAGGAGTATACAGGGTATAGTACAGTTCCACAGTTTTGAAGCAACTCCGTATGGACAGGATGCATGTGGGTCCCCTCTACCACCTGCTCCACATAATGGATAGGCTGGCCCTGTGCGGCACCCCTGTAAGTGCACTGTGGCACCCAAGGATGCCGAGGCACACAATTTGGGAAACATTGGTTTACACTATATAAATAACTGGTAATAAATATATAATAAATACATACATTTATTATAAATGTATCACTTATATAAGATATATTTGTGGGTTGATAACACAATCTACGAAGGTGAAGAGTGTAACATATGCTTGACAGGAGGCTCTCGTGAAGTTCCTGCGGAGTGCTAAGATAGGTGCCTAATAATTCTTTTTAATGGAAATGACTGTCGCGGCTTGTTACCTTCTCAGGTTCCAGTAGTCGCCAGCCATCCGGACATCTTACGGCCGCAGAGTCCGATGGTCTCGCTGGTAGTCATGCAATGTGGATGCCGCGCTAGGATGGTGCCTGCGGTTGCTGGGAGACCAAGATGCTGAGCGGCGCATGTGCTACTGCAGCTGCTTGCTATTTTGTAAACCGCTTGTCTGCATGTTGATTGGTTCAGCTCTCTGTTATAAGGCTGCTGGGCCTGCTTCTCCTTGCTGGTTATAGTTTATACACTGCTTGTAGACCCTGGTCCCTGTCCGTGCTTCAGAGAACCTCCAGCAGTCGGAATTCTACATGACCCTGCGGACTTTGCCTACCTTGCTGTTAGCAGAGAATTCTGCTTGTGCCCTTTCCGCTCCTCATCCACCTCAGAGCCGCTATCTCTTCTCACTTCCACCACAGAGCAACGACTTCTGCCCGTGGCTTCGCCGTTCACTTCCACCACAGAGCTGCGACTTCTGCCCAAGGCCTCACCACTCACATTCACTACAGAGCTGCCACTTCTACCTGTGGCCTTGCAGCTCACTTCCACCATAGAGATGCCACTTCTGCCCATGGCCTTGACACTCACTTCCACCACAGAGCTGCAACTTCAGTCCATGACATAGTCGCACTGTTGCCTTATCTGTACTGTGATCCCTGCCATGGCCTAGCCGCACTACACCAGCTGGAAGTTACATCCTCCATACGCGGCCTTGCCGCACACTTAAGCCTCTATCATGTGTCCTATGCCTCAATGTGTCATTCCATCTCTGAGCTGGTGTAACCGCTCAGCCTTCCACTACATATAACTATATTTGTCTGCTGTTGTGGTTTTCAACAAATTCCTGCCTCCAGTCACTAGCTGCACATACTGCTAGTGATCACCTGAACTACTGTATAAGCCTCTACTGTCCCGAGCATAATTCCAGGCGGCAACCTTAGTACAGGTGAGCATATATAGACAATGTTTGGGTAGACAATACAAGTTAGACAGGCAATAGGTAGACAGGGTCTGAAGGTCGACAGGGTCTGGAGGTCGACACACTAAAGGTCGACTAGTAAGAAGGTCAACAGGAACAGAAGATTGACAGGGTCATCAGGTTGACAAGCAAATGGTCGACACAGAAATGGTTGACACATGTTTTTTTCTAACCCTAATCTTTACCCTAACCCTCCCCTTGGTGCCTAACCCTAACCCTCCCTCCTGGTGCCTAACCCTAACCATCAAGGTAGGTGCCTAACCCTAACCATACCTTCTAGTGCCTAACCCTAACACTCCCTCTTGGAGCGTAACTCTAAACATCGGGGTAAGTACCTAACCCTAACCGTCAGAGTAAGTGCCTAATCCTAACCCTCCAATAAGTGCCTAACCCTAATAAAAAAAATGTGTCGACCATTTCTGTGTTGACCATTTGTCTGTTGACCTAATGTCACTGTCGACCTTCTTACCAGTTGACCTTTAGTGTGTCCACCTTCAGACCCTATCGACCTTCAGACCCTGTCGACCTATTGCTTGTTTAACTTGTATTGTCTACCTAAACATTGTCTACCTTTTTACTGTAGACCTAATGACCGGATACCATATAGCTCTATGGGAACAACAGGCTATTATTGGCTTGAAGACCTTGCCAGAGAGACTCTAGAGAACTTACACAGGATCATTCAGGTGCTCATAACAATGTCTTGTTTGAATTGCTTCCTAAAGTGTTGACCTGCACTTTGAATTACTGATGTGCCCAGCTATAACGTGGCATCACAGCGCTATCTCTCACGCCAAGCATTGGCGCGCCACACACCACGCCATGAGTCGCGCCACAAAGAAAGTTTATTAGTGAAAAAAGTAATTACGTGTAATACAACATTTTGCCCACCAGATGTCACTTTTCCTAAACTACATAGCGCATGCGTGTGATTTCATTACGTGTAATACAACATTTTGCCCACCAGGTGTCACTTTTCCTAAACTACATAGCGCATACCGTACATACCGGCCGATGATTGTTTGACAGAAGCTTAGACATTAGACTTTACAAACTACAGAACTCTAGTAATGGGTGAAGCGTGTGGCCTAGCGGTCTAATGCCTAGTCTCACTGCTTCTCCTCTCTTCTTGTTCCGTGGGTTCGAGACCTTGAAAATACAGTATGTTTTTTTAATTTATTTTTAAAATCTTCACTTAAAATATTCAGTATTCAATACAGTACATGTGGAGCGCATGTCTGCCCAGTGCTTCGGGAGTCAAACAGCGAAACTAGGATTTTTATTATTGTACATACAGTATTGTACCTTAGAACGCAAACATGCGGCAATGCCGGCGCTGACATGAACGCGGACATTATAGTGATTTATTATGACCATCAAGTGGCAATGGGCCCTGTTAAAGAGACTGGTTTCTGTATATCAAACTGACTGCGCGTTTAAACCGCAAAATTGTGTCAATGTCTGCGCGTGCCCAGTGGTCGGATTTTAATCACAATGGAATGTGTGCCCCATGTCTAGTGGAGCCAAGCCATACATTAAGTAGCGCTATTTTATGGCGCATGCCCAGTTGTCTGTATTGCTAACAGTACTGTTGAATTTTCACACTAGTGCCATTCTGCACTGTCCGAGACTTACAGTACCGCACAGTATACACAATAGTAAATTCATTACTACATAAGGTGCTACAGTAGTGGACTAACAGCAGTTTGTAGGGCAGATGCAGAGCGCAAACTTGCGTCAATGAAAATGCTGTCTTAGACTTGGTAACATTAGTAATTTAATATGTTTAGTAACTGATAGTTGACTGTGTATAAGAGAGGGGTCTCTATAGTACAAACTGACTCAGCGTTTAAACCGCAAAATTGCGTCAATGTCAGTACAGTTTGCGTTGTGGTAACTTATAGCCAGTTCTGATGGGTTACGGTACAAATAGGATCTCTGGCTTGTGCCCAGTGGCGGGGTTGCAATGCATTGCCAGTGGTGCTGCGCCATAGCCATACCCTTGTAGCGCTATGGCTATGTACTGTACGCCATGGCGTACAGTATGGAATATCATACTGTACAGTACCAGGTCATGATTCACACACAGTGAAAGTGTGTTATTATTACACTGACTGTGTAATAATAATATTACAAATAAAAAGTGTAACCTTGACTGTCTAATAATAATGAAAAGCTTCATTATTAAGCTTCCTGGTTTCGAACCCGGGTTGTACAGACGTCTGCAATGTAGAAGTTCGATTTCTTACCTCTACGCTACAGACGCCTGAGTACTGTACTTCATCGTATGGTACTGTAGATGTCACATAAAGTACTGTAGAGGACTAGGAGAGACTTGTGAGCAAGGGCTTAGGTGATCTGTCTTGCTTACACTTCTCTCCTTATGTTCGAGACCTTTATAATTTAATTAATTTTTTTAATGTTCACTATAGTACTGTAGTTCAGTCTTGTTATCCAACCCTTACAAAAATCAATCTATTGTACTGTAGAAGTGCCCAGCTACAGTACTGTAGTTTGTTGCTCCATACGGTCCGCCATACAGTATACTGCATTGTTGCATGCTACACTGTGGCGTATTGAGTCTCATAGCACTGCGCATGCCCAGTTGTCTGTATTATACGGTACTTATAACTGTAGTTGTAAGTACAATACGGTAGACATTGTAGTGATTCCCTGACTCTAGGAACTACAGTACAGTAGATGCAGTAGTCTAGGGGGCTAATGCCTAGCCCTACTGCATCTACCATTTTCTTGTCCCGCTGGTTCGAGACCTTTAAAGTACATACTGTATACGGTAATTTTATTTTGTTTTAAATCTTCACTAACACAGTACATTATCCAGAAATTCTGGTATTTCTATGCCACAGTACTTTGACCAAAAAGTCTAACCTTGTTAATAAAAAATAAAAAGTGTAACCTTTCAAGCTTCGAACCCGCAAAAGGGTTGTACAGGCAGCATAATGTATTGGTTTGATTATTTACCATTACACTACAGCCGCCTGCAATACCAAGTTTGCACCTGGCTTGAGTGTTTCCTACAATACTGTACGTCATCGTATCTCAGGCGCATGCCCAGATCTACTGTATACCCATTTAGCGCTTTTTTTTTTTACTAAACTCTGTACATTTTATATATTAGGGGGTAAATGTACTAAGATGGTAGTGCTATTAAGTGATGTTGCCCATAGCAACCAATCTGATTCCAGGTATTACTGTACAGTATCTTCTAGAAGGTGCTACTGTAGATAAATGCTAAGTACAGTAGAATCTGATTGGATGCTATGGGCAACATACAGTACAGTAACTTCTTAAATAGAACTCCCATCTTAGTAAATTTACCCCTACAAGTTTCACTTTTTCCCCCCAATTTTTTTTCTTCCGCCCCCCAAAATGAAAGTTAATTTTTAGTGTGTTCTGACTTTTTAAAAAAAATGTATGCAGTTTACAGTACCTTTAGGGGACGTTGAAGGCTTCCCGCAACATTGCACCCCAATTCACCAAATTTTTCCGCCTGCTATTCATACAGTAGGCGAAACTATTTAACATACTGTCTTACTGTACATTGCATTGACTTCCCGCCTACAGTAGGCAGAAAAGCTTTCAAATTGAATACAGCGATAATTTTACGCCTGGCAAAATGACGTAATCTCCCAAACTGTTTTTAGCCAATCCCGTGTTTTTGCTCCAATGGGTGAAAAAGTGCCAACCAATGTTCTCCCAACTGTCATCTCACAGGCTGTGTTTGAAAAATGACAGTTGGGAGCTGATTGACTGACACCTTATAACTTTTTTATCACTTCTCACTGTCTAACACTGCTTAGTACAGTAAATAGACCCCCTTGGAGTGAAAAGACGAGACCGGCTAAAAACAGTAAATAGACCACCCCAAAATTGAAAACGTCCCTCAGTGTATACAGTACTGTATGTCTACTGTACTGTAGTCTACTGTAAGTGCCGGGCAGCTGTGAAATCACTGTGATGGGCAACAGGGATACTGTACAGTATATGACTGTGGGCGTCAACCCCCATCGGCCGGCGCGCCCCTGGTGAGTGAAATCCTGGCAAATAGGACGATACACCCCTGCATCTGTGTGTTATTGACTTTTTGTACAGTACCTTTTTAATGACAGATGCACGTGTTGGGTCTCAGGCGCACTTAAAGACTGAATTACATACAGTACAAACACCAATTGTATAAATTAATGACAATTTTTATTTAACCTACAGTAACATGCTTTACAGAGGGGGGGGGGCGGGGGAACTTGTTTAGCTTTCCACTCCTGTAGTCCTCTACAGTCACACGCTTCTTTCTTCTGCCGCTGGCATGTCCTGGAGTTCCAAGCTGGACACGGACATGACTACTGTACAGTACCTACAGTAGGAGGAAAGAGATGACGTGAGAACAGTCCTTCCTCAATGCTGACCGATACGCCCTACTGGACCGAGGACTACACAAAAAGAGTTGGCTTTTAATTTAAAATCATCACTGGCACTTTTGGCCTCAGATTCAGAGTTTCACCTATAACAGGTGCAGACTCTACCGTGCATCAGAGTGCAAGGTCCACTGTACGCCCTGAAGAAAGGAGGATAGGCAGAGACAAACAGACAGTAAAAGACAGACACACAGGTTCTCACCGGAGATGCTCTTGTTCTTCATCCTGCTTGATCCCACACACCCTGTACTGTAGGAGAGAGAATCCGCTGTGCAGGGCCCTTCCCTGCTCTAACAGTGTCACACTAATCCCCTTCTCCACATTAATATATGCCCTAACTAACCAGACTAACAATTTTATTAATAACTACAGTAATTTGTATTATACTGTAATTAAGCCTGGTGGTGAAATACTGTAAGCAGTGCCCCTAGGCCCACAGCCCATAATATAACGATAAAAAAAAAAAATACATGAAACAAGACAGTATTTGGGTGCCCCAGATGGAGGTGAACACCAGCTGTCTGAATACGATAACAGAGCACTAACATTACCAAAAATCTCACCTTATCCTGATGTCGAAGGGACCGCCGCTCTAACCATACAGTAGATGTACAGTAGAAGCCTGTCTCTCAATTCACGGTGCACCCACTACTGTATGTCTGCAACTATGGATGTGGATGTTGAAGCAGCCACTACTACTGTACTGTATATGAACTAAAGGAACATGAAAACTTGAAACATCTGCATTACAAGTGGCAACATCAAGCGCAGTAGCAGAAAGTGGCAGCTGCAGCACAATCTGTGACGATGTCAATGTGTGCCTTGGAACAGGGGTCAATGTAGGTGTAAGGAAAAGAGGAAAAGTATGAAGTACAGTACATAAGGTACAGTAAGGGAAAGTTATTGTAGACAAAGAGCTTATAAAATAAATTAGGAGAATACTGTATAATGTAGGGACAGAAAGCACAACCACAATACTGTACATACAGTACAGTATGGACACAGTGTACAGTACTTAGCAGTCCGGATCACAAACTGAAAAGAGGAAGTTAAACCCCTCCTCCACATTACAAATTATATACAGTACAGTATAAGCTGCATAGCAGTTGCTTGACCGTTTTTTCGATGACAACTGGTAAGACTCTATGGAGATGATCAATATAATTGTTACACTGGGCACGTGTCAATACTGTTCTCCAAAACTTCATTATCCCAGCCAAAAGTTCCTGTTTAGTTTTTGGTTTCACATCAGACCTGATGAACCTCTTCAACTGGGCCCAGACCATTTCAATGGGATTCATGTCCGGTGCCCTACAGGTAAGTAAAAAAAAAATATATTCAGTCACAGTACTGTACTTTAGTAAAAAGTGTACTAGAATAATTACTGCTTGGTACTGTACATACTTTTTGGTACAATAAACAGTTAATACAGTACTATAGGACAATACTCACTCTGGTGGTGTGCGTTCCCAATTTATCCCTCTCTCTTCCATGAATTTTGCTGAAGCCGAATGTTTGGGATCATTATCCTGGAATAATCGATGTCCTGATGGGAAGCATTTTCTCACAAATGGCACCATACAGCAATCTACTATTTTTTCTTGGAAGAAGGTCTTATCCATGATGCCTAAAGAGATGAGAAATTGTCAGTAACAAGCATACACTGTACAGGACTGTAAATAATTTTTAGAACAAGCAATACTGTACTGCACCTTCAAAAATATAGATCGGTCCTGCACCCCAACGAGATATACCTCCCCATACATGGACTTTTAACGGATGCTTCGGACGTGGTTTAAGTGAGAGATGTGCACGGTGTCGGAAGGGCAGTCTTGAGAACCTCTCGAGAGAAACCGAAGTTTCATCTGTGAAAATGACGTCATTAAAATTCTCTCCACTATCTATCCACCGTCGTGCTTGTTCAACTCTCTTTACTTTATTAACATCCCTTATCATGGGATTTATCCTGTGAAATAAAAACAAGTTTTAGTTTACTGTCATGTAAAATCAGTGCATTATTAATATATAGTATATATATTTTACAGTATGTACAGTACCTTGTAGGGCCAAAAGTCCATCCCAGTTCCTTATGCATCCGTTTGATGCTGGAACAGGAGATGTCCAGGTCACATTCTGCTTTTAGAATACGTTTGATTTGTAAAGCTGTACGCTCATCATCCTCACAAGTCAATTTGTGCACAATCTTTTTGATGCTCCTACGGTAGAACACATACAGAGCATATAGCAATTATTGGACAGTTAGTGTTGAAATTGGAACACAATACAGTACCAATCTAGCAACATACAGTATACTGTAATAAAAAAAGGTTCATGTAAAGTACCTACCATGTGCATTTAGAAGAAAATCTATATCTGGTCCGCGTTCTCTCAAATGCATGATAGCGCACAGTCTGTAAACTAACAAGAACACCACACTCTTTCAGCCAGGCATGGATCTGTCATGTTGTTTTGTGTTCTTTTTTCATGCTTGCAATTATCTTGCTGATGGCTTTGCTGATTTTTGCCATGTTTGACGACAAAATCTGTGTAAAGAACAAGAGAAATACGTTACAGTACTGTTGCTGAGTATACAGACTGAGTACAGTATACAGTACATAATTTAATGTTCAGTATCTTAAACACAGGGGGGTATTACATTCTTACTGTACATCAGCCGTAACATGTACAGTATAACCAGCTAGTAAATTTCATTTTGCAGGCTGTGTTTAATAAATGATAGTTTTGAGCTAATTTGTGAAATATATTTCCCAATTTAGTCTCACATCAAGCTTTCATACAGTATGCCCCTAAATACGCAAATATGCATCTACCGTATGAAGGAGACAAACAGGACAATAAACACAGCAATATTGCGACTGAAACTAAAATGGCCGCAGAGCAAAACAAGATGGCGACGGTCACTCACGGGAGACTATGAGGGGCAGCGGGAGGCTAGGGAACGATCGTTGTGTGTGTGATAGTTACTCCATACACAAATAAGCCTCTACGGGGATATGTGAAGGACGGGCCATACCGAGGTAGTGGCACGATAAACACAGCAATATTGCCACTGAAACTAAAATGGCCACCGAGCAAAACTAAACGGTACCGTATATGCATTGAAAACTCGCTGCGCAAATCAGCGTCTAACACAGCAAACTGCAAAATGACCGTGAACCTAGCAAGCAAGGTAGTAGTAGTAGTAGTAGTATCTCAAGGGTTCGTACTGTTGATACGTGCCGATGAGACAATCCGAGCAGCAAGTCCGTACAGTTAAGTAGCAGATTCACAGTGTGGATAGCTAGTGCGGTCTGAGACGCTCTTTTATGCTACCAGAGACAAAGAAAACCTTGCCGCCGAAACTCTGCCATGCCATTGGACCACAAGGAAGTGCATTTTTCAAATACACCAATCAGCGGCCAGATTTTCTGCGGGAAGGAAGAGAGACACTGAGAAAGAGAGAGAGGGATAAAGAGAGAGAGACTGACAAGGGAAGAAAAGGAGAGATCTACAGTGCTGTAGAAAACAATGTGGTGTACTGTACTTACAGGGCAGGGGGCTTCCTGCAGCCTCCTCATCAATGACGAGTCTGTCTGTGTGTACAGTATAAGAAAAAAAATATTATACAAAAAATCAAAAAGGCAGTAGCATGACACTATTGTGTCCATACTGTAACTGTTGTAATCATTACCACTGTCATTTGAGGAGGCTGCAGAAGGTGGTGGTGCTGGTGGTCGTGGAGGTAGGACTATGGAAAAAGAACACTGTACTGTCAGTTTCCCTCAAAACCATTTTTAAACAAATAAACTGTACAAATTTTGTCCAGAGTCTCCATAACACCAAAAACAAACACACAAATGAGAGAGAGAGAGAGAGAGAGAGAGAGAGAGAGAGAGAAAGACAACAGTATAGAGTAGTGTGTACTGTACTTACTCCGAAAATTCACCCCACTGGGCCCGGCTGCTGCCGGTGGTGGCGGTGGTGGTGGTGGCGGCGGCGGTGGTGGCGGCGCTGCCGGGGCAGGGGGGGCTTCTCGCCCTGTGGGGAAAAATACATGTCGTCATTAAGGAGAATTTGAAAACAAGAGTTCAGACCTCTATTCCAAATTGGAGAGGGATTAGGTTACAGTACTGTAGATGGCCTTAGGGAATTAGCTATTGATTAAAATACAAACCAATACAGTATACTGTAGTACAAAAACTACTGTAGTCTGTGAAGCTGGCATTGGGCCCAACATAAAACAGTATGGTACTGTACTGTCCTGTATATAAAAAAATATACAGTCCAGTAAAGTACGGTATGACCAAGTGGTGCAACGTCACACATACTGTAGGCTATGTGGGTGGCACTGTCGCCACCCCACGAGCTGTACAAGATGGCACATGCACATGACACTGGAGCCCGAACCCAGTGGAGGACCCCGCTGAGGACTTTGCGAGACCTCGCCGGAGGGGTCCGTACGGTATGAATAAATACAGTACCAGTGGAATTTTCATTTGTATCACAGTGATACCAAACAAAATTTCCCCCTGGTATTTCCGTTCGTTTGTAAATGGGGCACAGAGTGAGAAGTGAAAAGATACCAGCCAATCAGCTCCCAAATTTCATTTTTCAAACACAGCCTGTGAGATGACAGTTGGGAGCTGATTGGAGACCCCTGAATCTGTCCATGACGTACAGTAATAATGTCAGACTTAAAGGGGGCAGGGCCAGCACAGAAAAATAGTGTGTACAGTACTGTAGGTTAACATAGATTTGGTCAACAGAGATTAGAATGGTGGATCAATCAACTTGCCTTTTGTTACTGTAGGTTTATTAATCAAACAAGCCATGTCAACCAATAGTGTGTAACCCTTTAGTCCATGTACAGTACTGTAGATTTAATCAGCCTGTCAATCAAATGTCTGCCAGTCATGTCAGTATGTGTTAACAGCTGTCAGTCATCGTCAGATACTGTACTATCCAACACCCTACAGTGCAGTGTACAGTAATGTAGAGTATGTCAGAGTCGTGCATTGTACTGTATTCATTGTTGTACAGTATACTGTAATTCATGTGATTATACAGCAATACTGTACTTACTTCGCATTATACGCTCTAGGCGAGGCCTATCCCACCTCAGCAGGACCGACCACCTGCGCTGCAGTGAGCGAATGTTGCGGCGCAGGCCGTATAGCCTGTGTATTTCACGGCTTGCACTTCTGTAGGCGAGCTCTTTGTCTTGGTTAGTGGCGAATGCTTGGTCCCGCCACTTAACCAACACAAAGAGCTCGCCGGATGAGTAGCGTCTTGCCCTCATAGAAGCCATTTTGACTAGCCAGTGACGCACGTCGTACTTCGCACGACGCACGGCGCAACCCTCCTACTAGGCATGCGCCCGCCAGAGATGGAAATGCAACAGCATAGAGTACAAATACTGTACCGACTGCAGTAATACAGCCAACTGCACATGCTCAGTGATAGCATAGCGCTACATGGCGTATGGCTTGGCGCCACAGATCCCATTGTACCCCCCTCCATTTCTAATCCATCGCAGATGGCTGACAGCCACCATAGCGCCAACTGTGTAATACAGAGAGCTCTCTCTCATACAGATCCCATACCTACCGTACTTAGTGTGCAAGGTTGGAGCAGCATCACCAATGTCATCAGTTTGCGATGCAACGCTATTTTGCGCAGCAAACGCACAGTCAGCTTTGAACACAGAGTGCTCTCTCACAGACGGAAACCACTCTCAGACACAGTCCAAGGGATGTAGCCATAGTGCACAAGGCTGAGACCGCATATGCGTTGTCGCATGTTTGCGTTTTGCGGTTTTTGGGCGCACAGTATGTGATGCAGAGCCCTGTCTCACATTCTAGACAGTAGATTCACTAACAGTTTCTGCAGTTATGAAATCACTATTCTGTGGTGCTAAATTGTACGACACCGTCAGTTTTGAATATTCAGTACAGGCACATTCATAGCGGCACACTAGTTGTCCTAGCAGATGGGGGATGGTGTCCTTGGCAATGGTGACAATTCGTAGCATTTTTCAGGACACTAGGGCAGAGCTGACTGCTTACAGTAAATGGATTAACAAAGCTTCCTTTATTATGGTAATGTGAGGCTCTTGGCTTGCTTTGGGGGAAGGGACCTGATGCACTGTGTATGACTCTGGGCCCACTGGGCATGCGCCAGAAATCCCATCGCAACCCTCCTACTGGGCATGCGCCCGCCAGAGATGGAAATGCAACAGCATTACAGTAGAGTACAAATACTGTACCGACTGCAGTAATACAGCCAACTGCGCATGCTCAGTGATAGCATAGCGCTACATGGCGTATGGCTTGGCGCCACAGATCCCATTGTACCCCCCTCCATTTCTAATCCATCGCAGATGGCTGACAGCCACCATAGCGCCAACCGTGTAGTACAGAGAGCTCTCTCTCATACAGATCACACTACTACCGTACTTAGTGTGCAAGGTTGGAGCAACATCACCAATGTCATCAGTTTGCGATGCAACGCTATTTTGCGCAGCAAACGCACAGTCAGCTTTGAACACAGAGCACTCTCTCACAGACGGAAACCACTCTCAGACACAGTCCAAGGGACGTAGCCATAGTGCACAAGGCTGAGACCGCATATGCGTTGTCGCATGTTTGCGTTTTGCGGTTTTTGGGCGCACAGTATGTGATGCAGAGCCCTGTCTCACATTCTAGACAGTAGATTCACTAACAGTTTCTGCAGTTATGAAATCACTATTCTGTGGTGCTAAATTGTACGGCACCGTCAGTTTGCAGATGCAGAGCCCTGTCAGCCACCATAGCCACAGTATGAAATCACTATTCAGTGAAATACAGTACAGTACAGAGCCCTCTCTGGGCACTACAGATCCCATTGTAAACCCTCCACTGGGCATGCGCATGAAATCCGACTGACAAAAGCGCAGACATTGACGAAAGTTTTGCACTATTGAAACACACAATCTGTTTGTAACGTCTTACTTTTAAGCAGCCTTTTAAACAACAACACTATAGCCTTTTAAACAAGTTTCACTATAGTGTCCAGAGCAGACAGTGACAAAAAAAAAATATACAGTACGGTATATTCTTTTCCAGGGATCGAACCCCGGACCATAATTCTACCAAAGTGATCACCTAACCACTAGCCCACATGACAGCTACAGTGAACCACAGAGAGTTGCCTCATCCTTGTGCACTCCTCCCGCTGCTGTTTTTTAATAAAAAAAAAAAAATTGTCATACTGTAATGTATCCCATATCAGTGAAAGCTGTGCGTGCATCTCATTATTCTACAGTATCGGTTATACCGTGACAATACAGTATGTGCAGTGATTTGCATCCTGTTATAAGATGTTACGTACAGTACGGTACAGTACTATATACTGTATATGTATATTATGCGACATTAAAAATACAGTATGGGTTGTGCGTTCATGAAAATGCTGTGAATATGATATCCACCCAATTTACTGTAAGTTTAACATTATGGCATTCTGCACAAGACATTCAGTACAGTGGAGCACTCGCCACCCAGCGGTTAAGCACTATATTACATGGAATTACAAAAGTGGAGCACTCGCCACCCAGCGGTTAAGCACTGTATTACATGCCGTAGCATATCCTTCGTTGAAGAATACCACGGTATTCCACAAGTCCATGGCGCGACTCAGAGGCCTGCACTCCATGCCACAAGTCCATGGCGCGACTCACGCCACGCCATGAGCAACAAAATAGCTGGGCAGATCTGTAGGAGATTATTTCTATGTAAAAACTTTAGGATATATATACCCTGAGGATCCTGAATGAATCAACTGAAATTGAACTTTGATAATGTCTGTAGTTTATTCCCCATGCTAAGTTCACTCATGACTCCATTTTTCATGTTTGGTGTCTCCTTGTCTTGAGTAACTAACAATTGATCTAAAAAGTTTTCATCTGTCCTGTCACACCCAGTACCCCCAAGCTGCAGCATTGACATGCTGTTGCCATTTGGGGGCAGAGATGGGCAGTGCTGTCTATGTTTCCAGAAAAAGGACATGTTACAATATTTTCTGGGAGTGGTGACACCAGGGTCTGCATCTTCCAATGTAGATTTACTGGCCCCAATAGCAGGCAGATGGTGGCCATTCTGAGTAAAGCTTAGACTTACTCAGATGGCCGATGTAGGCATTGGATCTGAGATACTGGCTGGAGTCATCTGTTTCCTTCAGATGCATATTTTTCCTTCAGATGCCTCCTTGACATATTTTTGCACAGCAGCTGCACCCAAAGATTGCCCGGTTCCTCCCTGTTCTACCTCCCTAAGCATAAGCAATCATAAGTACAAGAGGTGACTGAATTTGCCTAGAAGAATAAGCATAGCATGAAAATAAAAATATGCAAAGAATAAGATGTATATATACAACCATATATTGGGTAAGACACAGTCACTAAGATTGACTGGAACAGTGAAGTCAGGATGCTTACTGTTTTGCTTAGAGTGGGTACACTCACCATTTTATGTACTAAAAGAGTCCCCTGCATGCAGAAAACAGTGCAACTACCTTAGTTAGGTTATAGATAGCAATTTCTTTAATATAGAAAATTATTATAATGATCATTAATAACTTTGCTCTTTTGCATTTTTTTTCGTGCACAGTCTATATGGTCTATTTATGATTTGGTGATGCATTTGGGACATTATCGCTGCAAAAGATAATACATTTGCATCTGTATTTATCATATTCTTGGAGCCTCAGCTAAAATCCAGCTTCTCTAATTTAATGCTGAGGTTTTTTTTCCCCCTTTCCAGTAGCCTAACATGCACCTAGAGATGTGCTTTAGGCATCTACAGAATCTACAGATCTGCCCAGCTATTTTGTTGCTCATGGCGTGGCGTGAGTCGCGCCATGGACTTGTGGCGTGGCGTGCAGGCCTCTGAGTCTCGCCATGGACTTGTGGAATACCGTGGTATTCTTCAACGAAGGATATGCTACGGCATGTAATACAGTGCTTAACCGCTGGGTGGCGAGTGCTCCACTTTTGTAATTGCATGTAATATAGTGCTTAACCGCTGGGTGGCGAGTGCTCCTCTGTACTGAATGTCTTGTGCAGAATGCCATGATGTTAAACTTACAGTAAATTGGGTGGATATCATATTCACAGCATTTTCATGAACGCACAACCCATACTGTATTTTTAATGTCGCATAATATACATATACAGTATATAGTACTGTACCGTACTGTACGTAACATCTTATAACAGGATGCAAATCACTGCACATACTTTATTGTAGATACGGTACGGTGCAGTAACTGAATAGTAGAGAAGTTGCCGGAGTTGTTGTCACGGTATAACCGATACTGTAGAATAATGAGATGCACGCACAGCTTTCACTGATATGGGATGCATTACAGTATGACAATTTTTTTTTTTTTTAATTAAAAAACAGCAGCGGGAGGAGTGCACAAGGATGAGGCCACTCTCTGTGGTTCACTGTAGCTGTCGTGTGGGCTAGTGGTTAGGTGATCACTTTGGTAGAATTATGGTCCGGGGTTCGATCCCTGGAAAAGAATATACCGTACTGTATATTTTTTTTTTGTCACTGTCTGCTCTGGACACTATAGTGAAACTTGTTTAAAAGGCTATAGTGTTGTTGTTTAAAAGGCTGCTTAAAAGTAAGACATTACAAACAGATTGTGTGTTTCAATAGTGCAAAACTTTCGTCAATGTCTGCGCTTTCGTCAATCGGATTTCATGCACATGCCCAGTGGAGGGTTTACAATGGGATCTGTAGTGCCCAGAGAGGGCTCTGTATTGTACTGTATTTCACTGAATAGTGATTTCATACTGTGGCTATGGTGGCTGACAGGACTCTGCATCTGCAAACTGATGGTGCCGTACAATTTAGCACCACAGAATAGTGATTTCATAACTGCAGAAACTGTTAGTGAATCTACTGTCTAGAATGTGAGACAGGGCTCTGCATCACATACTGTGCGCCCAAAAACCGCAAAACGCAAACATGCGACAATGCATATGCGGTCTCAGCCTTGTGCACTATGGCTACGTCCCTTGGACTGTGTCTGAGAGTGGTTTCCATCTGTGAGAGAGTGCTCTGTGTTGAAAGCTGACTGTGCGTTTGCTGTGCAAAATAGCGTTGCATCGCAAACTGATGACATTGGTGATGCTGCTCCAACCTTGCACACTAAGTACGGTAGTAGTGGGATCTGTATGAGAGAGAGCTCTCTGTATTACACGGTTGGTGCTATGGTGGCTGTCAGCCATCTGCGATGGATTAGAAATGGAGGGGGGTACAATGGGATCTATGGCGCCAAGCCATACGCCATGTAGCGCTATGCTATCACTGAGCATGCGCAGTTGGCTGTATTACTGCAGTCGGTACAGTATTTGTACTCTACTGTAATGCTGTTGCATTTCCATCTCTGGCGGGCGCATGCCCAGTAGGAGGGTTGCGATGGGATTTCTGGCGCATGCCCAGTGGGCCCAGAGTCATACACAGTGCATCAGGTCCCTTCCCCCAAAGCAAGCCAAGAGCCTCACATTACCATAATAAAGGAAGCTTTGTTAATCCATTTACTGTAAGCAGTCAGCTCTGCCCTAGTTTCCTGAAAAATGCTACGAATTGTCACCATTGCCAAGGACACCATCCCCCGTCTGCTAGGACAACTAGTGTGCCGCTATGAATGTGCCTGTACTGAATAATCAAAACTGATGGTGCCGTACAATTTAGCACCACAGAATAGTGATTTCATAACTGCAGAAACTGTTAGTGAATCCACTGTCTAGAATGTGAGACAGGGCTCTGCATCACTTACTGTGCGCCCAAAAACCGCAAAACGCAAACATGCGACAACGCATATGCGGTCTCAGCCTTGTGCACTATGGCTACGTCCCTTGGACTGTGTCTGAGAGTGGTTTCCGTCTGTGAGAGAGCGCTCTGTGTTCAAAGCTGACTGTGCGTTTGCTGCGCAAAATAGCGTTGCATCGCAAACTGATGACATTGGTGATGTTGCTCCAACCTTGCACACTAAGTACGATAGTAGTGGGATCTGTATGAGAGAGAGCTCTCTGTATTACACGGTTGGCGCTATGGTGGCTGTCAGCCATCTGCGATGGATTAGAAATGGAGGGGGGTACAATGGGATCTGTGGCGCCAAGCCATACGCCATGTAGCGCTATGCTATCACTGAGCATGCGCAGTTGGCTGTATTACTGCAGTCGGTACAGTATTTGTACTCTATGCTGTTGCATTTCCATCTCTGGCGGGCGCATGCCTAGTAGGAGGGTTGCACCGTGCGTCGTGCGAAGTACGACGTGCGTCACTAGCTAGTCAAAATGGCTTCTATGAGGGCAAGATGCTACTCGTCCGGTGAGCTCTTTGTGTTGGTTAAGTGGCGGGACCAAGCGTTCGCCACTAACCAAGACAAAGAGCTCGCCTACAGAAGTGCAAGCCGTGAAATACACAGGCTATACGGCCTGCGCCGCAATGTTCGCTCACTGCAGCGCAGGTGGTCGGACCTGCTGAGGAGGGATAGGCCTCGCCTAGAGCGCATCCGGAGGCGTATAAGGCGAAGTAAGTACAGTATTGCTGTATAATCACATGAATTACAGTATACTGTACAATAACGAATACAGTACAATGCACGACTCTGACATACTCTACATTACTGTACACTGCACTGTAGGGTGTTGGATAGTACAGTATCTGACGATGACTGACAGCTGTTAACACATACTGACATGACTGGCAGACATTTGATTGACAGGCTGATTAAATCTACAGTACTGTACATGGACTAAAGGGTTACACACTATTGGTCGACATGGCTTGTTTGATTGCTAAACCTACAGTATCAAAAGGCAAGTTGATTGATCCACCATTCTAATCTCTGTCGACCAAATCTATGTTAACCTACAGTACAGTACACACTATTTTTCTGTGCTGGCCCTGCCCCCTTTAAGTCTGACATTATTACTGTACGTCATGGACAGATTCAGGGGTCTCCAATCAGCTCCCAACTGTCATCTCACAGGCTGTGTTTGAAAAATGAAATTTGGGAGCTGATTGGCTGGTATCTTTTCCCTTCTCACTCTGTGCCCCATTTACAAACGAACGGAAATACCAGGGGGAAATTTTGTTTGGTATCACTGTGATACAAACGAAAATTCCACTGGTACTGTATTTATTCATACCGTACGTACCCCTCCGGTGAGGTCTCGCAAAGTGCTCAGCGGGGTCCTCCGCTGGGTTCGGGCTCCAGTGTCATGCGCATGTGCCATCTTGTACAGCTCGTGGGGTGGCGACAGTGCCACCCACATAGCCTACAGTATGTGTGACGTTGCACCACTTGGTCATACAGTACTTTACTGGACTGTATATTTTTTTATATACAGGACAGTACAGTACCATACTGTTTTATGTTGGGCCCAATGCCAGCTTCACAGACTACAGTAGTTTTTGTACTACAGTATACTGTATTGGTTTGTATTTTAATCAATAGCTAATTCTCTAAGGCCATCTACAGTACTGTACCGCAATCCATCTCCAATTTGGAATAGAGGTCTGAACTCTTGTTTTCAAATTCTCCTTAATGACGGCATGTATTTTTCCCCACAGGGTGAGAAGCTCCCCCTGCCCCGGCAGCGCCACCACCGCCGACACCACCACCACCACCACCGGTAGCAGCCGGGCCCAGTGGGGTGAATTTTCGGAGTAAGTACAGTACACACTACTCTACACTGTTCTCTTTCTCTCTCTCTCTCTCTCTCTCTCTCTCTCATTTGTGTGTTTGTTTTTGGTGTTATGGAGACTCTGGACAAAATTTGTACAGTTTATTTGTTTAAAAATGGTTTTGAGGGAAACTGACAGTACAGTGTTCTTTTTCCATAGTCCTACCTCCACGACCACCAGCACCACCACCTTCTGCAGCCTCCTCAAATGACAGTGGTAATGATTACAACAGTTACAGTATGGACACAATAGTGTCATGCTACTGCCTTTTTGATTTTTTGTATAATATTTTTTTTCTTATACTGTACACACAGACAGACTCGTCATTGATGAGGAGGCTGCAGGAAGCCCCCTGCCCTGTAAGTACAGTACACCACATTGTTTTCTACAGCACTGTAGATCTCTCCTTTTCTTCCCTTGTCAGTCTCTCTCTCTTTATCCCTCTCTCTCTTTCTCAGTGTCTCTCTTCCTTCCCGCAGAAAATCTGGCCGCTGATTGGTGTATTTGAAAAATGCACTTCCTTGTGGTCCAATGGCATGGCAGAGTTTCGGCGGCAAGGTTTTCTTTGTCTCTGGTAGCATAAAAGAGCGTCTCAGACCACACTAGCTATCCACACTGTGAATCTGCTACTTAACTGTACGGACTTGCTGCTCGGATTGTCTCATCGGCACGTATCAACAGTACGAACCCTTGAGATACTACTACTACTACTACTACCTGCAACGCTGCCTGACTTCTACTGTAAGTTGCTGTTGTTGCTGCTCATTGCTGTACCCTGAGTACCCTGAGCTTCTACAGGTGTTTCCTACAGTATCAACCCGCTGGTACTGTAAGTATGGGAGCTTGCTAGGTTCACGGTCATTTTGCAGTTTGCTGTGTTAGACGCTGATTTGCGCAGCGAGTTTTCAATGCATATACGGTACCGTTTAGTTTTGCTCGGTGGCCATTTTAGTTTCAGTGGCAATATTGTTGTGTTTATCGTGCCGCTACCTCGGTATGGCCCGTCTTTCACATATCCCCGTAGAGGCTTATTTGTGTATGGAGTAACTATCACACACACAACGATCATTCCCTAGCCTCCCGCTGCCCCTCATAGTCTCCCGTGAGTGACCGTCGTCATCTTGTTTTGCTCAGCGGCCATTTTAGTTTCAGTCGCAATATTGCTGTGTTTATTGTCCTGTTTGTCTCCTTCATACAGTAGATGCATATTTGCGTATTTAGGGGCATACTGTATGAAAGCTTGATGTGAGACTAAATTGGGAAATATATATCACAAATTAGCTCAAAACTATCATTTATTAAACACAGCCTGCAAAATTAAATTTACTAGCTGGTTATACTGTACATGTTACGGCTGATGTACAGTAAGAATGTAATACCCCCCTGTGTTTAAGATACTGAACATTAAATTATGTACTGTATACTGTACTCAGTCTGTATACTCAGCATCAGTACTGTAATGTATTTCTCTTGTTCTTTACACAGATTTTGTCGTCAAACATGGCAAAAATCAGCAAAGCCATCAGCAAGATAATTGCAAGCATGAAAAAAGAACACAAAACAACATGACAGATCCATGCCTGGCTGAAAGAGTGTGGTGTTCCTGTTAGTTTACAGACTGTGCGCTATCATGCATTTGAGAGAACGTGGACCAGATATAGATTTTCTTCTAAATGCACATGGTAGGTACTTTAAATTAGGGATGTGCAGGCTCGGTTCTACTCGGTTCCGTTCGGTTCTTTTTACCGGATCTTATTGGGTTTCAGCTGTCACGAGTTTTGGATAGCCAATAAGATTCGGTAAAAAGAACCGAACGGAACCGAGTAGAACCGAGCCTGCACATCCCTACTTTAAATGAACCTTTTTTTATTACAGTATACTGTATGTTGCTAGATTGGTACTGTATTGTGTTCCAATTTCAACACTAACTGTCCAATAATTGCTATATGCTCTGTATGTGTTTTACCGTAGGAGCGTCAAAAAGATTGTGCACAAATTGACTTGTGAGGATGATGAGCGTACAGCTTTACAAATCAAACGTATTCTAAAAGCAGAATGTGACCTGGACATCTCCTGTTCCAGCATCAAACGGATGCGTAAGGAACTGGGATGGACTTTTGGCCCTACAAGGTACTGTACATACTGTAAAATATATATACTGTATATTAATAATGCACTGATTTTACATGACAGTAAACTAAAACTTGTTTTTATTTCACAGGATTAATCCCGTGATAAGGGATGTTAATAAAGTAAAGAGAGTTGAACAAGCACGACGGTGGATAGATAGTGGAGAGAATTTTAATGACGTCATTTTCACAGATGAAACTTCGGTTTCTCTCGAGAGGTTCTCAAGACTGTCCTTCCGACACCGTGCACATCTCTCACTTAAACCACGTCTGAAGCATCCGTTAAAAGTCCATGTATGGGGAGGTATATCTCGTTGGGGTGCAGGACCGATCTATATTTTTGAAGGTGCAGAACAGTAATGCTTGTTCTAAAAATTATTTACAGTCCTGTACAGTGTATGCTTGTTACTGACAATTTCTCATCTCTTTAGGCATCATGGCTAAGACCTTCTTCCAAGAAAAAATAGTAGATTGCTGTATGGTGCCATTTGTGAGAAAATGCTTCCCATCAGGACATCGATTATTCCAGGATAATGATCCCAAACATTCGGCTTCAGTAAAATTCATGGAAGAGAGAGGGATAAATTGGGAACGCACACCACCAGAGTGAGTATTGTCCTATAGTACTGTATTAACTGTTTATTGTACCAAAAAGTATGTACAGTACCAAGCAGTAATTATTCTAGTACACTTTTTACTAAAGTACAGTACTGTGACTGAATATTTTTTTTTTTACTTACCTGTAGGTCACCGGACATGAATCCCATTGAAATGGTCTGGGCCCAGTTAAAGAGGTTCATCAGGTCTGATGTGAAACCAACAACTAAATAGGAACTTTTGGATGGGATAGTGAAGTTTTGGAGAACAGTATTGACACGTGCCCAGTGTAACAATTATATTGATCATCTCCATAGAGTCTTACCAGTTGTCATCGAAAGAAACGGTCAAGCAACTGCTATGTAGCTTATACTGTACTGTATATAATTTGTAATGTGGAGGAGGGGTTTAACTTCCTCTTTTCAGTTTGTGATCCGGACTGCTAAGTACTGTACACTGTGTCCATACTGTACTGTATGTACAGTATTGTGGTTGTGCTTTCTGTCCCTACATTATACAGTATTCTCCTAATTTATTTTATAAGCTCTTTGTCTACAATAATTTTCCCTTACTGTACCTTATGTACTGTACTTCATACTTTTCCTCTTTTCCTTACACATACATTGACCCCTGTTCCAAGGCACACATTGACATCGTCACAGATTGTGCTGCAGCTGCCACTTTCTGCTACTGTGCTTGATGTTGCCATTTGTAATGCAGATGTTTCAAGTTTTCATGTTCCTTTAGTTCATATACAGCACAGTAGTAGTGGCTGCTTCAACATCCACATCCATAGTTGCAGACATACAGTAGTGGGTGCACCGTAAATTGAGAGACAGGCTTCTACTGTACATCTACTGTATGGTTAGAGCGGCGGTCCCTTCGACATCAGGATAAGGTGAGATTTTTGGTAATGTTAGTGCTCTGTTATCGTATTCAGACAGCTGGTGTTCACCTCCATCTGGGGCACCCAAATACTGTCTTGTTTCATGTATTTTTTTTTTTTATCGTTATATTATGGGCTGTGGGCCTAGGGGCACTGCTTACAGTATTTCACCACCAGGCTTAATTACAGTATAATACAAATTACTGTAGTTATTAATAAAATTGTTAGTCTGGTTAGTTAGGGCATATATTAATGTGGAGAAGTGGATTAGTGTGACACTGTTAGAGCAGGGAAGGGCCCTGCACAGCGGATTCTCTCTCCTACAGTACAGGGTGTGTGGGATCAAGCAGGATGAAGAACAAGAGCATCTCCGGTGAGAACCTGTGTGTCTGTCTTTTACTGTCTGTTTGTCTCTGCCTATCCTCCTTTCTTCAGGGCGTACAGTGGACCTTGCACTCTGATGCACGGTAGAGTCTGCACCTGTTATAGGTGAAACTCTGAATCTGAGGCCAAAAGTGCCAGTGATGATTTTAAATTAAAAGCCAACTCTTTTTGTGTAGTCCTCGGTCCAGTAGGGCATATCGGTCGGCATTGAGGAAGGACTGTTCTCACTTTCTTTCCTCCTACTGTAGGTACTGTACAGTAGTCATGTCCGTGTCCAGCTTGGAACTCCAGGACATGCCAGCAGCAGAAGAAAGAAGCGTGTGACTGTAGAGGACTACAGGAGTGGAAAGCTAAACAAGTTCCCCCGCCCCCCCCCCCTCTGTAAAGCATGTTACTGTAGGTTAAATAAAAATTGTCATTAATTTATACAATTGGTGTTTGTACTGTATGTAATTCAGTCTTTAAGTGCGCCTGAGACCCAACACGTGCATCTGTCATTAAAAAGGTACTGTACAAAAAGTCAATAACACACAGATGCAGGGGTGTATCGTCCTATTTGCCAGGATTTCACTCACCAGGGGCGCGCCGGCCGATGGGGGTTGACGCCCACAGTCATATACTGTACAGTATCCCTGTTGCCCATCACAGTGATTTCACAGCTGCCCGGCACTTACAGTAGACTACAGTACAGTAGACATACAGTACTGTATACACTGAGGGACGTTTTCAATTTTGGGGTGGTCTATTTACTGTTTTTAGCCGGTCTCGTCTTTTCACTCCAAGGGGTTCTATTTACTGTACTAAGCAGTGTTAGACAGTGAGAAGTGATAAAAAAGTTATAAGGTGTCAGTCAATCAGCTCCCAACTGTCATTTTTCAAACACAGCCTGTGAGATGACAGTTGGGAGAACATTGGTTGGCACTTTTTCACCCATTGGAGCAAAAACACGGGATTGGCTAAAAACAGTTTGGGAGATTACGTCATTTTGCCAGGCTTAAAATTATCGCTGTATTCAATTTGAAAGCTTTTCTGCCTACTGTAGGCGGGAAGTCAATGCAATGTACAGTAAGACAGTATGTTAAATAGTTTCGCCTACTGTATGAATAGCAGGCGGAAAAATTTGGTGAATTGGGGTGCAATGTTGTGGGAAGCCTTCAACATCCCCTAAAGGTACTGTAAACTGCATAACTTTTTTTTAAAAAAGTCAGAACACACTAAAAATTCACTTTCATTTTGGGGGGCGGAAGAAAAAAAATTGGGGGGAAAAAGTGAAACTTGTAGGGGTAAATTTACTAAGATGGGAGTTCTATTTAAGAAGTTACTGTACTGTATGTTGCCCATAGCATCCAATCAGATTCTACTGTACTTAGCATTTATCTACAGTAGCACCTTCTAGAAGATACTGTACAGTAATACCTGGAATCAGATTGGTTGCTATGGGCAACATCACTTAATAGCACTACCATCTTAGTACATTTACCCCCAAATATATAAAATGTACTGAGTTTAGTAAAAAAAAAAAAAAACAAGCGCTAAATGGGTATACAGTAGATCTGGGCATGCGCCTGAGATACGATGACGTACAGTATTGTAGGAAACACTCAAGCCAGGTGCAAACTTGGTATTGCAGGCGGCTGTAGTGTAATGGTAAATAATCAAACCAATACATTACGCTGCCTGTACAACCCTTTTGCGGGTTCGAAGCTTGAAAGGTTACACTTTTTATTTTTTATTAACAAGGTTAGACTTTTTGGTCAAAGTACTGTGGCATAGAAATACCAGAATTTCTGGATAATATACTGTATTAGTGAAGATTTAAAACAAAATAAAATTACCGTATACAGTATGTACTTTAAAGGTCTCGAACCAGCGGGACAAGAAAATGGTAGATGCAGTAGGGCTAGGCATTAGCCCCCTAGACTACTGCATCTACTGTACTGTAGTTCCTAGAGTCAGGGAATCACTACAATGTCTACCGTATTGTACTTACAACTACAGTTATAAGTACCGTATAATACAGACAACTGGGCATGCGCAGTGCTATGAGACTCAATACGCCACAGTGTAGCTGGGCACATCTAAGTACAATAGATTGATTTTTGTAAGGGTTGGATAACAAGACTGAACTACAGTACTATAGTGAACATTAAAAAAATTAATTAAATTATAAAGGTCTCGAACATAAGGAGAGAAGTGTAAGCAAGACGGATCACCTAAGCCCTTGCTCACAACTCTCTCCTAGTCCTCTACAGTACTTTATGTGACATCTACAGTACCATACGATGAAGTACAGTACTCAGGCGTCTGTAGCGTAGAGGTAAGAAATCGAACTTCTACATTGCAGACGTCTGTACAACCCGGGTTCGAAACCAGGAAGCTTAATAATGAAGCTTTTCATTATTATTAGACAGTCAAGGTTACACTTTTTATTTTTAATATTATTATTACACAGTCAGTGTAATAATAACACACTTTCACTGTGTGTGAATCATGACATGGTACTGTACAGTATGATATTCCATACTGTACGCCATGGCGTACAGTACATAGCCATAGCGCTACAAGGGTATGGCTATGGCGCAGCACCACTGGCAATGCATTGCAACCCCGCCACTGGGCACAAGCCAGAGATCCTATTTGTACCGTAACCCATCAGAACTGGCTATAAGTTACCACAATGCAAACTGTGCTGACATTGACGCAATTTTGCGGTTTAAACGCCGAGTCAGTTTGTACTATAGAGACCTCTCTCTTATACACAGTCAACTATCAGTTACTAAACATATTAAATTACTAATGTTACCAAGTCTAAGACAGCATTTTCATTGACGCAAGTTTGCGCTCTGCATCTGCCCTGCAAACTGCTGTTAGTCCACTACTGTAGCACCTTATGTAGTAATGAATTTACTATTGTGTATACTGTGCGGTACTGTAAGTCTCGGACAGTGCAGAATGGCACTAGTGTGAAAATTCAACAGTACTGTTAGCAATACAGACAACTGGGCATGCGCCATAAAATAGCGCTACTTAATGTATGGCTTGGCTCCACTAGACATGGGGCACACATTCCATTGTGATTAAAATCCGACCACTGGGCACGCGCAGACATTGACGCAATTTTGCGGTTTAAACGCGCAGTCAGTTTGATATACAGAAACCAGTCTCTTCAACAGGGCCCAATGCCACTTGATGGTCATAATAAATCACTATAATGTCCGCGTTCATGTCAGCGCCGGCATTGACGCAAGTTTGCGTTCTAAGGTACAGTACTGTATGTACAATAATAAAAATCCTAGTTTCGCTGTTTGACTCCCGAAGCACTGGGCAGACATGCGCTCCACATGTACTGAATATTTTAAGTGAAGATTTTAAAAATAAATTAAAAAAACATACTGTATTTTCAAGGTCTCGAACCCACGGAACAAGAAGAGAGGAGAAGCAGTGAGACTAGGCATTAGACCGCTAGGCCACACGCTTCACCCATTACTAGAGTTCTGTAGTTTGTAAAGTCTAATGTCTAAGCTTCTGTCAAACAATCATCGGCCGGTGATACAGAACATACCGTACGGGCACATTGGAAAGTGACACCTGGTGGGCAAAATGTTGTATTACACGTAATGAAATCACACGCATGCGCTATGTAGTTTAGGAAAAGTGACATCTGGTGGGCAAAATGTTGTATTACACGTAATTACTTTTTTCACTAATAAACTTTCTTTGTGGCGCGACTCATGGCGTGGTGTGTGGCGCGCCATGCGTGACGTGAGAGATAGCGCTGTGATGCCACATTATAGCTGGGCACATCAGTATGTCAGTCATTCACTCTAACTGTAGGGCTCGTCAATTCAGTTTCCAGCATATTGTTGCTATGGTTCAAAGAGAAATGTTTGAAGGTGGTATGCAGACATTTCCCACTTAGGATGTTTCTCCTGTGTTCTGATCCATAATGCTAATGTAAGGGGCATTGCAGTTAATAAAGTTTAAGTGTGCACCTGCATTTTCCTTTTTTGTCTGTATTAGAAGTACAGGTCTCAGTATGGTAGCACCTCTTATTATGTTATAGATTAGGATGTACAGCCCAGCCCCCCTCTCATTTCTTTGAATGTATTTAAGGTACATTTATAAGTGAGACACCCTTCTCTTGGGCTAGCACTCCTCCCACCTTCTTTAGGTGATTTTAATTAGTATGGGTCCTTCACATTGCAGTACACACATTTAAATGAACTCTATTAAAGGTAAATACTAGATAAATGTATATAATGTGTCAGTATTAGCAGGGCCAGTTCTATGGTTATGCATGGTACGCGGCCGCGTAAGGTGCCACATAGTGAAGGGCGCTGCGGCCGCGACCATGCAGATTTATTAGAGGCTTACCGCGGTGCAGACTGTGTCTCTGTGACACAGCTGCACCGCGCGTGTAGCGCTGACCGGACGGAGTTCGGTCAGCACTACACAGTGCCAAACACACAGCCGCCGGTGCCAGCAGCTGTGTGTTTGTTTCAGCAGCTGATGAGAGTCTATCAGACTCTCATCAGCTGCTGCTGCTCCCACTGTGGAAGCCATCTTCTGGCTCCCACAGTGGGTAATGGGAGAGACGTCATGATGTCATGACATCTCTCCCATAATGCAAAGCAGCCCTGGAGAACAGACGGAGTAGCTAATAGCGGCAGCAGGAGCGGGGGTTCAGGTAAGTGTTTTTTTTAATGTATTTTTATTATGTGTGTCTCTACTGGGGGGGCTACAAGAGGGGATTACTACTGGGGGCACTTGAAGGGGGAATACTACTGGGGGCACTAGAAGGGGGCTACTACTGGGGGCACTAGAAGGGGGATTACTACTGGGGGCACTTGAAGGGGGGATTATTACTGGGGGCACTAGAAGGGGGATTACTACTGGGGGTACTAGAAGGGGGGCTAAAACTGGGGGCACTTGAAGGGAGGATTACTACTGGGGGCACTAGAAGGGGGGATTACTACTGGGGACACTAGAAGGGGGCTACTACTGGGGGCACTTGAAGGGGGGATTACTACTGGGGGCACTAGAAGGAGGGATTACTACTGGGGGCACTGGAAGGGGTGCTAATACTGAGGGCACTTGAAGGGAGGATTACTACTGGGGGCACTAGAAGGGAGGATTACTACTGGGGGCACTAGAAGGGGGGATTACTACTGGGGGCCCTAGAAGGGGGCTACTACTGGGGGCACTAGAAGGGGGGCTACTACTGGGGGCACTTGAAGGGAGGATTACTACTGGGGACACTAGAAGGGGAACTACTACTGGGGGACACAAAAGGGGGGACTACTACTGGGGGCTCTACAATGGGGATTACTACTGTGGGCACTACAAGGGGGGATTACTACTGGGGGCACTAGAAGGGGGCTACTACTGGGGGCACTTGAAGGGAGGATTACTACTGATTACTACTGTGGGAACTACAAGGGGGATTACTACTGGGGGCACTAGAAGGGGTTGCTAATACTGGGGGCACTAGAAGGGGTGCTACTACTGGGGGCACTTGAAGGGAGGATTACTACTGGGGGCACTAGAAGGGGGGACTACTACTGGGGGCACTACAAGCGGGGATTACTACTGGGGGCACTAGAAGGGGGGCTACTACTGGGGGCACTTGAAGGGAGGATTACTACTGGGGGCACTAGAAGGGGGGACTACTACTGGGGGCACTAGAAGGGGGGACTACTACTGGTGGCACTACAATGGGAATTACTACTGTGGGCACTACAAGGGGGGATTACTACTGGGGGCACTACAAGGGGGGATTACTACTGCGGGTACTACAGGGTGGGAATACTACTGGGGGCACTACATGGGGGGAATCTCCACTGGGGGCACAACAATGGGCGGACTACTACAAGGGGGGACTACTACAAGGGGGGACTACTAGGGGTGCTACAAAAGGGGGGATTACTACTAGGGGCACTACAAAGGGGGACTACTACTGGGGGCACTATATAAAGGGCAATACTGGGGGTCCTGCATAGGGGGAAACTACAAGTGGGGCCACTCTTTAAAGGGCACTGCATAAGGGGTACCACTATTGGGGGCACTGCATTTGGGGGACTACTACTGGGGGCACTATATAAGGGACACTGCATACGGGGACTACTACTGGGGGTACTATATAAGCTTACTACTGGGGGCACAAGGGGCACTCCACAGGGGGGACCACTAACGCGGGCACTGCATAGGGGGGTGCCAAAAAATCTACTCGCATACCAAAAAATTTGGGCCAGGGCCAGCCATGAGTATTAGGGATGTTATGGACCCACCTATGATGTTCACCTATATGTGGTAGGTAGGGAAACATCTTTGGCCAAACATGTACTAAGAACCTTACTTTAAAAACCATTGTAATTGTTGTAGTTTAGTATACATTTTTTGATATTCTTAAGTCTGATACACACTAGACGACTTGCAAACATTGCGATGGCTGTCTAGATTTCAACTGAACTCCCAGACAAATGATATAGCACATACATACTGTGCAATCTAACAAATGACCAAACAATATATCGTGCGTCGTTAGGGACTTCCAAATCATTAGATCGTTAACAATATATTGTTTGCTTTACAAAACACTTGACAACCTTAAACATTTCTGCCCAAATTTAAATAGGGGGCTGTACTATCTACAGGGTATATAAAGCAGGAGCCATGTAGCTCTTTGCAGTTCTGCTCTGTGACTAGTGAGGCTTGGTGTATACCTGCTGAACACTGTACATTGTAGAGATGAGCGAACCACCCGAATTTTGCAGATCCAAGTCAGATCCAAGACCAGCTCGGGTTTTCCCGCCTGACTCGGATCTCAAAGCGAGGCAAAATGTCATCATCTCACTGTGGGATTCTCATGGGTTTTGGATTGTATAAAGGTTCCCCATGCTCGCCGCCATTTTCATTCCAGCTGTGGAGAGTGAAGAGGACACAAGGGAGGGGCTGTGTGGCTGTGTTGTTGCTGTGCATAGGGGCTGGCTGTTATCCATAGGGGTTGGCTGCTGTTGTCCATAGAGGCTGGCTGGGCTGTGCTGTTGTCCATAAGGGCTGTGTTGTATATACTCAATAGGATCTGTGCTGCAGACAGAAGAGGGGGGCTTCAGTGGCTCCTGTGTTACTGCAGTCCATAAAGGGGTGCTGCTGTGTTGCCCAGGGGGTGCTCTGTCCATCAGGGGTGCTCTGAAAAAAAATACTGTAAAATAAAAAGTTTTTTTTTCCTGTGTGTCTGTGTGCACGTTAGCCACACTTATCAGCAAATGTAGCTGTGCAGGGGTGCTGCCTGTGTCGTTTATCAAGGGGCTACTGCCTCAATCAGGGGTGCTCTTCCCCAGTTTTAAATTTTTTTTGTGTGGTTGTGTGCATTAGCCGCAACTTAGCTGTGCTATAATTGCTTGGTGACACTGCTGTAAAACCATAGTGAGTATGGAGTCACATGACAGGAGAGCATGAACTACATACCAATCTTGTAGCTGCCAGCAGCAGTCATGATGACAATGCAAGGCCATCAACATCATCTATGAAGGCTTATGCCCCAGTGCTTAAGTCAGGCCATGTGAAATCAACTTTTACCCTGTTAAAGAAAAAAAAATCTAAAGCTAAGCCATGCCTGGGCTAAGGACCAAAAAAAACACTTCTCATGTGTGGAATTATTTCCACCCAAATCTGGACAACTTTTGCCAAGCCATTTGTAACCGTTGCCAAGTAACAGTGAGTAGAGGTAAGGACCTTAACCATCTAGGAACCTCCTCCGTGTTTTGTCACTTGCAGCGCATTCATCAAATTGAAAAGGGTATTTCAGATTCAGAAACAAAACAACAATCAGTCCACTGTTACCTAGCTGCTCCCTTCTATCTGGATACAAGCACCTGCAATCCACCACCAGCACCTGCATCTCCATCAACAACTTTATTCATGATAGGATGTAGTCCTGCATCCAATTTCATAAGGACTGACTCCTCTCCTATCCGTGGTTCCTCAGAAGGATTCTTGAGTGCTATGCCTGCTGCTGCTGTTGCTGTGAGTGGATCTTCATCCCAGAAGGGCACCAGGAAGAAGACTACTTTTAGTAGTTTACCCAAACAATTGACTGTCAAACAATCCTTTGCATTGGGGAGCAAGTATTTATTATTTATTACCAGTTATTTATATAGTGCACACATATTCCGCAGCGCTTTACAGAGAATATTTGGCCATTCACATCAGTCCCTGCCCCAGTGGAGCTTACAGTCTATATCCCTATCACATGCGCACACACATACAATTTGTGTAAAATAACCTACCAGTATATTTTTGGAGTGTGGGAGGAAACCGGAGCACCCGGAGGAAACCCACGCAAGCACAGGGAGAATATACAAACTGCACACAGATAGGGCCATGGTGGGAGTTGAACCCATTGTGAGGCAGTAATGCTAGCCATTACACCGTTTGTGCTGCCCTGTATGACAGCAGACACCCCGTTGCACAGCGGATTACTGACGCCATAACAGCTTTACTGGTATTAGATGTGCATCCAGTATATGCCATTAATGTAGTCGGTTTTAGACAGTTAATTGAGGTCCTGTGTCCCCGCTACCATGTCCCTTCTAGATTCCACTTCTCTAGAATAGCAATTCCCAATTTGTACAAGGACATGAAAAAAACCTTATTAATGTCCTCCAAAATGCCATTGTGCCCACTGTTTACTTAACCACAGATATCTGGACAAGTGGGACAGGGCAAACTAAACATTACAAGACTGAAACAGCCCACTGGGTAGGTGTTGCCTCCAACAATGCAAACAGCAGCATCTAACAAATGCCAGTTCATTCAGAGGCAGGCTACTCTGTGTATCACCGGTTTCACTAAGAGGCATACCGCTGAGAACCTCTTAGAAAAACTATGGGAAATCATTGCAAAATGGCTTACCTCACTTGGACTATCCTTAGTATGTGTGATTTCTGACAATGCCAGCAATATTGTGCGAGCATAACATGTGGGCGAATTCGAACACATCCCATGTTTTGCTCACGCAATTAATTTGGTGGTGCAACAATTTTTAAAAAATGACAGGGGCGTGCTGGAGATACTCTCGGTGGGCCGAAAGATTTCGGGACATTTTTGACATTCAGCAACTGCGTGTCGAAGACTGCAGTACCAGCAAGTACTGTTGAATTTGCCCTGCCATCAGCTGAAGCAAGTGGTAGAACTAGGTGGAATTCTACCCTCTTCAGCATATGGAGGAGCAGCTTTAGTGGATGGAGGAGCAGAAAAAGTCCATCCCAGGCTACACTGTGGCCTATGACATAGGGAAGGGAGCGGTAATGCACTTTAGTCAAGCGCAATGGAGAATAATTTCTGTGTTGTGCAAGGTTCTCAAACCCTTTGAACTTGCCACATGTGAAGTTAGTTCAGACACTGCCAGCTTGAGTCACGTCATTCCCCTAATCAGATTTTTGCAAAAGCAGCTGGAAAAACTGAAGGAGGAGCTGAAACAGAGTGATTCCGCTACGTATGTCAGACTTGTAGATCAAGCCCATCATTAGCTTCGCCGGGATCCAAGAGTCATCAATCTCTTGAAATCAGATAACTATACTGTATTTTGGAGACCATTCTTGATCCTAGGTGTAAGTCATACCTTGTGTCTTTCTTTCTGATGGATATAAATCTGAAAAGATGCAAAGAGCTGGTGGTGAAAAAATTGTCAGCTCAAGCGGCACGTGACACAGCAGCATCTCCTCCTTCTTCTTCTGCGGCTGCCAGGAAAAATTACATTTCCTAAGAGACCCACTGCTGGTAGTGATGCAGATCAGTCAGCAAAACCTAATGACATCTGGTTGGGTCTGAAAGAACTGCCTATAATGAGTGACATGTCTATCGTGACTTTGTCTGATATGGTCACCAGAGAATGGTGGATGATTATTTTAGGTATAGCATCCAAATAGGCATGTCACACAGTCCGTTTCACTACTGGCAGGAAAAAGAGGCAACTTGGAGTCCCTTACATTAACTGGCTTTGCTTTACTTAAGTTGACCACCCTCTAGTGTGTACTCTGAAAGAGTTACAGCGCAGCCTGGAACCTTGTCAGTGATCGTTGTAGGAGGTTACTTCCCCAAAATGTGGAAAAGATGATGTTCATCAAAGTGAATTACAAATTCCACGAGGAAGACCTTTACTGGCAATTAAGTCAAAAAAATACAGAAGCATCTGTAATGGTAGATTCCAGCAGGGACAAAATATTGTGTGAAGAAGAGAAGGATGCACACACTGATGGGGATGATGATGACAATGACAATGATGATGTCTGACCTTACCTATGTTGTAAAGCCAGTTTGTGTATGTGATCATTGCCACCAATGTCCACTGCACATTGGCAGCTTGTTTTGTGGGGGGTCCAAACAAACCAATCATTTCAGCCACAAGTGGCAGTCCCTGTCACTGAAGTGATTGGTTTGTTAAACTGTGAATGTCCTGTTTCATATATAAATAAGGGTGGGTTGGAGGGCCCAAGGACAATTCCATCTCCATGGTAAACTGTATGTGTATACATATTCATATAATTAAACTTTTAAACTATTAGCATAACATTTTCAATAAGTTTTAGCATTCCCAATTTGGTGGCTATGATATATGGTTCTACCCTTACGGCACGTGTTTATTGACCTAGTCAAATTAGCGGCAAGAGCACCATATATCATAGAGCACCAAAGTTATTGGGAATGATGAAACCTGGTTTTAATTGAGGTACATATATGTATAACAATTATTATAAATTATAAAACTGAGGGTCCTCCTCTGCTTCCATTGATGCAGTATAGATGCCACTGAAATATGCAGATGGATAGGTGGGAGGGGAAGGAGGGTTTGATGGGGTGGGAACCCTCATTCTACCATGAGGGGCAATTGGGTGTTGTTGTGGCTCACAAATGAATGTGCTTGGCATGACATCACCAGATCATATGTGAGCCTTTCAAATTGGAGCTGTTGCTCCAGAGCCATGTGGCACATGGCACTCCCCAAATGTGAGGCTAGCAGATTAAATTGATCTGGTGGGCTTTGGAGCACTTTTTCTGCTTTTTGGATAAATTGATCTGTAGCAGTGCTTGCTTGTGCCCTTGTTTTGGTTGCAATTCACTGTTGTTTTTTTGAGGGAGTGGGATGGCTTGCTAGGAACTTTCCCCCTCACTTTCGGTGATGCCGCTTATTTCCTGAGTGATATCATTGTCCTGGCCAGAGGTTGAAGTTCGTAAAAAAATACATTCCTTTCTCTAAATTCTTCTAGGAGTACCAGGGTTTGATTTTCAAATATTAAGTCATTAGAGCAATTTCAATGAATATGAAATCAATAGTAATATTGCATCAAAAGTGTGATTGTACAGGTATGTACCCAGCTTTACTTAGTGACTAATTTGAGTTTTCAGTAACAATAGTTTTTATGAGTCCATCAATGCACTCAAAATGTACACAACAAATCGAAAAAGCATACATCTTTATTAAACTTAGCAGAAGTGCTTTGTTCTATAAGGATTCCAAGTTGTTTTATTAAATATTCAGTCTGGAACTATTAAAGTGGATTAAATGAAAAGTATCCACTGCTCTTCTGTAGGTCCTAGTACCTATTTTATCTCCTTCTACTGTAAGGGTGATATCAAGAAAGGAGATACTGATCCTTGGAATAAAACTGGTGAATTTTATATAGAAAAAATGTAAAATTAAATTGTGCAATAATCTGTGAAATAAAGTGTTCATCCACATCCCAAATAAATAAATAGGTTGTCTATGGAATGGCCATAGAGTAAGAATCTACTGCTGAGTTTGCCTCCCCAAACATGTTGGTCTTCAAACATCCCCATTTAAAGATTGGTGAAAATCTGTGCAATTGTCGTGCCCATGGCCATCCCAAGTATAAAAATAAAAACGCATACTTTAAAATAAAATAATTATGTGAGAGAATAAAAACAATAAAATTAAGATCAAACCTGCTGTTCTTCTCTGAGGTGTCATCAGCAAAGAGAACATTTTTCACAGTGTTTTATTAACCAATTAACTTGCACAGTCTCATGATTTCTCATGATCTCTTGATGTCAGCTGGGCTTTTACTGACAATGTTGCATCCGATGTGACAGTGCTGTCCTGCTGCAACACCTGGCTGTTAAAGAGTAAATACATTCTGCACATGTACAGAACAGAGTCCCTCCCTCTCCTGCAGCCCCCCAACAGTGATATAGCAGTCTGTGACCACCATCATTGGCAATTTTTCGCATACCTCAGTTGCTCTCTAAGCACAGTTATGCTATCAGGGAGGGGGAAAAAAGAGAGGGGGTAATGATCCATAAAGTAGTATTGGCCATGGTGGAATGGGCGAGTATTATACATATATGGCGACACATGGCATACAGTGTTATTACCACAATGAGGACCTTTGGGCACTGCTGGGCAGGGGGTAATACCACTGGGGATCTATTGCCACTGAGGGATCTATTGAGGATGGGAGAGCCCTGGGGCTAGCACCATTGCTGCCATTCAACATCTGTATTCGGCTTGCTGGGTAACTGGAATGGCACTCTGCAGCCCATAGAGCTGCTGCAGAGCTGTCCTTTGGACGATCCAGGCAGTGCTCTTCTTTGTGATGTCGATGGACCCTTCCTCTCTGCGTGACATAGTGATGTCACATGTTTGAAGGCAGAGCCAGCATAGTAAAAATAACACTGTTATGGTGCTCTGTGAGACACCTCCTAGGCATATTTTTTATTTTAATAAATTTTTTAAAATATATATTTTATTTAATTATATAAAAAGAAATTGATTACTTTTTTAAAGGCAGTTAAGTGGTTAAAGTGTGGATTTTAGCAAATTTGGGCATAATCCAAATACCCATCTGAACTATCCACCACCACTCCTTTACTTGTTATTGTTCAAAACATTAGACCAAGGTCATACAGTTCAATATGTTAATTTGCTCTATATGTCCATAGCAGGCCTGATTTAGGGTTGGCCCAAATCAATTAGTGGAGCATAAGAATACACTTTCTTGTATTGTGCATGCATTCAAGGATGCAGCTATACTTAAAATTTAACTTAAAATTGCGCTTGCAGCATATTATGTTTAAAGAGGTGAATTAGTTGCAGGCAAGTATAAGCATAGTAAAGATACATCTTATTTTGACTTATACATATCTTTAAGATACATGTTTTAAGTGGCATATCTTTGCACATCCCTTATGTCTACTGGTAGTTTTCAAGTTGATGATATTGATGGAATTTTTGGACCAGATATCTTGTTATAAATATCCTCAGAATGTTGCTCCAGATATGTAATTTTTTTTAAATTACTGAGTTACATTATAAAACTTTTGTAAACTGTTTAGCTTGTGCATGTCTGCATGGTGCAAGCAAGTCTTTGGCTCAGTGCACACCAGTACAATCATCGGGCAGTTCTTCCAATTCGTGACCCATTCATGCGAAGAGAGTGTATCACCTTCAATCAAGATTTCCCGAAAGAAACCTGGTTGCATTGAAAGATCATGTTTTATGTGCAGTTTAATTTTCATCTGATTCGATGGTGCAATATAGCACAAAAAGTGTAGTGTGAATGAACTTTCGCCCATTCTGTCTAATGCTTCTGCTCATATGCCTCCAGCAGTAGTTTCGCCTTTTGCATCTTTTCAGTAGATATTTTACACAGATGGGGTTTCGAATATCACAAGTTAGATTATATAGGTGTGTACGCACTTATCGGCACTGGGATTGGTACTTTCAAATGTAAGTGAAATCGATAGTAATATCGCATCGAAAGTGTGATTGTAAAGGTTTGTACCCAGCTTTATTTAGTGACTAATTTGAGTTTTCGGTAACAATAGTTTTTATGAGTCCATCAATGCACTCAAAATGTACACAACAAATCGAGAAAAGGTACATCTTTATTAAACTTAGCAGAAGTGCTTTGTTCTATAAGGATTACAGAAAAATAAGGGATATTCCCTCTAGCACACTGCAGCAATATCAACAAAATAGTTGAATCCTACATAATAATAGAAATCCAGAGGTATTGGTTACATACATTTGCAAATATATGACTAAGCGCCGGGCCAACATCAAGGCTCCTCTATACCGGCGTCCCTAACATTCTATAAGGATTCCAAGTTGTTTTATTAAATATTCAGTGTGGGACTAGTATTACTATCTATCCCGCTTAAGTTAAGGTTAATGCTGTCATCTTGAGCCTCATGCAAGTACACCTTTATGCTACACATGACCCTCTACCATATATGTACAGTATATAATCTTTTATGGTTCTTTTTTAAATTTTGTTTTAAAAATTGCAATGCCATGTCCGAGGATGTCTAGCTCAAAAGTTATTGATTGTGAATGTCTTGCAAGTATCTTATCTTATTTTCTACCACTGTTTAGTCACTGGCCAGCAGTTTTACTGTATATTTCTATTTATAAAAAATTATGAAAGTTTTAGAGTACAAAGTCCTGGTTAAGCAATCTTTGTGTCCGCTTCTGCTTCACCATTTTGCGGATTTCCATTCCACAGTGTATTTGTAAACTGTAACAATTTTAGGAATTTATAGTTTATGAATTGAGCTGGGATGTTGGCGGTGTTGTTATTCTGATGTTTGGTCTTGTTTGAGTAAGACTGAGGCCAAATTTTGTGTCCCAAGGAGGAATGAGGCAAATTAAGAGTTTTAAAATTTTGCCCATCTCTACTCTTTATGGATCATCTGTCATTTTATCTAAAAAAATATGCAACATCCTTTATTAATGATACCTATAATGAATATATTTAATTTAAGCAGAATTCAGTTCTCCTGGGTAAACTAATTTACACATTACCAGATGTAAGATTATATGCAATGAGATGGGGGAGCGGCTGCTATTTACATGAACAGTATAGTTTCCCTTTTAACCAAGAAAGGGCTCCAGGGATTATGTTCGATAAGTAAGAGAATGGAGAGCTAAAAGAAAAAGTGAACCAAAGATTGACACCTGAGGCTTTCTTTACTCATTTTGTTCACCCAATAAGCAATTGGTTGATCCTCAAAGGTTAAACATATATGCCTCTGACCTGTTGAGGTTAGTAATGACCCCACATAAGGTTTAAAATAACCTTTCCATGCTGTTCTTCTTTACTCTTAAACAGTCATGCTAATTAGTAGAGTATTATTGGGAGGGCTGTACTTGTTAAATGTAAACCCAGACAGCTGTTTATGTGCCACATAAAGAGACTACATTCTTTTAAACAGTATAATGCAAAGGATATAAATGTGGAGCATTTATGTTCAATTAGCATTAGCCAAAATTACTGACATCAAGCGATTAAAACTCATCTCTGCACCCACTGGGCTGTGATGGATTGGAGAGTGGCATGTGCAGTGAGTCTTTGTGGATGATACCCACACCGAATGATTTAATCTTTTATTGAAAAAGAAGGGGATAGATAGATAGATAGACAGATAGATAGATAGATAGATAGATAGATAGATAGATAAATTAAAGAAGAAAAATTGGGATGCGCAGGCAATTCAAAAACCTAAAGATAGTTAGTAGACAAAATAAAGACACTCATTTATTTTTCTACTTTTCGAAGATCTATGAAAAAAACACACATCGACCGAAGTGGACGCCATCCAAAGGGGAGGGGGGGGGGAGGAGAGAGATTTTTTTTCCAATAAAAGATTATATCATTCTGGTTTTGTGTCGTGGGGTTGCCCATAATGTTTGGGCATTCCACAAGTGCCATCATGAAAGGGATGCCTGCCTTGTAGACCATCAATAATAAACAATATTATTTATTATTTTATTACCATTGACCCAGCTCCCACTGACACAAAGGATTCAGCCTTTTGCTAGTTATAGGAAAATAGGGGGAACCCGTGCCATTTTTCCACTTCATTTTCCACTTAATTTTCCCATACCAGCCCAGGCTGAGAGGTCGGGCTAGTTATTGATTTAAGGGGAACCCCATGCATTATTTTTTCAAATTAAAATCTTTTAACTCTTTCTTCACTGTTTACACTAACGAATCCTGCATAGATCATCAGATGCTGGTGTGTTGTGGTCTGTGCTTGTGTCTAAAGACGCAGCTGCACTAACACAGGAGACCATATTCAGACAACAAAATTGCACTTGCCATAGGGCTGGCGCAATCTTTGATATTGCAACAATGGTGCTACAATCGTGCGTCTTAGTATGTGTAGCAACAAATAGCGATGCTGGCAGTTGGTATCTCAATAGGCTGAGAATCAGTCACAACATTTGCAGAAAGCAGTAGAAGGAAAAAGAGCTCTTATAGAGTAATGTAGATCCAGGCGTACCTAAATTCCCACTGCCTTATATAGCCAATAGCTGTAGTTCACTTTTTCATAACTTATATTGTTAAGGAGAATGTCCAAACTAGTGCTGCTACAGCTAAGTTGTCCTTTTTGCTATCCTGTTAATGGGGGGGGGGGGTAAGTACTTGGGTGGGTGCATGAGTGCTAATGCCAGGTTTATTAAAAGATTTTTTAGTCCATTAAAATCAATCATGCTTTCCTTGGCTGAGATTTGCAAGAGCAGGGATGGACACACTGCCAGAAGTCTCCGAAAGGACCCTTCATGGGGGACATTTTCTTCCAACGTCCCTCCAAGGGAGGGATCCACTCTGATGCCCATCTTGCCTCCGGGAGTTAGAGTTCCAATCCGCAATACAGACACTCAGTCAGATTCGGCTAACCAATCCATGAAGAGGTGATGCGAGTCAGTTTCTCACAATAGGCCCCTAGAGGACAGTGGTAACACCCCCTCCTCTTCACTCTGACTCAGACAACTTAATCTCCAATTATCCTCTCAGCTCCCCTATTTATAACCTTGTAGAATATGCATTAGCCTTCACAGAGTGGACAAGAGGAGGTTTCCAATAGCAACTGATTAGTTTCTACTTCTCATTTTATAGAATGTACTTGATAAATGCTAGTTTGAAGCTGATTGGTTTCTACTGGCACTCCACTTATCCACTTCTCCATACTTTCCACAGCTTGCTACATCTCTCCTAGGGGTCTATTTACTAAGCAGTGTTAGGAGACAGAGTGAATAGTGAAAAGGTGCCAGCCAATCAGCTGTCATCTCACAGGTGTTTGAAAAATGGCATTCGGGAGCTGATTGGCTGACACCTTATCACTGTTCACTCTGTCTCCTAACTCTGCCTAGTAAATAGACCCCCTAGTCACCTAGCCATTAGTGCCCTTGCCCTCAGATTGTCAGAGTGATCCTGGACAGGGCACAAGGGCATCTCATGCAGTCTCTTCTCTCCCCTATTTGTTATCATCACACTGATGTCCTCTTACATAAATAATAAATACATCCTATTATTAACACATTAAATACTTCTACAGTCACCTTAATACCCCAAAGCACCAATATTAATTATTAACCCTAATAATACCTCACTTTGGGTCACATCAACATTTATAAAATGAAATCCAATACTAGCTGAAAGCAAAATGATAATAGTAAACCACAGCACAGAGGATTCTGCTTCTTCAAAAGATTGTCAAAAGTGGAATGTATCCCTCTTAGTTTGTGTGTGCAGAGAGCACGTCCTTCTTGTATATGTTTTTGTACATTTTATTTATAAATGAGAGTTCTCTCTTTACAACCTCCCCAGCTTTATAATACGTTCACCATTTACCACCATGCGTATTCCCTGAACAGAAGTGCAATAAAAGGTGCAATTGCATTATGTTATCTTCATTATAATACTATCAAGACTATTGGGCCTATCCATCAACACTAAAATAATGGTTTTAAGGACAATTTGATGGTGTTACTAAACGCCACTCTCATGTGGCGTACAGCAGGTTACACTTACCTGCTTTCAGCTGAGCAATTCTTCTCCGGCTCCCTCGTCCCTCCTCTGGCTCCGGCTGCTGCTCTAACGGTGTCCTCCTGGCAGAACACAGTAAAGTTTAAAAAAAAAAATATATATATATATATATGTAGCCTCTTAGTGGAGTATTATCAATTATACTATGGGCTACATATCCTATGTCTTGTCTAGCCAGTACGATTATTATCTGGTGAAAGTTTCCTTTCATTAGGTCGCTATTGAGATGCTTTTTATGTACTTTGTAATGTTTTATTTATGCATATTTTCATGGTCATGGGTTACCTAACTTACATGCGGTCACCTGACCCGACGTGTGACGTCATGCCGCACGGCGTCGGAGGGGAGGGATGCCCGCCAGCTTTCAGCCGCACTCGGGGGTGTTTAAAGTATTTAAAGTGAGTTTTTATTGTACTATGATGGCTTGACGAAAGATTGTAATAAATCTGAAACGTTGCATACAGTATATTATGATGTTGTGAAGTCCGTGGAGTGCTACTTCTTAGTTTTCCTATATATATATATATATATATATATATATATAATATATATATTAACTTTACTGTTTTCTCCTTTTCAGACGGGAGGTCGGGGTCCACGGCTGCAGTGGCCAGGTAGGTGGGAGACAGGGAGGTGAGCGGAGGGGAGGAGGGGAGAACATGGGGGTTGGGGGGCACATAATTACCGCAGCTGTTAGAGTAGATAGGGAAAAGTATTTATTTCCTGAAAAGCTGTCATAGTAAAAATGACAGCTTTTTGGAATAGATACTGCTGATTGAGAGGAAGAATGTTGAATTCCTCCGGTAATTAGATAGAACTCCATGCGAGTTCTAAGCCTAATTACCTCCATCAATATTTCAATTATGTTGAATAGGCCCCTATAACACTACTTTTCCTCATATATTAAACTATTATTGTTAGAATGGAGCAGTAATCAGTAACTACTAGCAGTGGCAGATTTTACTTAGGAGCTGCAGGACTGCAGTCCCCACCAAGTAAAATCCGCCACCCCCAGTGAGCCAATAAGTCTTTCCTGGCAGGGGCAGTGGCTTCCAATTGGAGGCTCTCTCTCTGCTAAGACAGACAGCCAGTCCCAGGGGGAGGTGTTTTCTCTACCTGTGACTCAAAGCCGCATTAAGACCTCACAGGGCCCTAGGCAAGGTACTGGTTTAAGGCCCCCATGCCGATGCGATCATACAATGAGTACCTTTTCTAGACAAACTAGAGCTAAAAGAAAATCTTGCAAAGAATCCCCTACCACTACAGAAACAAAAATAAATTACAAAGCAAACTAGTCCATAACGAAAAAATACATACAGGATCTACTTAACTCTAAGCCATGACAGGTAACGTTTTCAATCAGCACTGCCTGCAATTCTGTCAGCACGTCATAGTAAACCAATTCCATAGCAGCCCAGTTACACCAAGTGGAGATACAGTAGGACTGAAATACATACAATTCTGGTAGACTATGCATTACTTCCTTTACATTTTTGTGACCACCAAACAATACCGAAAGCATCTGTGTGACCACAATACACTGCAGAGAGCATTCTAAGGCAGAGCCTCCCCTGTCATATTCCCTCCCCTATCATACTCCCTGTCATGCTCCAGAGTTTTTATACATGTGTGCCTCTCCAGCATGACCTCACCGCACGTCACTGACACTTACAAATTGTTCCGCCAATATGTCTGCACTGTCAGTGCTGACATCACAACTGGGCATGCATTTGAATTCAAATGCTCATTCAGCTAAGATGCCAATCACTCCCAGGTCCCTGCAACATATGGACCACCTGTACACACAGCCATTGGCTGTGCTGCACAGTCGACGTAACATATCGGGGTACACACCCTGCCGACACGCTAACGATATATCAAGTATCCGATTGACCAGCCGATATATTGCCCAGTGTGTACCCAGTCTGTCTCACTCACAGGCAGTCACATGACACAGATCCTTTCTGAGCCTGAGACTGTCTGTGAGTGACACAGTCAGACTGTGCTGCTGCTGGCAACCCCACTCATGGTCACACCCTCCCATGCTCGTAGCAATACCCCTCTCCCATACACGCAGCCAGACTGCCCCTTCCCCAATTATGGCTTGACCCCATCCTGCTTAGCGGCAGGTGATCCCCTATATTCTACTAGGCCCTAGGCAGCCACCTGTATCGCCTTGTGCATAATCCAGCCCTGGGACTGCCTGTCCTAGACAGCAATAACAGGGAGAATGCTTCCAAAGGACATCCACTCCCTGCCTACCCAGCTGATGCAGTCCTTAACAGCTGTTGTTTGTTCATATGCGCCAGTCACTGACCTGGCAGGCTCCGTAGAGAACAGAAGCCGGCCCGCTGACTGACTGGACTGTAGCACATGCGGCTCCCCTTACATAAAAGGGTAAGAGCCGTCACTGGTAGCTAGCCTCTTTAAAGGTAATGATTATACCTCGTACTTTATAGACAGGAAAAAGAACAGAGGTAGCTTTTGCATTCTTGCATTTAAAAGTATAAAAGCTGGTGAAACTGAATGTCACAAATCCCACCATTTAAGTGCTCCCTCACTATTTCTTTATTTTGTACAGCAGACTTAATGAGTGAAGTTAATCCCCCTAACACTGGGTACAAGGTGTTTGTTTAAATAGAAGGTCATGAAAACAATTTCTATTTTTCTAGACACGCTCTTCCCCTTTTGTGAATTAATGTTTGGCAAACTTTGCAGTGACAAAAGGTTGTGTTAGTTAAATTCAATTGCCAGGCATCATTCCAAAGCCTAGATATGAAAGGCATTTCACATAAGGTATTCCCGACCCACATATGGACAAAGCATTCAATTTAACCCCTGTCACACTTCTGTGTGTATAATAGGTGTCCTCTGCGAGGCTGACAAAGGCCCTCATTCAGAGCCGTACGCTCTGAGCAGAGCGCACGCTCTGAATGAGGGCCGGCCTCCATGAAAATGGAGCGTCCTTCTGGATGCTCATATAGCTGTGGGTCACCACCCACAGGCTATACGAGCATGCATTTTGATGGCCGCGATGGTCGAGACCATCGCGACCATCGAAATTGCGAGCCGGAGCCTGCGGTTGAGGTTTTCAACCGCAAGCTCCGGAGTGATTTTGGCTCTATCAGAGCCAAAATCACTCCCACTGACATCACTAGTGATGTCAGTGGGCCGGCTTCTGACGGGAGGCGTTCCCGTGGGAACACCCCCGTCAGGGAGGCATGCCCCCGGCACGCCTACCAAAGGGGGCGTGCTGTCAATCAACATTGATAGCACGCCCCCTTTGATCGGACACAACGAGCGAAGGACTTTCCTTCGCTCGTCGCGTCTGGCGCATGCGCACGACGGAACTCCCTCCGTCGTGCGCATGCTCAGTCCATAACATCAACCCACTTGCGAGCGGTCAGCCGCTCGCGAGTGGGTCTGAATCAGGCCCAAAGTTTTTGAGTCATAAATAGATTAGCTATATCTATATTAATATATAAGAATGTTGTCTCTGTCTGTTTGTTTCAAGTTGGCACAAAAATTACTGAACCAATTTCAATGAAATAACCTGCACTTTGTTTCATCTCGCTCCATCAAGTTAAAGCTGAGCAATAACAACAACAAAATTTATTGACATCATCAATGCAAGAGATAGATGTGTCACCATGCGCATGGATGGTAAGGGGTGGGGAGAGAGGTGCTTTGGGCCCGCGTTCACTTGACTAGGACAGACCGGGTTGGGTATGAAACTCCAGCTGTCGGGATGCCGCTGGTCAGAAATTGACAGCCAGAATCCCAACACCCATAGGAATCACAGGTGTTTTTCTAACCCCTACCCTAACCTTCCCTCCCATTTGGCTAAACCTAACCTCCCCCCTAGTGCCTAAGCCTAACCTCCCCCTCCCCACACCCTAAACCTAACAACCCCTCCCCGGTGCCTAAACCTAACCTACCCCCCCTAGTGCCTAACCATAACCTCCCCCTCTCCGCACCCTAATCCTAACCCTACCTCCCCGGTGCCTAAACCTAACCTCCCCCTAACACCCCGATACTTACCTTCGGGATGGTGACGGTTGGGATACTGGTGCCGGGATCCCGACCTGTTGGGATTTCGGTGCTGGTATTCAGACCGTCAGCCTCCCACATGCCAGGATGCCGACTACATCCTGGGCAGACCATATTTGGTGTGAGTGGTGAGTGAAGGCGCTGCTAACACCAGTCTGTATGACGTTTCTGGTCATGTGGGCCACGCTTGCGACGGGGCCCCTATACAAAGCAATACAACTATTAAACCTCAAATAAAAAAGTTGGCAGAAGCTATTTCAAAGTGGGCAAAGCCGTGGGTAACAGTTAGTTACAATAATAAAATAAAATCTTTTTCTTGGATGTCGGGATGCTGTCAGCTTTGGTTTTCTCTGAAGAGACTGACTACTGATCCATGGGTTAACTAAGGTCAAGGGCAATGAAAAGATACGGGTTAACTTTATGTCAGCAGAATCGGCAGAATAAACACCGTAATGTCCATTATAATCTTTTATTATTATCTTGTAGCTATACACAAGTTACGTACATTGACAAGATACAGAAGGTACAGATGGCCCTGTACAAATGATCAAAAAATCTAAGTGATGTGGGGAACATAAAGTAGTGGATTAACTATAGTAGACGCTGTTGAGGAAAGTTTATTAGCTATGTAAGGCAGCAGCAATATCTGTTACCAGTAATAAAGTAGCCATTGATGGCATTTACTTCTGTGCATATGCTGGTTGTGTGGCATTATTGGGCTCACAATACTAGTACAATTATGAGGATTCATTTTACCAGCTAATATTAGCATTATCAACAGCAGCAGTGTGGCGTCTACAGCTAAGAATAGCATTACCAACAACAGAGGAGCAGAGTCTACCAGCTAAGATTAACATTACCATCAATGGAGGAGAGTCTACCAGCTAAAATTAACATTACCATCAATGGAGGAGAGTCTACCAGCTAAAATTAGTCCTACTAATTACAGAGCCTAAACTCTAACAGCTAAGATTAGTGCTACCAACAAGAGAGAAGCAGTCTACTAGCTAAGATTAGCACTATCAGCAACAGGGGCATGGAGTTTGCAGCTAAGATTTTCACTACCAACAACAGCGGTGTTGAGTTTACCAGCTAAAATTAGCATTGTCAGCAACAGAGGTGCCAAATCTGCAGCTAAGACTATCACTGCCAAAATAAAGGCACAAAGTCTACAGCAAAGTTTAGCACTACCAACAACAGGACTCTACAGCAAAGATTAGCACTACTAACAACAGGACTCTACAGCTAAGATTAACATTACCAACAACAGGACTCTACAGCAAAGATTAGCATTACCAACAACAGGACTCTACAGCAAAGATTAGCACTACTAACAACAGGACTCTACAGCTAAGATTAGCATTACCAACAACAGGACTCTACAGCAAAGATTAGCACTACTAACAACAGGACTCTACAGCTAAGATTAGCATTACCAACAACAGGACTCTACAGCAAAGATTAGCACTACTAACAACAGGACTCTACAGCTAAGATTAGTACTACCAACAACAGAAGTCTACGCCTGAATGTTATACTTACTTGCACACCCTGCCAGATGTAACCTACACAGTGTGCCCCAGATGACTGCCTCGGATGGTTCTTTCTTGGGCAGGATGTACAAATACATGGATCTATTCATTCAGTGTATTTCATATTTCAATTGTTTCAGTCACCCATATATGTCATGCCGAACTGCAGCACTCTTTGCTGTATTTACTATTCCCTGTTTTTTAAAATGTACTTCCACCGCACTGTTTGCTATACTGGTGTGCTATACCTCCACTGAAGTGCATCCTCCATGGGCAGGATGTACTTTACATGGATCTATTCACACAGGGTATATCATACTGCCACACGTGTCACTTTTCCCATATATGCCTTGGTTCCTTGCATGGTTCATCACCCACAGTGCAACCTTAGTAGTGCGCCCATCATGGCTGCCTCACCTGGTACACTCGTTGATGGGATGAAAAATACATGTTATTGCTGTGCTCTCTAGGTTTCAGTTGATTTTAATTATCTGTGTGGTTTTCTATTTTTTGTAACACCAAATCCTTTTACAATGTACCATGTTTTCTGATGTCTTTAAAGCGACCTTGAGTCATAAGGGAGAAAAGCGCTATATAAATAAAATTATTATTATATGCGCCTTCCTGCCTTTCCCCTTTAGAATGTAAGCTCATATGAGCAGGGCCCTCTACCCTCTTGTGGTTCTCCTTACTTTACTTTCATCTACTTCTTACTCCCCACTAGGGCACCTAACACTTGGTTGCTTAAGCTCTTCTGCTTATGTGGGTGTTGTGGTCGCTAATGTAGCAATGTATATTTTCTATGTCCTTGTCCTGCATTCTATTGTATTGTACTGTAAGTCTGTAGTCACGTATCTGTTTAAATATTTTGTAAGGCGCTGCGGAACACTTGTGGTGCCATATAAATAACTAATAATAATAATAATAATAAAATAGGATAAAGCAAATATTATTTGGGTACCAAGCCAAGTTCATACACAGGAATCACAGGGATAGAGGTAAGGGAGCAGGTCAGGAACAAGCTGGTTCATACATGCAAGTCAGGAGAAAGAATCAATAGGTACATTGGAGAATAGGAGTGTAGCCTAATACTCTGGCCATCTCTTGCCAGAAGTCAGTTAATTAATATAGGTCCATGGTTCCACCCCTAGAGAAAAGACACTGATTGGGAGCATCCAGCAAACCAAGAAACAGTTAGCAGACTTAAGCCACAGGAAACAACATCTGTCCTAGTAAGTACCTGTTAAATCTTAAAATAGTCAGCTGCTGTCAACCAACAGTCCTTCTCCAATTATCTTAATTTAACCTCCACCTTCTTCTAGAGAAGAGTTTTGCCATCATGCTGTATATGTACTTTTGTGGTTATCCACCAGCTTGACGTAACTGCTAGGCTTTTTCCTGTAATGATCAATATGTTCGGCGGCAGCAAAGAGGCCAAAGTGAAAATAGAGATGCAACAGAAATGACAGTTGACCGTATTAAAAGTTTTATTTTACTGGGCCCAGATGCTGAACTGACAAGGGGCAAAATTTACTAAGTGTCAATTTTGGTCGTTTTGAGAAATTCTGTCAATTTTGTCATTCAGATATTTACTGAAGGCACAGGTAATTTGCATGTAAAACATGACTGAAGACGTCATTAGACCATTGGAGCAAACATTGAATCCTTTTCATAGACACCAATACAAAGCTCGGATTTACTAAGCAGTGTGTTAATTACCCCGATAGAAGCCACAGAAACATCACAGCTGAATAGTAAAATAAAAAAAAGTGTGATCAGCGTGTTTGCTCGAAGTACGGTACTGCACAGATCAGTATGATCATAACCAGCTCCGGACATCTCAGCCTGGTCTGTTACTGGAAAATCGGAGGGAAACCTGCGTGGACAAATTTCCAATAACCAGCACCGGGATGAAATAACTGGGTGACTTACACTATACCTGGAAGACACACAGCATTGGGTCCCCTGTCATAACATAAACCAGGCCCAAACTGGTCAGCCCAGGTCTGGAATTCCTTGTAAAGTAAGGAACCCCCTCCTGAGGAAACCCCAGACCTGGGCTGAAAAGTCAGGCTATTTCCCGCACTCTGGAGGTGGTGGGTGCAGGGTTAATGGTGTAAAACATTCTTGTAATATTGTTCTTTACAGTGGGACTACAGGTCCAAGCAAGACTGCGCCGCCATTCCAGCAATTATACTGATCTGTGTAGTGCTTTGAATCTGCTGCAGATTAACAGTGGATTCATACTTCTGCTTGATAATGGAGTCAATCCAACACAGTTTTATACAGAAAAAAATTATGAGTAACGCCATTGAAAGACAATAGACACTGACAAACGATGATTAGTAAATACTGCACTTAGAACCTCCAAACTACCGGCGATGTCCAGCGATTTGGTTTAGAAGTCAAACACGTTTCTTAGTAAATTTGTGTTTAATAGCTCTTCTACTAACCAGTACCTGATAACACTCCATGGCACTACCATTTAACGGTTTAGCATACAAATTGAAGTAATAAAGGCAGGAGGCCTAGATTACTGTTCCCACCTCAAAGCATAGAATTTCCAGAAACTCCCAAAACACTCTAATCTAATATCACTCACTAAAGGCCTAACCAACATAATGAAAATTCTCTTCTCTCCTGTACACTGGTTCAAAGAATATCTTCACACAAATTTATTTATTCCCAGTTCCAGTCCTACCTCAAAGCTAACTATTTGTTAATTTTACTGTAATCAGCAATACTTATCCTATTTTGCAGTTCCACAGCTGATCCCTATATCTCCTGGCAATGCAGCCTATGGCACATGGCTGCGGACAATTTTTGGATAGATTTAGAAGTTTTTACACATTGCTGTTTTTCTATTCCAGACTAATCATAGCATACTACAGTGCCTTGCAAAAGTATTGACCCCCTTGGCTTTTTACCTTTTTTGTTACATTACAACCTGTAATTTGTTTATTTTTTTAATCTGAATTTTATGTGATGGATCTGCACAAAATAGTCTAATTTGGTGAAGTGAAATGAGAAAAATATATATAAAAAAGATTCTTTAGAAACAAAATTATGAAAATTGGCATGTGCCCCTCAAAAGTTCTGTTGCAAGCAATTACCATCAGAAGTCACATGATTAGTGAAATGAAGTCCACCTGTGTGAAATCTAAGTGTCACATGACCTGTCAGTATAAACACACCTTTTCTGAAAGGCCCAAGAGGCTGCAACACCACTAAGCAAGAAGCATCACACCATGAAGACCAAGGAGCTCTCCAAACAAGTCAGGGACAAAGTTGTTGAGCAGTAGAATTCTGGGTTGGGTTATAAAAAAATATCCAAATCTTTGATGATCCCCCGGAGCACCATCAAATACATCATCATCAAATGGAAAGAACATGGTACCACAACAAACCTGCCAAGAGAGGGCCGCCCACCAAAACTCACAGACCGGGCAAGGAGAGCATTAATCAGAGAGGCAGCACAGAGACCAAAGGCAACCCTGAAGGAGCTGCAGAGTTCCACAGCAGATACTGGTGTATCTGTGCATGTGACCACAATAAGCCATATACTCCATAGAGCTGGGCTTTATGGAAGAGTGGCCAGAAAAAAGCCATTACTTAGTGATAAAAATAAGAAGACACGATTTGAGTTTGCCAAAAGACATGTGGGCGACTACCCAAATGTATGGAGGAAGGTGCTCTGGTCAGATGAGACTAAAATGTAACTTTTGTAATTCCAGCCAGATGCAAGGCCATGGGGCAGCAACAGTGCCTATGCCAGAGCCCTGTGCTCTGGCCAACAGCATCGATCACACACCCAGGGTTATGTCTTGCCTGGAACCAAGAAGAACAAGTCAGACACTGGGCCTAGATTACACAGAACACATGTTCACACATTTGATCGCTCTTCAGCCTGCAACAGCTCAAATAGAAGACTCCAAGAACCATCTGCCCTGCTGATGGTAGAACAGAATAAGAGATTGATGGGAAGGGAAAGGTATTTATTTGCATGTCACTACATGTGTCACCGATTTTACCTGCAGGAAAGTCATAGCACAATCCCTTATGTAGTACTGCTGCATAACATGAAGGAATGAACTGTTGAAATTAAATCTTTGTTTTGTTTGTTTTTTTAAATTCCAGTGAAACTGGGGAAAAATAAATGTCTAAAATACTGTATAGTTTAGTTTAGTTTTATAGATGGAGTTGAGGATATTGTGGATGCTTCTGGTGTGCTAGCACTGCAGAGCTGTTGTAATCCTGCCATACACTGAAGAAAATGACCACACTTTGATTAGCAAAAACAATGAACACAATGTACACAATTATACCTGAAACATATTATCTCACAATAACCTGGAACTATCTAATATGTTTTGGTGTATATTGTTACAGGTATATTTGTGGCAGGTATAATGTTAAGTTATATTGCCATCAAGGAAAATATTTTTATTTATTTTTACACCACAGTCCAAATAAAATATATCTATTGTTTAAATAGGCATCTAAAAGAATATCTTTCCCTTAAAAAGTTATTCATGGATTAATATTGAAAATTAAACTCTTTTTTTTAGGTAGAAACTAGTGGCAATCGGAAGCTTATTAAGTGTCATTTGATACTGTTTTCTTTTCAATGTTTTCTTTTCAATGAGAATGTTTCACAACTAAAGTGTATCTCTTTCAACCAAAAATGGCTATATGACACTATTCTTAAGTGAGAGATCAGTGTCGCTAAGCCTATCTCCTGACATCTGCTGTTAGTCCATGGTCTTTAGTTCTCTTTTAAGCTCTGTTCAGTGAATTGTTTACAGGTTGAGCTCCCTGTTCTACTCCAGCCACCATTATTTATTGGTTATTGGAAAGCTATAAAGGAATGAGTCTCATATTTAAGGGCATTTTCACCCAAATCTTTGTTCCTTTTATCCAATTCCAACTGTGCAATAGATTATGTTTTGATATCACAAATACAGTGCCTTGCAAACGTATTCACCCCCCATTGCATTTTTCATATTTTGTTGCCTCACAACCCGGAATTAAAGTGGATTGTTTGAAGGTGTGCATCATTTCATTCACAGAACATATGAAGATGGGCGGTAGAACTGCGCTCTCGTTGACCAGGGGGTGGTGTGTTGTGGTTTCGGGGTGCTGCACCTTTGTGTGGGAGTACCTTTCCCGCACTGAAAATGTATGGGGGTAGGGGGGGTAAGGTGCGCTCTTCCTGCTAGTACTGGTGATGACTTGTGTGTGTTTGTGAGTGGTGTTAATTAGAATGTTTCTTCTGGTGGTGGTGATGTTTTGGGAGTGAGGAGGGTGTGATTGGGTATGGAGTGTAGTTTGGAGTAATGTGAAAAGGGGAATGGAATAGGATCAAAATGAGGCCAGCGAGACACAGTAATTTTGGGCAAAATCTTTTATTGAGTAGTCACAATGCTGCTCTGTTAAGATCCCGGGCAGGTGGGTGGGGTTCAGTGATGAGTGGTGATGAGACTGGGGAGGTAGGTGGACCCTTTTAGGGGGCTCCTTCCCGTGCGGTTCAGTGACCTTGCACGTCACCTCTGCTGGACCTATGGTCGACAGTCTAGGAAGTCTCGGGGGGTGGGGGGATTTGCAGAGTGGGTTAGAACACCTGTGCGGCGTCCCGCGTGTTGGTGTGAGTCTTGGCAGTACTTACCTACCGGTAGGTTTTTATGTTGTGGTGATGTAGGTCATCGTTGCGGCCGTTGCAGATTGGTTGGAAGCTGCAGGTTTATTGGTGAGCTGGATCAGCGTGTTGCTGGTGTGCTGCAAGTGCACGGCTGTTCTGATTGGTCTGCGGAGGTCAGCGACCTTAGTATGCAGCTGAAATTGGCTCTTGGTCGTGCCGCTGGTGGTGCGGAGCCAGAGGTGTGGATGGGTGAGCTGCTGGGAGGCTGGGTTGCAGCGTGTGTGCTGGGACCACCCCTGGGGGGTGGTCTGCCCGGGATACTGATTCAAAAAAAGCCAGGGAGGAGGGGGGATGTGGAAAGTGTGACCGAGATGGAGCTGGTCACTGGCGATGTTGGCTGGGCGGACTTGCGGCCGGATGTGCGGGATGCTCTTATCACTGATGGTCCCTCGTGGAAGAAGGCACCTGTGCCAAAACGCGTTGGAGACCCTCACATCAAACCCGACACCGATCCAGGCTGACCTCCACTAAAGATCCCCATCCCCACCAGGGACCACCAGTGCAGAAAGCTCTCAGCCCACCCGCCTGCTGGTCCGCACCGCTCACACCTCCAGTGACCGGCTCCACCCCGGACCAGCCCCTCTCCCCCCCCTGCTCCCAGGCGTGCTCAGCAACTCACTCCTGGCCAGGGGTGTCTCCACCGTCGATCCCCATTTCCACAAGGGACCATCAGTGATAAGAGCATCCCGCACATCCGGCCGCAAGTCCGCCCAGCCAACATCGCCAGTGACCAGCTCCATCCCGGTCACACTTTCCACATCCCCCCTCCTCCCTGGCTTTTTTTGAATCAGTATCCCGGGCAGACCACCCCCCAGGGGTGGTCCCAGCACTCACACTGCAACCCAGCCTCACAGCAGCTCACCCATCCACACCTCTGGCTCCGCACCACCAGCGGCACGACCAAGAGCCAATTTCAGCTGCATACTACGGTCGCTGACCTCCACAGACCAATCAGAACAGCCGTGCACTTGCAGCACGCCAGCAACACGCTGATCCAGCTCACCAACAAACCTGCAGCTTCCAACCAATCTGCAACGGCCGCAACGTCGACCTACATCACCACAACAAAAAACCTACCGGTAGGTAAGTACTGCCAAGACTCACACCAACACGCGGGACGCTGCACAGGTGTTCCAACCCACTCTGCAAATCCCCCCACCCCCCGAGACTTCCTAGACTGTCGACCACAGGTCCAGCAGGGGTGACGTGCAAGGTCACTGAACCGCACGGGAAGGAGCCCCCTAAAAGGGTCCACCTACCTCCCCAGTCTCATCACCACTCATCACTGAACCCCACCCACCTGCCCGGGATCTTAACAGAGCAGCATTGTGACTACTCAATAAAAGATTTTGCCCAAAATTACTGTGTCTCGCTGGCCTCATTTTGATCCTATTCCATTCCCCTTTTCACATTACTCCAAACTACACTCCATACCCAATCACACCCTCCTCACTCCCAAAACATCACCACCACCAGAAAAAACATTCTAATTAACACCACTCACAAACACACACAAGTCATCACCAGTACTAGCAGGAAGAGCGCACCTTACCCCCCCTACCCCCATACATTTTCAGTGCGGGAAAGGTACTCCCACACAAAGGTGCAGCACCCCGAAACCACAACACACCACCCCCTGGTCAATGAGAGCGCAGTTCTACCGCCCATCTTCATATGTTCTGTGAATGAAATGATGCACACCTTCAAACAATCCACTTTAATTCCGGGTTGTGAGGCAACAAAATATGAAAAATGCAATGGGGGGTGAATACGTTTGCAAGGCACTGTATTTGTGATATCAAAACATAATCTATTGCACAGTTGGAATTGGATAAAAGGAACAAAGATTTGGGTGAAAATGCCCTTAAATATGAGGCTCATTCCTTTATAGCTTTCCAATAACCAATAAATAATGGTGGCTGGAGTAGAACAGGGAGCTCAACCTGGAAACAATTCACTGAACAGAGCTTAAAAGAGAACTAAAGACCATGGACTAACAGCAGATGTCAGGAGATAGGCTTAGCGACACTGATCTCTCACTTAAGAATAGTGTCATATAGCCATTTTTGGTTGAAAGAGATACACTTTAGTTGTGAAACATTCTCATTGAAAAGAAAACATTGAAAAGAAAACAGTATCAAATGACACTTAATAAGCTTCCGATTGCCACTAGTTTCTACCTAAAAAAAAGAGTTTAATTTTCAATATTAATCCATGAATAACTTTTTAAGGGAAAGATATTCTTTTAGATGCCTATTTAAACAATAGATATATTTTATTTGGACTGTGGTGTAAAAATAAATAAAAATATTTTCCTTGATGGCAATATAACTTAACATTATACCTGCCACAAATATACCTGTAACAATATACACCAAAACATATTAGATAGTTCCAGGTTATTGTGAGATAATATGTTTCAGGTATAATTGTGTACATTGTGTTCATTGTTTTTGCTAATCAAAGTGTGGTCATTTTCTTCAGTCTATGGCAGGATTACAACAGCTCTGCAGTGCTAGCACACCAGAAGCATCCACAATATCCTCAACTCCATCTATAAAACTAAACTAAACTATACAGTATTTTAGACATTTATTTTTCCCCAGTTTCACTGGAATTTAAAAAAAACAAAACAAAACAAAGATTTAATTTCAACAGTTCATTCCTTCATGTTATGCAGCAGTACTACATAAGGGATTGTGCTATGACTTTCCTGCAGGTAAAATCGGTGACACATGTAGTGACATGCAAATAAATACCTTTCCCTTCCCATCAATCTCTTATTCTGTTCTACCATCAGCAGGGCAGATGGTTCTTGGAGTCTTCTATTTGAGCTGTTGCAGGCTGAAGAGCGATCAAATGTGTGAACATGTGTTCTGTGTAATCTAGGCCCAGTGTCTGACTTGTTCTTCTTGGTTCCAGGCAAGACATAACCCTGGGTGTGTGATCGATGCTGTTGGCCAGAGCACAGGGCTCTGGCATAGGCACTGTTGCTGCCCCATGGCCTTGCATCTGGCTGGAATTACACTTTTCAGTCAGTATCACTGTTGCAGTGTCGCCTTTGGATGTTCCGGGAATGCACCCTGTAGCCTGTACAGCCACTCGGAGCCGGAGCATCCTGAGGAAGCTCTAGGCAGTACCAAACTTCCCTGTCCCACCTGTTATGGTACTGGTTCTACGGGTGGACATCAGATGTCTGGCATCAAATGGTTGTCGGGCTTCTGATATCAAAACATGCAAGGTGATGGTCACTAATCATAACATTATAACTATACAATGGTATAACCACCGATAGTTTTTTTGTGCGCATGTCCAGGAGCAGCCAGAGCTTCACACATGCACATAGAAGTTGAGCTGAAAACACCACTTCCAGGTGTTCGCAGCTCAGTTCAAACAGTCAACCATCGGATGGGCATTGGAAGTTGCATCCAAAGGCTGGCAACCATCACAAACCCGGTTGCCAGCCTTTGCCAGCAGTTTCTTCAAAAGAAATCAGGTCCAGTCTACAGTATAAATATATTGATGGCAACTAGTATAAATCAACAGGTCACATTCTCTTCAGTAACATAGAGGAGATATTGCTATGCACCAACCAGAGCATCCAATAGCTTGTGGCCAAACATATCATGGGTAAGAACAACAAAATATCCAACACAATTACATATTTACAATGTCAGAAGACACGTCATTTTGACAGACAAGTTGACCAAACAAATTGTCATGCTAAGTTTTCTCTTATTTCCATGAACTGAAGTGTTTTGCTGAAGTTACAACAGTGATAGCCACATTTTCCTTTTTGGGGCAGATGGCAGTCATATGTGTCACAGATTTTTTGGCTTTTCCCTCCATACATGAGCGGGTGCTCCAGATTACCATGATTTGGACAGACTGAAGATGATAACCTTGTTGTTGACCAGCCCTCTTTAAGAAAGCCACTGCATTAAATGATCAAAATGGGTTGGGTACGGGATACCGGTGCTCAGGATCCTGGTGGTCACAGTCGTGACACCAGCATCCCGACAGGGTTAGGATACCAACACCTATTGGTAAGTATCCCAACCCTACACCTGAACCTAACACTTCCTCCCCACAGCCTAAACCTAACCTTCCCCTCGCAGCCTAAACCTAAGCAGCAGCCTAACCTTAATCCTCCCCTTAGTGCCTACCCCTAACCTTGACCCTCCCCCCCTAACCATATAAACTACATCCCGATCAAAATGTGTAAACTATAAGATGTTTAATATAGAGTGTTTGGATATGAGAATTATAGAAAAGTTGTTAAAAATTGGATTCCATGGAAATCATTGACTGTAGCAGCCCGGTGCATTAACTTACAAGAAAATGTAGAATAAGAAGGATAGAAATATAGAGGGGAAAAAATGAGAAGAAAAATGAGATGAAAGTATAAAACAAAAGGAAGACAGAAGTACAAGTAGGTAGAGAGGTGTATAATAAAAGAAAGAGAGAAGTATAAAAGAAATGGGAGAAGAGAAATATTATAAAATAGAAAAGGAGAAGTTTACAGAAAAAAGAGAGAGACAAATATAAACAAAATGAGAAAGACAGAAGAAAAGTGAGTGAGAAACAATGAAGGAACAATTAAGGAATAAAAAAATATAAAAGGTAGATGAAATTTAGTAAAAATAAATTCTCAAATAGAGAAAAAACAAGATACAGAAAAAAAGAGACAAAAAAAAGAGCAAATAGAGAATATAACGGAAAATACAATAAAGAAGAAAATGGAGACAGAGCTAAAGATAGAAGTGTAGAAGAAAGATAAAATTAAAAGGAAAAATATAGAATAATGTAAATGAAAGATGAAAAAGAAAAAGGGAGTGAGAAAGATAGACGTAAGGATCTCATTCAGACCCGCTTGCTAGATGCGTTCGCTCGATGCATATGCAAATTTGGGAAGGCAGACTATACCCTACTGCAAGTACTGTGAGCACTTCAGTGTGAAATAAAACTAAGTGACGTGTACTATGACGCTGCCTCTTAATTATGCTCTGAAAGGGCGTTAAGATGCTCGGGCACGCCTGCGTTCTTATCTCCACTCCCCCATTTCTAGTAGCCAGCCCCTGTCACCACCCACAAGTGGCTTCTCCTGTCACTCGTTCAGTGGGGCTGTCTATGAGCAGCGAATGAACGCTTCCCGATCCCTTGCACTGGTTCGCGCACGAGCACTGCGATGTGTACGCATGCGCACAATGCAAAAATCGGTTGGCTATGAGCAAACACATCCTAGCGAGCGGGTCTGTATCAGGTCCTAAGTACCAAAATGAAATATAGAAAAAATAATGAAAAAAGGAAAGGGAGAGAAAAAGAAGAGTAGAAAGAGAATCTGAGATAGATATACTGTTAACAAGAAAAACAAGAAAACAGAAGAAAAGACAGTAAAAAAGGAAGAGAGTTAAAGGTGGAAGTGAGAGAAAAGTATAGAAATAAATGGAGAAAAAAACTATAAAATACTGTAAAAGGGAGAAAGATAAAAGGAGATAAATTAAAAGCGTGTGAGAGAAATATAAAAATGGGTGAATAGGAAACAAATGAAGATAAAAAAATTGTTATATTAGGATAGATGAAAAGTGATACAGATAAAAGCAAAATAAACATTCTGGAATAGGGTACAGTAAGTGAATGGTAAAGGAAATAATGGGACTCCAAACTCCCTTCACCCTTGAGCTGTGGCTTCTGAATTTAACAAATATGTCAATCTCTACATTTTAAAACATTTATAAAACAGCAATGCAGCCAGAGCCATCACACTCTGTAGTTGGAGACTTGCTTCCTCCTCCACCATCTCTCAGTATTCAAGCACATTGACATCTATATGGTTATGGAAGACTTAATCACTGCATTATAAAACCTTTACAATCGACAGGTCCTTCTTACTACAGTATATCAGAAGAGTGTGTATGCAACTTCGATCATGTTTTGTCATATGAAAACTGGTCGATTCGAAGGATCACATCTTATGTGCTGTTTAATAATTAGACCGGCTAGATCGGACCAGAAGTGCAGTGTGTATGCACGTTCGACCATTCTTACGATTGTACACCAAAAGTAGGGCCACCTCTCTGGGCATGCATAATTAAGTCAGGTGGCTTGCTATGTATTCTCATGTAATACCCTGGGTCGTCACCCATGTGTGAACAGGGGTAATACAGATAACCTCTGCTACAACCCGGGCTCAGTGTCCTGGGTCCGAGTTGGGTTAAAGCCGTGGTTTATGTGAGAAATTTGTATTATTTACCTTACAATACCATCAGTTTACCTTTACCTCCTTGGCAGAGGAGAGATAGAGGGACCCCTACCACAAACTAAGACGGAGGTTAAGATCAGGCAGCGGATTGCCCGGGTTATACCATCTTTATCCAGTGCTTTGTGAGACACATTGTCTCGAATCCTTCTGGTAGGAGTCCATCTTTATATGCACTATATGTATGCTGTTATATATGCACTTTTTTAAATAAAAATCAGTTTTACACTATAATTATCCCCCTTTCTATCTTCCTTACTGTACATGATGAGAGTAACACTCCCTAAGAAAGAGGGACTTTGAAGAAGCTGAATTTGTATTATTTTTTTATTGGGACACACAAGATTGACTCATTTCTGAGTACCATTACTGAAGTGCACAAGGAACTTAAATAAGAAGAACTACGGAACAAGTCAAATTACTGCATTTGTTTTCCATTATATACTGTATGAGCACCTATATGAATGACTCACCTGTTTTTGTTTGGACTATAAATGAACGAGAGTTACTGGTGATAACTCTAGAGTGATATTGGTGCTGGTGGCTCATTTTAAGCACAATTTGGACTCTATTCACCTGTTTTTTTGTTCAAATATTGGCCAAAGGCTGGCTGGCTAAACTAAGCAACAGAGCAGCGGCACAAATATGCATAGAAGTGGCAGACAGGATGGCAGTTTAATAAACTATACAATCCAATAGAAAGAATGTTTTCATTATTTAAGAACTAGATCAGAGGCCTGAGGGAAGTACAGGGAAATGGAGAATGTATGTAGTGAACTAGAGGTAAACGATTGATCGATTGACTAATTCATTAAGAACATTTTATTTGAGATGTTGCCTTATTTTGCAGCAACTGAGAAAAGGCCATAAAATAATGAAATTAATCTTGTTCATATTTCTTAATAATGCTAAGTATGCTTCATAATTCTTTAAGATTTTTTTCTTTTTTGTGAAGCACCACACTATTTCTGGTTAAAAATGTGTTTTAAATTGGTAATGTATTAGAGCAATAACCAATAAAATTTTTTATTATGTTGTATATTAAAAAGGGCATGCACCATTTAACAAACCAAGTACTCCAGATACAGGCACTGCCACTTTTGAGACTGAAGTGCTTGTTTTGTTTGGGCCCCCACAAAACAAGATACCAATGGGTTTAAGGCAGCTAACAGCATTGTTAATAATCTCTACACTGGTAAAATGTAATTAAAATTCTCATCCTCCTCACCCTCATTAGTGTCATCAACATCGCACAATATTAGCTAATGCCCACTGGAATCCACCTTTACAGAAGTCTTTGTACTTTTTTGCAATTGGTGGCAAAGGTCTTCCTCATAGCATTTGTACTGTAGTTCATTTTTAGGAACATGAGTTTTTCCACATTTTGAGGAAGTAGCCTCCTACGATAATTAATCACAAGGTTCCCGGCTGTGCTAATCATTCTTTCTGAGTCCACACTGGAGGGAGGGCAACTTAAGCTAGTTTGTACAAGGGACTCCAAATTGCATTTTTTCCTCCCAGTAATCAAAAAGACTGTGTGACATGCTAATTTATACACTGTCATTAAAAAAATCCTCCACTATTCCATTGATGCTTAGTGTATCAGATTTAATCATGGTAGAGGTGTCAATAATTGTGGGCAATTCTTTTAAACCTGACCAGATGTCAAAATGGTGTTTCACTTTGGTGTTCTGAATTGACTCATCATCCACACCCCTAGTGAGTCTCTTGGAAAAAGTAATTTTTTCCAGTCAGCAGCATTTGCAGGAGAAACTGAAGCAGGAGATGTCGTCATGTCATGTGCCATATGAGCTGACAATTTGCTGGCAAGGAGCTCTTTGCATCTCTTAAGATATGTGTCAGTTGGAAAGAAAGAATTATGTAAGACTTAAACTTAGGATCGAGCATGTTTGCAAAAATGTAGTAATCCAATTGCAAGATCTTGACAACCCTTTAGTCCTGGCAAAGTGAATAAAGAAGTTGACCTACAAGTTCAACACACTTTGTTCCATCTCCTCCTTCAGTTTCTGTAGCAGCTATTCCAGTAGTTTTATTAAGGGAATCACCTGACTCAAGCGCGTCTGAACTCACTTCATAAGTTACTAGTTCAAATGGTTGCAGTAGCTTGCATAAAACAGCAAGTATTCTCCAGTGTGCTGAACTAAAGTACATTTTCCCTCCTCTCTCTATGTCATGGCTTGTTGTGTAGCTTTGGATAGCTTGTTGCTGTTCCTCCATTCGCTGAAGCATATAAAGGGTGGAATTCCACCTGATCACTGCCTCTTGCTTCAGTTCGTGGCATGGCAAATTGAACTGTTATTGCAGCTGCTGCAATCTACTACATGCAATTGCTGACTACTAAAAATGTCCAGAAATGTTTTGGGCCACAGATAGCATCTCCTGCACACACCTTTCATTATTTGTGTTTAAGTGGATAGTGTTAACAATGGTATTTTCTTAGCCAAGAACTAGTTTTTTTTCCTTTAACATCCTGGTATAGGCGAGGAATTGCTGTTCTGGTAAAATGGAATCAAGATGGAATTTGGTAGCAGAGACACAGGAACTCAATTAACTGTCTAAATAATCTTAATGAAGAACCTTCATACAAGAAAGCGTTATTCAATTAGTCAGCATTTGAATTGTGCAATTTATTAAAATTTAATACACTGTATATATAAAAAACATAAAAAATACAATACTTAATCACTAGCAGTAATAGGATTAATAATTAGGGTACACTATTCTGGATCCAATACATACAATTAAAACACATTTTCATCAATCACTACTCTTGGAAACTTGTTTCAAAAACATACTGTACACTATGCAAGCCGATACTTTCAGGCAGTCATTGCAGCCACCTGCTGATTGATAGTTCCTTTTCACAATTTATTAGTAATATATAACTGGCAATTCATTCCTCACTTAAGCAATTGCTTATTGTTTCCAAAATTTGAAAGCATGCTCGTTAGAAAAAATTATAAGACCTTATTAGTATAAAAAAATAATTTGCAGAGTCACTTAGTAACTAAAAAAAAGTCCTTTTCCCAACCTGTTAGTCATATAATTTGTTATTTTATGAATACTGCATTCAGTGCAACAGTCTCTGGTAAGCTCTTTATAATAGCTGTATATAACATAGCCCTGGACCCCAGTAAATAAGCTAATCACTTGATACCTCCTGCTGCTGGTATTTTTACCAAGTATACAGCCAAATTGGAGAAAGCATTGCAGTCCGTGTAAGCTTTTCATCTGGGTCCGGTCACCTACTGTCAACCCGAATGTACAGCCAACTCAGAGCGATGGGGGTGCTGTATAACGTGTTTCTCCACCACTATACAACGTCAGCGGCTTCCTCAGATACCACATGCATTGATGGCAGACATTGGATGTATATCTAATGCTAGCATAGCCATCATGGCTTTAATGGTCCGCTGTGCAACTGGACGACAGCTTTCATACTTGATTCCTCTTGCAAATGATTGTTTCACACTCAATTGTTGGTCTCCTTCTAGGATGAAGAATCACCCCAGCAGCAGGAGGCCCAGTGTGCAAGGATTCTTCTGGGGAATCGTGCATAGATGGGGAGACAGTTAGCTTCTGCAAAATGGATGTAGAAGGACTACCTCCAGTGATTAATGAGGCAACTGTTGATGATGGTGTTGGCAGTGGAGATTGCATGTGCTGGGATCTATCCATGCTGCTGGCAGCTGATGCTGGACTTTTTATTTTTTTACAGGATTTATGACATTTCCCAAATAATTTGCATGAAGTTGCTGCAAATGATGGAACAGGGAGTAAGTTCCTAGATGGTTAATGTCCCTACTTCTACTTAATTTAGCTTCACAAATGGTACAGATGACTTGACAAAGGTTGTGAGAATTTGGGTAAAACTAATTCCACACAAAAGAGATGGCTTTATTGATCTTATGCCAGGCATGACACTTGTCATCTTCTTATCACGGGCAAGAACTGTTGCTACTGGTGGCTGACTGACACAAACAACATAGTCATTATCACCATACTCATTAGTGACAGATGCACAAATACTGTACAGTATCTCCCTCATCCTGTTGCACTTCCATGGTACCATCCTCAATTTCTAAGTCACTCCATTTTAGTGCTGCTCATCCCCACATTTGCAGTGGGTGTGGAAATGGTCAAAGGAGGTTTCTCTACGAGTACAGTGTCAGAAATGTCAGGCTCACACATAGCACTTGTGAACACAGTTAGACTCTCCTCATAGATTTGTGAACACACAGTTTGTTCCTCAGCCTTAGTTTTGGTGAACTGATTTAAAGGTGACACGTGAAGACTTATGGTGCCAGCACACTAGGCGATTTTTTACACGATTCGGCCAATTTCGACGCCTCGGGACAACAAATCGTGAAAAATATGTCCAAATCACAATTCCGATGCGCGTACCTGCTGGTCGTACATCGCATCTGGAGATCTTGCCTGCTGCAGGCAAGATTTGCCAATCTTGGTCACGATGTGGTGCAGATCGTACGTCTGTTCTGCACACCTGATCGAGCAACTTGCCCTAATTTGGTGTGTATATTTGTACTAGTGCTGCTGAGCAGCAATGTATATGCAGAGTGTCGAAGCTGGATTAGTGGCTGAGATGGAATCAGCGTAAAAATTAGCGTTCGCAATGCCATCTTGCGAATGGCAGCTAGACTCCATCTTAAAAATAAGAATCTGCAAGACGCCATTTTGCGACCAGCGCCATTTTAAGTTACAACTCACAAGCTAAGTACAGATGGCAATGTTTTTGATAATCTACCAAAAACAACTAGAAAAACAGCCTCCTGAGAAAAGTAAATAGAATAGACAATGCACCAGAATACTGTGAGTGTTTTACATACAAATTGGGAATCTCTGTATATAGACAAGTATAGTTGTGGCAATTGTAATATAACCCAGACATTGATCTACACAATTGAATTTGTCTGAATCCTAAACAGGTTTTAGGCTCACTCCCAGACAATGGCCCCAGCTTCACAGCTGGGGTTCTCCACCTTGTTTGAGAAGTGAAGCTCACTGCCCGTAACACATTTGCATTGCAGTTTGAAACTGTTAGTAAGGAATGAGATATGTGTGTGTATATATATATATATATATAAATGTTAAGTCCATCATAGATAGAATCTCATGCATAAACACCGCACATTACGCACAGTTGCGCTGCTAAAATGATGCTCAGTAGCGAATGCACAATATCCTGCATGCGAACGCCGTTTATTAGCTGCACATCTGCCCCAAATCAGATAAAGCTAACTAGCATCTTTTCCCATATCCCTAATACTTACATAATGCACACTTACACAAAAGGTTCCATAGCTATAAATGAAAAGATCCAAGTTTTATTCATTTATTACAAATGCTGTGAAATAAAGACTATTTTGGTATCTAAGGTTTAATACTTGATAAGTAAGCCGTTTTTGATATTATACTGATCCGCACTTTCTCAACAGCTTCCCGGTATCATCGGTGTGAAGATCGCAACATGCATTCTCAACTTATGGACCATAGAGATATAATGCAGCAAAATGTATTTTGTGAAACCAACAGCCTAGATTTGCATGCAGGGGAAATAGAGGAGGCAACAAGCTGTTAGAGGCTGTTCTGTGTCCATTTAAACCAACCGTTAAATGCCCTGTAACAAATACATCCGCACTGGGAACCAATGGGATCAGCAACAAACTCCTCTATTGTGTTGTCTATTTCTGGGGGGGTATAAATATGTGTGCTCTGACCCTGGGTTTCTAGTCTATTCTGCTGATTGACGGAGGTCTCTTGCTGATGCCGGAATCTGGTCCCAGAGCACTTGCGTATGTATGACAGTATCTTGGGTCTGTATAATTCTTTGCGCTAAATTGTACTTACATCACAGCGTGTAACTGACTGTACTTTACTTGAATAATACTTTGTGCTTTGGAACACATGTTCAAGGTCTAAAGTCTTTATTTTACTGTATGACTGCATACGCAAACAGCGTCAATTTTAGAGGTTTTTAGGCAGGGTTTAGAAGGTATAGGTAGGTGCGTATAGAGGTTGAAATTCAATATCCTTAAGACCCTGTCCACCAATGAATATGCATGACCCACTGTCCACCAATGTGACCCACCCACTGACTACCTATGTGTATAATGCATCGCTCACCCACCCACTGACCACCATGTGTATAATGCATTGCCCACTAACCAACTAATGTGTGTATATATTATATTATTAAATATTTGGAAAATAATAAAATAAATTACAGAATTTTTAAAATTTATTATCAAATGCAATCAGGATTAAAATTAATTAAAACATTAATTAAAACACCATAAGAACAGAACTAAAAATTTATAGCTATAACTATATATACAGTAAATTAACCAAACTATTAAAATTTAAATAAAATTAGGACAACATTGTATGCGTCCATATTTTTATTACTTTTTTTTTGCCACCAGCAATGTCTTTGGATAAGGACCGTGAGTGTATCACCAGCTTCCTGGAGTGTATGGAGGTAAAGGAGTGTCTATAAAGGTTAATAATAATAATAATAATTTTGTTTATATAGCGCTTTTCTCCTAAAGGACTCAAAGTGCTTTACATTTGCCTTTACAGTACAAAACACAAAATAAGCTTAAACAAGGGACATTAGTGAAATGCTTGGGTGAAGAGTTAAGTCTTGAGTCTATTTTTGAAGGATTCTAGAGTGGAGGCCTCTTGAACTGTGCGGGGAAGTGAGTTCCATAAGGTTGGAGCCCCAAAACTGAAAGCTCGACCCCAGACGAATTCCGGGAGATTCTAGGTACTGTTAATAACCCTTTGTCAATGGATCGCAGTACTCGTGTGGGACGGTATGGAATCAGAAGCTACTTTAGGTACCTTGGGCCATGGTCATGTAGGGCTTTGTAAGTTAGTGATCCAATCTTGAAAACAATTCGCCATCTGACAGGCAGCCAGTGAAAGGAGTAGAGAGTGGGTGATATGTGGCTGGAACGGGGCTAGTTGGTTAATAGCCTGGCAGCTGCGTTTTGTACCATCTGCAAGGGCTGCAATTCTTTTGCTGGGAGTCCAAGGTAGAGGGCGTTGCAGTAGTCTAGGCATGATGATATAAATGCATGTATGACTTTAGGCAGATCAGGTTAGCTGTCGCGACTATTCTAATAAGTCCAAGAAACTTCTGGCATTAGAGGAATTGGTGGAATACAGATGACAATACTGCCATGAAGCATCTGTGAAATGGGTGTGTCTCAAAATACAAAACCTCCATACAGTGTTTGTGAAAACGAAAGAAGGTGGAGGAGTCAAAGCGTTCTGGAGCATCCGTTGATGTGTATCGGCCCGGCGTTTGGTACTATCCTCTAATATCTCTTATCATGGAGCAAGAACCACAGCGTCAGTCTCTTGTGCTTATGGCCGAGAGAGAGAGGGAAGAGGAGGTGGCTGAAGGTCACAGTGGACCATCTGAAACAGGTTTGGTTAGTAGAGACACAGTGCATACACGCCGTTTTGTTTTTAAACAAAAACACCTTTTTTAACCTCCCATACTTGTTCACGTTGCCATGACACTGCACCCGGCTCATTAAAATAGGCCATATACTCCATCCTTACCTGTTTGGCCCATGCAGTGCCTGTGGCTTGCATTGATGGTGCTGCCACTGATGGTATCTGGGTAATCTCCTCCAGATGGTCTGGGTCTTCTGGCACAGCTGTGTCTGATGCCCTTTGTAGGGTTTTGTGCCATAAAAAGTTATGCAGAACACAGCACGCCATCACGACCATGTCTATCTTGTCCATACGCAGGTTTATGCTGGTATGTAAAATGCGGAACCGGTTACTGAGGATTCCAAAGGCATTTTCCACAAACCGGCGTGCCCGAGAAAGCCGATAGTTGTAGAGTTGCTTTCCTCTTGTCAAGGACGTTTGAGCATATGGCTTCATCACATTTTCATGTAATGCGAAAGCCTCATCAGCCACAAAAATGAAGTTTGGGCCATGCTTCGTCTCCTCCTCTGATGGCAGGTTGAGGGTTTTGGAGGTGAGCCTCTCGTAGAATGCCATCTGTTTGAATGACCCACCATCCGAAGCATGGCCATTCTTGCCAACATCCACAAAGACAAACTCATAGTTGGCATTCACCACCGCCATGAGAACGATGCTGAAGTACCCTTTGTAATTATAATAGTACGATCCGCTGCTGGCAGGTGGGGTGATGCGTATGTTTCCCATTGATTGCTCCCCCGCAGTTAGGGAAATTCCAACGCCATTCAAAATCTTCAGTGATGGATTTCCTCTCATCAACGGTATTTGGAAACTAAAAAAAAAATGGTTAAAACATGAACATTTTTTTTTTAAATCTTTTCTTTCAATACAGACTCCGGCACAAGAACTGGAATTGTCAACTACCCCTGATTTAAGCAGCACTGCTGATAGTGAGGGGGGGTATGTCGATATCCCAATGGCCACCACCAACCACACCACCCCCAGCACCTACCGCACCTTCCCAGCAAAAGGTAAAGTGCCCCGGGAAAAAAATGCAAAGCAGGGAGCCAGCAGACACATTTTTACAACAGGCAGAAGAGCTTTTAAAAAAGCCCCCAGACCACATAGATAACTTCACCACTCCTATAAACAGCACCATGCAGCAAATGAGTGCTGAAACACAAACCAAATTCCAGCGTCTGGTCTATGAGTTGCTCATCAGGGCGCTGCTTAACAATTTATATCCCGCTACCTATATTGGTGACCCTGTGCCCTACCCACCTGCCTCTGTGATGCCTTTACCCCAGTCGCATGCCTACTCCCCCACCTACTAACCCTCCCAGCGCAAGCCAGGCTATATATAGCGCCCTTTTAGATGCTGAGGAGGAAATTCCAGGGTTTTACCAAATCGAAACTATTATTGTTGTTGTTGTTGTTGCCTGCAGTATCCCCAAATGTTATAACTACCAATACCTCCCCTATGGTATATGGTGGTAATGACACTGATTGGGCACGGTCAATACACACATGGCACAAGGACAGATTGTTGGAAGCCGGGGCCACAATCTGTCTTTGCACCATGTGTGTATTGGCCTATTCAATCCGGCATCTGACACACCGTATACCATAGAACAGGCTAGGTATTGGGACTGATAACATTTGGGGATAATGCAGTTTTATATTATAAAGGCATATAGGAGCTTTCTTTAAACAACAAAATTGTTAAGTTATTTATTCCATGATTGGAATGCAAATGTATATATCATAAAGACAGTTTTATCACTCGCAGCCATATTGGCAGAAAATTTAACACTGTTTTAACCTGTTTATACAGTACTTTTCTACATTTCCAAGAACAAAATAAAAACAAACTTTTTTTTCTTACCTTACAAAACTGGTACTGCAGCACTATGACAATAGCCTTGCAGATCTCCGAAATTATGACGCCAAAAGCCTCAGGGGGATATGAGGGTCCCAAACTTCAGATCTTCCAGTGACCTTCCTGTAGCCAGGTACCTCAGGGTAGCCACCAGCCTCTCCTCAGCAGGGATAGCCATCCGCAGCTTAGTATCCTGCTTCTGGATAAAGGAGTCACCAGATGCAGCAACTCCTGGAATGTGGCATCATCTATGCGCATGATGTTGCGATAGTCGTCCAGATTGTTCTCCTGAATCTCCATCAGCAGGGACATGTGACAGCGACTCTCCCTCTGCAGCAGCCACTCCTTGGTCCAGCATGCTCTCCTCCTATGCTGGACCCTCTCCTTCATCACCTTAACCTCAGCATATGCGACCATAACTCTATACCGATAGTGATCCATCAGCACAGAATACAGGATAGAATGCAGCAAAAAAATCACTTTGTTGAGCCAGGCAAAACAAAGCAGAGAATAGCAATGTACAGCATTCAGCAGGCATACACCAAGCCTCACTAGTCACAGAGCAGAAGTGCACTGACCTAAAATGGTGCCTGCTTTATATACCCCCTACTTAAGCCTGCCCATTATTTAAATTTATTTGAAATCTGGCCAATCATCGTGCTGTGTTTGGTAAGCTAACGATTTAGCATGTACAATCTCACGATTTGGTCATAGGACACGATGCATGATAGATCGTGAGATCGTGGGTCAATTTGGACAGTTTTTACACCAAATCGGGACCATGACTGCCGGGGAAAGTTCAAGGGAAATCGGACTTAAATCACATCGTGACCACATTGCATAGTGTGTAGGCACCTTTAAAGTGAAAAGGTGTTGCATGTGAGGTTTCAGGAGATGCCTGATTTGGGCCTGATTCAGCGAGGAATGCACGGATGCAGACGCATGCTATTGACTGATTGTTGCAAATTGCGCATGCATCGCATTGCGCAAACTATCTTCTGCGATGGGAACTGTGTTTGCAGAGAATATGCAGACCCAGAGCACAGTGATTGACAGGAATTGCCGTTTGTGGATAGTGATGGGGGAGTGGTCGGGCGAACGCAGGCGTGCCTTTGCGTTTGGACGGCATTTTAGGGACATGCATATTTAAGCCCTTGTGGCGACGGACGAAGCCCGAGGTCTAGTTGCACGCAGGAAGTGGCAGAAATCCTGCATAAAGTCAGGTCAATTATTATTATGCTGTGTTCGATGGTTCTCGATGTTACTAATGTTTCCGCTGTCTTGCGTAGAATAACTGGACACACGTTAAGGGAAGTGGGAGGTATTGTGTCTTGCTAGGCGTCTGCTTATTCTGCGTGTGTATGCATTTATTAGCATATACTCCCAGCAGACGGGTGCGTGTCTACATCCGTGCGTTCCTTGCTGAATCAGGACCTGTTTGGCCCCAGCTTCCACAAAAGGCAACCTAGTGCATGAAACAGCAGTAGCAGAACCACCACTCACAAAGAAAGGCCATGGCCTGAACCTTTTCCTGCCACTGTGTATGGTGTATAGAATGTTGGCAACTTTACATTTTTCAGCAGTCAATTTTCCCTTTTTTATTATGAGGTGATGTTTTCTTTAACATTGTGAAATATTGTTAATTTCAGGTCCCCTTTCTTAAACTTTATTTCCCCTGGACCACTTTTAGTAGATGTTGAAGTACTATCATGACTACTGGCAGCAGCCGCAGCACTAGTACTGGGTTGCAGCTCCTGCTCTTCTATCGACCGACTCACAGTGCTCCTAGTATAAGGGTGGCACCTTAATGATTTTATAAATTGTTAACATACAAGGTTTATCCTTTTTTATTTTTGATAACAGTGCCTGAACACGTAACACAGTGCTTCAACTCGGAACCCCTAAGTTTGTGTGTTTGGTTTCTACGGAAACCAAACCGCAAAATCTCTCTGTATCTTAGTGTTTTTTTGTTAATAGCCTGTTACATACTTTCGGTGATGAAGCCTTCCCTTAGTGATTGTGACCACTTGAGGTTTCGGGGTTCCTCTTTAATCTTTTAAACACCTCTATATTTCTCATATAGTCTCATATAACAAGTATTCATGTATAGCATTTTTGTAATATTGTCTCCCTTTTATATATTGGCCAATGAGAATGATTCGCTATCTGACAATTCCATTTTGTGCCTTCTTCTCTTCTCAATTACCTTTCATGTCCATGTCCTTCACTGTTACAATGTTAAAATTTTCCAATTTCTGTTTGTTTAATCAGTTTACTTGACTCACTTGATGTAAATTGGTCATCAAAACCTTTCTGGGATGCCATTATGTTTTGTAGTTTCTGATGCATTAGAAATAGAAGGATATGAAAATTTGTTGTGGGCTTGTTTTATATTATAATATATTTAAAGGGGAAATTGCTTACTGTTAAACAGCTCACATGACTTATTTCACAAGCAAACATTAGTATACTTTGGTTTTCTCAATTAATTTCCAAATATATTAGTCTACTATAGGAATTAATTTAATGAAGTAATATATGTTGAAAAAATGCCTTTAAAATCAATTATTTATTTGAATCTGTTAACTAAATTGGAAATTCAATGTTAAAATGAGAGCATATCAGCGTGTCCCTAGGGAAGGGAAGGTACTATAAATTGAAAGACACTTTAGCGCAACAGTAGCCCTACCATCATGTGCTATGGTTGGCCCATGTGTGAGAACAACAGATCACCCTCTGCAAAAAACACCCACACAAGAATCTTCATTATAAAAAGTTAGGTCACAAAGGTGATTTCCTAAGATTTCCTATAGCCCAAGAACCACTCTTTTATGGGATTTATTTACTGTAAATTATATAGCTCCAGTATATTCCGTTGGACATTACAATTGATGCAAGACTGGTTAATTACAGACAAAAAGAGGGCCCTGCTCGCAAGCTTACAATCTATAGAAAATAGGCATTGATACACAAAAGTGCTACATATGGAATAAAGGTCAAGTAAGATTACAGAGGATCTTGGTGCGCTGTATGATCCATTCACACAGGAATGTTGGCTTAAAGTCAGTGGGATATGAAAGTGAAGAAAAAGAAAATATGTAAAGTTATGTGTGGACTGTGTAGAGGGGATGCAATTGGGTAGGATAGAGTATGGAGGTTATGTGGTTGGTTCTGGAATTTGATAAGCTTGTCTAAAGAGTTGACTTTTCAGGGAACAATTGAAGGTTTGGAGACTAGAGGAAAGTCTTATTGTGCATGGGAGGGCATTCCATAGAGTGGGTGTAGCCCAAAATAAGTCCTGTAACCGTGAATGAGAGCAGGTAATGAGTGTGGATGAGATATGCAGATCTGGTACAGAGTGGAAAAGACAGGCTGGTAGATATTTTTTTAGATAAGCACAGAGATGTATCTTAGTGTTTTTTGTTAATAGCCTTATATGTAAATAAAAGTATTTTATATTAACATCTAAAATATTTTATATCAACTTTATATTAAATTTGGGAGAATACAGGTAGTGGAGAGCCTGACAGAGTAAAGCAACAGACAAGGAATGTTTGGCAAGCAGGATTGTAGTGGTAAGTCTGTTTTGGGAAGACCAGGAAGGAGACCATAACAATTATCAATGCAGGAGAAAATGAACGCCTTAATGAGAGGTTTGCAGTGTCTTGTGTAAGATACAGATGTATTCTGTATATGTTTTTTTATTAGGGATGTGCACGCTCGGATAGGTTCGAGTTTGCACGTTGAGTTCGGATTTTTCCCTCCAAAAAAACGGAACTCAGAAAGAGGCAAAACGTCATCTTGCATGGACGATCATCATCATTCCTGGATTTTGTCCAGGAATGATGATGTTCGTCCATGCAAGATGACGTTTTGCCTCTTTCTGAGTTCCGTTTTTTTGGAGGGAAAAATCCGAACTCAACGTGCAAACTCGAACCCATCCGAGCCTGCACATCCCTATTTTTTTATATGTATGTAACAGGATTTGGAAACAAAGAACAGTTCAGAGTTCAGGATGGCACCTAAGCAGTGAGCTTGAGGGGTAGGGTTGATTGTCAAACTACTATTAGCTGGGAATATATTATTAATTCTGTTTTGGAAAAGTTAAGTTTAAGGTGGTGAGATGAGATCCAAGAAGAAATGGCAGAAAGACATTCTGTGACAAATCTGGAGAGGATAGGTAGATTTAAGTATCATCTGCATACAGGTGATACTGAAATCCAAAAGAGCTGATACATTTGCAAAAACATGTGGTATAGATTAACCTAGAACTGAGCCTGTGGTACGAAAAGAGTGAAGAGGTTGAGGATTCAGAAAAATGAACACAAGAGCGAATTGATAAGTAGGATGAGAACCAGGATAGGGCTGTGTCCTGAAGACCTGGGGAATGTAGTGTTTGTATGAGAACAGTGTCAAATGCAGCAGTGAGATCCAGAAGAGTAATGGTCTTTAGACTTGGCAATGATCAAATCAATCTCTCTACCATAGTCAGTGCTGTCTCTGTGAAGCATTGAGAATGAAAGACAGACTTAGGGAGGTCCAATAAGTTGTGCAAGTCAAGAAAGTGTGTGATGCAAGTGTAGGCAAGTCTCTCAAGTAGCTTGGAGGAGCATGAGAGCTGAGATGGGAAAGTAATTTGAGAGTTAGGGTCAGAATTGTTTTTTTTTTCAGTATCGGAGTAATCACTGCATGCTTGAATAATGATGGAAAGATAACCAGTAGAGAGTGAGAGATTACAGATTTTAGTTAAGCTTGGGATGAGCACATGAGATCTGATTTTTTAGGGTATAGGATCAAGAGGAGAGGTACTGGTGTAGAAGGATGAGAAGTGTAGCTGTTTCATCTTTATTTGTGGGATCAAATGAAGACAAGGTGCTAGAGAGTTCAGGTAGGGAATTAAGCAGGTCACTGGCTAAGGAAAAGCATACCATTTTATTTTGGATCTAATCAAACTTGTCCTTGAAATAGGAAGCAAAATCTTGGGCACTGATAGAAGATGGTGGATTGTGTGTGAGAGGGGTAAGCGGTGATAAAAATGTATGAAAAAGTCACTTGGGGTTAGACACTTGAACAGAGATGAGAGATTGAAAATATGTTAGCTTGGCAGTGTCCAGAAACTTTCAATATGAGTGGTAGAAAGTCTTATATGTGAGGAAGGTTACTTTCCATAGACAGGAATACTACACTGAATTTACCAGCGTGTTTAACAGAATCATGCACAGATCAGTATGATTCGTGCATGTTTCTGCCTGTAATTAACCAAAAAAGGGTTAAATTGAACAAAAAAAAAAAACTGGCGGGGGGTTATCCCTCAAGTGCATAACCAGCTCTGGGCTATGTGAGCCAGTCATGTTTCAAAAAAATATGGGGAATAAAATGTGTAGTTATCTCCCATATTTAATGAACCAGCATTGGGCTCTGTGAACCGCTCCTGGTTTTAAAAATATGGGGGAAAAAAATGGCATGGATTTCCCCGTATTTTTAAAACCAGCGCTCCACTAACTGGAGTGTAATGCCACAGCCAGGGGACCCTTTCACCGGGTTCCCTGGCCAAAGCATTAACACCCCAAACTAGTCAGATCAGGCCAGGCATCCAAGGGGAGATGGGGAACCCCACAATAAAGGGGTGCCCCTCTCCTGAGCACCCCAGGTATGGGCTGAAGTCTGGGGCTCATCCTGGCACATCATGGCAGTAGGTGCAAGGGTAATAGTCATAGTAATAATAGAGTAATATTTTTTTACAGTGGGGCTACAGGTCCCAGCCCTTTGGCATTTGCAGAACTACAAGTGCCATAAGGCGGACGGCACGGTTTACTGTGAGTACTATGGTCATTTTATATTTTTATTTACAGTGGAGGTACCAGTGCTGGCCGCATGCTGGCACATGTAGTTCTACACATGCCAAAGGGCAGTCATATTGTGACCCCACTGTAAAAGACAATATTACTACATTATTGTGATTATTACCCCATGTACCCACCACCCAGGGGTGCATGGAAGAGCCCCAGGCTTCAGCCCAGGACTGGGGTGCTCAGGAAAGGGTGGACCCCTTTATTGGGGGGTCCACACCTCCGCTGGGATCCCCGGCCTGGGCTGACTAGTTTGGAGTGTTATTGCTTTGGCTGGGGGACCTGGTGAAAAAGTCCCGAGGCTGTGGCATTACACTCTGGCTCGTGGAGCCCGATGCTGGTTTTAAAAGTATGGGGTCCATGTCATATTATCCTGCATTTTTAAAACAGAACCGGCTCACAGAGCCCAGTGTTGGTTTATTAAATATGGGAGACTCCCACACATTTAGTCCCCCATATATTTTGAACCAGGATTGGCTCATAGAGCCCGGGGCAGGTTATGCTTTTGAGGGGGAACCCCATGCCATTTTTTCAGATTTTTACACTAAACACACATGCAGCCTGGATGTATCTCACTGATATGTGCAGGCTGCATGTTTGGGAGTTGTTGACTGCGGTCAGACATAGGGAACACAGGGAGAAACACCAACACATATACCATAGAAAAATACTGTTCTTGGTAAATTTTATTGTCTCAGCGATGTTGTGTTTAAACTCGGGCAATCTCAGACCAGATTTACCCCCTGGTCTCAAGACGTGAGGAGTGAATAGCTCTCTCTGCTAGGTTATTGTTTTATCTTGTATGGAGCACTCCCTACCTACTTAATTGGCAATAGTGAATCTGTTTGCCCGTTATTCGGGTGTTCGCATTAATAGGGAAAAATCTTAGTTTTTCTTCTCCTTCCCACTGTGTCTAAGCCTGCCTCCTCTAATTTCCCTTTGCGCTGGTGTATACAGTTTAAGTACTTGGGTTTTCAGATTACTCACTCTATGGCGAATTTGTGACTTTATATCGGCAGCCCCAAATTGACTATTTCATGGTTAAGTCTTGTGTGTGGCAGCGGATGCCCCTCTCGGTGAAAGGGCAGAGTGAAATTTATGAAAATGGTTATCGATCCGAAGTTCCTATTTGTGTTGCAACATTTTTTGGTCTATATACCTGAATCCCTCTTTTCTATTATTACTCATTATGAGTCTTCCTTTGTTTGGGGACATAAGCAAAACTGTAAAACACTGTGTCAAGGCTATGGGAAGGGGGATCTGCCGGACATGAGATTTTCCTTCTAGACTGGGTCTTTTCCTTGGAGCAGGGCGAGGCGCATTAAGCTCGGATGGATTGTGCGGGCTTCTGGCATACCCTTTTAGTTTCTGTACAAAGTGTGGAACTTCAAGGGCTGACTGCACGTGCTCTGATTCTGTCCTCAGGTATCCTTATTTTGGGGCAGATGTATGAAGCTCTGGGAAGTGATAAAGTGGAGAGTGATAAACGACCGTCAGTGTTTGTAACTGGAAAATCAACTTAGCTACTAATCTGAATAAAATTTACACATATGGTTGAATACTAGAAAATGTTAGACCTGTACGAACTCTGTTGTTTTCTAGAAAATGATTGAATGAACTATGTCTGGAGAAGTCCTTTTCTTTATTATTATTTTAGGACACTTACAGTTTTCTTTCTGTGGGGCCAATATATCAGAAGCTACAAGGGTACTCCAGAATGTAATTTTTATGGCAACTAAAGTGTTTAAAAATGTGGTTTTATTGTTAGAATTTGTTTTTATATTTTATTGATATTCGGGAGTTAATCCTACAACTTACATAGTTCAAACAGTAATTGTAGCTTGTTTTCGCCAATCTTGTGCCTTCATGCAAATTGATATATAACTGAGATTTTTTTTTTTTTGTAAAATTCTGATCTTACCTTTAAGATTTTTATACATTCTCAAAACGTGCGAATGTCTACTGAATATAGATTTTACTATATACTAGAATTGCTGGTGTTTCTGTAATGACTGTAATGTAAAATTTCTAAGTTTTTTTTTTTTTGTTTATAAACAGTTTTTCCCTATCCATCTTTGAACACTTTCTCAACCTTTCGCTTATCATAATGCCATTCTATGAATTTTGCAACCAAAGTTTCTCGAATTTCCAATGATACTGGAATTGTTCAGTACTGTTTATGAACTCCCTCCCCGCTGGAATATTCTGAATCCAGTGTGGATGATGGCTTCTAGATGCTGGCAAAAAATCATTACAGTCTACAGGTTTTATGTATGTCTGCATTTGTATTGTATTATTCCCCCAAAAAATTGTAAGATAAAGAGAGAGTACTATTTATTTATTGGTATTTGTGGTAAATTCCAAATTCATATTGTGCACCACTTTCCTATGTATTCCTATGTGCTGGTGACAAAATATAAAATTTCCTGAAACATGCTTTAAAAAAGAAAAAAAACAATAACGATTCAAATTGATGTAGTAAAGCAACCAAAATAAAGTGATAATACATTTTCAGATTACCTACTTAAAAATATGACCTGTTCTTCAATTAAATTTTTTTAAAAGAGTGTAAAAAAAACCCTTAACAAAACAATTTTTTTTTTCTAAGAGATCTGACATAAAAAAATAGATTTATAGCAGGTCTGGACAACATGTGGCTTTGTGTATTATTGACAAATAGAACTCATTTTTTCTATACAAATGGCGTGCTTCAGCCCGGACATGTGGCACCTCGATTAATCCTAACAGTGAACATTTATTGAAATATAATTGAGTGGGCACAGTTAATATAGTGCAACTTTTACAACATGAGAGGTCCTAGAAGTTGCCCATCTGTAACTACCTTGTACACACATACATCAAAGAGGTAGTTAATGAAGATTTAAATTACCAGGAACAGATACCATGCTGGAATTGTAGACGAATATAAAAATAACATATATACTATAGTGTAATGCTGGGACTAATTCGTAGCACTTTTACGGTATTCTTTAGCAGATGCAGGGACCCCTACAGTATGTGTTTCAACAAGTGAAATAATAAGCTACAGATTTTATTATCTAAAATATGACAAATACACCTCTCAATTCACTTGTGACAAACTGCTTGACCATCCGACTTTTCTTGCTTTTCTCCCACGTAAAATATACAATAATCATATTTTTTGGATTCTGAGACTGTAAGGTGGTCAATAAAGAAAGCATTTCAAACATGTGAAATCCATCAAAAATTTTGACTTCCAAACAATTAAAGTATGTAGCTACATATGTAGAATGACATTAACAAAAGTCACTAACATGGGTGTGAACGGAAAAAAAAAATCCTTTAATTACAGTACTTCAGCATTTCTCATCCGTGGTCCTACAGGCACACAAACAATGTATTGTTTCAGGATCATTGTTTCAAAATTGATGAGCTGAATATTGATGGTCACTGAAAATTTCTGAACCAACCCCCCAACTCCCACTTAAAGGAGGGATATCTTAAAAAAATACACTGTTAATATAAGGATTGTGCTTATGAACCAACTATTTGCTCACAACATACTTCTGTAGAACTAACTTTTGTAAAAGCCATGTGATGTTTATGTTCCAGTGTAACACAGAGGGTAAGTGCAGGAACATAATTATTAGCTCTATGTGAACTATAAAATCCACTTTTATAAATGTCGATATGAAACAATGTTTTGTAACTACTGGGTTTGATCTTTATGACACGGACCAAATAGATGCTACAGTAACTGCAATTCATAAACCTGTGTGATAGTAATTGTTTAGTACAAAATTTATGTGCAAAACTTAGATTAGAAAGTAAAATGGCAGTAAAACTTTAATCATTTTTAAAATGCTTTGAGTAGATGGCAAATAACTTTCATACCAGTACCTCAACATTTATATACAACTCAACAGAATAAATTATCAAAATACAGCTTTAATATATCTTAAAAAATAAACAAGAAGTCTTTGCAGTATATTTCTTTAGAGAAAAATAATAGTCTTTTTATATTTGTTTTGTTATTATGCTCTAAGTGCCATGGTTAATAAATATGTATACCCTGTACGTGTTACTTCAGCTTCTAATTTGCATGAAGAATTCTAAGAATTAGGAACAACTCTTTGGTAGAGGCATCTTGTAAGAGGTGGACAGCTTAAACGTATATTTATGCATTATTATGTTCACCTTTTGCTGGTTACACAACAATTGAACAATATGCATTTTTTTCCTTTCATGTCAGTCACTTGAAGGTCTCCCAAGGACACACACACTAATGACAGAGAGAGCACTAAAATAAAACACACATTATTTTTGAAGTTATGTAAGTTTTTCCAATTAAATTACAATACTGCATTATATTTAAATTTCAAACAGTATTTTAAATGGCATCTTAATGGCCATTTTCCTTTAAACTTTAAATGTGCTTTTTAGAATTACACAACACACAGTACAACCAAAAGTAAAGTCAGTAATAAAAATTTTACTGGAACATATGTTAACACAGAATTTCTGTTTTAAAGTGTAAAGCTACCGTCTTGCACACAAAGATGGACAGAACCATTTTCCAAGACTAATATGGACACAATAAATATGGAGTTTTACATACAAGATCTGTACACAAAGTTGCCCCACGTCCATAAAAAATGACATTTAACAGTGCAACATATACATATATAATTTTATAATTTAATTATTTTACTCAACATGAGATATGAACATACGTACTAAACACAAGCAACTACCTTGGTTATGTACATATATAATATTTATATTTTATTCACTGATATGTACATATTTCTACACATAAAATTCCAAAAGGCACAATTGTCTATACAACATGTACAAAAATGGCGGGAGCAGACAAAACAAAAAACGACAATTATTGGTCAAGAGTTCATGATTGCACAAGTGTAATGTGTAAGAAAAATGTGCTTTAAAGATAAGTAAGGTTTTAAATAAACCTTGAAGTCTCTTTATATCCCCCACCCACAAAAAAGTAAAAAAAAATTAAAAATAAAAAAATACTGGAACTAAGATTTTAAACAACATGTCTCTAGGTTGCTATAACCAGTCTGCCTTCGTCATCACTACTGCTGGAATCACTGAACTTCATTGTGGTCTGTCTTGAGATCATCTCAGTTCTCTTCCTATGTCGAATGGGCGGAAGAGTATGACTTACAGGAGACCTGTTTGAAGTTTTAGAGTGGAGTTTTAAATAAACATCTGGTATGGTGGATGTTTTCATTTGACTGGAAATTATGTTAGGCCTTGATTTTAACTGGCTTTGTCTTTCAGAATCCATACTACAGGTTCTTCTCCTTTCTTCCATAACAGCAGCATCGCTTAATACTTTTGGAGATTGCTGCATCTGTGGTGAAGCTTTTGATGATTCAGACGGCTTCATATTTTTGGCATCTGCCCCTGGGAGGTTGGCCGGACTATGGACAGGTGCTGTGCTACATGATGGTGATTTATCAGGAACTCCTTGGCTATCAACAGGTATTGGACTGATAGATGGGATTAATGTAGGCAATGCTATGTTCAGAATTTGGAGGCTTGGAATGTGAGCATGTGGACTAGGGTTACTCTGGGGAGCAGGGCTTGTTGTTAAAACTTGTAAACCAACTGCATTTAGAGTAATTCCTGAAGGATGAATTTGTGGAGCAATACTTGTGTTTGATAGACCTAATATGTTCACAGTTTCCATGCCGAGTGGCTGTATGGGTTGTAAGCTTGATGCACTAAGACCGGGCATGTTAACTTGACCAATTGGAATACATGGTACAACACCATTGACTTCAGCTACACCTATCTGGCTTTGGGTGTTCGGTACTTCTGCAGACTTATCACTATGAAGACTTGCAGTTCTATGAATTACCCCCACAGCTGGTATTGTGAGTTGGACTTGTCCAGCTGGGAAGGGCACAAATGTGGAGTATGCAGTTAATCCAGCTGGGACAAGCTGAATACCTCCTACTGGAATCATGCTGTAGGGAGACCTTACAGGCTGCTGTGAATGCAAAGGCAAATGGCTAAATAGATGTGTTGCAGCAGTTGACATTTGATTGAGCTGTTGAGATAAGTTGGGGGATATTTGTTGTTGAATGTCAAAGTCAGTTACAGATGAGTCCATTGTCTGTGTGCTCCGGTCTACTGGGGAAGATGGTGTGTTTACAGATGATGAGTCCTGCAAAAACCAAACGAAGAAACAATGTTCATTAAGTGCACCTGTAGGTACATCATAAACATAACCACTTATATCACAATGATGCTTAGAATTTCAAACAAAAATGGGCAATCTGAAACCAAATGCAAGTGCCCTATATTAGGAAAAGATGTTTTGATATATAATTATACACTGAAGTGCCAAAAGTCATGGGATAGCAGTATGTAAAGGTAATGGTAGGTGGCGTCACGGTACTGTGACGTCTTGAAAATGCCCAGACCTACATCAGTTGTAATCTGACATCTCGTGAGTCAATCTGAGAACCAGCTAGGCTGCTCATAGCAAGGCGACATGAATTATCGGAGCTTGAATGGGACCAACGGATTTGAAATTCCATTTCTGAAGTTGTGCGTATATTCAATATTCCTCGATCTACGGTGTCACATGTGTAAAGGGAATACCTCATGGAAGGCATTACCTCCACACTGTGAACAGCGTAGTGGCCAACCACAGGTGCTTAATAATCATGACCAGCAGTGTCTGTGGTAACAGACAAGCGACACTGGATCAAATCACATCCACATGCATATCCAGCAGGTCAGTGCAGCATTCTTTAGCTTCCATGAGATATGGGAGCAGAAGACCCATCAGCGTGCCCCTGTTAACACTACGACACCAGACACAGCGCCTCACCTGGGCTTGTGACATCGTTAATTGGACCCTGGAGTACTGGCAACATGTGGCCTGGTCCGATGAGTCACAGTTCCTATTGTTTCAGGCTTATGCTAGGGTTCGGGTGTGGTGCAGACCCCATGAGACCATGGTTCCAGTTGTCAACAAGACACCGTGCAGGCTGGTGGTGGTTACATAATGGTGTGGGTTGTGTTCACCAGGCACGGGTTGGGTGCATCTGAACATGGCGTTGACCGGTAACTGCTACATTGCATTGCTTGATGTCCATTTGCGGACATTCATGGACTTCATGTACCCCCACAAAGAAGGAATATTCCAGCAGGATAATGCACAGTGTCATTGGTCTCAAGTTATTCAGAATTGGTTCGAGGAGCACTGTGTAGAGTTCAGACAAATGATGTGGCAACCACGTTCGCCCGGCATGAACCGTATCAAGCTTTTATGGGATGTGGTGGAGAGGTCCATTTGCACCCAAGCTCCTGCATCTACAAATATCAGTGAACTATGGGAAGCTATCCAGGCGGCATTGGTCAACATCTCTCCAGAGGTCTTCTGTCCAATTGTGGAATCGTTGTCACGTCGGGTTTCTGCTCTTCGCTGGGCTAGAGGGGATCCTACACAATACTAGTCATCTATCCCATGACTTTTGGCACTTCAGTGTATATACACACGGACACACGATACAGACTTGTTTGTGCAAATGGCATATATGTTGTTTAAACACAGTGTCGAACAGATTGCTGATTATTTCTTCAAGCATCTGACAGTAGGTTTTAAAAGCTCTGATTGACTACAGGTTGCTTCTAGCCCTATTCACATGAAACATGCATACACATGAACAGTGAGAACAAAACTAACAAGTGCTCACACCCTAGTGAAATGCATCTAAAAATCATAAGTGCTAGCTACTAAATTAGAACATATTCCAAACACACCCATCTCTAATGAAAAATAAGAGACTTGGCTTGAAGAAGTGCTGCATTATAATCAAATGCTTTCATGGTAAAAACTAAACCTTTGTTTTACTAGTTAAAAAAAATTCATTTAGTAGTGACCTGCCTGGCGTCAATAGGCTTAGATGGACATTTCTATCCTTAAGCTAAAATCTTAAAGAATATAAGAGATTGTTCACACTAACGTTGTATAGATGCACAAACTAGCAGATGAAGGTGCTTAAAACGCTTTCATTGTTTTCAATGGTTACACAGTCTTCAAGAAATGAAAATGCCTCCGAACAAGTTTAGGAGTAGATGTATGAAGCAGTGAAAAGAGTGGAGAAGTGCGACAGTGAAGAAGTTGCCCATGGCAACCAATCAGCTTTGAGGTTGCATTTATCAAGTACATTCTATAAAAATGATAGTTAGAAGCTGTTTGGTTGCCATGGGTAACTTCTCCACTAATTTTAATGCTTCATACATCTACACCAAAATGTGTTAATGTGCCTTCATAAGTTTGTAACAAAAAAGTCACATAGTGCATTGAAATGGCAAAACAAAAAAATTGCATTGCTGTTATAATGCCTTAATAACTGCATACAATTATAAAAATAATAAAACTGCGCAATGCATCAACTGGATGCCAGGGCATGCTGATGTTGTAGTTATAGAAGCAGTCATGGGTATGCTTACACTTTGAGTTCCAGAAGTACCAGCATACCCAAGCAGTTTCTGGTTGCAAGGTCCAGAATTACCACGTAAAATAATGCAAATTTATGACTATAATTAATACCCCATTACACACTTGTTTGGCCATTTGGCATCTTTTTGGGTATTTTTGGTGAGATAGTTCATTATTAGATTATACCGGACATCTCCACATCACTATTTGAGGATTAACTGGGCGAAAAGTTTGTGTTCCCCCATACATTACATATGGACAAATGATATTTGTTCTCCATACTCATTTGGACCTATGAAACTAATTGATATACATTTTTTGATATTGTTAGTATTCCATGTTTACATTTGAAGGTATTAAGATATAAATGGTTAATGTGACATCATTTTGCGCCCTCTAGTGTGTTTTTTATGTTTCCATATCCTGGTTCTTACTAACAGGAATCCACTGTGAGGTGCGGCCCTATTCACTAGCGTAAGATAAATGCATTTTTATCAGTGTATGCATGTATATATATATATATATATATATATAGAACACTTGAATTTCATGGGACAAATAATTTTAATTTGAACTCCTTGCAGTGACGGAGGACCCCGGACGATTGCGTTATCCAATACAGGAGTGACTATTCAAGACTACGCTTGAAAGGAGCACTGGGAAATGGTAATGCCATCATTTACCACTTCCATATCACAGAGGATCACTATTTACTGGCACTTCTAACAGACTGCGTTATATCAAAGTTAAGCAAGGGAGCTGAAATAGCAATAAACTTTCTCAGCAAGAATATATCACAAATATTCATTCACCAATAACAAGCAAACATTTCTTAACAGTAAGAATAATCTTGAATAACTTTGCTTATTAACATTACAGTGAAAACCACACATCTTAAGCAATGCTAGCAAATAATCTTGCAAGGCCCCTGACACAAAATGATTTCTTACTTCACCTGACATTATTAAAAGCAGGGAACAAGCAACCTTAAGATGGAAGGGTAAACATAATAATTGTGCAGTTTTGTAAAACCGTCTGTGTTGATACATTGCACAAGATCACAACACTACATATGCATTTTAAATGTTGCACTAAACTGTAGCAAATCCTTATCTTTGATCTTTTACAAATCATGTCCAAACAAAACGATTAAGGGGCAAATGGCATAAAGAAAGAAAATATAGATTCCAAGGCCTTGGTGTTTGCATAGCTTTGCCATATTATATATTGTCATCTTATTATGTTTCAAGTTATATAACTTACATGTGATACTGTCAGAGCTGTTGCTTCTCCTGGGACATCCGGGCCCTCTGCACCATCGGGATAATCCACGGACATTTGATGACATAGGGATTTAGGAGATGTTGGTTTGCTTAGAGGTATGGTCTCTTGTAGCAAAACGTCATCACCTTTCTCATTGTAATTGTCTGGTTTGCAAATAGCTGAAGTGGTCAGGGCCGTCATTCTGGTGATCAATGCTTTGGGAAGAATATCCATTGAGTTAGCTTGAGCATAACAGTGTGGAATTCGAACATCCTCATCGGTGCTGGATGCTTCTTGCTGGCTATTACGAAAAGGATAATGCTGGGGGCTTGCTGTAACAGATGGAGTAGCCGAGAGACCAGAATCTGCTTGACTGTCTTCATCCTCATCCTCATTATCATTGTCATCGTCCTCTGCACCATCTGAGTCATCTCCATCAAATCCTGACCGCTCACCTGTATACCTTTGCCTTTCACCTGCAAAAAAACAAAACAGAACCGTAAAAACTAAGTCTCCAGGTACCTATAAGAGGACATTTCTTTCAGTAAGCACCCATTTTTAACTCCAAGGTATAGTTTTACATAAGTGTAAGGTTTCTAAGGAATTGGTCCACCAACATTTAGGCCTAGACATAGCTCACATATTAAGTTTTGTACTTGGTAAATACCACAGATATGGCTGTATCTATTAACTTTTACCCAGTTGGCATTCTTTTGAAGTACATGTTCCAAACTTTAGCCCAGAATTTGCTGATGCCAAATACATATTTGCACAGTGAGTTGTTTGCATATGATGTAACGCAGATTGTTCATTTGCAGAACAAAATGACCAACTATAAAAGCGATATTGTTTTGATAGCCTGATAGCCAGCACTGGCTGAAGTTGGAGAGCGCATTTCATGGGAATGCAGCTAGTTTAGCTTTGTATTTTGCTCTACTGAATCATGACCGGAGCCCACCTGCTGTTTCAGAAGCAACAGCCAGAGCACATTCACATAAGCCTTATGGCTCACTTTCAAGAAACGTTTGGAGTCCCCAGGAAGGGACACCCCCATCACTTACTAGATGTGTGCAAGAGATGGGGGTGTTCAACTTCTGCATTCACAGTACATTTACAATTAAAATGATCATGGCATCTGAAATAAAAGAGGAATTAGGTGCATCATCTTTAAAGGCAATTCATATTTATGATGAAAGAGGTAACAAGACTTTATTAGCAACCATTCATGAATGAAAATGGACTTCATTTTATTTGATGGAATTTACCTGCTTATAGTATACATTATATTTCCATGGTATAATGGTTTGGCTGTCAAGGTTTGTTTTGGATGTTTATATGAAGGTGTAAACGGTGTACCATACAGAAAGTGCCTTGAATGTTTAATGGCACGTGTAGCTGGTGAGAAGGGATGCAGCTGGCATCCCGACAGTCAGGATGCAGACGGGCACAACACAGGCTGTCATAATCCCAACAGATTGCGGATGTAAGTATTAGGGTCAGGGGTAGAGGTAGGGTAAGACACTAGGGTTAAGATGGGGGGGGGGTTAGGGTCAGGGTAAGGGTTATAATACTTACAAAAACCTGTCGAGATTCTGGCAGTTGCCATCCTGACCGTTGGGATCCCGAACCCAACCCAGTGAGAAAAGGATGTACAATATCAAATGTAAAGGACTACATGTATTGCTAATCTGATTAGATTAGGTGCAAATTCTTTAAATCTAACAAGTGTACAACTATTGAAGATTGAACATGTGCTGCAAATCTCTATCTGTTCTGTCGTATCAAAACTGTAATCTGTATGAAGCAAGCATTGTTTTTTACTAGCAATCAGTTTTAAAAATATTGTACTGTAAATTGCAATTGTATGCTGATGTCATGTTGTAGAAATGCAATTGTTAGCTAAACATGGTGAGAGTGTGGCCTGATGTAGGGAGAAATTACTTGCTAGACTGGAAATTACTCCTTGTATTAGTATTGCAGCTTTCCCAGCATAGTTTTCTTTCTTTGCACTTAGCAGTCTCACTTACCACTTTTTATGTATATTAATATAGATTACGGCTATCTAAAGCCAGTTCTGGGTACATACTGTAGGAACATTTTCACACAAAAGCACTAATGACAATGAAACATGCAAACTATTAGAACATGAATATAAATTAATTAGGTGAGAAAAACAGCCAGTACTATTTATGCACTGCAACTTTAACAATAAATCACTATTACAACTAGAATTATGGGACCACACAAAAAAGTGTTATGGGGCACACACTTGAACGATAAATTGTTAGATCGGCAGACGCGCTTACTGATCTAACAATTTGGCAAGATTATGTACAAACAATATGTGCATACACACACCAATCAGCCAGCCCAAAATGACTGGCCAGAAGAACCAGCTACAATGTCATTATCGCTGGTTTCTGTGGCCAGCATATGGGCTGGTCCGTTGTGTGCGCACACAACCAGATGTGAATGAGATATCTTTCTGATATATTGCATCTGCCGTGCAGCACTGTGAATCAATATATCTGCGAAATACACCGTTCACAGATATAGTGTGTGTACACACTGCCATATGGACGGAACAACAGATCGTTCATTGGCTGTGCTAATTATATATTGCCTAGTGTGAACCCAGCATTATTTGTGATTTTATTTTGCTATATTTCACAGAATAGACTATAAAAATATATATCCTTTTTATAAAATCAATTATTTTCATACACAACATATAGCAATTTACTTCTACAATTCTTCATGTATTTCTCTTTTGTTAGGTAAATTGATACTTGACAACCCAGATCAACAGGCATAAGAGCACCCACATTGCAATTAGATTACCAGTGAATGTGTGGAGATCTATTGCATAGTAACGGAAGCAATGGCATATTTCACTGCATTCTGACATCAGATAAATAATGTTACAAAAACAAATTGGCTAATTGTATGTCCACCAAAGACCATTAAACATGATGAAGATTAATAGATCATTGGCAATTCATCATTCTTCACCCATATTGTCAACGTGCTAAAACATATATCCATCCGTTGAAATAGAATACAAAGAATTTTCCCCAATATCTTAAAACATACTCATTTTAGGATCTGAGGAAGCTCCAGTTCCTGAGATACAAATGTTGTCAGATACTTTACAAAAAAAAACAAAAAACTTCCTTCTAATAAATAATTATATATATTCAACACAATGTAATTTGACACAAAAGGCACAAAGACTGAGGCTTAGGGCTCGATTCAGACCCGCTCGCTAGATGCGTACGTTCGCTTGATGCATATGCAAATTCGGCTAAGTGACGACAAGGCAGGCTATCGCAAGGCATAAGCACGCCCACTATATCTTGGTGTGTGATTGCTTTGTGTATACAGACGCCCACCAAACTGTCTTAAGACATCCACTTGCGCACGTCATCTCCAGGAAGTGTATGCAACCATCGGTACAATGGGTACCATCGGATGCATTTGCAGCGCTTAAGGTTGACTATACCCTATCGCAAGCACTGCGAGCACTTCAGTGTAAAATTCAACCAGGTGATGTGTACAATAGTACTGCCAGTTAATTATGCACGCCTCTGAAACAGCGTTAAGACACTCATGCACGCCTGCATTCGCACCTCCACTCCCCCGTTGCTAGTGGCCTGCCCCTGTTACCATCCACAAACGGCTTGCCCTGTCACTCATTCAGCTGGGCTATCTATGCTCGGCGAGCATACGCTTCCCAATCGCTCGGACTGGTTCGCGCACTGCGATGCATATGCATGCGCACATTGCGAAACATCACCAGCTACGAGTGAACGCTTCCTAGCGAGCGGGTCTGAATCAGGTCCTTAGTCTTATCACTGAAAAAAACATGAAATATTGTGTGCATAAACACCAAATAAAACAAACCCCCACCTCTGTATACAGTAAAACATGATTTTTTTATATATATTTATAATGGGATGTAGTCAGCATCCTGGCGTGCAGGATGCTGACGGTCTAAATACCGGCGCCAGAATCCATGCTCCAGAATCCCAACCACTGGCATCCCGAAGGTAAGTATCGGGGGTTAGGTATAGGGTTAGACACTAGGGGGAGGGTTAGGTTTAGGGTGCGGGAAGTGGGAGGTTAGGTTTAGGCACAAGGGGGGAGGTTAGGTTTTGGCATCGGAGAGGGAGGGTTAGGGTAGAATACTTACCTACCGCTGTCGGGATTTTCACTGTCAAGATGCCGTTGTCGGTATTCTGACATGCGGCATCACTACCATCGGGAACTCATACCCAACCCTTTATAATAATCATTGTAACGTGCTGTATAAATTAAAATGTATGGTTTCTCTGAAAATGACTAAAAAACCTCACTTAGGGCTTCCCTAGTAATCACTACCTCCATCAGTAGACAACTGGTGTGTACCCCATACCAGTGGGTATGGTGAGGATATCTTCTGCACTCTGTTGTTGTAGGCAGTGCTCCCCCAATGGTGCAAAAACCTTCAAGCTATAAATCATCTCATTGCACCTCAGCTCAGCAGCTGTCTTGTGACACTGCACTCCATTAAATACCTGTGTCATGGAATGGTACTGTACTGTACTGTAGGCATTATTGGGACCATTTCTATTCCTGGCACTCTATCCTCTGTGATCCAGTTTCCCTCTGCTCCCGCATGGCACCCTATACTATTACACAGTACTCTCTTAGCACCATGGTCTAATAACTACAGACATATTGAAAATGCACCTGCATTTGTAAACTGTAACAAATATAAGAATTCACCACCTTGAATTTCTGTGACCTCATATGTTTAGAATGTTATAGCGATGATTGAATTTTAATATTCATATTATTTACTGTAGGGAGTGCATGGTTTACTTTTTCTGAATAAATTTAGTAAAACCTTCTCTGTTGCTAGAACAACTAATATTCTGTGTAGATGCTGTTAAAGTGTAATTTAATGTAGTATTAAAATATAGTACATGGCATTTACATTGAATGTCTGTTATACAAGATTATTCGACAAAATAATGACATCCGTTTTAAAGGTAGACTAAAATAGTATTTTTGTGATTCATAGAACTTAGTAAAATGGGCTACTTGTACAAGTTATGTCTGTGGAACAGCATTGAGCCTGTGACAAATTCTGCCTTCCCAATTGCTCCTGCTCCCCTTAAGCAGCACAGCTGCCTGTTTGTGGACAAAACTAATCTTAAAAATAATTCCTCCTTTGATCCATGGCACTGAGTAAAACTAAATAGGCCTTTGGTTCTGGGTGACTGGCAGCAGACAGTTGCTCACTGCACATCCCTTTCAAGTTGTACATACTCGTTGTCATCCCAAGGCTTCAATCTCACCAATCTCACAGGGAAAGGACTTGCTTCCTTCAGCGAACCAAGCATGAAAAGTTAAACATAAAAGTAGCTATACCCCTTTATATCACCTATCACCTTGATGCTGGCAAACGGAATCCTCATGTTGCACAAACAATAAAAGGGACATTTTTAACTACTGTAGGTGAACTAATGACAAATTGTTTAAAGCCTACAACATCATGTTTCAGGCAGATCATTTAATGAATTGGTAAGTAAAAGCTAATGAAAGAGGAAATTTAGGGCAAAACGATTTTTTTGTTCTATTTTAAATATATAGACACAGGGCTGGAATCATTTAAATACTGTGCGAGGAAAATGGTTGTAGCCTCTGACTTTTATGCCCAGAGCTATTCAATTAAAAGCCCTTTACCTTGCGCAGTACATCCGCAGCTAACGCATGTTAACCCATAAATTCCCGGACAAGTATCCAGAGCTATGAGTTAACGCGTCTGCGGCTGACACGAAAAGGGCAGAAAGCACTACTCAATGTAATTATTTGAAAATAAGATCATAGGATTCTTTTAATATACCACATACACTTTTCATGAACACGAACGCACACACATACATACAAATGTGTCCACATACATTCTTGCAAGGAGTCATACCAAACAGGCCCTTTTTGCGCGCTGGGTCCCGCGTGACACTGCTAGCGCCGGGCGTCTTTTTTGGCCGAAAATGTGAGACTGTGCTGACTAATAAGAAATAAAACACTAGTATATATGTGTGCGACTGAGTCTGCATCTGTATACGAAATGCCGTGGTCATGGCTTTTTTCCCAAGCCAAGTTCCGTTGTGGTTCATATACAGACTCAGTGGCACACAGACGTACATGTGTCACATATCACATTAATCAGTACAGTCTCCTGGTGCGTCCTAGTCACATCGTAATTAAGATGCATTTGCGGCAGAAACGATGCAAAAAAACAGGACCTAATGGCTCACTCACAGCGGGCATATCGCTCCACATGGCGTATTGAGGGTAGATGCATGAGGACACATCTGTACACATACTGTACATACATACACATAATAGCTAATCTTTATAGTCATATATCCCTGCACCAATGTATCTGTACCATTTATAAGACTAGACTAATATATATATTTTTATACTAACCGTGTACACAGACTCATCTATATCAAAAACTGCCCCACATAATTTACTGACAATTGTTTATGTTTCAGGAGCTGTCTTTGTCAACAGACTGGCATTCTGAGACTTGTAGTTCCAGAATACCTGCAGAGCAAGATTGTGGAATTTGAAAATACGATTGAATTCAAATGCGTTGCAGAACTGTAAAGCCAATAAAAATAAAGAGAGCTACTGAAAAAAAGTAATAAAAAAATTATAAAGGTTATACCAAGGACTCATTGGGCTCCCCACCACTATCTTGAAAGACAATGTGTTTGTTTTTACTTCTTTGTGTGAGGAAAAGTGTTAATCTTGTGTGTTGTCTGGGTTGTCATTTTGCTTCTGTGCAAACTGACCTCTATCATTTCCTTTCTTTCAACTTATTCAACTTCAGTGACCTCACGCCCCTCTTCAGCAAACAGTACCATGAACTCTGACCCCTACAAACCCATTGGTACTAATTACAGCCTAATCTCCTTGCACTCACAACACATTCAGAGGTGAAATACCTCTTGCCAATGACAATGACAGAAAGACAATATTGCAGTTCATTTGCTTCTCCAAAATAATTCTGCAAGCTTGCATATTGTTATAATCCATGTTTATTTATATAGCGCCACCATTTAATGCAGCTTCTTACATAGAATCATTTGTCATAAACATCAATCCCTGCCCCCATTGGCAGTCTACATTATCTACCACACAAACGCACACTAGAGTCCATTAATGGCTGCAGGGAGTATATTTTGGAGGAAAATGCACAGAAACTCATGCAAACAGAGGGAGAACATGTAAATCTCCACACACATAGTGCACAGGTTAGAATTCTATTCATAGACTCCAGCACTGTGCCACCATGCTGCCCATGATGGCATGGCTGTTTTTTTTTATTTTTTTAACTAAATTATTTCAGATGACTCAATTTTGTGAACATGCACAATGGAAATAGTAAGTGTATGTAAAAATGACTGTGTTTCTGTCCACACCTTTCTATGGAATCTCCCGGAGTAGAAATTCAATTTGGAAACTCAAGGCGAGGAAATTAAGACAGCATATTGTACAAAGGTTGCAAAATATGCTAGGATTATATAAAATATACACATACTTATAATTCGATCACTCCCCACATGCATCAGTGAGACTTAGGCGCCCCTGACCTTGTCGCCAGCTTGGACCACGTTTGGTAAGTACTAACCACTGCATGCCGAAGGGGTGTTCAACATGCTTCCCTTTAGTTTCTGTGGATCTACACATACCAGCATTCCCTGACAGTTTTAGCATGCACTACTAGCAACACTGTGACAGAGCATGCTGGCATGTATAGATCCACAGCAGCTGGAGGGCCACAAGTTGAACACCCCTAGCATATCATCAACAACCCACAAGACCTGCCATTTTGGAGCTGCTCTGACCCAGTAATCTAGTGATCACTTTTTGGCCCATACCAAAGTTGCTCAGATCCCTACACTTGCCCATTTTCCTGATTCCAACACAACAACTTTAAGAACTGAGTGTTCACTTGCTGCCTAAATACTGTACATCCCACCCCTAGACAGATGCCATTGTAGCAAGATAATCAATTCAATTCACCCATCAGTGGTTTTAATGTTATGGCTGAAGGTGTGTGTATGTGTTTTTATTTTTATTTTTTGGTTGTTATTACCACATACTGTAAAATAAAATGTAAATACAAAAACAAGGTAATTTTAACCTTTTATTTAAAATTCCATATACTGTCTAGATATAAAAATGTTGCAAAATATTGTATATGTTTTGCTGTCATTACAGCTGTAGATAGAAGTTATTCTACGATATGATTTCTTGTCTTCTTCTAAAAATTAGTGTGGGAATAACTAAACTAATTGTTGTCGGTGCAGTGCAGACTACACAAAACATTTGTGATTCCAGGGGCTTTTATTAAACATATAAAGGTCCAGTTATTTCACTTAATGTGTCAGAACAAAATCAAGTATCAGGTGCAAGTTGTAACGATCAATGTTTCACGCATATGATTTATGAAATAATTACAAACTCACATGAGGTATCTCTGTCATTTGAAACGTGTTTAAAGATCGAGAAAGCACTGTTTTAGGCTTGAGTGAACGGAGTAATTGTTGTTTGTAGACTGACTATATATCAACTGTTTTTTTTTTTTTTCATAAAACTATATAGAAACTGCAGTTTCTGAAAATTTTTATGAATTGTTGCTATGTACTAGTAGATTAATGGAGGAGGGTAATTAGCGCTGTAGATTGCAACCCCATTTTCATCAATGGGGACTACGATCTGACCTATGTACCAAACTCCGAAAAGCGAAGTCACCAGTTTACACCATCCTCAGATGCTGTAAAGCGCTTTAAAATTATGGCGGCTTTACTTGCAAGTCAGAGATCTTCCACTCATCTGTAGCCTCTGGCAGATTCCCCCGGAGGAGTCTTTCACAAATGTGAAATATTCTGCCAAAATGCTGGGAAAGTATCTCACAGGGACAGGGGTTAGTGCTACTGCGATCGCAGTGGGTTCAGTTTAGTACATAGCAAGGATATTTTCATTTGAAATTAAAATGTCCGCTGCGATACAGAGTGTTGTTAATTTCGGCAATGCCGCAATCATTGATACATAGGTCTCCTATGTTTATTGACTAGGTGAAGTTTCTTATTGCCTCTTGATGTATTAATTTTTAAATTTACATAAAATCTCATGTCAGACAGCAACGTAATTCAATCTAGAGCTCCGGATTATGAGTGTACTGTCCTATAAGTTAGATGGTATATTTAAATTTCATGAAATATAAAAAGAAAAACTGTAGCAGATCAACATACGAAAAGTTAAAATGCCAATGCATGATATCCAGTTTTTCACCATATATTGCTACTTACCACATAATACTAAAAATACAAGAGAAGTTACTGTTAACCACATTCCAGCAAATATTCGCTTAAAAGGTGCCCTGCGGGGGTATAAGAAAAACCTTTGAAGCACACTCACTTTTTAGTTCTTAGATGGTTCAAAAACACATAAGCACATTTAATCAAAATTCAGGATATGAGCGGAATCTAGCTTGACAGCATAAATGACATGTTTTATCAAGCTTCAATATTTCTTTTCCTGGATGCATTTCTAAAATATAAACATTCTCCCAAGTTGTCAATAACTCACTTGGGTGGTAGATAAAAACATTGAAATATAAAAACGTCTTTATACAGATTATATATTCTCATTGAGAAAACTCATATTTTCTTTATGATTCATAATGTAAAATACACATAAGCAGATAGTTACACCACCATAGCTTGTCTATGTTATTTTTTTTATAAACTAGTTAGACTACCCAATTTATGGTGATCGGCACCCGTTGCACTTTCAGAACAGAAAAGCCTGTCTGGGTTCTGGCTGTATGTATTCTATCCTAGTTGTCTGTGTTTTCTTTTATAAACTACTGAAGTCGTAGCTTTAGGCCATATGTCTGCAACTACAAATAATTACTTGATTTTGTGCCAATGTGGACGCAGTAATAGTAGCAACTGACAAGAAGTAAATAGCTTAACATGGGAAGAGCACTAGAAAAATAAAATATTTTGTGACAATTGTTCTTTAAAGCATAGTGCTAATTTACCCATTTAAAATAAATTACAGTATTCGGCTTCTGAAAAAACGGCAGCATTATCTAGTGTGTAAGTGATAGGATGCTGAGGTTCAGTCCACACTCATTTTTGGGAAAGGCTGCCACCTGCTGGGAAAGATAGAGAATGAGAGTTTGAGGTCCATTTCTGCGTTCCAGGGACCTCTCTCAGCATACATCATATCCAAGAAAAAATATAGCCGGTATTCAACCAAAGGATTGGGATCAAGTACTGACTGTATATAAACAGATGTGCATTATTACAGCTACGAAAGCTAAAATATACTAAACTGCTCATACAAATAGCCCCATTGTTTCCCTTCTCAATCAGTTCTCCTCACAGTGTCTATAAAAATGAGGCATTCAGAGGTTATTTCTGAACATATGATATTCTTACTGAATAGCAGCAATTATTTACTATTTTGCATGTTGGTGTTGGAATACAAGGTCTCGTGCCTCTATTTTCCGAGAATCCTTTAAAGTGTGTACACAGTAAAATGACGGATCGGCCGGAACTAACTATTGGTAAATGCATACATACTTACCAATTGTCGGCCTGATGTGCTGTGCCTGATGTCACAACTTGGAAAGTATTTACATGTCCATGCCCACTTATGATAGTCACCCGCGGCCTCTGCAGCAAGTGTACGGGTGCTAAGCTGACCACCTGTACACACAGCACGATGTGCAGATATATCGCCCATCAGCTGTGCTGCACAGCCGTAACGATATGTCTGTGAACGATCGTTCACAGACAACACACTGGCCGATGCACACATGATATATATCGGCCGTTCAATTGAATGGCCGATATGTCAGCCAATGTGTACTCAGCATTTCAGCCTACCCTTTTGTCTATAGAAGCAAATTTGTTTCATTTGTTTTTGTTACCGGAAAAGAATGTGTCCACTGATAAATATGTACTCACTTAAACTCGTAACTACAATTTTGAATTGTCCCCAAGCTTTCTGTAATACTATAATGTATAATTTACACATCTGTTTTAACTGCTACTTACATCATTACATTGTGCACGTCACTCTGCCAGTTCACTTACACCACTGAATAATTAACCTGTATACCTGGTAGTCCTTTATACTCCTACATACAACACAATGTTATTTCACCAAGAAGCTGTTTATCAGTCTATACAAGAGAGTTATATAAGATGTCATACAGAGACAGGACATCATTTTAATAGCATAAAGAAATAAATGCATTGCTATGTTAGGATCATTATACAGCAAAATTGCAGAAGCAGCAAAATTTTTCCCTGGAATCTTTCCTAATATACTTTCAGGTAATCACTGCAACTTCATGCATACAATAACAAGGGTATATGTTTCCCTGTACAGTGGAGTCCCTTGAACATCACAGCAATTTTATCTGGTCTCCCATATGACCCTTGCTAATAGTTTCAATGTGTTGAAATCAATTCTTGCTGATGTGCCGCTGAACATTACCAAGATAGATGATGAGCTGTGCACATTGCCATCTATTATGTAGCAAATGCTTGCTGATTTTCCTGCACAACTCTATGGGATGCAAACAGGGCCAGATTAAGGACCACATGGGCCTCGGGCTGAAAATGTTCAAGGACCTATTGTAAGAAGGACCAGTGCTGTGTGGGTGTGGCCATGCACACTCCTTATGCTGGGCATCCACTATACAATTTTCTGTCAGACATCTGTCCAATCTGGCTGGCTGGAATAAAAACCTGGTAATGTATGGGAGCAACTGACAATCGTCCATTTGCTCACAAACACTGGAAAACAGACAAAAATGGTTGTTCAGACAAATTGGTTAAAATACACAAATCTAATTTGAACAATTTTTTTGTCCTTTTCCCAGTGTGTAAAACCATATGATCGACTCATTTGCTCCCATACATTTCCAGGTTTTCATTCAAGCCAGCCAGATTGGACAGATATCTGACAGAAAAGTGTATAGTGAATGCCCAGCTTTACACTACCAGCCCTAGTGTCTCCCTAAATTAGTAAAAGTATAAAAAATTGCAACATTTTGTGAGAAAAATAGAAATACAATTTTAATACTTATGTTTTACTGGCTAATGTACCCTGATTCCATTTCACCACTCAAAGTAACACATTAATCCTTCACCTCTATAGCAATGCATCCCCTCCCTCACTGCTATAGTAAGACAATACCCTCCCTCACCTGTGCACTAACACATTCCACTCCCTCACCTCTGTAGGACCGAGAGCTACCTGGTTGATCCTGCCAGTAGCATATGCTTGTCTCAAAGATTAAGCCATCCTACTTACATATCTGTCTGTTATTACCCAGTTTTGTTCTATTAATGCTTATAATTGTAAAGCGCAAAGGAATATGCTGCGCTATATAAGAAACTGTTAATAAATAAATAATAAATAAATGCATGTGTAAGTACACACGCCCGGTACATTGAAACTGCAAATGGCTCATTAAATCAGTTATGGTTGCCTTTCCCTCCCGCTCCCATGTTGTAAACACATTCAACATTTCCCTCCCTCACCTGAAATACAATCCCTCCCTCACACCTGTAGTAACAGATTACCCTCATTTACCCCTGTAGTAACTTATTACCCTCCCTCACCTCTGGAGTAACACATTACCCCCGCTCACCTCTATAGTAACACATTCCCCTCTTACTGCTGTTGTAACATATTCCCCTCCCTCACCTGTGTAGTAACACATTCCTTCTCTCACACCTGTACTAACAGAGCTATTGAGGAATCCGTGAATACACATTTTACCCTTTGCAGTGCTGTCTGCCGCATGAGCCACATCAGGATCATATGGCTAGTGACAGCTCCAGAGGTGGGGTTGCAGCACAGTCCAATATTCAACTAGGGGAGCCACACCAAGTGCCAGCGATGTTTGGCAGCATTTGCGGTGACACTTGGTGTGGCTCCCCTATTTGAATACTGGACTGCACTGCAGCCACAATGAGTCAGGCAGGCAGGACATTGCACAGAGGGAGTAAGAGTAAAAAACATTTTAGTCTTCTTCACCCCTTAGGTGTCGAATTAAAAAAAAAAACCTGCTTAGTGGGTGCCTACGTCATGGAAGGCATATAAACTCCCCGAATTGGTTTGGGCTTGGCATTTATGAGTTAGTCATGACATTTGAGAATATATTATATATATATATATATATATATATATATATACACACACACATATATATATATATATAGCCAACTGTGTGGGCAGCTGGTGGCTGGAAACCAACCATCATGCTGTCATGATGATGGGCCTATTTTTATGTGGAGGCCTGGTGCTGTAGCTCCATCCACCCCGACTGTTAACCTCACCCTGGGTGCAAAGGAAAATCAGCAAAGATGGATGGATGTCTGCTCAGCGACATTTACAGTGAATTGAATTCCCATAATACATCCGAAAGCACCCGGAAGTAAGAGCTACTACTGAACTTTCAGATGAAATCTATACTAATATAATAAGAACGTTTTTATCTTTCTGTTTCAAGTTGGCGCAAAAACTACAGAAACGATTTTCATGAAAACTACATCATTTTGTAGTGGAAACTCTTAGAAATAACCTGCCATTGTTTTATCCCGATCTGTCAAGGTAAAGCCGAGCAATAACAAAAATAAAATGTATTGACATCATCAATGCAAGAGAGAGGTGTGTCACAATGCGTGTGGCTGGTAAGGGGTGGGGGGAAAGGTGATTTGGGCCAGTGATCACTTGAATAGGAGAGGCTACATAGCAGTCTGTGTAGAGGACACACAGTGACACTGGTATGAGTGGTGGGTGCTGCTAACACCAGTCTGTATAGCACTGCTGGTCACGTGGGAGACTCCTGTGACTAGAACACCTCAAATAAAAAAAAATGTTGGCAGAAGCAATTTTATCGCGGGCGAAGCTGCGGGCAACAGATACTATTACATATTTTCAATGTTAGTGGTAAAACGGCCCAAACTGTGTGGAGTTTGTATATTCTCCCAGTGCTTGTGTGGGTTTCCTCCGGGTACTCCGGTTTCCTTCCATACTTCAAAAAATATACTGGTAGGTTAATTGGCTCCCAACACAAATTACCCCTAGTGTGTATGTGTGTGAGCATGTGGTAGGGAATATAGATTGTAAGCTCCACTCGGGCAGGGACTGATGTGAATGGCCAAATATTCCCTACAAAGCGCTGCGGAAATATGTGTGTTCTATATAAATAACTGGTAATAAATAAAATAAAACCACACACTAACAATGACAACAGAGCACCATGTAAGCAAGAAAAAAGGTCAGTTTACATTTAATGACAGCTGATCCTTGTAACCTGTTTTGCTCTATATAATGGTGCCACTACATAAATGATAAACATATCCTATGTATTTTATGCAGTAAGTGGTTTTCATCACAACCACATGAAGTGTACGTTATATTTATATCAAATGTCAGTTGCAATTTATTATGTAAGAGCACACATTTGATAGACTAGGTGCAATAATACTGGAATCCCTGGAGTTTATTATTAAAATAAAAAAGGAAAGAAAGATATACTTGTGTTTTATAGGTTTGTTCTATAAAGCGGTTCATCTACCTCAAACAACATGGGCAGCAACTACTTCCCAGCAATAATCAGTTATAGTCACTTAGCAGATGAGCTGGGGCACAATCAGGAAACAGGATAGTCACAGTTGCATTTTGTCATGCTAAATGGATCACCTGGCTTGACAGTTTAATTCACATATTAACATTCCTCACATTGCAGCCCTGTACTTTGATGACACAAGCATCAGAAGATGTGTAGCAGATAGCCATGGGCATGATTCCACACACAAAAGGTGAAAGCATACAGCTATTTTCTAATGCCCAGCAATGACAAATCTAAGCACAAAGAACATGGCAATAAGCAGCCTAGATCCTGATAATCTCATCTTATCCCCACGTTTGCAACTTTTTCTTAGAATAAACAATTTTTTCAAGTAAACATTTTCATACACTATAACTGAATGATCACTCATATCTATCTATTTATAAAAGTCTACCAGCCTGAAACAAGGTGACCTAATATGATAAGGTGCATTGTAAGATTTATGCCGAGATATCTGACGTTCTCACAGTATCCCCCATAATTGATACCTTATTCCAAACCAGAATAAATACATTTCCTTTTCAACAATCAATAAATTAAGTCTGTTACGGGGGTCTTTCTGCATCTGAGGGGTCTTGTTAAATGTACACAATCTTTATGATCTCCCATGTAACCACCATATTGCCACTGGCTCTTATTTCTAGGAACAGGCCCGTTTGTGAAAGATTTGCTCCTGGAAATGTATTCATGGATGTGTCCAGAGGCAGATTTTAACTAGGGGCTGCAGCCCCCCAGTGAAATCAGCTACTTCAGTGAGCCAGTTGCAGTCCGTGACTACACTGGCTTCACTGTGACTGGAGGTGGCTTCCCATTGGAAGCGCCACCTGCCAGTCACGCAAAGGACAGGCAGCCCCAGGCGGAAGTGTCTCCTCCCCCTGGGACTGCCAGTCCGGGCTGTGATTAGAAGAGAGCTATACTGGTTCCGGTGTTATGCGCATGTGCGACTCCACCGCTGCTCAAGCGCCGGTACCGGCGCCTTCCAGAATCATTGCGCAGGCGTCAGGACCCGGTCAGACCAGCAGCAGCCCTCCTCAGGTAAGAGGACAGGAGCCGCTGCTGGATGTGTCCCTCTTTTTCAAATTGGACAAAAGCAAAGTACAAATCATGTTATCCTCTAAATTTAATGCAAAAATCAACATTTACTCTTACTCACTGGTTTTCATGTCCTGATACATTTTATTGTCAGAAACTACTTTTCTTATCTCTTCTGCACGGACTAATAATGTTGTTTCTTCTTTCTTCATGTATACCCTAACTTGCAATAGACAAAAAAAAATAATTTCTTACCTATTAGATTTCTATTGGTATCTCACTGGGGCTTTCTGAACATGACCCTGCTGCAAAACAGTTTACATTTGCCATTTGTGTTTAATACACACTGTGGTGTTGCTTTATTGTAACTAACCAAAATAAAGAATTATAAAATGCAAAACAGCTCAGCTGCTATCCTGTGATGGAAGTTGTAGTGTATCAAGATCCACCCTGACAGTACCGCAAGACGCTTACTTAGATGCATCTACCAGTAAGCAACATGTCCCTGGAAATTTTACTATGTTGATAACTATAATTTAGTAGGACCTGGTGTGCTTGTAATCGTAGTCCTGCCACTGTGCTTGCTAAGCAAATGCTGTGTGACTTCTATTCTTTCTATAGTTCAACTGTTCATTACTTTCCCTTAGAATGTAAGCAGGGCCCAACACTATCCAAATCACCAGTGCTCCACTCCACTTGCCCATGTCTTTCTACAGTTAAGTAACTCAGACTCTGCTTGCTCACCCATTTTGGTTAGAGGTTCAGCGAGCACTGAATCAACTCCCATTTGTATGCTAGCTTCAGCAAGTTGCCCATCCCCTGCCACTGCTATCGGTTCTTCAGAGTTTGTGGTGTCAGTTTGGTACTTATGCTGTATATACAGTATTTGCTTTGATGAGACGTTGCATTTTGCAGATTGTATTTATGCTGTTACAGTTTTCTAAATAAACCTTACAATATAGTGTACAGCTTGCGGCGCCTTATAAATAAAACTTAACATCACTGGCATAACTAGGAAGGGGTGAGCAGGGCACGTGTCCTGGGCACCGTGGCAGGTCCAGCAGAGGGTGCCCCGGCCAGAGCAGCGTATCCGAAAGTTGCTGTTATAGGAGAAACGTCCCTCGGCAATGTAGTTTCCTGATCTGTGAGTCCTGGCATCTCCTCTCTTCAACTGATCACATCTCCTCCCCTTCAACCATATTTCAAAATACAATCATAGTTGGGACTCAAACCTGCCACTTCATGCTTTACAGTCAGACAGCTTACCAATGGAGCCATCTACCATTACAAGGGAAGACTGTGAATTGTTATTAATTTAAAATACAACCATAGCTAGGATTCGAACTTAGGGCTCGATTCAGACACGCTCGCTCGAAGCGTACGCAAATTCAGCTAAGTGATGGCAGGTCAGGCAAAGGCACGGCAAGGCATAAGCACAACCACTATGTCTTGTATGCGATCGCTTTGTGTATGCAGACACCCACCAACCTGTCTTAAGACGCCCACTTGCGCATGTCATCTACAGGAGGTGTATGCAACCATTGGTACCATCGGATGCATTCGCAGCGCTTGAGGTTGACTATACTTACCGCAAGCACTGCAAGCACTTCAGTGTAAAATTCAACCAGGTGACGTGTACTACGCCGCCGCCTGTTAATTATGCACGCCTCTGTACCGGCGTTAAGATGCTCAGGCACGCCTGCATTCGCACCCCCACTCCCCCGTTTTTAATGGCTAGCCCCTGTCACCTTGTCAGCTTGCCTATTACTATTGTAAGGTCTTTGCATATATAAATAAATGTTAATGAAAATAATATGAACCTGTATTAACCTCTCTCTAATAACTGATCTTTCGCCCACAAAAGCTAACACCACTATGCTAGTCCCCTTCCAATACTATGCCAGATTTTTAATTGAAGCCTGTTCATTGACTTAACATGTTTACGGCTCTCCTCCTTACACCGTTAGTTATCCCCGGCTCTCCTCCTTACACAGTTTGTTATCCCCAGCTCTCCTCCTTACATCGTATGAGAGAGAGACAGACAGACAGACAGAGAGAGAGAGAGAGAGAGAGAGAGAGAGAGAGAGAGAGAGAGAGAGAGAGAGACAGAGACAGAGAGAGAGAGATATACAACAGGAAATCGAGATTTCTTACCAGAATCATCTGTATCCTGGTCATCGCCTAGACCTACTGCTATTCCCATATCCATACACTTCTTACTGTGAGCCTTGGATTTCATATGTTTTGTCAAATTGCCTAAAAAAAGAAAAAGTACACTTATTACTTTAAAACTATACTTCATGGACAGAATTTTTGACCAGGGATTTATATGCATCAGTGCAAAACAAAGTTTACATTGTGAAATTTAAATCTGCACGTCAGCAGATCATACAGTGGTCGAGGTTAAGAACATATGTATACTATGCTCATAATTTTACATACAGTAGTAAGCTGGTAGAAAAATGGCCGTGCTCTCTGTCACATTGCAATAAGTACAACTGGAACGTGACCTCTCAACCTGTTTAAAATAATATCACTCTGCAAAATGGAATCTCAATTCTGCACTACAGTGCAAAATAAATGCAAAATAAAACATCTCTTCTGCATTATTTATGAACGTTTGTTATAGTCCACACATATTCCACAGTACATTACAGATAATATCAGGCCATTCACATCAGTCCCTGCCCCAGTACAGTTTACAGTTTATATTTTTCTAGCTTACCAGGATGTTTTTGGATTGTGGGAGGAAACTCTAGCACCTAGGACACAACCAACCAAATACAGGAAGAACATACAAACTGCACAGTTAGGGCCTTGGTGGGAATCAAACCAAAAACCTCACTGCTGAGAGACAGTAATGCTAACCATTACACCAACCGTGCTACCCAAGGAAGGAAAAAAGAAAAAAGTAACTTCTGTACCATTTACTTTGCCCAACTCCTCCCATCTGCCTTTGTAAGTGCAGCCATTTTGCTAAAACAAAGATAAATGCACAGGTGCGCACACACATTCTGTTTTAAGTTTAGTTCTATTTATTCTATTTTACTGTTGAAAACATCTCTGTTTTGTATAGTGGCACATTTTATAGCTCATCTCCCCCAGCCATCAACAGCTTGTCAGTTTTTCTTGAACGGCAAAAAATGATAAACACTAAAGCTGGCCACAGACATAGCGATGTGTTCATGATCCGACATCGTGCACGATTCCCTTGAAAACTCTCCTCGGCAGCTCTGCACCCGATTTGGTGTTTGTAGTGTCCAATCTTCAAACGATCTACCGTGCAGCCAGACATTTCTCCAGTGCATATGTATCCCAGATTGGCAGATCTGCCATACAGCACGGCAGATCTGAAGATGCGATGTATGACCAGCGGGGACGTGCATCGCATCGTGATCGTGAGTGGGGACTCACGATTTTCTCACGATTTGGCCATATTTTACACGATCTGTCGTTCCAATGTGTCGGAATCGGCTAGATCGGGTAAAATATCGCTATGTGTGTGGCCAGCATGACAAGCTCAAAATACTGCAACTGTGGAGATGGACAGGGGTTGAATAACTGACGGATTTAAACAATGCATCAACAAGTAAAACCTAGCAGTTGTAGAGAACTTTATATTCTATTTTTGTAACATCGATTACAGAACACTACCCTCTATTTAATAAAAAACAAACATGTATTAGATGTGTGTGCCTTTAACTTGAGTAAATGAAAAGTGGATTGCATACCTTTAGTTTTGAAGGAGAAGTTACAGTAATTACAGTGGTATGGTCTGACATCTGTGTGTGTACGAATATGCTTCTTTAACATGCTAGGTTTCTTGCATCTTATCCCACACTCTTCACAAATATATTTTCCTCTTCCTCTGCCACGAACATAAACATACTCTTCGTTTGACTTGTACCTAGTAACAAATAACATTCTTAGAATTATTCTTATTAACTTTTTTAAACAATAAGGAAAATCCAAACTCTTACATTTATGCATATATATATATATATATATATATATATATATATATATATATATATATATATGTATATGTATATACACACACATATATATGTATATACACACACATATATATATATATACACTAGGGATGTGCAGGCTCGGATAGGTTCGAGTTTGCACGTGGAGTTCGGATTTTTCCCTCCAAAAAAACGGAACTCAGAACGAGGCAAAACGTCATCTTACATGGACGAACATCATCATTCCTGGTCTTTTGTCCAGGAATGATGATGTTCGTCCATGTAAGATGACGTTTTGCCTCGTTCTGAGTTCCGTTTTTTTGGAGGGAAAAATCCGAACTCCACGTGCAAACTCGAACCTATCCGAGCCTGCACATCCCTAATATACACACACATGTATATGTATACACACACACATATATATGTATACACACACACATATATATGTATACACACACACATATATATGTATACACACACACATATTATGTATACACACACACATATATGTATACACACACACATATATATGTATACACACACACATATATATGTATACACACACACATATATATGTATACACACACACATATTATGTATACACACACACATATATATGTATACACACAACCACACACACTGCTGTGCAGAAGTTTTAGGCAGGTGTGGAAAAAATGCTGCAAAGTAAGAATGCTTTCGAAAAGGAAGTGTTAATAGTTTATTTTGATCAAATAACAAAATGCAAAGTTAACTGAATGAAAAAGAAATCTAAGTCAAAACAATATTGGCGTGACCACCCTTTGCCTTCAAAACAGCATCAATTCTTCTAGGTACATTTGCACACAGTTTTTGAAGGAACTCGGCAGGGAGGTTGTTCCAAACATCTTGAAGAACTAACCACAGATCTTTCGTGGATGTAGGCTTGCTGAAATCCTTCTGTCCAGAGCGGATTAAGGTCTGTAGGGGCCCCTTCCAACAAACATGTGGAGGCCCCTATTAACTATGGATGAAATGGGCGTGTATGTGCAATGGGGACCATATCGCTTGTAAGCGGTACATTGACAAACAGCGATAAACTAAGCTCAGCGAAGTTTGTTAAATACTGAAAGGAAGACATAACCCCTTTAGTGAATGCGTGTGAAATGAGGCCCATGGGCTCCACATGAAAAAAAAAACACACAGGCACACACACGAAAAAAGCACACAATATACACCCACAGGCCGAAGCGGATTTTTACCTCATAGGGCCCTAGGCAAGATACGGGTTTGGGTGCCCCCTCCCTCAAACAATCCATAGCACTATATTGTCCCTAATAAATTAACCCAAACCAAAAACGCTACACCAACTCTAATACCCCATTCCTAATGGAATCGGTATGATTTACCCGACAGCAGCTGCCAGACATGGGTGAAAATCCTGATCGTCTCTAAGGTAAGTATTCACAAACTTAACCTCCCCCCCTTAACCCTAATCCTCCTTAGGGGTGCCTAACCCTAACCTTCCCCCCAGTGCCTAACCCTAATCCCTCTTCCCCACCGCCTAAACCTAAGTCCACGGGGGTGCCTAACCCCAAGTCCCCCCCGGTGCCTAACCCTAACCCTCCCTCCCCCTAGCTTAACCCTAACCTCCCGGGGGTGCCTAACCCCAAGCCCTAAACCGAAGCCCTAAACCGAACCCTCCCTCCCCCACGGCTGTCTGCGCTCAGCATCACTTCGATCAGGATGCTGGGCGCCGGTCTCCTGGCGTCGGTAAAATGACAGGCATCTAGATTTAAACGCCTGTCATTTAACCCTCGCTGGGATAAAGCAGTCGGGAAGCCGGCTGTCGGGATTAAGTCCTTCCCAACTGCATACTTTCCTAATACCCTAACCCCAACTGCTACCCCACCCCTAATACCGTATCTCTAATAAGCAAACACCTAAACTAACCCTAATGTCCTAATCCTAAAATTTTCACTCTTTGTACTATAAAGGCGGGAGGGCCTCTCCCCGCTACTTATTACATACAACACATAAGCCTTATCTGAAAGAGTGCCAAGGATTACAATGTCGCTGCAAGGTGGCAGGCTGTGGTGTGGACAATGTGTGTGACTGTGCTCAGCTTAGTGCAACGATGGTGATGAGCCATCACCAAACAATGATGCCCCCCCCCCCACCCTTCCCCACCACCTTTTTTTACTTTAAAGTAAGTATATGATTTATTTTTTTATGGTAGGTGGGGAGTTGACAGGACTGGCTTATAGTACAAGTATATTACAAGTAACTAAAATAAAATAAAAAATCATCCTGAATTGATGCTAATCATATCGTGATGATCATAAAATGTATACTACAATATAATTGTAATATAAAGCAGTCCTGTCCATCACCCAGACCCCACCTACCATAAGAAATAAATCCTACATAATTCAATCTATACTAAAGTGTAATTGAGACTATTACATTATACAGTAGTACAATTGTACTAAGGTATCCTTTGCAAAATCCATTGGAAAAGAGGATGTACTTCCTGGGAGCTCCCCTTACACTAAACCTCTCCCTTGTCCAACCCCCATTGGCAGAACTTTTATACAAAACAACCCTACTGTACCGATCAACAAAATTAAGAGCTTAAAGTTGCTTATGCCTAAATTACATTCGCTTGCACCTAGTGCTTGCTAATATTACCTCACTCTGGTCTTAAGGACCAACATTGACTTGCAGCCCATAATTATTATCTCTTCAATTTAAACCAGGTTGCACAACATAAAATTACATAATTCAATCTATATTAAAGAGTAATTGAGAATATTGCATTATAGAGTAATGTTTACACAGTACCCTACCTGCCTGGCTCCTGTGCTTCACTGTGAGCTGGATCCTCACTGTCTCACCAAGACTTAGCCAGTGACTGATTGGCTGCCAGTCTGCCTCTGTCTGTCCCTCTGCGTCCCGCTGTGTGCTGCCTGTTGCTGGTGGCAGAGGCTGCTATGCTGGAGTTGGGGTGGGCTGGAGCTGGATGGGACTGGGCGGCGGGCTGCTGACGGTGACCGTCTTTCCCACTTATGCACAGTCTATGACAGACAGTGGTGCTGCAGAGTGACTCTGGAAGTGCAATGCTCCTAGGTGATTTCTTGGGGCAAAGGGGCCCATCCACTGATTCCCATTACACTACATACAGTAGTAGTGTCCCTTATTCATGTTATGACACACAGCAGTGCCCCTTTTACACATTGCCCACAGTAGTACCCCTGAAACACAATGCCCACAGTAGTAGTGCCTCTTATACAATGCCCCCAGCAATATAGCCCCTTATGCGGTGCCCCCAGCAGTGGTAGTGCCCCTTATGCAGTGCCCCCAAGAGTGGTGCCCCCTATGCAGTGCCCCCAAGAGTGGTGCCCCCTATGCAGTGCCCCCAAGGAGTGGTGCCACTTATGCAGTGCCCCCGGGAGTGGTGCCTCTCATGCAGTGCCCCCTATGCAATGCCCCCATTAGTAGTGCCCCCAGTAGTGATGCACCTGTAGTAGTGCCCCCCGTAGAGATAATGACCCTAGTAGTGCCCTCTGTAGTGAAGCTGCTTACACAAAAAAATATGAGATATGGTAAGAACTTACCCTTGTTATCTCTATTTCTACGAAGTCCATAGGGTTCCACAGGATACCTTGGGGTATAGGTGTGACGTCAGTCGCAGGGCACCAAAGAGTTAAGCTTTCAGCCTCCCAGGATGCACTAGGTCCCCCTCCTATACCCCGCCCCCGAGCCAAGGCACCTCAGTTAGTTACCAAGCCATAGGCCGGAGGAGGAGAAGGAAGAGAGAGAACAAAGATCTGGACACATACAAGAATCACATTCTCACCAGAGGGAGACGGAAAACCGGTGACCAGATCAAAGCCCATCTGCAGCACAGGTGCGACAGGGCGGGAGTCCTGTGGAACCCTATGGACTTCATAGAAATAGAGATAACAAGGGTAAGTTCTTACCATATCTCATATTTTCTACTTCAGGGTCCATAGGGTATCCACAGGATACCTTGGGGATGTCCCAAAGCAGTATCCTTTAAGGGTGGGGACGCTCCTGTGCAGAAAGGAGAATCCGCCGCCCGAAGGAAGCATCCTGAGAGGCGAAGGTGTCAAACCTGTAATACCTCACGAAGGTATGGACAGAAGACCACGTAGCAGCCTTGCAGATCTGAACTGCCGAGGCACCACGTCGAGCTGCCCACGAAGGACCCACAGACCTAGTGGAATGAGCCTTCAGAGAAGGAGGGACCGGTAGGCCTTCATGAAGATAAGCTTCAGAAATAGCCATACGGATCCAGGCTGCCAAAGTTTGCTTTGAAGCAGGCCAACCCTTTTTACGGAAGCCAAAGAGGACAAACAAAGCGTCCGACTTCCTAAACGAAGAAGTGCGGTCAACATAAGTCCTTAAGGCCCGCACAACATCCAAAGAGGCCTCACCCACGGAAAGACCCGGTGAGTTAAAGGCCGGAGCAACTATTTCCTCGTTAATATGAAACTGGGAAACAACTTTGGGAAGAAACTCGGGCCGAGTGCGGAGCACTGCCCTGTTCCCATAAAAAACCAAGAAAGGGGGTCTACAAGAAAGAGCCCCTAACTCAGAAACACGTCTGGCCGAAGCAATGGCCAGAAGGAAAACAGTCTTAGCTGTTAGCCATTTAAGATCCACTGAGCCCAGTGGTTCAAACGGCGGTCCTTGGAGAGCCCTCAGGACCACAGCCAAATCCCAAGGCGCCACAGGTGGAACAAAGGGCGGCTGAATGCGGAGAACACCCTGCATAAAGGTGCGCACATCCGGGATTGTAGCAATCCTACGGTGAAACTAGACAGATAGGGCCGAAACCTGTACCTTCAAAGAAGCAAGGCGAAGCCCATGATCTAGTCCCGCTTGCAGGAAGGCGAGAATCCGAGACAGACGAAACTCCCGCGGTGCATAACCTCTCGGTCGACACCACTGGAAGAACGTATGCCACACGCGATGGTATATCCTCGCGGAAGACGGTTTCCGAGCTCGTAACATGGTACGCACCACAGAGCTGGAAAACCCCCGGGACCTCAGCATGGCCGTCTCAACAGCCACGCCGTCAAAGACAGCCGAGTTAGGTCCGGGTGAAGGCAAGGACCCTGAGACAGAAGGTCCGGTCGTAGCGGCAACCGCAGAGGAATGTCCACGGACAGACCCTGAAGGTCTGAGAACCAGTGCCGTCTGGGCCACGCGGGAGCTATCAACAGGAGCGTCCCTCCTTCCTGTTTGAATTTCCGGATTACCCGTGGAAGAAGGGAGACCGGAGGGAACAGGTATGCGAACCGGAACGTCCACCGGACGGACAGAGCATCCACCAGAGACGCCCCTTCGTCTCTTGTGCGAGACCCGTACACCGGCAACTTGTTGTTGTGCCGGGACGCCATGAGGTCGATTTCTGGAAGACCCCACCTGTCCACCAGTAGTTGAAAAACGTCCGGGTGCAGGGACCATTCCCCCGGATGAACGTCCTGGCGACTTAGAAAGTCCGCCTCCCAATTGAGCACTCCCGGGATGAAGACCGCTGATATGGCCGGAAGATTGTGCTCCGCCCAAACCAGGATCCGAGAGACCTCTACGAGAGCCGCCCGACTGCGAGTTCCTCCTTGCCTGTTTATGTAGGCCACGGTGGTAGCGTTGTCCGACTGGACCTGCACCGGGCGACCCTGGAGAAACCGCTGTGCCTGCTGGAGAGCATTGAAGACCGCACGGAGTTCCAAGATATTTATTGGAAGCTCCGCTTCTGTCGGCGTCCACCTGCCCTGGAACAAGTGTGGACCCGAAACTGCTCCCCAGCCCCGAAGACTGGCGTCCGTTGTCAACAGGACCCAATTTGGAACCCAGAACGGACGTCCCTTGTTGAGGTGGGTCGTCTGTAACCACCACGTAAGGGACAGGCGAACCTCCTGGGTGAGCACAATCGTCTGGGACTTCAGAGACTGAGTCAGCCCGTTCCACTTGGACAGGATCAGGTGCTGCAGAGGTCTGGAGTGAAACTGGGCGTATTCCACCATGTCGAACACCGACACCATGGAGCCCAGTAACCTCATCGCCGAGTGTAAGGACACCCGGGGGCTGTGCAGACAACTGCACACCCTTGACTGTAAAGCAGAGATCTTGTCCTCCGTCACGAAGATCCTTTGCTGTCCCGAGTCCAATAAGGCTCCAAGATGCAGAATCCTCCGAGACGGGATTAGAGTGGACTTCTGCCAGTTGATTAGCCAGCCGTGCCGTTGCAGCAGTGCAATGGTCAGGTCCAAGTGGCGTAACAGGAGCTCTGGAGATCCTGCCACCAATAACAGGTCGTCCAAATACGGCAACATGCGGACTCCCTGCAGCCGCAGAGAAGCCGCCATGACCGCCATCACCTTGGTGAAAACACGTGGTGCTGTTGCCAGGCCAAAAGGTAACGCCCGAAACTGGAAGTGGTCGCTGCTGATTGCAAACCTGAGGAACTGTTGATGGCGCCAAAGAATAGGGACATGCAGGTAAGCGTCCTGTATGTCCAATGACACCAAGTAGTCCCCAGGTTCCAGCGCCAGAATGATGGACCGTAGGGTCTCCATCCGAAACTTCGGGACCCGCAAAGACTTGTTGAGTGCTTTGAGGTTGAGAATCGGACGATATGACCCATTGGGTTTCTGTACCAAAAATAGATTTGAATAGAAACCCTGGCCCCTCTGGGAGAATGGAACCGCCACTATAACTCCAGCCTGGAGCATAGTGTGCAATACCTTCCGCAGCTCCGTAGCCTTGTTCCGGTCTGATGGGAGACCCGTGGTGAAGAAGCGAGCCGGGGGTCTGTGCCGGAAGGAGAGGGCGTATCCGTGGGAAACCACCTCCAGAACCCAAGTGTCTGTCGTAGTAGTCGACCAACACTGGGCGAACTGTAGCAGGCGGCCTCCCACCCTGGGATCCCCCAAAGGGAGGCCCGGACCGTCAGGCCGCAGGCTTGTCATCTGGCTTGGGGGCCGGACGTCTGGTACTCCATGCCTGCTTCCGGGGCTTGACCGATTTCTTAGGGCCAGCCTGTCGAGGAAACGACTGTGGTTTGGGCCTGCCCTGGGCCCTAGATGACCGAAAGGACGATGGTCCCGAACCAGAAGGAGCAGCGGCCGACGGGAGACAGGCAGATTTGGCTGCCGCCAGCGTGGCCACAATCTTATCCAGATCCGGACCGAAGAGAACTTCTCCGGTAAACGGCAACGCTTCCAGACCTTTCTTGGAATCTGCGTCCGCCTTCCAGGATCGCAGCCACAAGGTGCGACGAGCAGCTACCGCTGCTGAAGAAATTCTAGACACCAGAGTACTAATGTCTAGAGCCGCCTCGTTGATGTAGGTGGCCGAATCACGGAGATTGCCAATCAACTCCGCCTGATCGGCCGGACAGTCGGATTCAAAAGAAGCCTCTAATGAATCCGCCCAGCGCTCCATCGCTCTGGCAACCCAGCAAATGGCCATAGCCGGCCGTGCTGCCCCCCCTGCAAGGGAATAAGCGGACTTCAGGCAGATTTCTACCTTGCGGTCCGTAGCATCCTTAAGGGAGGACATGGATGGCATCGGCAATGTGGCACTACGGACAAGACGGGTCACGTGAGAATCCACCTGTGGAGGGGATTCCCACTTCGCAAAATAATTATCCGCGAACGGATAAGCCACCGCCAGGCGTCTCTGCGGCTGGTATCTTTTGCCAGGTTGTTTCCACGCCTCCTCTAAATGGTCCACCAACTGACCCGAAAGAGGAAAGACTGTGGCATCGCCCTTCACATCTTTGAAAAAGGCATACTTAGATTTAGCCGCTGGGGGAACTTCGTCCTCAATCACCAAGGCTGTGCGGACCGCCCGAATAAGTCCAGGAATATATACTTTGGACTTAGCATCAGCGTCCTTAGTATGGAAAGGTTCCTGATCGTAAGGATCCAGAATCTCCCCATCATCAGACGTCCCTTCGTCATCCTCATAAGGAGCGGACAGAGACGCCACCGGCCTTTTATGAGGCCGCATCACAGACTCCCCTTGCAACACATCCGACAAGTGCTGTACAGAACTCGTCAGGGAGTTAACCCACGCTGGCTCCTGAGAACCCGGGAGCGGGGAAATAGGGAGACTGTGGGGTACCACCAATTGTCGTGGGAACCCCTGCATGGGTGACGACACCACAGACTGCTGGGACAAACCCATCGGAGTAAACGCGGGCTGCGGAGCTAACTGGCCCACTAAAGCTGTTAACGCCTGAGCGAAACAAGCCCAGGGCGGCTCCTGTACCGGTGCTGTAACCGTAATAGGCCGCGCCATGGACAAACACTGCCGGCAAAGGCCCTCCGCGCTACCCTCCCCCTCCGCTAACGGTACTTTGCACGTGGTACACTGTAGCCGGAGGGGAAAATCACTTTCAGACATGATGGCACCACGTATGTGACCTCTCTCACCAATTAAGTATTAAATAGGCGAGAGACCACCCTGCAGCACCGCACCGCAAGGGCTTTAGCAGAAAGAACAGGGACAGTAATAAAGCTGACAGTTTAGAGAAGAAAAGATTACAGGCAGCAGCGCTAGCACAGTCACATACAATGCAGAAAAATAACAATTCCTGCACTAACAGCGCTGATCACTCAACTACACAGACACAGGGCCTGGTAGGACACAGCGCTGCATACACAGACCTGACCACAGCGGAGGAGAGGTATGCGGGGGGACCCAGACCACGATGCTTCCGTCCAGCGCTTCCAGCAGCGTTCACCATGCGTTCTGGAGAAGATGGCCGCCGAGGAGCAGAGAGGAGGCTGGCCTGGGGGAGGAGCGCTGCCACAGGACCAGTCGGCAGCATGCAGAGAGGGCTGTGTGCAGCGGGGGAGGCGCCGGCTGTGAGACAGGGAAGGCGCGCTCCCCTGGCATGCATTTAACCCCTGGGACGCCGCAGCGCTACCGCTCTGCTGCGGTCCGCTGTCCCAGGGGGTAGTGGAAGCGCAGGTTGGTCGCCTGGCTCCACGCTGCAGCCAGTCCCCAGGGAGCCCCCTGCCTGGGGACTTAGGACCATGTGATCAGCGGGGACCCACCGCGGGACCCTGCTGCTTACCTCTGTCCCCCTTGAATCCGGCCATGGTCCGGAGCATCTGGGGTCACCGCTAGCTGTGACCCCAGACGCCCACCAGCATCCCCGGATCAGTACCGGCGTTCTGGTACCGGCGGGGTGTAGGGAAGACAGCATGGACGTCAGGACTGACTGTCCATGCTGTTCATCCAGTTGTGCAGCCACAGCTGCATGAAGAATAAGCTTCAGGGGCTCTTCTAGCCCCCACTCCAACAGGTGCACCCGACTCCGGCCGGGCACCAAACTAAACTGAGGTGCCTTGGCTCGGGGGCGGGGTATAGGAGGGGGACCTAGTGCATCCTGGGAGGCTGAAAGCTTAACTCTTTGGTGCCCTGCGACTGACGTCACACCTATACCCCAAGGTATCCTGTGGATACCCTATGGACCCTGAAGTAGAAAATAACAATAAAACCACAATATTTACCTTAAGCCCTGCTCCCGCCTGCCTGCGCCCGCCTGACTTGTTGCTCCTCGGTACTATGGGAGAGACGCCTCCAGCTGCCACTGGGGGGGAGGGAGCCAGGCGCTCGGCAAATGGAGCTGGGGTTAGGTGGGCCGGAGGAGGCGGAACTGGTTCAGTCTCCAGTTCCGGCCCACTTTAACCCCTGGTGGGTGTGGGAGCCCCTTATGTGAGGGGGCCCCGGGACGACCGCCCCCGTCACCCCTCCGTTAATAAGGCCCAGCTTCTGTCTCTTCACGTAATCCCAGATAGACTTGATGATGTTGAGATCAGGGCTCTGTGGGGGCAATATCACCACTTCCAGGACTCCTTGCTCTTCTTTACGCTGAAGATCGTTCTTAATGACATTGGCTGTATATGTTTGGGGTTGTTGTCCTGCTGCCGAATAAATTTGGAGGCAATCAGATGCCTCTCTGATGGTATTGCATGATGGATAAGTACCTGTCTGTATTTCTCAGCATTGAGGACACCATTAATCGACCAAATCCCCATTTCCATTTGCTGAAATGCAGCCCCAAACTTGCAAGGAACCTCTACATGCTTCACTGTTGCCTGCAGACACTCATTATTGTACTACTCTCCAGCTCTTCAGTAAACAAACTGCCGTTTGTTACAGCCAAATATTTCAAATTTTGACTCATCAGTCCAGAGCACCTGCTGCCATTTTTCTGCACCCCACTTCCTATGTTTTCGTGCATAGATGAGTCGATTGGCCTTGTATTCACCTCGTTGGTATGGCTTTTTGGCTGCAATTCCTCCATGAAGCCCACTTCTTGCCAGACTTCTCAGAAGAGTAGAAGGGTGTACCTGGGTCCCACTGGTTTCTGCCAGTTCTGAGCTGATGGCACTGCTGGACATCTTCTGATTTCTAAGGGAAGTAAGCATGATTTCTCTTTCGTCTCAAGCACTAGGGGCCTCATTCAGAGGTGGTCGGAGGATGCAAGCGGTCGCTCAGAAACTGGGCGGCCGCTTGCATCCTGACCGCCCGCCTCTGTTGCGGTCGTTAGGCTGTGGGTTTACACCCACAGCTCTAACGACCGCTCGGGTGATGGTCGTGATGGTCAGAGACCATCGCCACCATCGGGGCTTACGACGAGACCCTAGGGTAGGGTCTCACTTGTCGTAAGCCCCGGAGAGCTTCTGGCTCTGTCAGAGCCGTTAGCTCTCCACTGACATCACTTGTGATGTCAGTGGGGCCTCCCCCAAATGGGAACGCCTCCGTTTCGGCTGCCACCCCCCCGGCCAGCCTTCCAAACGGGGCGAGCTATCAACATCGACAGCTCGCCCCCTTTGGAAAGAGACCCGCTACGACCAGCGCTGTCGGTCGTAGCGGGTCTCACGCATGCGCACGAGGGAGCCGGCTCCCTTGTGCGCATGCGCACTGGCCAAACTTCGAGGCGGCCGTGTGGTTGTAGACCGTACGGCCGCCTCTGAATAAGGTCCTAAGTTTCTTTAGCCGACCACTGCGTCTACAGTCCTCAACGTTTCCAGTTTCTTTGTTCTTCTTCAAAAGAGCTTGAACAGCACATCTTAAAGCCCCAGTCTGCTTTGAAATCTTTGCCTGGGAGAGACCTTGCTGATGCAGTATAACTACCTTGTGTCTTGTTGATGTGCTCAGTCTTGCCATGTTGCATGACCTGTGACATGAAACGGACTTCCACAACCTCATCTTTGTAGCAGAGTTGGCTGTTCCTCATCCAGTTTAAAGCCTCCTACACAGCTGTTTCTGTTTCAGTTAATGACGATGTTTCAACCTACATATGAAAATGATGATCACTATCACCTGTTTAGTATGATTGGTTAATCATACACCTGACTATAATCCTACAAAATCTCTGACTTTGTGCAAGTATACCTAGAAGAATTGATGCTGTTTTGAAGGCAATAGTGGTCACACCAAATATTGATTTGATTTAAATTTCTCTTCTGTTCATTCACTTTGCATTTTGTTAATTGCAATTGCCAAAAATAAACTATTAACACCATAAGCCATAACGTTAAAACCACTTGCCTAAAATTAAGTACATCCCCCTTGTCCCGCCAACACAGCCCTGATCCATCGAGGCATCGACTCCACAAGACCTCTAAAGATGTCTTCATGCCAGATACCACAGGACGTTAGCAGCAGATCCTTTAAGCCTTGTAAGTTGTGAGGTGGGGCCTCCATGGCTTGGACTTGTTTTTCCAGCACATCCCACAGTGAATAACGTTGCCATAAATGGGTGTACTTGGTTTGCAATATGGTTAGGTAAGTGGTACGTGTCAAAATAACATCCACACGATGTTGATGCAGTCTTCATTGCAATACAAATAAAGCATTTAAGGAACATATGGCAAGGCATTGATTGTGTTGTATGAGCTCTGGTAATAAGTATGCATCCCTCATTCATCAGTCAGAGACTGTACTCATAATATAACACTATGGGACTTGTGGTTCCTTACTTACTTCACAAGTAATTTGTTCATTTAACGCTTTAGATGCCTCTATCGGAATTCTGAGGACATTAATTGGCTTCTATAATGTAAAATAGTTTTGCCAACGTGCTATACTTTTGAAAGGGTATCAACCCTGATTTTCTTATGTGAATATACTGTATAATTGTAGTAATTGTTGCAGATTTTATATTTTTACATGTATGATACATTTTCATAAAATTGATTCACTTATAAATAACATGTCTGGATACTCTATTTCTGGCATACCAATCAAAGTGGTATTTTTTATGTGCGCAGTTCCCTATACATTCTTTTGTAATTGCTTTTATTTGTTGGATTTTATTATTATTGGAACTAGCAGCTATTTTGTATATTTTACTCATCTATTACATTGGGATTTATTTGTGTGGTTCTGTACTTAGACGTAGACAACAGTAAGTAATGGTAGTACGACTTTCTTTTGTAATCATTGACCATATATCCAAATCTGCAATAGAGAGTTGACTGGTCTAATCTATGCTTTTTGTTGGTCACATTGTTATGCATTGTTTAATTACTTAATTGCAGAGACGTGCAGTCAGGGCAGACTGGGATTTGATATAAAAATGATAAGAATAATACAAAGAAGATATTTCTAACTTATAAACATCTTCTTTGTTTATTGTAATCATTTTTATAGTTAACACTCACAGCTTTGTGGCACTCCCTGGGACTGCAGGGAGACGAGAGATGAGGCAGCAACAGCTCAGCCTCACTTCTGTATAGTCAGACACTGCTTGCAGAGCTGGGGGCAAGGCCACACCGCGAGCAGTAAGCTGCACAGAAAAGAGCTAATAGAGGCATGTCTGGGTGGCGTGCTTTGAGCACTGATGGACACCTTGGATGCATCATGTGAGCAGGAAGTGCACTGCAGTGCTTAGAGATTGGATCTTAGGCCCTCATTCAGAGCCACTCGCTATTTGCGGTCGTTCGCTCTAAAACAAGGGGTGGCTACTCAAATGAACCGTTCGCTGTTTGCGGTCTGTTCACGCCTCTAGGTCTGAACGAGCGAACAAAACTTGCGTTCGTTTTTTGGAAAAATACGCCCCCTGGCCGCTCGCATCCTACGTCATGTCCGCTATTTATTAGATTAATCGAGTACATCGACCAGCGTATGAACTGCTCGCTATTCTTGTGGTTGGTTTTTGCTACCACAATTTTGCGAGCAGTTCTGGCTATAAAAGAACCCAGTGACGTGGTCAATGACGCTGCTGTTTTAAATATGCACACCCATAAAATGCCCGTTTTGACCTTTAAGCACGGCTGCGATCGGATCTCCACTCCCCGTTTTCAAGCACCTTCCCCTGTTACCACCCACATACGCCTCTTTCTGTCTCTCAAATTATCAGGCATTCGCTATTTTGCGAGCACATGAATTTCGGCCGCACTGAGTGGTTCGCGCATGCGTATTACGATCCGTACGCATGCGCAGTTGGGCAAACATCGCTCAGAGCGAACGAGCAGCCACTTGCGTCCGGCTCTGAATCAGGGCCTTAGTCAGCAACCGCAAGAGAAGAGACACAGTGATGAAGGTAGGAGAATCAATGGACACTGAAGCTTACTCTGGTGAGGTGAGAGTTACAGTGAGTAGGGGGTGAGACAGGCTCCCTGCACGGAGACCCATCTCCATGTGTGCCTCCTCAGCCATTGACCTCACCGCACGTAACTGCTTAATTGGGGATAATTCAATTCATGTCAGTACTGAGCATTACACTATCCATAAATATGTGACAAATTTTTCGGTCTTTTTAATTTCTGTATACTTCACTTATTGTTGATGATTCTAACATTCCGACACCAAGGGGTATATTTTCTAAAGTGATAGATTTTAGAAGTGGAGATTTTGCCCATAACAACAGATTCTAGCTATTATCTTCTGGAAGGTGCTATTTAAATGTTAAATAGACTATGATTGGTTGCCATGGGCAACATCTCCATTTCTAAAAACTTTCTCTTTAGTAAATATATCCCCTACTATACAAACTAAAATTTCAATTACAAAAGAACTTACCCTCCGTCAAATATCTTTACTCTTCTTGGCTCCCGATTCTGATGAGGTTCCTTATCTTGATCAGTACTTGCCTCCAAACTTTTTTGACAATCCAGCTGAGATGAGTGAGATGACTAATATTGTAAACAAATAAAATAAAACTTTACGCTTATTGCAGCAAAGAATACACAAGCTCTTGATTTTAAATACACTACAGCAATAACATACTACTTACAATGCAAGTGAGTCATAAATATAGTTCTTGCATTACAGTGATTATTAGAGTAGTAACGTCAATTCTACAGAAAGTAACAGCCTCAATGTCACAGCAATCATATCTAGTTTTATAAACATACAAATAAAGAAACAATAAATAAAAACGCTCACAATAATTAACAAATATGTACTTTGGAAAATTGGTTGTTTAAAAGTGTTTAATTAACATCTCTAATACACCTGTTGGTGGTGCTGTTTATTACTGAAAGCATCTGAACTGTGGTAAACTTGAGTGACTACTTTACAGTAGCTCTTTTTTATGCCATGGGGGGCTCTTGTTAAAATTCTTTAAAAAGCATCAATAGAAAGCCTTAACATCACATTATCAGCCTGCTGTGTTGGTCCATTAAAGGGACTAAAATTTGCGGATTTATACAAATCGCCTTGAAAAAGTGGGTGTTCAATGGGAGGTGGGGGTGCCTAAGGCGATCACCCTTCCCTAGCGCTTCAGGCTGACTGTGGTCGTATACTATATGAAAATATCTGGCAATTGAGAGGCAAACAGTGGACCCTGCAAACTCAATCTGATTGTTTTATGCAGATAGGCAGCATCCTCTGTCTGCTACTCGGGTACAGCTATACAGCAAATACTGGTCGACAATAGAAAATTCGACCATAGATTGTGGACACATTCTGAATGTTGACAGTAAAAGGATCAACATGGTCATTTGGTCGACCATCATTCTGTCAACATGTATTAAGGGGGGCAGGTTTAAATGGCTTACAGTCAAAATAATCAACATTTCAGAAGGTCAACACACATTCTGAAAGTTTACAGATGGTTCTTTTAAGATTTTTAGGTTTAGGTCAAAATAAATAAAAAAATGTTTCAACATTTTAGTGTTGAAATGTTAAGTCGACTTTTGACTATGTCAACCATTTATCCCTGTCAACCTAAATATGTCGACAGAATGATGGTCGACCCAATGACCACGTCAACCTTTTTCTTTTACTGTTGACATTCAGAACTAGTTGACCTTCATACTGTGGATGCAGTAGCACACAGATGGATCTGGTTATCCACTAATCTGAGTGTAGAAGGGGGCCTGGTTATACTACATCCCCTATGAGAGAGTTTGTAATCCAACATATACATATTAATGAGGTACTCATAGAAAGAAACAAAATAACTTAAATTTTCTGTGTCATTATCAGCGTCACCGACATGCTCTGTTATACCAGTCACTGTGCGAACCACTCACACAGACAGCTCAGGACACGGCCACAGCGTCCAACATATGCCCACACGAAATCATGACACAATTATTTGAGCAGTGACCTTATAAATACCCAGTCGGATAACCAAAGTTTCCCCTATACAGTTCTGCTCTCCAATATATGAACCCACTAACAGCAATGTGAAGGATCAGAGCTGTGTGGGGGTATAATCAGGAAAACTGTTAATGTTCATTGAAAACTTTCAGCCAATCAATGACATGTCTACGGGCTTTGAGAATTGCTGATTGGTTGGGTAGGTGGGGTTTGTCACTGGCAGCAGGCGTGCACTGTCCCTCAAGGTCCTTCTCTCTCATTCTTTATTTGACAAATTCCCTCTCTTCTGCTCTGTAAATTAACATCAGTACAAAGTTATCAATTTTGACAACCCATCACCTTGCACCATTGATTGAAAATCCACTGAACATAAATCCCTGGCAATCGTATTTTTGCCAATCATCAATGATTGACAGACATCCCTAGTAAGTATATTGTACAAACAGACAAGAATTAGGTCTGTGCCAATTCTGACACTGCCGTCAAGGCTTACGGGCCTTACAAAGACTTGCTGAAAATACAGTGAAGTTCTACAGAAATGCGAATTTAAAAACAGTTTACTATGGTGCATGTAAACTTTGATAAGTAATAATTAACATGCTTCAAATTCTCCATCAAAGTAAGGTAAAAGTACTAGTCTATATAGGAATTATATATAGGAATTTTAACTAGAGATGCTTTTTGATGCTGATGTGTACAAGCAGTATAGGTTCAGAATAGACACAGGAAAATGCTCTGATTACCTACTGATTGTCGACATAGATGGGAGGTCAACATTGAACATGTCAACATCAACACACTATTTTAAGGTTAGGATGAGGCTTTGGGTTAGTGAACAGCCATAAGTGAAACCGCATGGTCGACATTATGTCAATGTCGGCATTTGACATGTTGACCTCCCATTCTGATGTTGACATGATAAATATCGACATTCTGAAGTCTACGTTTTTTTCCCAAAGCTGTACAAGAACTAGTAGTGTCATATGCTGGTTCAACTATACAGATGACATTGACCCACTCAGTGATCGCGGTGAGTGACAAAATATGTGGGTCCCAGGGACCCACCACTTTAACAAAAAAAAATGGGGTCTTACCTGACCATTTCTGGGTACCATCATAATTTATGCTTTAGAGCTCCCCATATGCCTCTCAGACCTCCCAACATGCCACCACATATCCCCACATGCCCCTAAACTGCCCATCTGATACCCCCAACAGCATCAGATATCCCCACATGCCCCTTAAATGTATGTTTTAATGCCTCCATGATCTTTCAGGTAATATGATTTATCTGTTCACAAAACCCATAGTGAATAAGTAGGCTTACCATATCATCCCTTTAAACTGGGACACTCATGGATTACACAGGTTCTGTGGCTCATTAAAACCAGGTGAAATCCAGGCATGAAGTCAGCCAGTCACAGAGCCTGTGTAATTAATTCATGAGTGTCCTGTTTTAAAGCGTTCGTATGGTTGGCCTATGAATCACGCTTTAAGTAATAATAGGCATATTTATCAAAGGATATATCTGGTATATACTAGAAGGCAACTATTTTCTGAGGTGGTATATAAATATTAAAAACTACCGGGATGTATGTACAGGAAACCACAGCAGATATTCCAGATATCTGCTGCAATGCCCTAGTCAACTTGTTAGGGCAGACCGGGGGCGTCTTTCAGAAAGGGACACTCTGTGCGCCTTTGGTGCGGGCCCAAAAAAGTGGTGTGGTCATTTAGAAAAGGGGACGATTCCTTGAGATGCATCCCCTTTTCATCACTCTAGAGAGTGTCCCCAGCACTCAAGGAGATGCTGGGCTGCCCTCAAGGCAAGCTCTCCCTGCAGTGTGAATACATGCCATACCATACCGGTCACTGCGGCCCACGAGCGGCGATGGCTGATTAGCTTTTCACTGGATAGTAGGCCTTATTTACGTTACGTCACACAGTAGTGCCCCGCAGTAATGTCTTTTACAAATTTATGCCACACAGTAATGCCCTTCACACATTTTGCCCGGTCTTTACACATTATGCCACACATTAATGCCCTTTACACATTATGCCACTTATTAATGCCCGGCCTTTACACAGTCATGCCTGGCCTTTACACATGCAGCACATTAATGCCTGGTCTTTACACATTATGCCATGCAGTAATACCCCTTATAAATGATGCCACACAGCCATGCCGGGACTTTACATATTATCCCACACATTAATGCCCTTTACAGATTATGCCGCACATTAATGCCCTTTATTCCCCCTATTGCCCCCAGTAGTAGTCCCCCCCTATGCAGTGCCCCCAGTAGTAGTCCCCCCCATGCAGTGCCCCCAGTGGTAGTCCCCCATGCAGTGCTCCCAGTAGTATCCCTATGTATTGCCCCCAGTAGTAGTTCCCCCTTATGCAGTGCCCCCAGTAGTAGTCCCCCTATGCATTGCCCCCAGTAGTCCCCCCTAAGCATTGCCCCCAGTAGTAGCCCCCCCATGCAGTGCCCACAGTATTAATCCCCCCCCCAGGCAGTGCCCCCAGTATTAATCCCCCCCCAGGCAGTGCCCCCAGTATTAATCCCCCCCCAGGCAGTGCCCCCAGTATTAATCCCCCCCCAGGCAGTGCCCCCAGTATTAATCCCCCCCTATGCAGTGCTCCCAGTAGTGGCCCACCTTATTGCCCTTTAGTGACCTGGGCCTAATGACCAGGTCACTCACACCTATTTGTGGGGCAGACACCTTCAATTGGGCCTAATGCCCCCTATGTAGCCCGGGCCTTGTGCCCGCCTATATACCCACAGGCCTATTGCCTGAATTTATCCCACGGGCCTAGTGCCCGACAACCCTGGTTGTCTAGGGAGGGATTAAATACCGGTGGCCCCAGGCCGCCTCCCATTACGGTGGAAGAGGCTGCGGGGGGGAGCTTCGTTAGCTCTTTTTCTTTCCACCCCCACAGTCCTCTCCGGTCCTTAGCTTCATTCTTCTGCTGCTGGCCTGTCCTGGCCAGCGGCGCCGCTTCTTCCTCCTTGATCACGCCATCTTCTGGCCTCTTGTGCACCCCCGCCGGAACTGTTGCCGCGACACTCTTCGGGAAGTCTTCACTCCTCCCCCTCTGCCGACGGACTGAAGTTTCCCGCTCAGCGGCATCTAATACAAGATGCAGTGAGTGGGCGGGGCTATTGTGCGGAGAGCCGCAATTGGCTCATCGTGTCTGCCTCCTATTGGCTGCTGGACCAGTGCCAAACAACCACCGCCGCTTCTTGGCTTTCGGGCAGCGAGCTCCGCTTAGCTTGCGTCCAGAGCCAAGCTTCTCCCACCGCCACTTTACCGCCGATGCTGGTGGAAGGGACCCGCCGCAGTGGCTTACCTGGCGCTGGGAACAAACACACTGTCCTAGCGCCGGCAACGGATGTGTCCCGCAGGGGACACATCTCCTCTGCCTGCCCCTGCAGCTGTGCCGATGCTGGGATCAGACACTTTCCAGCACGGCTTTCCTCAGCAGTCAATGAGAGTCTGTCTGACTCTCATTGGCTGCTATAACAAACAGCGTTGTGTCTTTCTCTGCAGGGGCACACCCTATGCTGCAGCCAGCTGTCAGGTATTGGCCACAGCACAGCGCGTCCCCGGGGACCTGGCTACTTTTTAAAAGTGAGTCCCAAGTGCTCAATCCTGGGTAAAATACGCCCTATAGCGCTTATTTGCGAACACTGCCCACTAGGCCAGGCCTGGCCAACCTGTGGCTCTCCAGCTGTTGTGAAACTACAAGTCCCAGCATACCCACCTACCGATCAGCTGGTAAAGCCATGGTGGGAAAAAAATTGCAAACAAAAGCACAACACCACAATATTAAAGCATCTCCTGTCGGGATATAGACGTGTGGCATTTACTTCACCGGTCTATAACTGCTTCGCATTGGGATCGGTATGAAATACCGGCGGCTGTTTAGCCACCGGTTCAAATCCCGACAGGAGCGGATCCCGACGCCGGTTGGCAAGTACCCTAACCCTCCCTCAGGGGTGCCTAACCCCAAAACTCCTGGGGTGGTGCCTAACCCTATGTCCCCCCGGGGGTGCCTAAACCTAACCCCACCTTCCTGCACCATAAACCTAACCCTCCCATGGGGGTGCCCAACCCTAACCCCCCTCCAAAACTTAACCCCACTACACTCCTTAAATCTAACCCCCCCCCCCCCGAGGCTAACGATAAGGACGCCACGGACTTACCTCATTCGGGCTGGCATCCTTCGGCGTTCCGGCGCCGGGATTAAGATGAGGTCTATCTTAAGTCCCCCGTCGGGCATCTCCTGTCGGGATATAGACCGGCGGCATTTAGTCCGCCAGTCTATAAACTGCATCTCATTATACTATAGCAGGAAAAAAAATGTAGAAGTGCATTTAAGGACTCACTTAAGACTCGAACAGACCAAAAACCTCAAAAGATATAACAATTCAGCAGATTATGTTCCATGATGTGTAGAGTTAACTAAAACAATCATGAAACATTGTAGTCCAGTAGTCCGCAAGCCAGTGACTTAAAATCCCACTATCCTAAATATAGCTAATCAGAGGTTATTCTACTTGTATTAAAGTATTGATATAACAAAAATATACTACGAATCTGGCATGTTTTGTCACGCCACATGACATTTAATTTTTTTTAAAAGTCATCGCAGCACAGTAATACACAATTTTAAAATAGTGACATTATGCCCCTAATAAAACCATGAAAATAAAATGGAGAGAAATTGGAACGCAGTTTCTTGACCACACTTGTTTCAGTCTTGTTTGCTGCTGGTTAAAGAACAACTTTTCAATTCGAAAGACGTGAAACTCACTGGCTAACTAATATCAGGTGATAATGCATGTGACTGCATAGGAATAGTAGTGGACAGGCACGCCTATGCGTCATGAAATGTTTGCCCGCCACGGTTTATGGTTGTCAAACAGATAAAAGATGTATTTCTGCTTATATGCACCAATTGAAAAACAAATTGCTGCTTAACCATGCTGTAAATGCATTCAAAAAAGATGCAAACTGCTTTCATCTGAAAACGAACCATAAGCTTCACAGGAGGTCAGTGATTCAGTGCTCTCATTAATCATTTCAATCTTTCAACTAAAGGAAAGGTTTTCATGTGTCAGTTTACACATGCTTTTTGCCGAATGTTCAGTATTTGTGTTTGTTTATTCCAGTTCACAACAACGTATGGAAAAATATCTCAACATAAGTACACTAAAAATAGACAAGATGTGTTAAACAGATTATGCAGGAGCAGACATATAGCCTGTTCAAGGGTCCTGGTAAGGTAGGAAACACTTAAAAGTTTGTTTTGTATTTTACAAACTTTAAACAGTTTGGGGCTCCAACTCATTAAACAACCTTGCCTCCAATACCTGACAGCAGCGAATCCACTCTCGCAATGTTATTTTACAAAATCAGCAGTGTACTGTACATTCGTATCCAAGGGAGTTTTTCTATTATTCAGCGTCATCTCTTCCTAGTTTCACCCTTGTTGACGTGAAGATTTTTAAATTACCACCCAGCTCGCCTATCAGCAGACTGAATGGAAAGATGGTATGGGAGTTGACAATCCACTTTGGAGGTTGGACATCATTCCCATAAACTTGTAACCCTGCCAAGGCTTTGCTGAGTGGCTAGTAAGCAAGGGGGGCATGCTAGAACTTGTAGTTATACAGGAAGAAAAAAAAAAACAAGGAAATAAAGAAAAAATGTGGGCCCCCACATTTCAACCAACACTGGTACTTTCAGCCCATTGCTGGTTACCACAAAGCCAAGTAAAGCATGATTTCAGGGTAAACAGCTCTGGACATTGCCAGTCTGGGCTGATGAAAACATGGAAGGAGAACCTGCAGTATGGGGTTCCCCCACCATGAGTCCAATCAGCACCAGGGCTAGATTTCCCAGGTGTATTGTTTGTTCCAGATTTAAATTTTTATTACTTGAAGGAGGTGAAGCATGCTTCTTGGCAAGCTCCTGATGTCTAGCACTTTTTTTTTAATTCAACTGACAGTCAAATGATAGTCTGCTGAGTGTATGGGGAGAAGTTTTTGTTACAAAACTTTTTTACACTGGAAATCAGGCAGGTTAGTTGGCAGCATATGGAGCCAACTTCATGATCGTTTAGGTATGCGGTTTTCCAATAGAATGTAAAAAAACCCAGTTGTATTGGCGCTGTGAACCTGACAGTAAGGAGTTAATTCAAGAAGCTGCTACTGAAAAATAAAAACAATTTATTGTATAAAACATTAAACAGTTTTTATTTTTCAAGCACAACTTCCTTGCATTAACAACTTACTGTCAGACCCACAGCGCTAATAAACTTCTTTTGACTTTATTTAGTGGTTTAATCTGATTGAGTGGCATGCCCCCCCTCCCCCTCCCCTCAGTTGTCTGGCTACAGTTGAAACCAGTTATTTCCTTAATATTTTCATGTTACCCCTTGTGGCACCACACATCTCTGCGTTTCCAATAGAGAGTACTATATTTACATATATTACTGGGAAAGTGACAATAGGGCAAAATGAGCACAAGTGACAATAAGGCACAAAGGGCCAATGTAAAATGGAGGCAAAAACAAATACATTTATAAACTGTCCCAGAATATCAAGCTGCAGACACAAGTGGGACAACTATCATTGTTTTCCTAACTAAAAAATTTACTTTTGATTTTATAATCATTTATTATTTCTGCCAACAGAACAATTTAATACTGAACAAAAACAAAGTACAATTTGTACTTTCTACTCATTCTCTATGATGGATGTGATTCCCGGTATATTATTATTTTGTATGTAAAATTAGTCAGTGTTATTAGTTATCACTACTGCATTATATTATCACTACTGCATTATCAGTTTTACTCTACTATTCAAATCCTTTTGTTATTCTTACATATGGATTACTGCAATTATTTGTGATTTCACTAACTATTCTTGTGACAAATGCTATGCAAGTTACGAATAAAAACTGAACGAGTCAGAGGAACTGAACTGGCCAAAATAGGTTACCATCTTGCCTCACTCATGCTGATGATAATGGAATGGGTCAGAGGGCTTATCAATATAAGCTAGAGATTTAGCACTGTGAGGCACAAAATAATAAAAAATACCACCATAGGAGTGGACTGCAGCACATTGTTACTTAATCCTAATGGGGCATTTTTATTTTTTATCAAAAACCGATTAAAATGTCCTAAGGGTGCCGCTCTTATACTAGAGGCGCTGTAAGACAGTTTGTTGTGTGTTCAGTAATTGTTCAAAAACAACAACGTCATTGTTAGGGTGCCATCTGGCTTATACTAGGGGCGCTGTGAGGCAGTTTGTTGTGTGTTCAGGGCCTTTAGGCACAGTTAAAAATAAATAAATAAATTGTGTGTTTAAAAATATAACATCATTACACCCTTATACTTGGAGCACTGTGAGTCGATATGGATCAGTAGTAGAGCAGTAACCAAGTACTAGTGTGGCTGTTACCAGTCTTGACAGTGGTAGTACTTCAACATGTACTAAAGGTAGTCTAGGAAATAGAATGTTTAAGAAAGGGCACCAGATATGTAAACAATATTTCACAATCTTAAAGAAAAAAAACACCTCTAGCAAAATAAAGGTAACATTTATTGCTAAAAAAACATGAAATTGCCAAAATTCCACACAACACAAGCAGTGGCAAGGAAAGTAATAACAAGAAGTCTAGCAATACCCAACAGCAGCATGGATAGATCCCAGCAGCACATGCAATCTCCACCGCAAACACCTTCATCATCAATCACCTTATTAATGAACGGAGGTAGTCCTGCATCCAATTTGCTAAAGCTAACAGACTACTCCCCTATTCCGAATTCTCCAGAAAAATCCTTGCACGCTAGGGCTGCTGTCGCTGGGGGTGAATCTTCATCCCTCAAGGGGACCAAGAAGACTAGAGGTTTCAAACAACAATTGACTTTGAAACAATCTTTTGAAAGAGGAAGCATGTATGAAAGCTGCCATCCAGTTGCACAGCGGATCACTGACAGCTAAGTATGTTGGACACGTAGATCAACTTCTTTGTTCACTTCACCAGGACCCAATGGTTGTCAAGATCTTGCAATTGGATAACTACATTTTGGCAATCATGCTTGATCCTAGGTTTAAGTCTTACAGTACATAATATCTTTATTCCCAACTGACACAGGTCTTCAGAGATACAAAGAGCTCCTTGCAAGCAATTTGACAGCTCACATGGCACATGATAACATGACTATGTCTCCTGCTTCAGTTTTTTCTGCAGATTCTGCTGTCAGAAAAAAACTTTTCCAAGAGACCCACTGGGGGAGTGGATGATGAGTCAGGCTTAGAAGAAATGCTCAGAATTATTGACACATCTACCAGGATTCAATCTGATACACTCAGCCTCAATAGAATGGTGGAGGATTATTTTAATGTCAATGCTTAAATCTGCATTTCAGAGTCCATTTGATTACTGGGAGAAAAAAAAGGCAATTTGGAGCCCCTTGTACAAGCAAGCCTTGGTGTACTGAAGCTGCCCACCCTCCAATGTGTACTCGAAAAGAGTGTTTAGCACAGCTGGGAACCTTGTGAGCGGTTGGTGTAGGAGGCTACTTCCTCAAAATGTGGAAAAACGCATGTTCATAAAAATTAACTACAAATTCTGTGAGGAAGACCTATGCTGCCACATGCAACAAACTACAGAGACTTCTGTAATGGTGGATTCCAGTGAGCAAATATTGTGCGTTGATGAGGACGTTAACACTGATGTGGGTGAGGATGATAATGATATCTTAGAGACGATTAACTAACAACGCTGTTAGCCTTCTTAAGCCCATTGGTAGCTTATTTTGTGGGGGCACAAACCAAGGACTTCAGCCGCAAAAGTGGCAGTCCCTATTGCTGAAGTGCTTGGTTTGTTAAACTGTGCATGTCCAAGTTTTTAATATACAACATAAGGGTGGGTGAGTCCAATGACAATTCCATCGTGCACCACTTTTTATTATGGGCTTTGCCAAGATTGTGAGTGTTTAACAGGTAGCATATTTTACAGTGGGATAGATAGGTTATCTGCGCTTTTGTAGTTGTTTATGGAGCTGTTCAGTCTCAAAGAAGAGCATATAAAACAAAAAATATGTTGATCGTGGTGTGATAAAGTATATTTAGATTTCAAAATGATAATAATGTAAATAGAAAAAAATTTAAATAAATTTAAAAATAAATGAAAATATGGCAAAACAAATAAAAGAAAGCATAATGACACTTCTAATGTTTATACTCTTTTTGATAAAGTTGTTGGGCTACAGCCAGAGTTATTAGCAGACACTACTTAAGGACTTTCCCTATGGTTACCCTACCTGATGCGGTTCTTCAAACTGGTCCTCCCCGGTCAGTTCGGTAGCTGTTCTTCTCTGCTGCTGCATGTGTTGCAGCCGCAACGGCTGATAATGATGTCAGATGCCGTGCCACGCTAATCCGCTCTCAGTATTTTCAGCTATGCCCTGCTGCTCAGCGTTGCCACGTCCAACGTGTTTCGTAGCGCCTGGCTACTTTCTCAAGGATGTTTGGGAGTATGGCCGAGTCCTTATTTATAGTTAAAAAATGTCAATAAACTTTACTGTTTTGTTAAAACCAAAAACTTAAAAACAGGAAGTTGTCCTCAGAAAAGCGGGAATCGCATGTCCCTTTTAGTTACATCTATTTGATACAAATTCTTTATAAAAGGTCATTTGTGCTAAAATAAAAATATAAGAAAATATATATATTTTTTAAATTAAAAATAAAAGTATAAAAATACTGTAAGGAAGTGTGTGTTGTTTATATGATGTGTTTATAAAAAGACACTGAGTTCGATGAGACTGTAAGGTCTTAATGTTTTAAGTAGGTAGATCCATCTTGTTGCATTCTTTTTAGGGCTTTAACTTGACAGCCGCCTCTCTAGTGTTTCTTTACTTTCTGGAATCCTGCAAATTTCAGTTCTCTAGAGCCTTAGTTGTGACAGTCTGCAAAGTGCAAAAAACAACACAATTCAAACAAGAACACATATAAAGAATGTCAATGGCAACAATGTGCTCCCCTTCCACAGCAACCATCAGAGGAAGTGGATGAAAAACATTCCCGGGAGGCCAATTTTGCAGGATAAAAAACAAAACTGTACAGAAGATACTACTTTCATAACTTAAGTAACGATATGAAACAAAAATGAGGGATACAAGAAAGAATTCCTTGAACAAATAAACAAAGTCTCACAACTAAGAAAACAGGAATAATTAATTACAAAACATAACCCCAAAACACAATCGAACAACAGCTATGCTTCATTACACAATATAATGGAAGTTGCAAGACTATTGAACAAATCCTAAAAAAACATTGGCACATACTACAACTGGATGAAGAAATAAAAACTGTACTACCACGGGCACAAAGAGTAAAAAAGCAAAAAGTCTTAAACAAGAATTAACCAAGAGTTATTCCTCAACAGAAATAAACCTAAAGGAAAAAAGTTTAAGGACATTTCAACTACAATGCATGGGATGCAAAAATCAAACTGGATCTACCAAACCAATAAAGAATATTACAAGCAATCAGACCCACAAGGAGTACAAAATCAAAGATTGAATAACTTGTGACAATGAAGGAGTCCTATACGTTTTTACAATGCCCATGTGTTATACAATACTTTGGTCAACTAAAAAAAAACAACTAAAAACCAGGGTGGCGGAACATATTTACAATATAAAGAGGGGATTTAGCACACACAGTGTGTCCCAACACTTTGCAGACTGCCAAAACAAAGACCCTAGAGCAGAGGTTCCCAAACGCGGTCCTCAAGTCTGCCCAACAGTTCAGGTTTTAGAGATATCCATGGTTCAGCACAGGTGTACTCAATTAGTACCTCAGTCAATTTGCTTTAACCACCTGTGCTCAACCATGGATATCTCTAAAACCTGAACCCAGAAAGTAAAGAAAGACTGGAGATGCGGCTGTCAAGTTACAGCCCTAAAAAAGTACTAAACAAAATGTATTTTACAGTACTATACTGGGACGTTTGTGTTCGGTACCTTGCAAGACCATCTTTTTTTTTCTGGTCTCTGAATATTTATAGTTTTTTTTGTGTACACATTTTGTTTTATTAAGCATTTTTCCTTTCCAGAACAAAAAGTGGGAAAAAAAACCTAGACTGCTATGTAGTATCACAGAGTATCTAATACTCCTCAGCTTCCACCAGTGATGGCAGTCAAGAGGCATTGAGTCCCCATACAACATACAATGGTACAGTTTGTAGTTGCAGTTTAAAAAAATATTGAACTTGAGAATAGAAAAAGGTTAGAGATTTCCACTGTATTTATTAGCTATAATTTCAGGTTACATATTTTTAATGAACAGTGCTAATAATCCTGATTTAGTACCCACAAACAATAGATGTGCCATGTGAAAAATGCAACTGCCATGCGTTTGTGCCGCCCACTGCTGTGACATGGGTTTGTGCCGCCCACTGCTGTCGCTTAGCTTACTCAGCCAGCTAGCTAGCTCGGTGCAGCCTTTAGCCAATAGTGGTGAATGTACAGAGGGCCTGATTCAGAGCCGCTCGTAAGCGGCCGCTCGTTCGCTCAGAGCGATGTTCGCACATCTGCGCATGCATATGGGTCGTAATGCGCATGCGCCAACCAGTCACTGCGGTTGAAAATCGAGCGCTCGCAAAATAGCGAGTGCCTGCTAATTTGAGTGACAGGATGAGGCGTTTGTGGGTGGTAACAGGGGAAGGTGCTTGAAAACGGGGAGTGGTGATCCGAACGCAGGCGTGCCAAACGGTCAAAACGGGCGTTTTAAGGGTGTGCATAATTAACAAAGCAGCGTCATCGGCCACGTCACTTGGTTGTTTCTTAGTCTGAACTGTTTGCATGATTGCGGTAGGAAAATCCTACCACAAGCACTGGAAGCAGTTCAGACGCCTTTCGATGTACTCGATTAATCAGATAAATAGCGGAGATGACATAGGATGCGAGTGGCCAGGGGGCGTCTTTACAAAATAGCGAGCGCATGTTTCGTTTGCTCGCTCAGACATAGAGGGGTCAACAGACGGCAAAGAGCGAGCGCTCAATTTAAATAGGCTGCCCCTTTTTCTGAACGAGCGAGCGCAAATAGCGTCCGGCTCTGAATCAGGCCCAGAGTTCAGACTAATAACAGAAACAATGTACAGCTGTCTACACGCTTCTAAAAGGTAGATGCAAAAGGGTCAAATATGACCAATTGTACAGGCCTCTCAGGGTAAGGAACTGGATGGGCTAAAGAATTAAAGGTCTAATAAATAATCAATGTGTACACAATTTTCAGGTTACTTCATAGAAAATGACATTAGCTATACATTTTCAGATCACTCATTTTAGATGGAACACTGCTAACCCCCCACAAACACTAGATGTGCCATGTTTGATTCTGAAGAGCAACGTGAATGTCACGCCCACTGTTGATGCTTACTGTAGCTAGTCAGACAGCTAGCTCGGTGCAGCCTTTGCTCAACAGTGGTGAAAACAATATTGTGAGCTGTGAGGTGGTCGAAATTGACTGGAAATAACTGGAAATTAATGTTATTAAGGTTAACAATACTGTAGGAACAAAAACAGGCCAAAAAACATGATTTTAGCTGTTTCTATAATTAAAAAAAAAAAAAAAAAACAGGTCTAAAACCAAAACACTTGAGCGTGGTTTGGGAAAACCAAAACGCAAAGATAAAATATAAAACCAAAACACGGGGGTTCGCGCACATCTATAATATGAACAGAGTTAGAAATAGGCATAACAACAATTTGTGGAAATAGCGGGACACCAAGCATATTGAAAGTAAGGGCTTCCACCCCCTGACATGGCTTATCCTCTATTTAAGTAGATTATGTACAAAAATCATGTAAAAAAAATCCTGGACTGCCCTGATTGCCTATAATCACGGCTGCAAGGGAAAGTTTCAGTGACTTTAATAAAACCGTGATTGTTGAGGCACCTTTGGCAGAAGCTTCAAAGACTGGCTGAGCCACAGTATCCTAGTGGACAGCTCAACTTCTAAATTTTTCACAAGCAAGTGTCTCTAAGGTAAGGTCAGCATGGAATCTCCAGAGAAAAACCATCATTGGCTAAGGGCAATAGTGCATGATCCAGTACAGTGGTGGAATAATAGATGGTTAGATTACTCACCCTCTATTATATTCTTGAAAAACAGACAGACTGATTGCATGTGTGGCTCCAAGCTAAAGAATGCTATACCACTGATGGCTTATTCTAACAGTCTCATTACTTTGTAGGATGCATTTTCTAGCCATAATTTGGGTGCAGTCATTCCCGTTAAAAGTCAAGGCCAATTGTAATTGCTGCTTATTGGTAATGAAATATTATCTGCACCACAAGTAGCAGCATTTCTTTGCTGATGAGACATATGCATGACATGGATGACAATGTGTCCATCCTCAGAGCCAGTGTGTTTGCTCAATGGTGTGTTGAACATGATATGTATGTTACCCATATGTCATGACCTTTCTCAATGGATCTGAACCCAGTCAAGCATTTTTGGGAAATTCTGGAAAAAAAACCCTCCTGCACAATTCCAGACATTCATAATCTCAATGCCATTATATATACAGGTCATACTGGCTGCACATGGTCGCCCAACATCCTATTCAGTGGCTTATCAAGCAATTTCCACTTTTTGGGCACTACTTGTAGAAATGAGGGTTATATCTAATCCACTGCTCATCTCCAATTTAGGGGCTAGTATTCAATAACCACTGTAGACAACCCAGACATACAAAGCACATGTAACTTTTTATGAGGTCTCCTAAAAGTCAAAGATTTCCTATCAAATCAATGTACGCATTTATAAAAGTAACCCAAAGATGAAATAATTGGACCAAATAAATGCTATTTGCTCCGAGCATTCGTTTATCCACAAAAATTTAGACATTTAGAGGCTGCTCACTGGACGCCACTGTAGATTGTCAACATACAAACGCTTTCCTTTTTCAAGGGGGTGTCTTGCCATTATAACTTTTTAAGAAAGATATACAGGAATTATTTAATGGCATACTACCATGACCTCACTATCATGCACCTCAGTTCTAAAGGCATCACATACAATGGCTCAAATCTTTCCCTAAACATAGGCCATGTATAGGGAAAGGTCTTGAATTTCTCATAGACCATACTACATAGCTCTGCACCAAAGCATGCAAGTAGGTCTCAACTGGGATAACACAAACCCTGAAAAAAACTCTATTGATGTTTCACTGCCTTTAAGCATGTTCCATGATACCATTATTTTGGGGGAAAATAAGTTCTACACTAACTAAATAACGTAAGCTACAGATATGTCCAGTTGCATCTTTGCCGCTTGTTTGGCAAATTGATGCATGCGCACGTTTGCAGTGGATGCAAATCTGTATTTTGTACGCTGGAATCAAGTAGGACATTTATTTTTAAAACTATATCATTATAGATGTGGCTGTTTTTCCCTAATAAAAAGTTTTATTGAACCATCAACTGTTCTTAAAGTATAATATATTGGACATTTGTCCCAAGTAAGACATAGTAACAGAAACGCAATGCATAATGGTACAATAAATCATTAGAGCAAGTATAGTAAACAATATAACAACTCCTATATAAAGGAGAAAGATGACGGTGATGAGTATGTTAACACAAAAGGTTTCCAATAGCAATTATAAAGAGAAGTGTCTCGCCATCTTGACCATCCACATTCACAAAAATCCCCTTTAGCAACTGTTCAACTCAACACTGTTTACAAAAAGTGATATACGATTAAAGTTGTATTGGAAGACCATTAGCTATAAGACGTGATAGGTACCAGGACAAGTTTTTTAGACTATGAGATCTTTGCGTCTTCATTGCGGTGAAAGCATGGCAGTGTTTAGTTTTTTCACGGCAGCAGCAAGTATTGATGTACCCTTTGCCTCATTCTTACTGTATGCTATATAATCATTACGGACTAGGTGGAGGCAGAAATACACACGGGGTACAATTTGTCATGGTATGGAAAAGTTCTCCTGAACCATATTAAACAAAAGCTTTGAGAGAGCTTTGTAAATGCCACCTGTTGTTTAGAGAGACAATTGCCAGGGTTTGATTATACAGAAGCCTTAGAAAGTCATAAATTTCAAATAAGCTATGTGCTCAAAATGATACAACTGAATATAATGGATTACTATGGGCTCTTATGTGTTACCTTACTTTGTTTTAAATTCTGTCTGAATTATTTTTAGTTAGGACTTGGTAGCTCAGCAAACTGCCAATGGCCTCTAATCTATACATGCAGCTGTGATTAATACACATGCATTTATATTGTAATATTGTTTTTTGTAACAAAACTACACATGGTGTATATTTGCACATTTGTATATATGCTTGCACAGAAAATATTAAAACATGCTTAAAATGAAAATGAAATAGAACAGAAAGAAAGAGGGCCTCTAGAATGGTGTCGCATAACTGAACTGTGTGGCAAATTCGGACGTTTTACTCTGATTGCAATTACTATAGTGACTCATAACCATAATGAGTGGTGATGGATGTGTGGCAAATTGGGAGTGTATCAGAGTGCATTTTATATTATTGTCTGAAAAATTATATAGGCCTTTGCAAAAAGGTCACACATTGTGGTAGTGGCAGCAAATGGACCTGGGGTTTGACAATTCGAGTTTACAAAAATGTGTGGCTAGTGCAAATTACATTGTACAATAAAGCATGTGCAGTGGGGTGTGTGCAAAAGTCGATTGGTTAAGAACATGGCATTTGGTGTGTGCACTGCGGATTGTACAACACAAATTGCTTGAGCATATGACCCTGGGCTATGTGTATGAGGATCAATGCAACTGGGTGAAAACAAATAAAAATTTGGTACATGAAATGGAGAGTGGGGCTATTAATGCAAAGTGCAGTCTGTGAAGTGTGAGATATTTGTATACTACTAACTTGACATTGGGGACGGTTAGAGTAAATAGGTCTTTTTAGTAAATGGGAATGCTTCAACTTTAATGTCATAGCTGGTGGGGGAGAAATAAGTATTTTTATTAAGTGAGAATGCTGGTTAAGGAACTATTTGTAAAGCACAAAATAATAAGCTGCCATTATACAAATAGATCTACATATTAAAACTATATATTAGGGCATGGGCCAAGTGGTTCTTATCTGCCGTCAAATTCTATGTTTCTAATAAATGATAACACTATTAATTAATGCCGGGCTGGTTTGAGGGAAATACTGTAGGCATCTTTAATAAATGTGAATGTTAAGAGGCCTATCCATTAGCAGATAAATTGAATGACTGAATGATATATCGTTCAGTCGTTCAATTTATCTGCTAATGGATAGGCCCTGAACGATGACAGAGGCGCACTCCCCCAGCCGATAAATTTTATGTTTCGTCTCTCCAACATGTTGGTCAATTATCACACATCACTGCCAGATATTAGAAATATCTGGCAGTTTATATGCGGTAAACGACGAACGATATTAACAGCAGCTACAAAGCACTGGAGAGAAAAAAATCCACTCCCTGAATTATATGTCATGCAATATCGTTCTGTCATGTACATGACAGATATCTTTTAGCACAGTCACCGGAATTTTCAATAGATATCTTTTGTCTTTCATCATTCAGAAAAACATCTGCTAATGGATAGGCCCCTTTATTCATTTTAGGGCTAGTTGGGGGAAGGTGGTGTATTAAGCAAAAATGACTTAATTAAATGTACTGCATAGCTGGGTTTAGGGTGGTCTAGAGCAGGTGCGGCCAAGTAATCAAGACAAGTGCCAAAGAATATCTACAGATAAGAGTAAGAACCACAAGAATAAATCATATTGGGAACAGCCAGCTGGAGACCAATCCAACCCTTCCAGATCCGAAGTACCTGCAGCTAGGATTTGGGAGCCACAATTACAGGTTTAAAGGGCTGTGATTGGGGCACAACTGGTCTGGCGTGTTCACACATTGATATTTCTGTACTTAAGTACAAAAAAATGATGCTGCTGCATAGGTAAGGGCAATGTGAAAGTGATGGGTTTAACTTTAAATTGTCAAGGAAATTCCAGTATTGCACATGTGTTCCCCCTGTAGCCAAACAATGTGTACTTATATTCCAGCAAATACACAGCAATGAACTAGATAACCAGTGAATGACCTTTAAGATTGCAATGAACAGAGACCACAGTTCAAAGCCAGGGAGGGATTTAACACAAAAGATGGCCAAAATGCAGTGGAATTAGTATGAAAACAATGCAAAGACAGAGGGGACTGGTATGTTATAATAAGCAGGACATTTACCATAGTATTTTTCAAAAGTAAATGGAAATGCAATTGGAACCTGCTCTAGGACTACATTGGATCCTAATGGCTATGTGTATTAATGGATCTATGAAGTTGCAAGGAAAAACTGCTCTACTGTCACTCTAGAGCAAGATTAATTAATTAAAAGTGTCAACCCTATAAATAATTACGCATTCTTAATGCACTATGTGCAGCAGGCTGAATTTGTATGCTAGTTTGTACTGGTGTATATATCTCTTTAGCAATTTTAAATATTGGGATGTGTACTCAACTGATGTGCAACAGGGCATCTCTTTGCTGCTCACAACTGTGCAAAAGAAAAAGAGTACTTGCAAACCAAATGGCATATTAATATTAAAAATGTATTTTTACTAACATAAATAATCATTAAAGATTGTTTTCTTTTGAAATACATTTATTGAAAGGCCTATGTTATTACTATGACCATATACATGTAATTTTCCCCAAGTCGAAATACCAATATGGTGGTCCATAACAGTAAAATAGATTTATTATCTATTATCATGTAAAACATTTTTTACTGTCTTGTAAGAGGTTTGCAATGTTTCCCGCATTCAAAAATCATCTTATACAGTATCATGCATACCAAAAAAATATTATTACCTTTTTGGAATTGTTTTTCCATTTGCTGGAATATACCACAATATCACGCTTCTGATGTGAGGTTTTGACCATTGTAAAGATGAACTTCTCACACTTCTGTTTAGAATTTAGCAGCGAAAGTGCCACTTTGGTGGGTAAACAAAGTGGGTTTGGATTATTGGAATTTATACTCCAGGAAGCATAGGCAGAAGTCTTTTGGTCATTCTGAGGAAGGGGTATAGGCTTTCGCTTCAAAAGGTAACACCAGGTAAAACTTGTTGAAGTCTTGAGGCTCGGAAATGACAATCGATGCATGTCGCCTGCGTTAACCACAGAAATTGCTGCACCAAGTTTTACTTGGCCTTGAATATGAACGGTTTTATTAGTGAGAGGGGACCATCTCTCTTGATTATTGTATGCAGACTTCAAAGAACATGTCTGAGTGTTTACACAAGGCTCTGGTGACATTCTTACGGTGGGACACAATGGTTCTGGGGATATATTCTTTTCATATTCTACTATCTCATTCTCATCAGAAACAGGTTTTGATGAAGATTGGTTGCCCAGCTGTGTTCTATAAGAATGATTTTCTGAGCTATAATTTCCTGGGGAAACATTGTAATCTAAGCTTTCACCTGGATCTGTAGTGCAGAACTGTCTTACTAGCATTGGCTTTCTTGGTTTTCCAGGTTCTACAGTCTTCAAACCCAACAAATGCACTTGTTGACTACTGGTATTGCATGCAGCTCCGCTTTCATCTTTGACACGTTTTTGTTGTTTTTCCATTGCAATATCAAGGCTGTTTGCAGGCGAAAGCATGCGCTTACTTGAGGCAGAGGTCTCTTGCTGAGGAACAAGGCCAGTTACGGACACCTTCTGCGGTATAGAGCGTGGAAGACTATTTTCATATTTTTTTAAAGAGTTTGGCAGAGGCCTGCTGGGCTCCTCTTGAGACTTTGGCATAGGTATTGGGTCTCTAGTGGTTGTGACAGGGACTGAATTTGCTTTGCAAACAATTTGATTCCCTTGATCTTGAGTCACTAATATCTCAGGGAGAGATGCAATTGCAGAAAACCCGTAATATAAAGAATTGCTATAGTTGTGAACTGGTACAACTATTGAATAAGTAGTTTGATAATTACCAGCTAATTTATTTTGCTTTTGCACAGCTGTACAAATATTTGGAATACCATCTCTAATATCATTCTTTAAATTTCTAGATGTACTGCTAAGGATATTGTCAGCAGAACAACTACTTGGCAAAATTATATTAATAGGTTTAGTAGAACTAAACTTGTTTTCTTGGACCTTTTGACATTCTAGTTGATATTTTGGAGCAAACATAGCTTTATTTTCATTCATATTTTGGGGTGCATTAATCTTTCCTTTACCATCTTCTCCTTTTGTAATACTTTGCATACTACTAGAAAAATCATTTTTAAATAAGGTAGTATTAGTTATGTTTACTGAAACTGTACTATCAGTAAGCGGAACACTTGCAGACTTTGAAGTTTCAACTGAAAATGGTTGGTCAATTACAGTTATTTGTCTTGTGATTGCTGTAGGACACACATTAACTTCTGATCGGCTTATAGCATGCAAACTATGCTGTGACAACACAGGATTTTCACATTGAAGAGTTTTGGATTTTGCTGTACAAACACTGGTTTCTGAAATATTTAAAGATATTTGTTTTACAAGGGGCCCTCTCCTCCTTTCTAACAATGGAACATGGCCACTATTTGTGCTACACATAAGCGATGATCTAGAAGTCATTGTATTAGTTGGTGACATAGATCTTGATCGAGACATACTTCCACAGTCAAAAGATTTACTTCTACAGTCCATGACATCCATAGAAGGTTGAGTACAATTTATTTGCTCTGAAGCAGCTCTTCTCATTTCCCTTGGAACACCAAATGCATTTAGCCCAGTTGGTATTGTAAGAAACTCAGATTTGTTTAAGCTATTTATTTTTGAGAAACTATCAGTTTTTGAAGGTTCTTCCTTTTCAAATGAAGCTGAAAAACTTGAAGCACGAGATAGGCTGCTCTCACGACTCAAGCTTCTTGAAAGGGTTGACTCAAAACTAGATTCAGCGGATGAATTATCAAGATCAGCCAGCCGGATTCGTTTCTTTTTTGGAGGAAGTTTTTCTGTTGGTAGACTGGAAAGGCTTCCACTGCGCTGTGGCCAAGTAAACTTTTCCTGTAGTTCTTGATCATTTGTTTGAATCTCTGGATCTTTATCTGGTTCTTCTGTAACCAAAATCTCTGGAACCTGAATGTTATGTTGACGTATAAGACGGGATTGTGGGTTTGCAGTTCTTTCTGTAAGCACAACATGCTGGCTCTCCTGGATCTCTGTTTTAGAAGTTTCAACTGATCCACTTGGTGACATCTGAGTAGCAAATGGAGATCTTTCTTCATGAATGATGCCTACTACATTCAAAGGGCTCTTTACATTATTTTTTTGAAGTTCATATAATGGTACGTGCAAAGCTTTTTCAATAGAATCTGCTTTCTCAAATGAATTGGGCCTGCTCAAAGAATTTGTATGCTGAATTACAGATATCCCAGTTCCCTGACATTTCAGCTCAACTTTTTCCTTTGAACCCAAAATTGTGTTTTTCTCCATTACAGATTTCTTAATGTCAGTACTAGTCTCAGTACTCCTTGATACTAGCTGTATTTGCTGACTCAGCGATGAAATAGTGCACGAATGTGACCCCAATATTGTAATAGTGGATGAGGTTTTAGCACTGGCTAAACTAGTAGCAGGTTCCTTATTTTCTGGAACAGGATGGAATTCACTTTGCTGAGGTTCATCGTCATCACCAACACTTTTCATCTTTCTTCGTTTTCTAATTAAAAGAGGCTGTTCCAAAGCTCCAGTCGAACTAGTAACTCTATAATGAAGAATTTGAGGTTGAGAGCTGTTTAATGGCGTGCTATGTTCTGTCTCACGAGTCACTATTTTACTTTTTGGTCCATGTAGTTCAGAACAATAAAACTTCTTATGATTTTCAAAGTTTTCTAACTTCCGATACCTGTTTCTACATGTTTCACATTCAAACATCGTGCCCCGGCCTTGATGTGTTTTTTTAATCTTGTCTAAACAAGACCCTTGCACAAATGATTTACTTCTAGGCAGCAAAACATCCTGTAAAGATTTGCTTGTAGGGTAACTTTCATCAACTGATCGTGCTGGTCCAAGGGCACACTGTTCAGTGGCTGAGGAGTCTTCTACAGCTGCTTGTCTTACAAGTGTGCGAGGATGGACTGTTTGATTAGGTGTAGATGGTCCTGAAACAAACACATCATCATAAAGAGAACCTATTTTGTCATCAAATGATTGACTGCCTCTAAGAGGATGAGGGGCTGGAATTACTGGGGGAATAGCTGAATACCCTGTTGTGGGCATTGAATTGCTTCTCGTAATTGGCAAACAGTCAATAGAAGGATATTGTGATGGAACAGACAGAAAAAAAACTTGCTTGGATTTTTCAGTTGGTGTGAATGGGGACTTTGGTATGTCAGAACTAGAACTAGTTCGCCTTCCAACAGGTTTCAGATCAAACTGGAAGGAATCCTTAAATATGTAAGACTTTGGTGAATCTATGCTACCTCTTCGAGACAATGAAGTTCGTCTTGGCTTTACACTGTCTAGCTGCTTGTCATCAACTAATGCTTCATTGTCTGATATTAATTTAGAAATGCGCTCTTCAAGAGTTTTTGTTCCTAAAGGTGGGCGCATTATTCCTGTAGCAATAGTTGGTTTTTCAACACATGGATGTCCCATGATTGCCGATGTTACACCTGTATGTGCCAAAGAGCTTACATTTTTAAGAAAGTCTTTTTCAGAGGAGGGCAAAAGTTTTATAAATGGGGATGGCGAGGACATTGCTTGATCGGCACTCTCCGACCGGGAGAAATAACCAGAGTCAGTGCTTCCTAGGCTTCTAGGGCTCAAAAGACATTTGCTCTGCTGCTCTTGAGCACAATCTGTAGCTTGCTGTCTCTGCAATTGTGCATGAGTAGTTACAGTCATTGGCATTTTACTCTCTACATGATTTAGTTCACACAGTTTGTGAGACGATTGCTCTACTTCACTTAATGAACACATTCGTAGGACATTTGAAGTCTTAGTTTTAATTTTTAGCTCAGTCATTTGTGCTATAAAATGTTCAGAATTAGACTCTAAGACTTTTGGGCTATCAGCTCTTAAAGGAGAAACACTAACTGGATATACAACAACTTTTGGCAATTCTGTGGGTTTTCCTTCTGCAGGATTTTCTTGCACAGAATTGTCTTGTAACATAGCAACAGGACTATTTGAGGAAGACCTTCTTTCTTCTTGTGTTACGATGTCAGTCTCAGATGGCATTTTTACACTTTCTGGGAATTCCACAATAGGAACATTTTGATCTTCTTGCCTTTCTTCTGATGTATACTCTTCATCACTGTCTCCACTTTCATCTACATCTGAACTAATATAAAGAGCTTTCTCTGAATCCTGTGAAAGGAGCATACCTCCAGAATCAGACCGCAAGCCTAGTCCAAGCTTGATGGCATGTGCATGAGATTTTTTGTGCTTGTAGAGATTACTTTTTGTTTTGAATGAGAATCCACATGTCACACAAGGGTATGGACGCTCCCCAGTATGAGAGCGAATATGCTTTAGGAGAACGCTGGGTTTTGCACAAGCCCTGTTACAATATTCACAAATATATTTACCTTGTTTTTTAGGTTTTTGATCCTTTAAAACAATATTGCACATTTGCTCCCCAGTGAAAAGTGAAGCCACTTGGGTTACACTATATGTGGAGTTTAAAGACAGATTTGAAGGATTAGGTAAAGGAGGATTTCCTTGCAATGAAAGAACCTGAGTTACAGAAGATGATGGAGAATTAACTATTGAAGATGTTACAGCTACATGGTAAACTTGTTGGTGTTTAACATCATCTAGACCACTAGAGTAACTGGGACAGGCAGGAGGTTGCGGCTTTTGACAATGTTCTTCCTCACTCCCTGAATGGACCTGGGCATGTGTGGTCGCTTTTGCAGATGTGCAAGGCTGACCACTTTGAGCACTACGATGAAAATGGAAATATCCAGTACTTGATTCTCCTTGAGAAGACGATGATGGACATGACGTTTCTGTATATGTTACTGAAGGTGCTGCTATCTTATGCCCTTGTTTTTCAGTTTGGGTACCACAAGGAGCCCGGGATTGGTTCAAAGTGTTGAGTTCAGGCTCCATAGCTTTTAATAAAACATCAAATGCTGAATTTGCACATGAATACTGCTTACTGGCATTTTCAGAGTTAATATTTACATTTTTCTGATTGACTGGTATTGAACTAGAAGCAGGACTTTCCTTAAGCAAAGTCATTTTGCCTCCAAAATCATACCCTTCGTTTCTACCATTGCATAAGTCTGGTGGAACAGATAGTTTTTTAGCCTGCATTGAAATGCCAGACTTCACAGATTGACCAATGAGCTCAGCACTTGTCCCTTTACTTTGCCGATTTTGTTTTCGTATTTGAGTTGGCAAAAGTTCCTTTTCTTTTGAGTGACCAGATCCTGAAAGAGTGGTGCTCTGAGCTGTGTAGTCCTCTATATCATGCCTTTTCTTCTCCTTAGAAACATTCCTTAGTGGTGACTTCGGTATTTTCTTCAAGTGATTTTCTATAACAATTTTTTTCCTCTTGACACCTTTAACAGTATCAGAGCAACTTCGGGAACCAGCAGCAGCAATTTCTGCAAGATGAGAAAAAAGTTATTATTTGATAAAAGATGATGCCAGCAACTAACAGTTGAAACTTCATAGTAAAAAAATAGATACCGGGTTTTTCAATTTGGTTTTATGTAACTAACTAGTGAAATACACAAGCCTCTATTAAAACATCCTCAAAAAACAGAAAGCACTTTATTTGACACCATGCATTTTTGGGTTTATCAAATCTCGAGGATATGTATAGTTCAATATAATGACACTAAGGGGTACATTTTCTAAGAATCGGGTCTGATTGAGTCTTTTTATTTTTTTGCATCACCAAAACTCGTGTTATTTTCCCATATTTGGTTACACGTGGGTCCCAGCCACTGAGCGGCCGCTACGTGTAAAACGGTGTCTGATTGGCTGGCGGGCCGTGGGATTTCCTGAGAAGGCCATTCAGCTGGCATTCGCGAAGTATTGGTATGTGTGCCAATAAAAAGGGCAGGCATGCTGGCACCTGTAGTTCCACTGTAAAATACAATAGTTTACTATTTTCCACATTAATACCCCCATGCCAACAACCCAGGGATGCGGGGAAGAGAGTCCCAGGCTTCAGCCCAAGCCTGGGGTTTTGGGAGATCCCCGGTTTGGGGTGTGAATGCTCTGGCCATGGAGCCCCGGTTATAGGGTCTCCAGGCTGTGGCATTACACCCTGGTCGGTTTGGGTCTGGTGCTGGTTTTAAATATAGGGGGACCCCTACGCATTTTTTTCCCCGCTATATTTAAAACCAGCACTGGCCCTGCAGCCAGGTGCTGGTTCCTAAATTACAGGGGAACCCTACTCATTTTGTACCCCGTAATTTTAGGAACCAGAATTGGCTGAGCAGTCCAGGGCTGGTTATGCTTTTGGGGGGGACCCTACATCTTTGCTTTTTTTTTTTATATAAAAACACTTTAAATTAAACATACACAAATCACACTGGTCTGTGTATGTTTCTGCAAAACTCGCAGCTCAGGAGGTGGAGTGTTTGAAACTTCAATTTCTGTGTGAGTTTGCTTAAATTTCACCCAAGATTGTAATCTCGATTCTTGGTAAATTCCCGAGTTGCATCTTTTTCATGAAAAGTACTTCTGAATTTGCCCAATGGTGAGTTGTTTCGAGTTTGCAATCTCACCCGAGTTTTACGAGGGAGAAGAGAGAACGCTCTCCCAAAATCACCCGAGTTTGTCTTTAGTAAGCTTGCGAGATGAAAAACATGCCTAAACTCACCCGAGATTTTCATCTCGACCAAACTCGAATCTTAGTAAATTTACCCCTAAGTATGTAATAACAGGCAGCAAACCTAATCATTTCATCACTAATACAACAACTTGAATGTAAAACAAAACACTTGTTAGATGGGTGCATTATGATAAATATAGCAAGTAAAACGTATACAGTTATTAGCCCGATTCAAGGTCAACATCAACAGTTTATGATCAAGCATAGTTTGTTCTAGATTAATGCATCAAACTGGTTAAATCAGTGATCACATTTGTTCTCCATAGAGGTATTCCAAGAACGCAGTTGGTTGCCTTTGAGAGAGGGCGGAGAACCAGTAATTTGCTAAAAAGGAAGAAATCAAAACAATAATGCCTAAGTAATGGAAAAAGATACTTCAGTACGTGTTTAATATACATTTGCCACTTGACATGGAGAATGAACTGTGCAAGAGATCCTGCGTACTCAGCTGATCTCCTTATCCCCCCCTTCCGAGACACATAAATATGTTCACCCATCCTCTATCCACTCATTCCCCTCTTAATTTATTGTCTCCTTAAACATCTGGAGGACAGGGGCCCTGCTGTCTAGGTCACAGAGGGAGATGGCTCATTCAAACATTGGTTGGATACCTAGCCTACTTGCTTACTCAAAATTACAGAACTGAATCCCTGGAATAATAGTATAGATTCTACAAAATCAGTACACATTTCTGTCATAAAGCTGTGATTGAAAGGACTACAATATTAAATGTGGCCAGTTTACCCTATAAATAAGAGATATGATTTCTGAAATTATATGGCAAAAGATGTATGAGGGATGAAGGAGTTGTGAGTGGAATGAAATAGAACAAAGATATTTAGCCATAGAGAAGAGGCTTAAGATAATTCAGGTTAGTGCAGAACTGTAACAGAAAGTTTAGATTCGTTACATGCAGTTTTTAATTGGCATCCACAGGAAAGGCGATGGTAGTTGATAGTTGGAAACAACCTAAAAATGACATCTATCAATTCACAAGAAAATGTTGCAGAGATCTCTCTCTCATTTTTGCAGACTATTTTAAACACTTGCCTGCCGTAGTCACGGGCTAATGTAAACGTGCCAGAAACTCCCACTGGTGTCTGCAGGAAGGTCATTCTCTGGTAGCCTCCGGGCAAAGTGATTGCCAGGCAGGAACTGTTTGTGGACGACAAAGGGGGGGGTGGCAACGATAATGCAGGCACGTTGCAACAGTTTTTGGGGTGTGTTTCAGCCTGTGACTGTGGCCCCATATGGCTTCGGTGTCTCAGTTCCTGCAGCCATTCTGCGTGACCATAGGGTTACTCAGATGTCCGATAATCTACAGTTCTGCGACCAACGCGACGTCTATGTACGTAAACAATTAGATTTGTGAAGCCGGCGGTGGGAGTTTCGATATGAATCCAGAAAGCTGCAAGATTTGCATATTTTCACACAGACACTCTGTACAAATTCACAGCTGCTGTGGCATTAGCGTACATCTCTACATCAGGCTCTATGTTCGGTGATCCTGACAGTAACCACACACATAGAACCACCATAACACTACAACCGCTGACAGGTTGAGTGAATAACATTGATTATCTAGATACAATGGCACCAGTCAAGGGATGAGATATATCAGGCAACAAGTGACCACTCAGGGCCTGATTCTGCTAGTTTCAGCCTTTCCCTTGTGTTCTAGAGTCTGCCGGACATTGCAGGCCCTGAGAAGCCCGGTGCGCCAGCCTATGGTTCGCCCAGTATCTTCTTCTGAATGTGGCTTCTGTCTCTGCGGCTCTGCATTTGGCAAAGTAGCCGTGTTCACTGTCACACCAGTGACACTCCTAAAACATGCTCATGAAATAGCCTTTTTGCGTTCACCAGGCTACCTCCCATACAACCCCCAGAAACGCCCATGGTTTTGCCTCACATGTTCTAATGCCAGTATGCCATATTCAACAGCGGACTCCGTGTACACTCATGGGAATGCATGCGCCATAGTGGTTTTCTGGACTTTTCGCACATAAGTAGTAGCAAATAATTGCTCAATTGTGCAAACATGAGGATACTGTCCAGTTTTGAAGCAGGCCCCCAGTCCTTAAAGTTGATGTGTTTAAAGAAGTAAAAATAGCTAAGCTCAAGGATCTATGCGACTTTGACAAGGGTCAAGTTGTGATGGCTAGACAATTGGGTCAGAGCATCTCCAAAACAACAGGTCTTGTGGGGTGTTTCTGGTATGCAGTGGTAAGTACATACCAAGGAAGGACTACCAGTGAACCAGCGACAGGGTCATGGATGCCAAAGGCTCATTGATGAGCGTGGGGAGCAGAGGCTAGCCTGTTTGGTTATATCCTACAGAGGAGCAACTGTAGAACAAATAGCTGAAAAAGTTAATGCTGGCTATGATAGAAAGGTGTCAGAATAGAGTGCATCGCAGCTCGCTGCATATTGGACTGTGTAGCCATAGACTGGGCAGAGTCCGCAGTAGTAGCACAACAAAAGTTACAAAAATGAAGGTAGTAGTAAGAAAAAAAATCTCTCATTTATTAGAAGATACAATAAGACAAATAATAGTGATAGTAAATATACACAAATTACTATATCTCCTAATACCGGTATACAAGGATCAAACTAGGATGCACATGTAACATATAAAAGTAGTTCAGTCTAGTTTATCCTCTATTAAGCATTCACCTAAGTCAGGGGTGGGCAATAAGCGGCCCTGCAGCTGTTGTTGAACTACACATCCCAGCATGCCTTGCAATAGTTTAGCATGGCCAATTAGCAAAACTGTGGCAGAGCATGCTGGGATGTGTAGTTCGATAACAGCTGGGGGCATGATTATTGTCCACCCCTAATCTACGGCATACTTGCCGACTCTCCCGGAATGGATGGGAGGCTCACAAAAATCGGGTTGTGTTCCCGGGCCGCCCGCAAGAGAGGGCAAGTCTCCCGGTCTGGGTGCTACCTGCGTAAAACCCTTCCCACCCTCTCTGCAGTCTCCCACTTAACAAGTGTAAATAGGCGAATCACGTCATCGTAGCCCAGCCCCCTGATTTGCAATTCCGGTAATCTCGGCCTTGTATAGCGGGTGGGAGGGAGGGGCTGCGATCACGCTGCCACGCCTTACAAACCGCACACTATTGACGCCACCACGCACCATGCAGCGCTGACCTGGCTGTGCCCTCCCGGAGGGGGCAGCCAGAAAGACACCAAATCTGATCTAAGGCAATGGCCTCTACCTATTGAACGACTTATCAGCCATCATTGCATGAGTAATGTAAAGTTTGGTCTCTCGATTATGAGAATGACAAGGTTCTGCCAGCTAGTGAAAGAAATTTAAACTTGTTGCCACCCCCATGATAAAGCAACCTGTTTTTTTAATAGCATTACTGGATATTGTAAATAGGATGGATATATCTGAACTTAATGTGTGTATGGATTCTGTTTCCATGATAAAAAAAACAGAACATAGCTTCTGAGTTAGAACTAATACCATTTTAGAATAGATCTTGCGATTTTTAGCAATGTGCATGCTCTGTAGCCGGGCGATTCATAGTAATATGCATCTCCATCACGTCTCCACTTCTAGCAGAACAGGCCAGACATGGCGGGGAGGGAGCAGCGACGGCCTCAGTTTCCCAAAACGTGCAGTCTTGCAATTGCGTCCAGTATTGAGTATACTTAACATGTCGCTTTCAATTGCAAAAATATGCACAGAAAAAAATGTACAAAAAATATAAATAGCAAAGACTTGACAGAATTAGTAAAAAAAAAAAAAGCAACTTAAAAAAAAGAGCAGAATATTATCAAAAAAAATATTTGCAAATATTTGTTCTTTGTTTAATGTCATGTATGTCATAGGGCATTGTATTATATGTATAACAACATGATTTTCCATGTTAAGCCACATTCTTAGTATTATGGATAGACAGCAATGTTAACTAGTTGTAATTTTCTTTGCTACTTTTTTGCTAATATTGTGCTAATATTTTGCTGTTTTTCAATAATTTTTTGTGATAGCTTGAAAATTGCGAGGTTGCAGAGTACAAGTGGGATACTAGCCACCCTGTGGCTGTAGTTTGGAAAACGGACTATAACATGGCACACCACTGTATCCATCACCGTTGTGCGAGGTAAGTGTTTTTTTGGCACAATTTCAACAATGCTGTATAAAGACAGATTTGTATATTTATCAGCATTCTGTGTTTTAATCCTCGAGTTACAAAATGTATTTATTTTTTTAACTATATGTGTACATTTTTTATGAACGGAAAAAAGACAATAGACAGCACAGTAGAACAGTGGTTAGCATTGCAGCTCAACACTGGGGCAAGGCGCTCCAATCCTGATCAGGGCTCTATCTTTGTGGAGTTTGTATGTTCTCCATGTGTTTGCGAAAAACATGCTGCAAGATTAAATTGGCTACTGACTAAAAGATATCCTAATATGTGTTTGTGGTTGGGAATTTACACTGTAAAAGTGCGTATCCACTACACGAGAGTGGAACGACTGTATGATTACAACATAGTAATCGTTCATCATCCTGTGCAGTGGATAATGTGCCCACCCTGAAAGATATGTTGTTCAGTGCAGGCACCCTCCCTCATCCCCGAGCATGCACAACCTGACTATCTGGTCAGGTTGGCCTGCATGTTCAGGTGATGACAAATGCCGACAACAACCAGCGGGAGCGCAGTCATTGCTGGCATAATTGATGCTTGGATTAATGGACCGATAACTATGTCGTAATCGTACTGCACGATTAATGAGCGATTGAACGATAACGATGTTGTAATCGTTCAATCGCTCATTTTTCTCGTGTAGTGGATACGCGCCTTAAGCTCCAAGAAGGCATGTACTGATGAAAATGACAATTCTGTCAGTGCTGCATAATTAGTGGTTCTATAGAAATAAATGTTAGTAATAATAACAGAAACATATTAACATAAAGCTATAGCATGCATAAACCATATAGAACAATAAAGAAAATATTTTCTATTATAAAACAGTATTCTGCACTGAAATGAAATATTTAATTAGGTGGCAGTACACTACTGTTGATTTGTCAGCAGTGTATTTTGAAAAACATTCCTTGAATGTATGCACAATATTTTTAGTACTCCTAATGAAAGTCATGCAAGGTAAAGGAAAACATTACATTTTTATTTAATTCGTAACACTATATCCTCATGTAGAAGCTTTTCATATTTCCTACTTTAACAGAAATGGATAAGCAGATTTATAAGCAAGTAACATTAAACGTACATACATGAAAATGCAATCATGGTCTGTAACTGATCACAAAGCATTCCAAAGCCTTATTATATATTTACATAATAAATAGAAGTACCTGTTCTGCTCAGGTTCAGATTCCATTACTAATTCTCAGTGCTGCCAGCTTCCTCAAGCCCACGCATTATTATAATAGCTATCTTCTTCCTTTCCAACACTCCTATCTCTTGCTATCCTTGCTCACTTTTATAATGAATCTGAGCATTGAGTACAATGATACAGAGCAGTAAACAGCAGCACTAAACCACAAACACATAAGCTGTTAAAAAGATAGATTTGTAGTATAATAAGCAAACAGGTAAAATAAATAGTTAAAACACGTCGCCAAAATACAATATCGCATTGTAGAAAAACATGGCAATGTATAGCCAGCTGCTTCAATGTTTTTTTTTCTCTTACAATTCATTATTTTTGTATACTGCATATAAGATGGAATGTGTGCCGTATGGTATTAAATCATACAGAGAACAAATAAGCATGAGGCTGCAGGTGTATTAAACAAAATGTGTATCTCAAAGGCAAAACAGGACAAATAATTCACTTTGGTCTAGAATATGTGAACATAAATGCTATTGAGCCTGCGGCAGGATTGTTATCCGGCCCTTGCCATATCCAACTATAGTTTTCTTCAGCATATAGACAAAAAATATATATGAAATGATGATCTAAAGCATTATCTTAAACAAATTATATGAAAATTACCTGTTTTAAGTGACAAAAACATAATTTATATAACATTTTATAGAGCAGAGGATGGCAAGGAAACTTTATTATTATTTTAAATCTACACTTCAGGGCTTCAGACTTTTGAAGCCATTTTAGCTGCAGACTCTTGGTGCAGATTTAGCAGTTATGACAGATAGGTTGATACAGAAACAGATACGTTGGTTGCCGCTTCCATATTTATATAGATTAATCTAGTGGCTGGCCTTTGTGGCAGGTTTTTCTATAGATTAATCCAGAGGCCAGGCCACAATCTGAATAAACCAAACCATAAATTCTGATATTTAATGATCACCTCTGTGGAATCATCATTAATAATTGTGGAACTATGAAAGAGGGGCTTAGTGAAGTAAATAGGTTATGTGCACTCTTCTCATTAGTGATACTGACATGAGGAGGTTGTGTTGGGGTTGTTTTTTTCACTCTTGTAATTAAAAAGGTAAGGTGTGGCTCCTGTGAAGGTGGAGGGCTGCTCATGTGGCTTGAAGTATATCAAGTTAACAATCACTCTCCACCACTAAAAAGCAGTTGTTTCAATCCAATGTTAGATGCCTTGCAATGGTATGTAACCATTGTTTCGAAAAAACATATGATGGTTTAAATCATCAATAGTACAATCAAGCACATGCGCAGAAGACAAAACTAGTTTATGTATGTGCAAAGGAGCACTGCCACCGTGTCAGTGTTTCTCCATGTGGTCTAGTACAGTGGTTCTCAAACTCGGTCCTCAGGACCCCACACAGGTCATGTTTTGCAGGTCACGCAGCAGGTGCACAGGTGTATTCATTACTCACAGAAACCTTTTAAAGATCCACAGGTGGAGCTAATTATTTCACTTGTGATTCTGTGAGGATACCTGAAAAACATGCACTGTTTGGGGTCCTGAGGACCGAGTTTGAGAACCTGTGGTCTAGTACATCAGCACATATCAGGGGAACACACATTAGAAAGAAGCATGCAATGGTGGATATCCTGGACTCCACCATCAGATCAAAAACATTTATGGTTGTAAACCATCTGCTTCTGATGGCCATCCCTGCAGACATAGACAATATCTAAAAAAAAAAAAAGTCAGGACCGAGGTGAAATGTTGCAAAAATAATAATAAAAGGGTTGGGTCTAACACTGTGCCCCGCAAAGTACTGCAACACCAGACTGTTATCCCTACCCACTATTGCACTACTATGCTGTGAGCCCACTGCCACATTACAACATCACCGATTTGTGACCATTACTTTATTCCACAAGTCCTCTTGTAAGATTTGGTAAAATCAAATTCTTAACTTTGACTGGAAAGCAGTAGGACAGAGCTACAGAGCGAAGCTGTATTGCTATTGATGAGGTGGGACATCAGTGCATGTGATCCTGTCAAAATGTGCTTGTTGCTCATTTACTAATATTTGAATCTTTTGACCTAAATGAATTATAGCTGCAGTCCATGATCTAAATCAGGGCTTGACAAATTTTTCTAAAACCTAGGAGCCAGGATGAAAGTGTAGGAGCCAGACCCCCCCTTTCCCCAGGGCAGCATTACTTCGCACCTACGCCCCAGGCAACCAACCCCCATGGCCACACCATTAATAGGGTACCCCAGGTAAACCACCCCCCCACAGCCACATTATTGAGCAGCTAACCCGCCTCTCCAGGCAACCAACCCCCAGAAAGACCACCCCTCCGCAGCCAAAAAACGCCGGGCAAGCAAAACCACCACCGGCAGTGGGCGAACTAGAGAGTGATGGGCCAAGATGCAAGAATATGCTTTGGGCACCCCTATGCAGTGCCCCCAGTAGTGGTCCCCCCTATGCCTTGCCCCCAGTAGTGGTCCCCCCTCTGCAGTGCCCCCAGTAGTAGTCCCCACTATGCATTGTCCTTAGTAGCACCCCCCTATACAGTGCCCTAGTAACACCCCCCCTTATACAGTGCCCCCAGTAGTGGTCCCCCTATGTAGTGCCCCCAGTAGTGGTCCCCCTATGTAGTGCCCCTTTAATCAGTGCCTCCAGAAGTGGTCCCCCCCCTTGTAGTGCCCCCAGTAGTAGCCCCCCCCTTGTAGTGCCCCCAGTAGTAATCCCCCTTGTAGTGCCCCCCCTTTTAGTGCCCTCAGTAGTGCTCTCCCCCTTTTAGTGCCCCCAGTAGTGCTCTCCCCCTTTTAGTGCCCCCAGTAGTGCTTTCCCCATTGTAGTGCAACAAGTAATAAAAAATACAAAAACACTTACCTGAATCCCCGCTTCCGCCGCCGCCATCCGCTCCTCCGTTCGTCCTCCCGGGCCGCTCTGCATTATGGGAGAGACTTCATGACGTCTCTCCCATTACCCACTGCAGGAGCCAGAAGATGGAGTGGCTCCTGCAGTGGGTGCAGCGGCACTCAGTGAGAGTCTAACAGACTCTCATTGGCTGCCACTCAAAACAAACACACAGCTGCCGGCACAGGCGGCTGTGTGTTTGTCAGTCACTGTGTAGAACTGACCAAACTCCGTCCAGTCAGAGCTACACGCGCGGTGCTGTGTCACAGAGACACAGACTGCCAGCCGCCAGCGGCCCGCATGGCCCCCTGCCCAGCCCGCCACTGACAGAGGGCCCGAGGGTTGCTGAAAATCTGGTCGCCAGGCAACCAAATCTGGTCGCCATGGCGACTTGGCCCCCGGGTTTTGTCGAGCTCTGATCTAAATGGTTTACTGCTCATACTGCTTTAGACAACGCTACATATTGCTGTAGTGTTGCTGTTTATGTCATAAGACTCATTCTGCAGTTTTCAGAGAATATAAAGCACACCTATAATGAATATTGTTCATGCAAGTAACTTTCTGTGTTTCAAACAGCAACTCCTGTGTTATCATGAATAACACACTTACTGTGTAATAAAAATATATCAGTATAAAAGCACTTGTATATGCACGGAATACTTCTGTAGAATAGTCTTTTATTCTTACATCTTATTTCACATGGTCAAATGAAGAAACTTGCGGCCTAATATTGGTGAGTGAGGTCACAACCTGGTTTGAAGATATCTATTCAGTTAACAAGCCAATAAGAACTCACATAGAATTAGGGGAAAAACTGGCATGCAGTTCATGCAGCTCGCTAATTGGAAGAGAAAGCAGTCATTTAAACTGTAATTGGCACACTGCAATGGATGCATGTAGTTTCGTGGGATCCCCTCATTGTATTTATGTGTGTGTGTGTGATGGCAGTAGTTGTTGTGTGGTGGTTGCACTCTGAATACCTCTCTTAGCAGCATTCACATTCAAACATCTTTTTACAACCTGCATTATATGTCATCTGCCATGGTAATGTCACAAACTATAAATCATTACTAATAGCTTTAGAAAAAGAAAAAAAAAAAAAAGACCACCATGTGACTTATTACAGTAAACCACAGTAGTTTATGTTAAACTGGCTCTTGTACCCAGCGATGCCTGGATTTTTATCCCCCCTTTCTTCCTCTGACACTTCCTCCTTTTCTCTTCTTTCTCCCTCACTAGTCTCTCTCTCTCTCATCTCCCTCTCTATTGCTTTTCTTACCTTGCTCTCCTGCCCCACTGTGTCTGTATTTGTTACTTCCTGATCCTCTGATTCTTGCTCTTTTCTATCTCAGTTCTTCCAGTTGTTGTGCCACTGACCACACCACCGTTGCCCATGCGAATGGAAATGGTGGACCTAAAGTGCATGCTTGCGTTTGTTTACTTTACAGAGGTTATTTGTCAATTTTCAGGAGTGTCCTTGTTTTTTCATCATGAGGTGAAATTAATGAGCAAGTATGGGAAATAACATAAGTGTTTGGAGACAAATGTGTGTAATGCTGGATCTCTCTGGAAGTTAAGAACACTGCCACTTGTGGGAAGGGTCAGAATTCATACCGACTGTCATTAAATTCCAATTTTATCAGCAGCTAATTTTATTACATAGATAAAACACACACACTGATTCTGCATGTTGCTAATATCAACGGTGATATGCAAATGTTTGCATTCGCATTGTGATCACAGCCTAACATAAAGACACCCACTTCCCCTTACTCACATCTGTATACTTTGGCAACATAGCGAAATAATCGGTAACATCAATTAACATTGGACCGATACGCACAGTTTAGTCAGGTCAGACCTCACTTAGGAATTGCTCACTTCAGTGCACGCTATGAGGCCTCAGGCTGCGTATGGTATCGCAGTGGCTATTTTATGCATGCCAATGCAACGGCGTTGAAACACACTGACACGCCTGTGTTCGCCCAACCACCCCCCCTTCATCATCCACAAAGGGCACTTCCTGTCAATCACTCTATGTGTCTGTGTAGCCTCTGCGATCGCAGTTCTGATCGCAGTGGCTAGTTTGCGCATGCGCAGTAGCCAACAATTGGCCGATTGTGTATAAGCAACTGCAATCCTTGCTGAATCAGGCCATATCATTTTTCATGGAATTGCAGGTTTTATCCATTACATAATATCGGTCTCTGACATGCTTAGCAGAAGTCAAAACTCTCAGGTAAAAACATCATCTGTACTGGTGGGAGGAGTCAGGGGTCAGTGCAAATGTCAGTCACTGTAATGTGGCCGATACTTCGTAAAAGTGTTTATTGGTCACTCCTGTCCGTAGCGCCAATCTACAGAGATAGTGTTAAGATGGGAAACATTCATAGACATTTTTCAGAAAAGTTAGTGAAACCACACGGCCAGCTAACGGCCTACACATCAACAGACACAAAAGTGATCGCTCTGATCACCCATTGGGGCAGATGTATGAAGCTGTGGTAAGTGATAAAGTGCAGAGTGATAAACTACCAACCAATCCGCTCCCACCTGTCATTTTTCAAACACAGCTAGTAACATGACAGTTGTGAGCTGATTGGTTGGCCGTTTATCACTCTGCACTTTATCACTTTCCAGAGCTTCATACATCTGCCCCATTAAATCTCATCCAATATCTATAATATAAGCAGCCTAAATTATGTCTTGACAGTAGAGCTGAGGGGATCCCCTGTCCTTCTCAGAGCCCTCAGTGGCTGGTAGACTAACATACAATGCGATCCCACCCACCTCACAGATACAGCCAACATTGCCTGCACTGTGCCCTGTCAGCACCTGGAGCCGGCATTCTTTAAAAAAGATAAATCAATTTTCTTTCCATCTTTGTACAAACTGGAAAAGAAACTGAGTGGACCTCAAATTTTAACTAAAAAAAAAAAGATGGGTTGAGTATGGTATGCCGGTGCTTAGGATCCTGTTAGTCAGAATCCAGATGCCGGCATCCCGTCAGGGTTAGGATACTGACACCTGCAGGTAAGTATCCTAACCCTAAACCCTAAACCTAACCCCCCCTCCCCACAGCCTAAACCCACCCCTCCCCCCACAGTCTAAAACTACCCCAATCCCCCCTCCCCCACACGGCCTAACCCTAGCCTCTGTCTAACCACAATACTTACCGTCGGGATGCTGGCGCCGACATTCTGACCACCGGGATATAAACTACATCCCCTTTAGATTTGTGAACATATTCTACTCTCTTAAGGGCAGGGCACACTTTTGATTTTGGAGTTAAAATTTCATTCCAGTTCAGTTATTTTTTCCAGTTTTTACAAAGAGGAAAAATTACATTTGTGAAAATTAATTTTAGAGAGTTGTCTTATTTATTCATTTGTTCATGCATTTTACATTGAACAATACCATAGTTTCCCCTATCGGCAGACTTTAGAACTAACTTTTTTTTTTAAGAACTGAATCCTTTTCCCCATTTCTTGAATAGTACATAACGCCTCTTAGTTAGAGCTACAGACAATTCAGTACAGGGAAACTTTAATCATAGACACATTGTATATCACAGAAACATAGATATTTGTTAGAGTTATTCACTTATTATTATGTTGTCTTTTTGAAAGCACAACAAAATGTCAGCATTGGCAAACATAACTTATAACAATGTAACTTGACGTATCGGAAATAGAATACAGTGTACAGCCCTTCTGCTCCATGGGCGGTTTATAATTTACGTGAGTTCATCTTATATGCCGTATGCCTAGAAACATTATCCAGGCATGCAGCAATAAATTGACAGACAATTTAGGGACACAGGGCAAGGGTAGGGTAACTCACTATCTTGTAAGGAAAGTGGTGGTACATCATAGGGAGGGGAGACAGTTCGGCACGCTATGATCCTATACACAAGGTATGTGCGAGCGTACATGATCAAAGACGTTGAACAAATGGACGAGGATCAAATGTGGCATGGATAGTGCCAAGGGAGGAACTTGCCTGTGTGAGCTTACATACTTAGGGGAGGGATGAATGGTTGGAGGGTAATTTGGTAAGAAGGGCAGGTCAACAGTGGAAAATATGTGGAAATTGATGCTGGTAGGAGAGTTGGTGGAAAATGAGGGCTGGTACGATTTAATGAAAACGTGTTATTAGTGCACGTTTGAAAATGGAGAGATGTATGTAATGCTGTGTAATGCTAAGTAAAAGGCCTGCCAAACAAATGGTGTTCTAGGTCTGCTCTAACAAGTGGTTTATTAAAATATGTTAAACTATGTAGTTTTCCTTTTTCATTCAGGAGAAAGTTAGTGCAAAGAGTGGCAACAGTAGGACGGCTGTGGATGCTATCTGAAGAGTTAAGCAGGTGATGTGACACTCAAGGTGTGAGAAAGTGAACCAACCTGTGAAAATACTGGAAAAGAGAATAGGTATGGGATTAGTAATCTGAAAATCTTGACTTTTTTGTTTTTGGAAAAGAGGTTCTTCTGTCATTTGAAGCACCATACCTAATATATATTCAATAACACATTAAAAATGACCTGTCTTCCTCTACACCCTGCCTTGGAAATCTTCTATTTATTACAGTGCATACAAAATCTTCTCAGTGATAACAAAAACGGCAATTATTTACTTTTACATTTTTTTTTATGTTTTGTTTCTGAGTAACAGGTTTTTAGATGTGGTGTAAAAGATTTACTTTGTGCTTAGATATAATCATTTATACTTTTTACCATGACAATAAGATGGAGCTGTGATAAAGGAATTGTTGACAATGGAAAATTCAGGATTAAGAGCAATAATGCTATGGTTGTGTAAGAAGTGTTGGTAACTATGCACACATCGTGACTGTAAAGATACTGAAGGACACTACAGTGAGCCATAAATGACTGATAACCAAAGAGAATTCCAATGATAAACTAAGCTATATATATTTGGTATACATGCATACAGAAAAATCTTGTGTTTTGTAACGGTATAGAGCTTTTTATATATATTTTATTTATGTACAGACAACATATGCTGCAGGCCTACATGTCAGATGGTAGGTAGTCAGCATCTTGGCGTGCGGGATGCCGATATTTAAAATACCGGCGCCGGAAACCCGACTGCGTCGGGATCCCGGCTCCAGTATCTCGACCGTAAATATCTGGGGTTAGGGGCAAGGTTAGGTTTAGGCACTAAAGGGAGGGTTAGGCACTAAGGGGGAAGGGGTTAGCTTTAGAGTGCGGGGAGGTGGAGGTTAGGTTCAGGCACCGGGGGAGAGGGTTAGGGTACTTACCTGATGGTGTCGGGATTCTGACTGTAGGGATGACGCTGTCGGTATTCTGACCAGCTGCATCCCGACCACCGGGATCTCATACCCAACCCTGTCAAGATTGCTTAGTCTTTATCAAAGCAATGACATTTGCAAAATTATACGGTTAATTTTAAAAGACCATGAATTGCCAAATAACTAACAAAATTAAAATCTAAAATTAGTGCAGTAATTGGACCCAAAGAGTATTTTGTTTGTGAAGTCAACAAGGAATAAACATTGCACCTTCATAATTGACAGCAGTGTTTAACATACTACCAGTGTTCGCAAATACGCGCTATAGCGCGTATTTTACCCGGTTTCAAGGACTGGGGTCTCACATTTATAAAAGAGAGTCGGGTCCCTGGGGACGCGCTATGCCGCTGTCAATCCCCGTCAGGCTTTCAGGGATTGGCCGCGGCACAGCTCGTCTCCGGAGACACGACCCACACATAGCTAAAAGCACCGCTGTCAATCAAATAGGTGCCGGTCGCGAGCCAATTGGAGCTCGCAAACCGGCAGCCAATCAGCGGTGGCTGCCGGTCTGTGAGCTCTGATTGGCTCACGCGCGGCGCCAGGTTTGTATGATTGCGCTCTTTGTATGACAGCTGCTCTGAGTGCCGTGGGCTGGTGCGGCTGCCTGCTGATGCGGGGTGGGGCGCAAAAAGTGAGGAGAAATGTGCCCAGCCCCCCGGCGTGAAGACTTTTCCCGACGGCCCCCGGCATGAAGACTGGTCCCTGCGGCCCCCCGGCGTGAAGACTGGTCCCGGCCGCCCCCCCCCTGCGTGAAGACTGGTCCTGGTGGCCCCCCACCCGAACACTGCGCCTGGTCCTGGAGGCCCACCTGGATAGAATTCTGTGCCCCGCCGTGAACACTCCGGCCCCCCGATTTGAAGGTACTTGTTGTTGTTGTTATTATTAATGCTGGGAGTAGTCGGGGGTAGTGTTTGTGATGCTGGGAGTAGTGGGGGAGTGTTAGTAATGCTGGGAGTAGTGGGGGGGCTGTTAGTGATGCTGGGAGCAGTGAGGGGGATGTTAGTGATGCTGGGAGTAGTGGAGAAGGGGGGTTGTTAGTGTTGCTGGCAGTAGTGGGGGAAGTCCCCATGGGTTGTCCCCATTGATGTGCAGCCTCTGCTTCCTATAAATGGGCTCTTTGTATATATATATCATATCATTCCGATGGGACCCAGAAAAGGTCAGGTAGGACCCCAATTTAGTAAAGTGAGGGGTCCCAGGGACCCAGAATTTTTTTGGCTCACCGCGATCACTGTACTACATATCAAAGTAAAACAAATTTTGTGTGTCCAGTGATCTTGTGATTTCTTTTAGAGTACATATACATCGAGAGAGCTTACATTTTTTAAACAATCTATGTGTTCGGTCCGGTTAGCATGCAGTGAGCAGAGTTCAGCTGTAGCTCCAATACCCACCCAGCCTCATCACAATTCACGGCCGCTTGTTGGCTTCCACGAGTGCCAGACTGCACTCACCACCAGAGGTTTCCACCCCTTCTATGATGGGGAAAACACAGAAAAATCACTGCAAGACTGAATCCAAGATGGCGGCTGCACGTTCCTCACAGACAGCAGACACGCCAGCTTCCAGCCGTGGTTTTGACACATCATCCCAAGGTACTGCAGACTCTTACTTATGGGGAGGTAGTGAAGGTGATTAAAAAAGCTATGGGTCTCATGCTTCAAAAGCAAGCTTACAGTATATTTTTACGCTAAATGAGCTTAAGTTCAGATGCAGCAACTCTCCCAGTGGGTAACAGCCACAGAAATTACTGCAGAACCTAACTTCCAAGAGGTTTCAGATCTGAAGGCGTGATTTATGGAGCTTGTCATAATCAATCTACAGCTATTTAATAAGGTTGATGATTCTTGAAAACCAGTCATGACATAATTTGAGCGTCGTGGGACTACCTGAATCTTTGAATGTTCCTGATTTATTTAAATTCTTGAGTTCTACCCTCCTGGACATTCTTGCTGTCCATGATGATTGGCAAGAAATTATTACAGAAACAGCACATCGCCTTCGTCCCCTAAGAAATACCCCTGGCCGCAGGTTATATTCCACGTCCTTAATTATATCTATGAGGAATAACTCCGGTCGGCCTCACAGAAACATCGTAACCTATCCTGGGAAGGCCATAACATTTTTTTATTCCAAGACTATTCTGCAGAAATTATGAATACTGAGATAGAAACGATTGGTATCTCAGATCACGCATTAGTTTGGGTCTCCTTGGCTATGATTGGAGACAGAGGCCCTGTTGGACATTGGATATCTTTCACACCTCACATCATTCCTTAAATTCCCTAGTTGGGTAAAATCCTCATGACAGTCATACAGGCAGGATAATTGGCTCATGAAAGGGAATACCCTTTACTGTTTTGGCAAACCTCTAAGGCAGTGATTCCCAACCTCGGTCCTCAAGGCACACTAACAGTCCTGGTTTTAGTCATATCCATGATTGTGCACAGATGGTTAATCAATATAACTGAGGTACTAATTAAGTCACTTGTGCTCAAGTATGGCTATCCCTAAAACCTGGACTGTTAGTGTGCCTTGAGGACCATGGTTGGGAACACCTGCTCTAAGGCGTCAATCCGACGCAATATTATTTCTTATGTTGCTGATATTCGAAAATTGCTGATATTCGGAAAAAATTCCTGTCCTTATTCAAATCTAACTGATGCATTCCACAAATTCAAATCTTCCCCTACTCCAAATAATTAACAATCCTATTTGGGAGAAAAAAAGGAGATTTTGATGAGGCATTAGCTGATATAGGCGACCATTTCACTTTTCATAAAGAATTTAAATTCTATAAGTTTGTAAATAGAACCAGTCTCCTTTTATATAATCTTTTACGGAGTACAGAGTCATAAAAGGATTAAAACCTGGTAAAGCAGCCGGTCCTGATGGCCTCGGTGGAGACTATCAACAATTCCGGTGGACAGCAAATTGTAGTAATCTTACAGTCACTTAGAACTTTATACTTTCTAATAAATTGCTTCCACCATATTTCAACTCAGCGGTTCTTCCAAAACTGGGCAAAAATACAGGATTTTATAGGCCAATTTCACAGCTTAACACGGATTATAAAAAAATTACAAAGGTTCTGGTGGACAGGATAGGTCACGTCCGAAGTGGGAAGTGGACCTGGACTGGGTGCAGGGAAGTCCTTGTAAGCAGTTTCCTGATATTGGAACGAGGCTGGACAAAGGGAGTACTTGCTCATGAATGTGTCTGCCTTGCAGGATGATGCGGAGGGCGGAGATCCAAGAAAAAAGGAAAAGCTTAAACCCACTGGGTATTCAGAGCACAACTCCAGAGACGCTGCGGTATGAGAACCTCGTAATGGTGCTGACTGGGAATGCTGGTGGAGGAGGCTCTGTAGCGTAGCGCAGGTAGCGTTTAGATCACCAGAACTGAGACGGGCAGAACACTGGCAGTGGCACTAGGAAACAAATTCTCCAAGTAGGTAATGCAACTGGAACACTGGAGGCAACACGAGACAAAGGAGCACAGAGAACTAGCACACAGACTAGCTGTGAAATACGTTGCATTGGCAACCTGAGGACTCACAGGAAGCCCTTAAGTACTCAAAGCTGGATCTGGATTGGCTGTTAGAGCCCATTGAGAATCATTCAGACTGGATTGGCTCCTTCCTGACATGCGGCCAAATCAAAGCGCCTGGCAGCGTCAGTGCAGACTACAGCAGCTCAAACATGTCAGAGACCCAGCGCTGCCTCTCAGGGACCCAGCCGCTAAACGCGCTAACAGCCAGCAGCCTGCTCCCCCACCAAAGTGCCCGGACAGGTAAGTCCTGGACCCCCCAGCGGACCTCCAAAGTGGCTTGTGACAGGTTAAAGCTGGTTTTGCCTTCAGTGATCCATGGGGATCAAACTGGGTTAATACGGGGTAGACACTCCGTGGTCAACATAGACAGACTCCTTTCTGCAGCTCAATGGCTTAGACCCACAGGAGACCAGGTCCTAAATGTGATATTGTCGTTAGATGCTGAAAAGGCATTTGACCTGGTCTCCTGGGATGATTTATTTGATCTTTTGTAGGTTTGGATTCACTGATTACTTTGTTGCGTTTCTCAATTCAGTCAAATACCAATTCTACTTACCAGATCTCTTGTAATAGCTATATCTCAATATACAGTCAATATATAGTCAATATGGTACAAGACAAGGCTGCCCCTTTCCCCATTGTTGTTTGTGATTAGTCTAGAGCCACTGGCTGTAGCCTAACACCAATCTTTTGGGTTCCGGGGGATCGAGGTAGGCGGAGTAAGATAGCTTTATTTGCTGATGATATGCTGTTGTCTGTTTCTGAGGTGCTCAGGATAATTGCACAGTTTGGCTCTCTTGCGGGATATTGTGTCAATGCAGCCAAGTCGGAATACTTACCTCACACTGATTCTTGTGATTTTATATCTTTACCTGCCCTCTCTTCGTTTTACTTCACATGAGCTGAACTCAAATATTTAGGGATTTACCTCCCTTGTAACTTAGAGGCACTTTATACTGTACATTTTTTTTCTGTTTGTTACAATCCATACCGAGGATGCTCACCATGTGAACCTCTTTGTCCTTATCATTATTAGGTAGAGTTGCAGTACTAAAGAGTATTATTTTTCCTAAAATTTCATATGCGATGCAAATGTTACCAATCACTATGAGCAAAGCGGAGATTAACACACTGCATAAGACTTTCTCAAAATTTTTGTGGAGTAATGGGAAACCTAATGTTGCTCTAGCTTAACTACGCCTACCCCCCGCATTTTTTAAATAGGGACATAAGATAGTGCACCTGAAAAAGGGGCATGGGGAACGGCAAGGGAAGAGATAGGGGAGGCCAGAAGGCACGGGTCTGCACCACCCTAGTTATGTCCCTACTCAATGCACCCCAAGAGTTCAGGTTTTAGAGATATTCATAGTTGAGCACAGGTGGTTAAATAAAATTGCCTGAGGTACTAATTAAGGCACCTGTGGTTAAGCATGGATATGCTTAAAGCCTGGACTGTTAGAGTACCTTGGGGACCAAAGCTGTTTTTTACCCCATTTTCATCTAGTGCTCTCTAAACATACACCAAAAACCTTACTTCCACTCTTTGATCTCACAGACGATCTTTTTAAAAGATACCTATTTGGCTTGGATATCCATTAATTGTAAATTGAAACAGAATTGGTTATATATCCCATATATCCTATCTGTTGCAACCCCTCCTTTTCACCAGTTCTATATAATAAAATGTTCTCCTTATGATGTTCAAAAGGTATTCTACTCAGTAAAGTTGTTTTTGATCCAGGTGGCCAAATTAGATCCTTTAGTGACCTTAAACCTACTGAACATATTTTGTGCTTTTATATGTATCTACATCACTATATTCAAATCACTGCCTCCTGCTATGTCACCTCATCAAACGTCTTACCCCTTACTTTCACATTATCCTTTATTACCTCACTTATCGCACTAGATATTTATTCAAGGATCTTATTAATATTCATACAAGGTGTGGCTATTAAACAAGACTGTACTTGTAAAATATATACAATACTGCATGAGTTAAAAGGGAGTGAGGGGAACATTTACCTTGGAATATCCCAAAAATGGTTTTTCAAGTTTCACCCCTATCACACAGATAATTTGCTGTCACACAGCCTTCGAAGAAGTTGTGTGTTTCCAGTGCGCCGTGTAAATGCTTAATTCAAAAGTAGAGCCACGTGTTAACTTTAGTTAAATTGATCAAAACGCCCATCAAATCTTTCCGTATGCTAACTGAGGCTTACGGGGCAGATTGTATTATATATTTAGTGACTGTCATGAGAATCTAGAAAGATGATGAACATTCATGAAGGACTTGCACATCAAAAACAAATGAAAATGTGGAACAAACTGAGAAAATTGTTCGAACTGGCCATCAACTCAGCATCCGAATTATGGTAAACATCAACAAAGACACTGTTAGGAAAGTCTTGCATCAAGATCTTAACTTGACAAAAGTTTGTGCTAAGATGGTTTAAAGGCTTCTTACTGCCGAGCAGAAAGAAAATCGAAAGCAAATTTGTACAGACATTTTGGAACAAAATAGCCATATCCTGCAAAGTCAGAACCACATCTTAAAATATTTTGAATCCACTAATTGGTTCTTAGACAGCTTTAAAACAGGATTATGGTACTTACCGATAAATCCCTTTCTCCGATTCCACAGGTGACACTGGAGTCTCAGTAGAGTGGGGTATAGATGTGGGATAAGCGGGAGCTGGCACTTTAATAAATCTGAATATTAGCTAGCTCCTCCCCCTCTATACCCCCCTACAGGTCAATCTTAAGAAACTGTGCCCGAGGAGAGCTGGAAAATAGAATAATAGAGAAGAAGAGAAGCTAGAACATACATGAACAAACAAGCAAATATGCAAACAAATCAAGGAAGCCCTGAAGAAAAACGACTGTCCAAACCAGGAAGAACAATAACCAATGCAGGTGGAACAGCGCCGGGTGGGCGTCCAGTGTCCCCTGTGGAATAGGAGAAAGGGATTTATCGGTAAGTACCAAAATCCTGTTTTCTCCTACATCCACTAGGGGACACTGGAGTCTCAGTACAGTGGGAACGTCCCAGAGGTCACATCCCGGGCGGGAGAGCACTGAGAACCCGGCAAAACAGCACGGCCATACTGTGAAGCAGATGCCGCAAACGTGTCAAAACGGTAAGACTTTGCAAAAGTATGCCGGCCTGACCAAGTGGCCGCCCGACAAAGCTGGGTCAGGGAAACACCGCAGGCAGCCGCCCACGAAGTACCCACCGAGGGCATAGAATGCACTGTGATTGAAGTAGGAGGTTGTTTTGATGCAGCCAGAGAGGCTTGTCTGAGTGTCAGACGAATCCATCTAGAAATAGCTGCCTTAGAAGCCGGCCAGCCCGGACGCACCATATCATATCGAACAAACAGCGTATCCGACTTCAGGAGGGATGCAGTCCTATCAACATAAATCCAAGAGCCCGGACAACGTCTAGGGATCTGGAAGTTGAAGAATTGTCTTTAAACAACGGAACCAGAATCGGTTGGTTGATGTGAAACGAAGACACTACCTTAGGCAAAAAAGATAACTGCGTACGCAGCTCTGCCCTATCCTCATGCAAAATGAGGTAAGGCGGACGAGAAGAAAGCAAGCCTAGCTCCGACACACGCCTAGCAGAGGCGAGCGCCAAAAGGAGAACCACTTTCCACGGTAAAAATTTGAATTCCACAGTCAGTCTGTAAAGGTTCAAATAGGGAAGACTGGAGAAAAGAGAGGACCAAATCCAAATCCCATGGGGCCGTTGGAGGTACAAACGGAGGTTGTAACCTGACAACCCCTTGTAGAAATGTCTGGACATCCGGCAATAATGCTAGTTTCTTCTGAAAGAAAATTGACAGAGCTGATATTTGAACCTTCAAAGATCCCAGACAAAGACCTGCTGATAAACCAGCCTGTAGAAAAAGAAGCAGCCTGGCTAATTTGAATTCTGACTGTGGCGCACCCTTGCGTTCACACAAAGAGACATACGCCTTCCATATACGATGATAGTGCTTTGAGGTAACTTCCTTTCTAGCCCTTAACATAGTAGGAATCACCCTGGAAGGGATACCCTTTCTTCTTAAGATAGCCCTTTCAACAGTAACGCCGTCAAACAAAGTCGTTTTAAGTCCTGATAGAATAACGGACCCTGTTGCAGTAGATCTTCTTGCAGAGGAAGAGGCCACGGGTCGTCTATCAGTAGAAGACGTAGGTTGGAATACCACGCCCATCTGGAGCCACCAATAGAACCTTTACCCTTTATCGTTTGATTCTTTCAAGCAGACGAGGAAGAAGTGGGAGTGGTGGAAACAGGTAAACAAACTGAAACCGCCAAAAAGTTGTTAGAGCATCCACTGCCACCACCTGTGGATCTCTTGTCCGTGAGCAGTCAAGTGGCAGTTGATGGTACAACCTCGACGCAATGAGATCTACCTGAGGGAGACCCCAACGCTGAATCAGTTGTTGAAACACCTGTGGATTGAGCATCCATTCTCCCGGATGAATGTCTTGTCGACTGAGGTAGCCGGCCTCCCAATTTTCTACCCCTGGGATGAAAATTGCTGATATCGCTACAGCATATTCCTCTGCCCGGAGAAGAATGTGGCTTACCTCTCTCATGGCGGACCGACTCTTGGTGCCGCCTTGTCTGTTGATGTAAGCCACAGCCGTTGCATTGTCGGACTGCACTCTGATGGCACGGCCCTTCAACAGATGATGTGCTACCTGAAGAGCATAGAACATGCCCCTTAGCTCCAGAATGTTTATGGGCAGTACTGCCTCCAGTCGAGTCCAGCGGCCCTGAAAGTGTCTTCCCCGAGTCACTGCCCCCTATCCTCTCAGACTGGCGTCTGTGATGAGGAGAATCCATTCCCACATTGCAAACCGCTTGCCTGCCAATAGGTGAGAAGAATTCAGCCACCAAAGGAGAGATGTTCGAGTCCTGGGTGACAGTTGAACTTGCTGGTGAAGAAAAAGGTGGGACCCTGACCACTGAGAGAGGAGGTCCAGCTGGAATGGACAGGCATGGAACCTCCCGTATTGGATGGACTCGAAGGTCACACCCATCTTCCCCAGAAGGCGAATACACAGGTGTACTGACACCCTGCGATGATGCATTGTCAATCACACCATATGTTGGATGGAGGTAACCTTTTCCTGCGGAAGAAATACTTTGTTCCACCATGACCAAAATCATCCCTAGGAAAGGCAGACGCTGAGTAGGCTGTAGATGAGATTTTTGGTAATTCAGGATCCATCCGTGTTGTAACAGAAGACTCTGTGTTACCCGAATGTCCTGCAGTAATTGAGTGACTAACGGAGCCTTGAGAAGCAGGTCGTCCAAGTCTGGGACGATAGTAACCCCCTGAATCCGAAGAAGGGCCATCATTACTGCCATGACCTTCGTGAACACTCTTGGTGCTGATGAAAGACCGAAAGGTAAGGCCTGAAATTGAAAATGAGAGGCCCGCACTGCGAACCGAAGAAATGCCTGATGAGGAGGCCAAATGGGAATGTGGAGATAGGCATCCTTTATGTCCAAGGATACGAGAAACTCGTCCCTCTCGAGCCCTGCAATGACAGACTGCAGGGACTCCACTTTGAACTTGAAGGTCCGCAAATAAGGATTGAGATATTTCAAGTTCAGAATGGGTCTCACTGAGCTGTCCGGCTTGGGAACTACAAACAAGCTGGAATAAAAGCCTTGACCCTGCTGATGGATAGGGACATGCACTATTACTCAAGAAGACAGTTATGCTTCCTGTATTACAACCAGTTTGTCCGCTGATGCCGGCAAACCGGTTGTGAAAAAACGAGGAGGAGGTTGGATCTGAAAATCCAACTTCAACCCCTGAATAATGATGTCCCGGACTCACGCGTCCTGGCAAGACTTGAGCCAAACTTCTTTGAAATTGTGAAGGCTAGCTCCCACCCTGGGGTCCCCCAGGAAAGAAGGGAGCGCGTCATGCCGGAGGCTTAACTGAAGACTTATCCTGCTGGGAGGAGGATGCAGTGGCTCTACCCCTGCCTCTGGAAACACGGGAGATAGCGGGAGCTCCACGACCCCTGAATCTCCCTGGGATACAAAAGGACTGAAAGGATGGTCCAGCAAAGGGTTTCCAAGGAGGAGGAGCAGCAGATGGGAGATAAGTGGACTTACCACCTGTGGCTTGAGATATCCACTTATACAGTTCCGTTCCAAACAGAGCTTTCCCTGTGAATGGAAGTGCTTCCACAGCTCTCTTGGATTCCGCATCCGGCTGCCATTGTCTCTGCCACAAGTCCCTGCGGGCTGAGACAGCCAAAGCCGAGGATCTAGAGGAAAGACTACAAATATCTTTTGAAGCCCCTCCAAGAAAAGAAGCAGACTCTGCAATCTGTTCTGCTAGAGGAACCAGATCCTCCGCCGAAACACCAGTCTTAAGGCCCTTAGCAAGCTGCGTAGCCCATGCTTCCAACGCCTTGTTGACCCAACAGCTGACTAATGCGGGTTGAAGGGACACCCCCGCTATAGTGTATATAGACTTTAAGGCAGTTCTAACCTCCTGTCAAAAGACTCCTTTAAAGAAACTGCTCCTGGAACAGGGAGCAGTGTCTTTATAGACAGACGTGACACTGAAGGGTCCACTGAAGGAGGTGCTTCACATAATTTCCTGCTCTCTCCAGGAAAGGGATAGCAGGATAAAAGTTTGCGTGAGATATGAAACTTTTTATCTGGGTGTTTCCACGCTGAGGTAAGGATCTTGTTCCAATTCCTCAGACACTGGAAAGGAGGCTGCTAGTCTTTGTTTATTAGTAAAGATAGACGGCCTAACTTCCACAGGGTCCATGTCCTCAACATATAACACCTGGCGTATAGCTGCCATCAGCGCCTCTACACCCTGAGATACAGGCTCCGCTTCCTCTGGCGCCTGTTCCTCTATAGGGTCCTGTACCTCCCCTTCCTCTGTATCAGGCATGTCGCCCTCTTCCGGATCATCCCACATAAGGGGATTCGGTATTAGTCTCCTAGCAGGGACACTAGAGGACAATGCCACGGGAGGAACCTGGGCTCACATAACCCTTGTGAGCCCTTCTACAGACCTGGCTAAAGACTGCGCCCAGTCTGGTTCAGAGAAGGCAGACCTCTGAGATCTTTCAAGCTTTCTCTCCCTGCGAGAAGCTTCCAGCTCTGCAGACATTTGAGACATTACTGATGTAATTTGATCAGCCCAAATAAGGTGTTGTGGGGATGCTGAAACACATTTCTCACACAACAGGGAACTGGATGATAGTCCCTGTTTAAACTTCTCTGCACAATTCTTACAGGAGAAAGCATTTTGTGCAGCCTTAGACCCCTTGAAGTCAAGCTACCAATTCACTGTTCACACACACACACACACACACACACACACACACACACACACACACAGAAAAGGTAGTGATAGACACAAACACACACAGAGAGACTGTTTAGAAATAAGAGATTAAGGGCATAGAGGGAGATTATGCTATTAACCCAGCCCAATCAGCGCTGATGCAGAGACCAGTGCTGTGTAACACAATATATTGTGCTGTAATCGCTGTGTAAACACAGTCTAACCTGCTCTTCACAAGTCTAACCCCATTGTGCAGTCACAATCTGGGCAGACAGGTCTCTCTTCTGCGTTTGTCAGCAGACTGTGTCTTCTAAAGTGGCCACCAGCCGCCTTCTGGGAGCTCTGTGGCAGCTGGGAGGCAGGAGCAGAACTGCGTGTTAGGCTCCGCCCCCTCCATTCTGACGCCTTTCAGCGCTGTATCAGTTGCTGCTTTTTAATGTCCGCCTGTCATTTCTCCTGGCTACCGTGCTACTCAGGGTGCCAGGAGTCACTAACCTACTTGCTGCCAAAGGCTGCCGGCGGCAGAGCTAATGGAGGGCCGCGACGAGCGCCGCACACAGCGCATCTGGGTACCCCCCAGAGACAGTGGTTTCTGTAGCTGAAGACCCCAGCGCACACCGCAAGTAGCTGAGGTGAGGTCTCCTCAGCAGCTCTAATGAAGCAGACAGGCAGGGGCAGTGAGCTGCCTGTCAGATCCTCTTGCTGATCGAAGATACTTGATTTTTAGCAGAGAGCTCTTTGTATGTGACCAGCTCCCTTGGCACAAAATTAAGACTGACCTGTAGGGGGGTATAGAAGGGGGAAGAGCTAGCTACTATTCAGATTTATTAAATTGCCAGCTCCTGGTTATCCCACATCTATAGCCCACTGTACTGAGACTCCAGTGTCCCCTAGTGGATGAAGGAGAAATATCTATATAACCATGTGACTCTCGCTGAACTGTATGCTTCATAATTTGTTAAAAGAGATTTTTCCATTTTAAGCTCATTCTCTCAGTGACCGTTATTTTTGGAGGAAATATTTGATAATTTTAGGCTATATACACCTGTTTTTCAATCCCCTCCCCCTTCTTTCCTCATGTCTTATTCCCTCCTCGCATTTTATTCAGGTTTATTCTTTGCATATAATTCTTTGTACGTAGGACACTAAATCTAGGTCTTGTGTCTGTGCTGTATTTAAAACAATACGATCAAAAGTTGATTTTCTTTAAATACCCTTTTGATAGTGTGTTCTAGTTCCTATTGAGGATTTACTCTTTTCACTTAAGTTGTGAAAATTGTATTATTTGATATTGTATATCATTCATTGTCCTGTTGTAAGCTAAAACTTTAATAAACATATTTGAGAAAAAAAATCAATGTATATATAGTCTAAACTCAACAATACATGTAATTAAATATGGGTTTTAAGACCAAAATAATAACAGAAATATACAAAAAAAAAATTAACGTAAATTGGTTTACCAAAACAAACTAAAAAAGCAAATGTAAAAATGTTAATTTGTTCTCGTCTATCAAAACTTAGTGGTTAGCAGGTACAACTGATGTAACCACTGGGTATTGCAATATTTTGGATTTGTAAAATGCCTAGCACAATTAGTATTCCCAGGTTCATCTGTTCAACAAGCTGTGCACTTCACTTTGCACCATGTATGACCGTGGTATTCAAAATGTGCCATCTTGGAAACCATAACTTTTACCAGTCCATTGGTCTTGAGGTTTCTTCCATTGGGCACCTATATGAATGCAGGTACCGACAGTTTAACTAGCTTAAATCAATCCACAGTGAGTCGTAATCAAGAAAACATAACAATAACCTGATTATCATCCTGTGCTAACAAATCACCTTAGAATACAAACTGTTGTGCTACACTTGAGTGTGTGCATCAAATATGAATGCCTTGCATGCCATATGCTAGGTTTGTATGTAAACAATGGAGACACATTACCTTTTTGAGGCTCTTCCGGACTAGACAGCTTTTTTTGTGCTTCCTCTATCTTATCTACAATAAAGCAAAAGTATTGATTGTTAAAATCAAAACCACACATTTGTGGAAATAATGATGTTGACAAAATATGGGAAGATAAAACACATACATTAAACAAATAAGGTTATAGTAACTAGAACATGGTTATTAAACACATTTTTATTTACAGTAAGTTAAACTCCACATAAACCAAACATTGGAGCTGCTGGTTGTGTGAATCAGCAAGTGTAAAATAACGAATTAGCACTAGTATGTCACTAAATAAAAATAATAAATCTTAGAGAAATTTATAGAAAGAATTGTAGAGAAAATAATAGGTTGATTTTTTTTATTGGACACAAGAAAATGTTATTTTAAATTTAATATTGTGAAAAAGTAAGAGAAAATATTTTTAGTTTTTCCAAATGCACATTTTGTAAAAGTGGTTCCTGGCCTACATCCACACAAATGACAAGATTTTGTACCACAGTGATCAGGGTTGAACTGTTCACAGATCAACTGAACAAAGTGATATTCAGAGCAAATAAAGAAATTATAAGTGCCACAGTTTTATAATTGTCTCAATTTTATTTATTTCTAACAAAGTTAAATTGTTTTTATTTTTATAAATCTGTAATGAGAAACATAGTAGTTGCAAATGAAGGGCAACAGAAACTATAGCAGGGGTGGGGAACCTTTTTTTCTGCCGAGGGCCATTTTGATACATATAACTTTATTTGTGGGCCTGGTGCAGACCATGCCCCCTCCATGTGACATCACACAGGGCGGGGTCACAATCGCCAGTGATTACAGCAATGTTCGGAGCATCCTGCGGGTGCTCCAGTGAGCTGTAAGGGCAGCATTGTGACCGTCTGAAGCCTCCTAAGGACGCTACAGGCGGTACTGCTGCATGTACAGTGGCTGCAGGTGCCATCCTAGGCACCCTGCTAGCCAGATGAGGCTAGCAGAAAAAAGCTCAGAGGGCCAGACCAAGTGATGGCGGGGGCCTTATGCGGCCCCCGGGCCTGAGGTTCCCCATCCCTGCACTATAGGGTATATTTACTAAAGTGTGGGTTTATAGAAGTTGAGTTGTTGTCCATAATAACCAGATTATAGCTATTATCTTCTAGAAGGTGCTAGATAAATGGTAAGTAGAATCTGATTGGTTGCTATGGGCAAAACCCCCACTTTAGTAAATAAGGAGTAATGCAAAAATGATTAAGCAGCTGTGCACCTGCACAAAACATGTTACACTGCAAGAGGGGCAAATACATTTACAAGGGGTCCTTTTTTATCCTCACAAAAAAAAAAAAAAATAATCAAGTGATAACAGACTGTTTGTAACGTGTGAAATCATAGGAGCCAGTAGGTGGCAGTCTGATGAGTAGTTGATGTAAATCAAATTACCATTGAATTCTCACAAACTGTAGAGCTTAAGTTGCAGACTATTGAGTATATGTACAATAAGTTTAATGTGAGCTATATTGCTGATTTAAAGAGATCGTATTCTGCACCCTCCTCTCTTTTAGCAAATTTCTAAAATATATGAAATAGCAAATGGTATCAATAGATTTTACTAACCTGTACCCAATAAGTACATAATATTAATGCAGGTAATATAGTAAATGTTACTGAATTGCTTGCACTGTGTACATGGGAAAAGAAAAATATGTCTGCAGGATTTTTTCCTGACAAATTTCTGTAAGCATGTACGTACACTATTCTTAAAGAAGACTTCAAATTAGTGTCTATTTTCTTTTAGCTGAGTGATCTGGAATGGATATTGTTAAAAAATTTAAAACATATAATAATTATTAAGAAAATCTATTGCACTAGGGAGGTTACGGAATAGCAATGCTCGCTGTAAGTGTGGCCTTCTTAGAAGATTGAATTTACCAGCTAACAACCCACATTGGTTACAACTAGATGTTTGCAAAATTAGTGCCCCTACCAGTATTATTATCCTTTATTTATATGGCGCCACAAGGGTTCTGCAGCGCCTTACACAGTACAGAAACAAGTGAGCACACAAGAAAACAGTTATTAACAGTACAAACAATGCAGGACAGATACATGATTAATACATTGCTGCATAACACTTAGATAAGCAGCATGGTGTCGGCAACCAAGGGTGGGTACTGTTGTATATTAAAGTATAATCAAGTGAAGGAGAAGCACATGAGGGAAGAGGGCCCTGCTAGTGAGAGTTTACATTCTAGCTTACTATCATACAATAACATTTTTCAACATGTTTATCTTCTATTTGTCCCAGAAAGATTTCATCCCTTATGTTATTTATCCTTTTGATATTTGTTTCACTCTTTTCCTAACAGTTCATCTTCGGTAAAACAACTGGCATCGTGTTCTACGACATTCTAAAGGTGCATATCCACTACACGATAAAAACTGAACGATTATGACATAGTTATTGTTCATTAATTGTGCAGTGAATATGCCAGCAATGAACCAGCGATGCGCTCTCCCACTGGTCGTTGCCGGCATCTGTCATCGCTTGAACATGCAGGCCAAACTGGCAATAATCGACAAGTTGTGCATGCTCGGGGATGAGTGAGGGTGCCTGCACTGAACGACATATCGTTCAGTGTGGGCACAATATCCACTGCACTGGATGATGAACGATTACGATGTTGTAATCGTACAGTCGTTCTACACTCGTGTAGTAGATACGCACCTTAACAGTGTGTTTTGATGAGAGATTTTAAAAGACCATTACAAAATGACTACTGTTACTAGTCATAAATCTTTATATTAGTTTTAAAGAACCGATAAAATGTTATGAAGGGATAAGAGGAAATCTCTAGAGAATTTGCACCTAGGCTTGCTTTTCTATACCCTGGAATACATAAAGTGTATTCAACTGTCCACTAGCCAAAGTCTCTCAGAACCATCATTGAAATTAAGTTTTGGGTTTATTAAACACCAAGCTGTAGCCTGGTATAAGAAATGCCAGGGATTTCCTTTCCTTACCTCAACTAACTGCGGTTAAAGTAAAGTTGTGAAGAAAACCTCACAAAATTGCTGGATTCGTGTCAGGATAGTCAGATCACACACACATATCCAAAAATAATATGCTGCAGAAATCAATCACACCTCACAAAAACCATCTGGCATCACCACTGAGCAAAATAAAAACCTGTATATTTGGCATAGCAAAATGTCCTTAGGTGACAGAGAATCTATTGGTAGGTAGTTAATTTGCATACTGTCTCAATTAATGTCTAATAATTTTTTAATACTTAGTAGTGAACTTTTTTCAGAATATATAGTTCTAAGAGGCATAACTATCACTCATCTTTAATGGTGATGTGAAAAATATTTTACGCCTAAACTCGTAAGGTGAAAATGTACATTTCTCGCTAATTTAGTATCAGCCTCTTCCTGGAAAAGACCTGGAATCAGGGGACAGCTTATGCTATCACTCTGCCTCTTGGTTTGGGTCCTTGGCAATACCTGGGCATGTCAGTGGGGGGTGATGGAGATGTACTGGAGCCCTCCCTGAAAGAAACCATAATACAATAGCCTGAAAGAAAGACTGATACAATAGCACATAAGCCAAGCTCCAGAAATGGAGGGGTAGTGTCAGATATCGTAGATGTTAAATCCGGGGGATCCTAAATATTTGCAGGGTACCCCCCCTCCTCGAAACCGGGTGTTTTTGGGACATATACTGAAAAATAGTGTTAAATAAATCTGCCCCTAAGACTCACATTTTTAAATTAGTAAATAAGTGATGAATTTTAAGAATGCAGTGAAATAGCAAAATATGTTATGGTGGCAAACAGCAATGTTGATTTAATAGCAACCAACCCCCCTCTAAACAAATCTATTGAAATCCCCCCCCCCCAAATATAAAGCTATGACAGCAAAGTGGTATAGTTAACGAGATAGTGGTACCGCACTGCACAATGTGTAAGTCAATGTGTGTAAGGCGGGTAAGTGTGTGTAACCTTTGTTTGTTCATATAATACAGACACCAGGTGTATGTGCAAAGAAGAATTGTACTGATGTTTACAGCAACTGGTGTGCTGACCACAGGTGGGATTGGGGGGGGGGTGCGTTGGCACACAGGGAACTGGTGGGGTGTACTGAGGGTTGGGGCAAATATGTGGGGGGAGGAGATGCAGGGCTGCTACTTACATACCTTGTGTCTGTTACAAAGACATGGGTTACACATAGTCACTGACATAGTATGTACACACACAGATTTACCCCATTGTGCAGCACTGTACCTTTATCTCTTTTGCATTGTCTACTTATAAAAGGAAGGACACCTGTCCTGGCACAGCAGTTCCTGACAGCCACCTGTAGTGAGTGTGGTATATATACCCCTTTTACCCAAAGTGGCACAGTAGTTAGAATTGCTGTGTGGCAGCACTGAGGCCTATTCTAAACAGGGCACTACGTATTTGGAGTATGTATGTTCTCCTTGTGTTTGCATGGATTTTCTCCAGGCACTTTTGCTTCATCCCGCAGTCCAAAATTCTAAAGGTAGGTTAATGTTAACGTGTTTATGTGGAGAATTTCCACTAGGTCAGAGACGGATATAAATGATTAATTAAGTCTGTGAAGTGCTGCATAGTAACATGCTGGTGCTATGTAAACAGAGATTAATAAAAAAAATACTCACTCTGCTTTCAACCGCAATGATCAAAGGGTTGCATCAACAACTTTTTTAGTCATTCGTCATCGACAAAATAAAATGCAGATTAGAAATAAATATAAAGCTTGTTCACGTGTGGCTAGATAAGGGTAGCGGCAAACTAATGCTCAATCATCATTTATACACTCATGCTTCTCACTGAAGCCAGCCTAAATGATCGGCTTCTGTTACGCTACTGTGGATACTGCCTAAAAATGTTAGAAGTTGTACAAACAAAATACTGTATGCCAGCAAAACAGACATAACACAAAAAATACTGTGGTCACCTGATATACTGTTGGTGAAAATATTATGTCCCTTTTTACGTAACGAGCATGTAACTATGAATAATGGAAAGTAGGCCACATTGGGAAAGGTTTTCAGGAAATGAGACAGCAAAGATATTTAAATCACAATTTTAGAACACTTTATGAAAATACAATGCAATTGTTGGCACAAATCTACTAATAATTACAGCAAAAAAATATATATTTACAAAAGATGGAAAGTGTGTGAAACTGGATTGCGCTAATAAATATATTAGCGCACATCCTTTTTTTTCATGTGGAGGCTATACAGATGTGTTTTCATACAGGTCCCCTGCGAGCATCTTTTTTGTGTCTTTATTGGCCAAAAATGCATCAGACGCAAACGGATGTGACAAACCGCTTCATGAGACTGCACTGAATTAATTTGATATGCAACATTGGTATATCTGTGTGCAACATAGTCTGAATCTGTATACAAAGTGCTACGATGCAGCAGACGCAGCTTTTTTTCCATGCCGAGTTCCGTTGTACTGTGTAAACAGATGCAGTCGTGCACAGATATACAAGTGTTGCATATCAAATTAATCATTGCAGTCTCATGAAGTGGTTTGTCGTTTGAGATTAAGATGCATCTTCGGGTGAAAAGGTGTGAATCAGACATTCGGTGCATGGCGAGTTGCATGGGACATGGTAAATTACTGGTGTGTTGCACCGCATGGTGATTTAAGGCTATGTGTATGAGGACACCTATGTATAACACAGCTTCCCGATGCACACTCCCGGCTGAGGGCTTTCTGTATCCGATTTGTTCACGTTTAGGGGCGTAAGCCACAAAACAAATATGCCCATGCGAAGAATCCCTTAGACTGCAGCTGCAACAGTGATCTTGCACGTTTATCATTTGTGCTATTTCTTATCAATTGTCAATATAGACCAGATCATTTATGCATAGCTACTACTACTTGAGTGTAGAACACTACAAAATCTGGACAAGGGTTTATCTTCAAAAGTAAATCGAATGCTTGTGAAACCCTTAAGATTAATTTTGTAGCGCAGTCATTTTCTTACAGGTGAGTTTTGCTAGAACTGCTGATGCCTGCAGCAATTTAATCTGTAACAGAGTAGTTGTTATAACAGACAATGGCACACATCACTTCTAGGCATCAGGACACTGCTTTACTGTTATCAAACCTAATCCTAGCAATTCAGCTGTTCTAAAGGTATTGATGAATACACTTAATGGAAAAACATGCCCATGAATATGTAGATACATATGGAAGATCTCGTCCATCAGGTAGTAAAACGTTTTGGGCTATAATCAGTGCAATGCTGTGTTTGTGATGTTGCTTTGTTAAAAAATAGATTATCACATGCACAGTAGCAGTTGAACCATAAACATACCAAATAGAAACTTGTCTAAACACGTACACAAGGCCGGCGCTATGTGCTCAGCGGGCTCTGCAATGCAGGGAGGAAGCGGCGCCGCTGCCTTCTCCATTTGTCGGGCGCCCCTAAGATTTTGTTACCAGCGGGCGCCCGGCTGCTCCTTCCCTACTACTAGAGTTCACACCTGAGCTCCGCCTTTCGGCTCCTTCAGTGCCGGGGTTGGCTATGCCGGGGGGTGGGCAGGGTACCAGTTGCCCCCTGAGCCAGTCCCATTTTCAGTTCCTTGGACCGGGCCAGTGCTGTAACACTATGTAGATACACTGTGTCTGTCAGGAGCTGCTGGGGTGGATGACAGCTGCGCAGCTGCCTGTGGGCTCTATGAAGTGTATTCTTATTCAAGTCAGTGGGAGCTCACACTGAGAGCAAGGGACTGTCTGAATACACTTGTAAAGTGGCAAATAGTTTGCAAACACTGTTGAATACATTTGTACAGATGTGTCCTCATACATATAGCCTCCTTGCGCGTTAAACAGCCCTTCTAACCGCGCCATGCTGTGGTGTGACTCGGTAGTGTTGAGCATTTTTTGCGACTTTTTACCTTCAATACATCTTATTCACACAGTGATGCGAATAGATAGCACAAGCAGCTTCTGCTGATTAAAATGATATGCAGCATGCCTATGTTCTCTGTGCGTCTGCGGGTTTATCTGCATGCGAAACGCTATGTACCACTGACACTGTAACGTTTCATTTCACATGCAGATACACCCGCAGATGCACAGAGAAAATATGCATGCTGCATATCATTTTAATCAGCAGAAGCAGCTTGTGCTAGCTATTCCTCACTATATAAATGAGATGCCTTTGAAGGTAAAAACTGTGTGGCCATGCCCTTTCCTTGTGAGGCCACACCCCTTTTTTATGGCACGCACTGTCCCTTTAAAGAGAATGAGAGAAATGTGTAGTATTCAGGAGGGCGCCAAACACTTTAGCACCGGTCCTGAACGTACATATAAGAAACTACATGAAGTAAAATAAACAAAAAGCTGGATTGTGTGTGTGTACACTCTTGCAAATCTGCATCAAACAGTATTTAAAATTGAGAAAAAAAAACAAAGAAACAGACATTAGATATACAGTATTCCAGTTTGCAAGCTAGCAAGGAATTTTTGAAAAGTTTTGAATTAGTATAATTTAACATTTTAGATGACTGGTGCCAGAAGGAAGCAGCAAACCCTAACTATTAAATAACCAGTGTGAATAGGTAATTCAGAAGTGATAATGTGGTGCAAAAAAAACAAAACATAAGAAACAAAGTTACTCCCCAGCTATTAGCAGGAATCAATGGTAACCTCATTTTTGACCATCCACAGAACTGAGAATTTAGTACAATGTGGAAGTACAAATAAGAGCTGAGTGGTTCAGTTCTACTCTGTTCTTTTCGCCACATTAGCGCAAGTTTGGATTTATCTTATTTGCTATCCAAAACACGAGAGCTGAATAGCCAATAAGATGCCGTTTTTCAGATCAGAATCTAACCAAATAGAACTGAACCGCTTATCTGTAGTACAAATTGGTGCAACTGTGTAGCTTCATGAAGGATGAAATGGCCGAGACAACAATGCATTTCTGCAGCATGTGTGTGCTAAAGTGCTCCCTACACTTGATTCCATTTCATTATAAGATGTATTTATTTATTTTTAGTTAGCAAACACAAACTATATATATTTGGTATCCAAACATACATTTTAATATGTTAAATAAATTTGGGATTATACAAATAGGATTTCCCTGACAGCTTGAAAACAGAACAATTCTGCATGTTTGATATTTTGACTCCTGTTTTTTGTGCAACTATTATAAAATAAAATCACATGTAGTCTGAAAATCCCTATTCATCCTGAGGGGAAAAAAAGCATTGAGCAACTAAAGTAAACATATTCCTGCAGTAACACACCATTATGTAACATTTTCTCTGTCCCCTGAAACAAAACGCTAGACTAGACCTTTGGCAGAGTAAGGGTTACACAAGGGCTCACCTCTAGACTACTATGTATATTTATAGTTGTAGATTAGTAAAATGAATGTAATGATCAACTTTACACATGCATTTATATCAGACAACTAACTACAGATTTGCGTGTTGAACAGCCCTTCTAGTCGCGCCATGCCGTGGCTCGCTAGCACAAAGCGTCTTTTCGTGAGACTTTTTCCATTAAAAATGCGTCTTATTTGCAAACTGACAAGCAGATTATGCTGATTAAAATGATATGTGGCATTCCTGTATTCTATGTGCGATTGCAGTTGTATCTGCATGCGAAATACTACGTTACAGTCTCACAGCTGCTGACACTAACGTCTCAGTGGGCGTCTCAGTCCATGCAAAATCATACGCATGGATGTACACCAGGAAGTACTTTGTAGCGGCAATTGCCTAAAGTCACCGACTTGTGACCGCCAAAAAAACATGGAAAACAAAGATTCTGCGTCACCTCTGAGTCAGGCCCCATATATCACAATATAGTGTGCTTAATTAGTGTTCACTCTAGCTCCGGCTGCAGGCAGGGCGCTGGAGCTAGAGAGGGCAACCTTATGCGCGCGCCGAAGGCCGAAAAGGGGGCGTGGTCATGAAGTATATAAGACGCGTCCCCTTTTCATCATACTTGGGGGCGGTGCCCGGCGCTTACGGACATGCCGGGCAGCCCCCAAGCGCTGCAGAAAGGGAGAATAGATGCTGGGCGCATGCGCCCGGCGTCTATTCTCCGGCGGTGACCGGGACGTCACCGTGACACCGCATGTTTCTCCACCCGCGGGACACTGCGTCCCGCGGGTGAGAACGTCACCCGCAGGCTGTGAGGGCAGGGTGCCTTTTGCCCTCCTCCTGGAGGGCAGGGCGCTGCGCCCCGCTAAAACAGCCTAGCGGGAACGCTATTAATAATGCTGTGACTTTACGCTATTTGCCTCAGTAGAGATCCTATAGTATCGCTCTAGCTCATGTGGACAAATAATGGGAACAAATAACCTGCTTTATATGTTGGAACACAGTATTACAGGCAGTGTACAGGATGCAGCACACTCTCCTCTAACACAGGGCCTGATTCAGCAGGTAACGCACAGGAGAGCACACACGCACTCGGCCGATGGTATTCCACTGCGCATGCATCGAACTGCGTGTGCGCGAACTAGTCAGTGCGATCGGGTTAGGGTACACAGACGACACGCAGTGTGTACGCAGATCCCTCCGATATTGATTGACAGGTAGTGCAGTTTGTGGTTTGTGACGGGGGGTGGTCAGTCGAACGTAGGCGTTATAACGCCGTTATAGGGGCGTGCATAATTAAGGTAGTGCGGCGGCATATGCAGCCATATAGAAAAAAGTACACAGGAAGTGGCCAAAATCCTGCGGCAGGTCAGGTCAACCACTATTATGCTAATGGGTCAGATGGTTCTTGATGTTACCAATGTTTACGCTATCTTGCGTGCTGATCAGGCTGTGAGTAAAGGGAGATAGGCGGCATAGTATGGGGCAGGGCGTCTGCATCTTCTCCGTGCGTATGCATTGATTAGCATATCCTCACAGCGGATGGGTGTGTGCGTCTGCATCCATGCGTTGCTTGCTTAATCAGGCCCACAGTCAGCAATAAAATCCTATTCTAATACCAGGAGTCAGCAACAGACAGGCAGATGTACTTTTAATACAGAAAATCTTGGAAAGAAAATTTTGGGGGAGAAAAATCTGTAAACTGGCATGATGGGAAAAGTCTGGCCTATGCAGTATGGCTAGCTGCCACATCTTTTGTGATGGCACAAAGGAGCAGCACTGAATGAAGTTAGGACTGGCGGTGCGTATTATGCTTCAACACCTGGTAAAGGCTGGAGCAGTAATGCTAATGTGTAAAGCATATGAGGTCACCCTGTGTGCGCACAGATTAGTACAGAATATATTGCAAGCAGTCATGCTGATGCTAATCTCATTGCAAAGCCTAGACAGCCACTTAATGTGTTTTCTCATAGCAGCTCTTGTAGCTGACAGAGGATGCCGGATTCTAGGAAAGACAAATGAGTCACACTTCAAAAAAATTTTTCTCCCAAATTAAAAGTACACAAAATAGTAAATACAGCATGGATAGAAAAGAGAATAAATTCCTGACGTTCCTTTGTACTGGTGTTACGTTATCAGAAAGGTCAAATATAAAGAACCCTTGAAAACCCCCAAAATATGTATAGTATACAAGACAGATCTTAATTCATTATTCGGCAGTGGCAATTGTGCACATCAGATTTTCAAATTAGAAAAAACTATAAAAGAATATATGTAAAGTAACCCATGGTTGTGACATTTACTGTATATCAGGTCATGCAACAGCTAACTTCTCTGTTTATGGTGCAAACAAGGTCATAGAGAAAAATAAAGTTGTAGGTAACTCTATTTAGCACACAGGAACATCCTTGCACTGCATGCCTCGTCACTGCAAAGTGCGGAAGTGATCACATTCATTCCTGCAGAACTTTAATCCTGATTCAGAGATGAACGTAATGCCCATGTTTACGCAGTTGAGCTTTTACCAGTGATATGCACATGCGTCTGAATGGCACTGCGCATGTGTCAAGAGTCATTACCAATGGCGATCGCAATGCAAAGTGACTGACAGGCGGCCACGAGGGGGGATTATGGTCGCAAATGAAACAGAGATGCAACGCAACTATTTTTGGGGTGTGTCTCAGTCTATGGCTGCGGTCCCATAAGCAGTAAAAATGGATGTAGATCTTAGTTCCAGTACCCATTCTGAGTAGCTGCGACCGATGCTGTGTCTTTGCATGCAGTCGTTTGGATTTGCGAAGCCGCTGGTGGGAGTCTCAATACAAATCCTGACAACTGCGTAATTTGCATATTTTCGCATAGCCGCTGTACACAATTAAGCAGCACCTGTGGCATTAGCCTACATCTCTGAATTGGGCTCTTTATTCCTTGCATATCTGTGTGTTCTCTCTTGCAATTTCAGAGCAATATACATCTTGTATTTAAAGCATACATGTTCTGGATCTGATTGGAGAAAGTAACACCTGTATAATATGTTATTAAACAGAGGTATGAGCTGGCAACATGACACCCATAATATAATAAAGCAGATATATACTTGGTGTCTTTGGACCTGGTTTATGACATCTCTTCACCACCTACCGATGGCCAGCTAGGCATATTCTGGGACTAGTTTCAAACATTGATGTATTTAATCAACTTTATATCCCATAATAATTTTATGAGAAAGCAAATTACATCCCGTAATTGCATTTTCATTTCACTACTCAGCTACAGTTGCTTTTAGATGTGTTCTATTAAAGGCACCTTTTGTTCTTATTCAACTCTACAAGTTCTCAGTATTGCTGTGATAAGGGGCAATAAATCCAGAAACACATTAAGACTAGGCCAGAATAAAATATGTATTCCAGTCTACACCAAATAAGAGTTTCAAAAACATTTTTTTTGAAGACAGCATATTAGAATACATATGTAACCCCACCTTGTCCCCTGTGTAATTGACATCCTTGTGGTTCTGACAAACATACCATTAACTGGTTGCATGGGAAAACAATCAATGTGTCCACATTTCACTTCAGTCTGAATTAAAAACTGTGAAGGAAAAAGGAAGAGGGAATATCATCTATTGGTAACACCAGCCCAACCATAGTGGCAATAAAAATATGAACGCGGAGTCAGGAGACACGTTGCACCAGAACCCGTGATGGCAGCCAAACATATCTGTAGAAAGAGCAGATTGGAACCCTCCAGAAAAAAATCACTACAGAAACAATACAAAGGGCATCCTAGTGTCCGGCTTACAATAGAGGGAACATCCTAGTGACCACCATACAATACAGAGCATTCTAGTGACTGCCATACAATACAGTCAGCATTCTAGTGACCACCATACAATACAGGGAGAATTCTGATAACTGCTGTACAATACAGGAATAATTCTAGTGACCGCCAGGCAATAGTTTGAATAAATACAATAAAGCATTGTGCACAACCCTGAGCCACAGCCCTTACCTGGAAACCTCATGGTGAAGACTATGGCCAACATGCTCCGGAACAAAGTTTTAGATATACTGCCTTGACAGTGTTTCATATTTATTGTTATTTATTATTATTTATGAACGCACATCAACCCGGGATTTTTATTAGTGTAAACGGATCAACCCGCTTCCAGTGACCCTGAGATCCGACCCAGCTAGCTTGCAGGGTTGACCACGGGTCATTCCCGTGTCAACCTGCCGTGTAAATGGCATGACCTGGGTTGCACCACATGCTAGCTGATTGGCTGGCTTCAGCGGAGATTGGAGATGACGACATCTCCAAGCGTCCACTGCAACTAGTGCCGGCCCGACCAGAACGGAGCAGTGCACGGCACCCAGCCCTCCCTGCCTCCAGACCGCTGTGGTGTAAGGTAAGAGGGTTGCGGAGGGGGAGGGAGAGGAAGAAGTGCTGCTCACCTGCGCCAGGTCACTGCTGACCCAGGTCGGTGTCGCGGTGTAAAAGGGGGTCTGTCCTGTGTTGTAAACGTGGTCCAAATCCCAGTTCAGACCCGGGACTTTGGTATAAAAGAGGTATTAGAGAACTGAATAGACTGTTGCAACTCTAATGACTTATGCACTGGCAGCTGCAAAAGATAAAACAAAAACAGAAATCTGCAACAACTAGGTACTGGTGTTGGTATAGTCAACTCATGTATCTTTACACTAGGCCTACAAGTACCTCCGCAATATAAGCCCAGCAACAAATGTATCTGGGGAGGTGTCCAAATTTAATGAAGTTGCTCCTGGGGACATGCTACATTTACATGCGGAAAACAGAAAATTCTATGATTTTTCTCATTATTACTTTCACCCAATTAGAGTAACCCCTGATGACGTGCAATGTTTGCAATCAATGTAACCAGGTGTATACAATATGTAGAGTCAAGGCTGGGAATACAAATATTGCATGCTGTGGTCAATTTCGATAGTTTAGTAGGCACCATCTTGAGTGTAACACTTCTAAATTGCACAGAATGCATTAGTGGCTTGAAAAATACATGCCAGTGACTCATTGTGCTTGGAACGAAGTCACAGGAGTTATTAATATTAATTCTAAAGAAGTGATTATTACATATTCTTTTTTTTACTTTTATTAGGTCCAATACAGTGAGGGGATAGTTTAATCAGTTTCCTCTGCACGGTAACATTATTGGGTTTGGCACTGATCTTGATCTTTCATAAAACGCCATTTGAGTCTCCAATACGCAGAATATTCTTGGTGATGTAATGACAGCTTGAGTCTGAAAGCTGGTGACACAAATACAAGTTTCTGTCCTTTCTACTGGGCAAACCCCTAATACAGTGCTCGCATTTAGTATTTCTACAAAGAGAAGTTGATGTTTCTGCATAAACATGGGGGTATATTTTTGATGCATTAATTTCATGATGCAACATAGGGCAAAATATTGGTTAAATGCAATTCACTATTTTAGCTCACTACATAAATACAATCAACATTAAAATATTTTTCAATATAATACCAAAAGGAAACCTTAACTGGAATATAACATTTACTTGGGTACATTTTTTAGTACTACGGTTTAAGATGCACTACAATGTACAGTAATGTCTTCACAGTCCTGTAGTTTCATTAAATGCCAGTGAAGAAGAGACTCAAACTAAATTAAAGCTGAACTACCACCTACACAAGGAAGCAGCGCAGTAAAGCAATGCCCCCTCCATGAAGCCTTTTTTTTTTTCTACCTGAGCTCAGTGGTTTCACAGTCCTGTGCTATATGATGTTTGGAAAGGAAGGTGACCAATGAGAGGCCACAATCATAAACCTTGTGCATCTCACTCTTCTTTCTTGTATTATCAGTTATTTAAATAGCCCACACACATTCCACTGCGCTTTGCAGAGGATATTTTGGCCATTCACATCAGTTCCTGCCCCAGTGGAGCTCACAATCTATATTCCCTATCACATGCTCGCACACACAGACACACTAGGATTAATTTTGTTGGGAATCAATTAACCTACAAGTATAAATCTGAACAAAAATTTTCTCCAATCTTACTTCAGAGGATGGAGACAGGAAAACAGGTGAGCTCCATTTATCCAGATATCACCTGTTAGAACAGCATAAGATAGTATTTGTGGTGCCCCCTACCGGTTATTCAAATAACTGGAGGATATCTTAAAAAAAAGTTCAGTAAATGCCCCACCAAAATTGCTGTAATTATTACACGATTAATTTACTACACTTTTAACAGTACAGAACATCTGATATGTTTTATGTCCATTTAACAATTTATCTCACACATTTTAAGAGCTTTGTCTTATATAATGCATATATTGTTATGGCTGGCTTTGTTTTTAGCAACCTGTGGTCACAAAATGCATCCTTTGGCTGGGAAATCTCTGCATCTGCTGATCAGCTGCTCCCTTGACAGGCTGTCAAGGAACATCTAATAAAAGAGACAGCTGTGATTCCTAAGCATTGTACTTAAGCCCTAGAATTCTAGATATGTCACAAGCAAAGAACAATCCTGATTCTGATATTCAGAGCTAAGCCTTAGAGACACCCATAGCGGCAGCACAAAAGTTGACAGATTCTATTATGTAATTTAATTTCCTATAGTATTTCTACTTAAAGTGGCCGCAAAAAGATCTCTACTAAATTGTCAATTAAATGTAATGTGTATGTTTTCTTTCCAAGAAAAGAATACATGTCTAACTTCCTCTTACTCCTCTAAGTAAGATCCTGCAAAATACACAATAAATACATAAAACCCCTCAGTGAACAGCTTATTTTTTGCACTAGTTCATAAGGCAAATATTTGTAGAACTGCACGATGCTGATACACATTCTAGTAATTCTAGCACATGAAGTAACTGTAATAAAATAAGTGACATTTGGTTTTACGTTGATTTCATGAAGGAAATCTTAGCACCATCTTGTATGCATTCCGCTCACTACTGCATCCAATAGGGAGCAATGACTCTAGCTGGGTAGCAGCAAAAATTACATAACACTTGACTGGACCTTTATTTTATTTCAAAATGTGTTGGGTACATAGGGAATAACCTTTAAGCCAACTGAATTCAATAAGCTTTTTGAAAGACACGGGGTTGCCTATTGAAAACAAACATACCATATTTCATCCTTTGTGAATCTTGTATTAAGAAAAAAGACAGAAAAAATATAGAAAAAAATCAGAACATAATGCATTACAGACATGACAAATTAAGGCTGACCTAAAAACTCAAAGTCCAAGCCACTTAGGGCACATACAGTCTTATTAAATAACAAAGCAATATGCTGTAACCTAGGGATTAACAAATACCAGTCGCCTAAAATTTAGGACTCTGGCAAAGTCAATTTGTGCTCATCTTCCCGATCTCTTTAACCACCTAACTGACAATTTTTTTTACTGCCCAGAAGTTGTCAGGTTTTTGTTTTTTTTCATCTAATAAAGTATGAAATTAATTTTTAGAAATGTATTTAAATATTTTATTTAACAAAAATAAACATACTTAGGGGGTATTTTGCACCCCCCATACCCTTTGTCAATAGGCCCCATTATAAAATCACTTCCCAACCCCTCCCCCCATCTGAAAAAGTCCCCCATTATCTCCCACAGTGGTAATAGATCCCCATGGCAGAGCCCACTCATTTTCACCCCCCCGTGACAATGAACCTCCACTGTTTAGAGCCCCCCATCCACATGTTTCACTGTGCCCAGTGCCAAAGATGACCCACCCATAACCCCCCTCTCCTGTGCCATAACCCCAACACCTCACCTTACTGCAGAGCGCAACGGAGCGTGAGGATCAGTCCCCCCCTGCTGCAGCTGATATCTGCACACAGCATTTTGGGGTGCGATTTTAGGAGTGATATTGGCGGTCACAACATCACTCCGAGGGGACTGAGCAGGAGGAGGAATGGATTTCCTCCATTACACAAGAGGGACACAGCAGAACAGCACCAACGCATGAGATGCAACCTGGTCAGGTAACGAACACCTGTCTACGGTCAGTCTCATTTGTTAGTGCCAGGCAATTGGCTAAATGATCCTGCAAGAGATTAGACAGAATGGCTACATTCTGTAGCCACAGCAGCTAAACAGATTGTCATTTGTGAAGCACAGTCTGAAAGGGAAAGCAAGCATTTCACTGGTTGCTCTGTATGATTAATAAAAAAAAAAATGCAAAAATTAATAACTGCAGTGTCTTGTTGCTTAGAAAATACATAGTAGGAGGCTGCTCTCTGGCAAAAGTGATCATAAGAGCAGTGTCAGGGGAATACACTCAATGCTTGCCATTTCCACTTGAATTTATTTATCATAACAGTAGAATTTTTTTTTCAAGCCAGGAACCAAAGCAGTGAAATCACTAATAAAAGTGTAGCTATTACCTTTATTTGATGTTTATGGTTGGCTATTAGGATTTATGGTGCCTTTTTAAAAAGGATGTTTAATTGAGTCCATTCAGACACAAACATGAATATTTGTTAACCTGTAATTTTTTGTTATTTATTTTAATTTAACAAACCTGATCTACTTGTGCTCAGAGGCCAAGAAACTGAAAACATGGCTCATTTCTGGTCTTTTAAGTGCATACTTTCAAACAAGTGGTTTCTTTTAAATATACGAGACAAAGGCATATATATATTTGACAATACAACTTGGTACATGTCTTAGTAAAAGTTTTCCAGTCCCTGTTCTATTAGTGCAACAGCTTAAATCTAGTTGTACACACAGTATTTGTAAAAATACTGAACTTCAATTGCTCAATCTATAATCAATGCTGGGAGTGCGTCTTTTTGGTCAACTGAGATACCTGTATAAATGGCAGAACTCACACACCACCAAGTCCTGTAGTGAAGATTTAAAAAAAAAAAAAAAAATGTCCCTTACCAGGTCTCAAACCCGTGACGCCGACGCTTGCAATGCGGTCACCCATACCACTAGCCCATACATGCCAGCCGTGTCGAAAGCCGCACCTGTTATGTACAGCACACAGTCCATCAGCCTAGTGCTGATGCACTGTATCTCTCCCAACCGGCTCCAATTGGCATGCGTAGCACTATGAGACTCTAAACGCCATAGCGCGACTAGCAGGGTGCTACGTGGGTACTGTCCGTACACCACTTTCCTGAGCAGTACATGCATCAGCAGTACAGTGGCATAAAGTAGCATAGAAATGCCATGTGGTATGAAGTTGTGGACAATGTATTGAGTTCAGTTGGCTTTGATAAAAATACTGAACTTCAATTGCTCGGTCTATATGCAATGCTGGGTGTGCGTCTTTTTGGTCAACTGAGATACCTGTATAAATGACAGAACTTGTGCTGTTGTGGACAATGTATTGAGTTCGGCGGCATTGAACAGAAGCGAATGATAGTTGGGGAGCATTAGTGAATATTTATCCCGCCTCATTAAAAGCAGTGCGAGCGTGTGACATATCTATAAAAAAAAAGTACAGGACTCACACACTTAATGATTTAAAACTTTATTAAACATTCTTCTACAGCCCTGATTTCATGAGAAAAATGCTGTAATATAATATACCGAATCACTGCTTCTGTCAGCCAATCATCGGGCGGTAATACAGAGAATACATTGGAAATCAGACGCATGCGCTGTGTAGTTTAGGAAAAGTGACACCTGGTGGACAAAAGTTGTATTACACGTTATGACTTTTTTCCATTGCTACGCTGAGTTACGAAACATTGTGTGGCGCGACTCAAGGCGTAGTGTATGGCGCGTGATGCATGGCGAACTACATGGTGTATGGAGCAACAAACTAGCTGGGCACATCTGTATACTGTATGTATGTATGTATTTGTATATTATAAGTAAATATATAAACAAATAGTACAATAGTGAGGTTGATCTAGGCCGGTAGCAGGCCTATATTTCTTGTGCAGATAAATAATATATGCTGTTTCAGTCAATGAAGACTTTCCTTAGGGCCACTGTGGAAAGGTTGCATATTGCCATGTAATCGCTATTCTTATAAAGAACAAAACGCCATTCAACGGATCTCGAGTCCGTGCAAATCCTCCCTTTTTAAGTCCAAAAATTTGAGCAATATCAATAACCTGAGATGGGACAAAGGTAAGTGGTAAAACTGCTAGAGACTATAAAAAAAAACAAAGTTTGTCTGTGTCATGAAGAACTGCCCAGTGAGCTACTGAATACAAAGAAAATCTTGTGGTTAAATCAAAATGTTAAATCTTTGGTTTATCAAGCAAGGTTTTTGTATGCCGTAGAGTAGCAAGAGGTTGGTTTTTCAGGGTGGGGGGCTTTATTTACTAAGCGGTGGCTTTTTCCACTTTCTGGTGTGCTTAGGCCCAAAATTTGAAACAACAATCTTGTAATATTAAATCACCACATATTTTGCTATAAAAGCATTACCCTTTTACATTTCAGGCTTAAACACGGTTGGAAGCCGCCTATTTGTAAATAAACCCATGACACAAACTGTGAAACATGGAGGAGGAAGCTTGATGGATGTCACTTTAAATGTAATTTTAATAAAGTATAGTTACAAATGTTGCTAGTGGGAATTACAGAAATTCCTGCAAAAAGGTCACAATAACTTTAATAGGATATGATAGTGTCAAATATTTCAATGTACAGTGTATTCACATCTAAAACCTGAGTTTATCCCTTAATCTGGATACACATATAGCAATGTGTACCCAGACAATATTTTGGCCTGGCACATTGTACCACGGGTACAGATTTAGCTATGTAATGAATGACGGAACAAGCCCTTGTTCAGTCCTTCATTATCTGCAACAGCACCGCATGAGATATCTTACGGTTGGCTGTGACCAGACGACCGGTCGGACGACATCGCATGCGACCACAGGGACACAGATAGTCCCTGCACACTGGATGATCTGGCCGATATGTTGTTCCCATTCAGCCAGAAACTACATATCGGGCTGACATCGACAACATAACTTTTAATGTATGTATGCAGCTTGAAATCTTTGGCTTATTTCAAGTTGCAAGGGTGTATATGATAATTCAATGTGTACGGTTTGTTTGTTTTTAGGATATTTAAAAAACATGCTTTTTTTCTCTTTATATGGATAAAATAAACATGACATGAAAAACTATACCAACTTATGCATCTAATTTTAGATGTATGTTGAATATTACCATAGCAGGCATATAAACATGCACAGATCAGCAATTATTTCAAATAACCAGAAAACAGTAAATCATTTACAACACCACTGAACCACTTATTGTGGCATGTATTTTAGAAGTAGTGCTTTTGATATGGTTTTCCAAAAAGATATTGAATCAGTCACATCAGTTGTTGCCTTACTGAAACTACAGGGCCTATTTATTAGCATATTTACAGGATATCCCCTTAAAACAGTGGTCGGCGAACAGGGGTAAATTATCCCATTTGGGGTAAAACTGAAATTCCTGGGGGTAATGGACGGACAGCCAGGCATGCATATGAATCATTGCATGCCCGGCTGTCCGTCCATTACCCCCAGGAATGGAGGTCACTGGCGCCCGGCGTCAGTGACCTCCAGCCCGGCGCTGCAGGATGGCTCTAAGCCGGAAGCCGCTGAGATGTTATTACGAGTGGGCACCCGGCTCCTTCCCTGCAGTGCCGCGTTAGCCGGAGGCTGGAGTTCTCTTCTATCTCCAGCTTCCAGCACTCTCCATGCGCACTTTGGGAGAGACGTCATGACGTCTCTCCCATAGTTCCGAGGAGCAGCCGGACGGACAGGACGGCGGCGGATGCAGGAGCGGGGATTAAGGTAAGTGTTTTTTTTGTAGAAGCGGCACGACAGGGGCATAACTATAGGGGCACTGCTACAGGGGCATAACTATGGGGGCACTGCTACAGGGGCATAACTATGGGGGCACTACTACAGGGGCATTATATGGGGGCACTACTATAGGACTTCCTTCCTTTCAAATCAAGGGGGTAACGTCGGCGTATCTAAATATATTTTGGGGTAAAAGGTAAAAAAGTTCCATGACCCCTGCCTTAAAACAACAGTTTTCTGTGGTAACTGCAAATATTAAGGATCCCCAGCATTTAACATGGAGGGACCGCAGCAGATCTCCGATATCTGCCATGGTCCCTCCTTTTCCGACTGCAAAAGCAGCGATTCACCAAGCTTGGCTCCTGCCGCTTCAGATGGCATTAGCCGCTACAGCCTATGGGCTACATTATGCAAAAAGTACCAGGAGAGGGATCCAGAGAGCTCACACCTGCCCAGAAACTTAAAGTGATCACATCAACAGCTCCCGGGAGGGTATTTAGGGTTAGGCACCCCCCCCCCCCCGGAGGGATAGGCTAGGGGAAGGGGGGTTCCCCCCCTGGGAGACTAAGGTTTAGACTGCGGGAACAGGGGGGTTAGGTTTAGGCACCCCAAGGGAGGGTTAGGGGGGGGGTAGTAGGGTTAGTTATACTTACCTAAATTCCCTGTCAGGAGTTTCACTGCTGTCGGTCTGCCGGCGTTGGGATTTGAACCCCGAGCCATAGGGTCGGTGGTCATTCATACTGAATCCGTCCTAAGTGTCTAAATTCTCTTCAACAAACACATAGGTTAATTTTTGTCAAAAGTCAATTCATCAGAATGTTATTGGACTTTGGGTAGACACCAGACATCCCAAAGGAAACCATGCAAATACAGAGATCATACAAACTGCACACAGATAGTGCCCTGGATGGATATCATCGTGCTAATAATCATGACGGCATTCTGTCGACTTGTCGACAATCAGAATGTAGACAACAGAATGTCGACAAATACGTAAACATAAATTTAGGTCGACTGTTAAAATGTAGACATTTAACATGTAAACACCAAAATGTTGACATATAGTTTGTTTATTTTTAGGGTTAAGCTTAAATACCCCAAAACAATATGTTGACATTTTGGTGTTGCCATGTTACATGTCAACATTCTGAATGGGTCAACACACCCGTATGACACTTGCTAAAAAGCAGAAATTATTGACTTTATCCTTCTAGCTTTCAGAAGTGTCTGGATAAAGAGATTAGAGATTCCAGAAAAACAAATACACATAAATGACTAAATGGATAGATGATACCTCATTGTAAGTTAAACAGGGAACATGCCTATTTATAAGCAACTTATATTTTTCCTTTCTCAATACAGACAAAATAAAAAATGTCATGTAAAGTATGGAATGTATATGGAATAACAGCAGCAATAATCTAAAGTACCATAATAGGAATGAAGTAAAATGGTCTTTAAACGCATTCAATAAATAAAATAACGAACTGATTGTAGTAAAGAAACCAATCTAATTTAAACGGGTTGGTCAACAAGATCTTGTGACTTATAGATTTTATTGGAAAACGTACATTGCATACAGAACAGGATCAATATTAATGTCTAAAATAAAGAAACCATTAGCAAGGTACAACTTTGCTAACTAGCCATCATTTGTCACCTTTCTATATGCAACAGTAATTTTTATGGAGCATGTCAACTACTGGTTCATCGGCCAATTCAGCTTCTAATTTATAGAAGGTTTTGATTACTGCATGTCGTTCCAGTCCCAAGAACAAAGCCAAATAAGAACTGTGACCAAGGAACCTTCTTATTTTTCAAAAGAGATGACAAAAACAGAAATTATTTTTTTTCAAGCACTAGATGCATCCTGCACACTGCTCAGCATTTAGATATAAATATATTTCCATCAAGAACAGCTTTTAAGATGACTATGAGCAGTCAATGAACAAGTGCCACTCATCGATGTTATGTTACAATGACAATTAAAATCTTTGCAAAACACAAGTACAGTTTTAATAGTTCTGCAAATTTCTGCTTGATAGTAAAAAAAATAAATATATATATATATATATACACATTATATATATATATATAATTAACAAATAATAGATCAAAACGGCAGCTTTATTGCGTCAATTGGATTGACGCAATAAAGCTGCCGTTTTGATCTATTATACAGTCATGGAGTGCCGCCATTATTTGTTGATTATACCGGCCCCGGTAAATCACAGGTATAATTTTGTCACGAGTGCCGGAATTCTCTTGGTGTATATATATATATATATATATATATATATATATATATATATAGTTTTTTTGTTTTTTTTAATCCTGTGAGTATTCTAAAGGAGTAAAATAAACATGAAGTGACAAGACAACTGAGGGCCGTATTAAATTAGATGCGAAAAGCCGAGATCCGTGAAAAAGTATCACCGATTGCGACTTTTCGCCAGTCGGAAACTTATCTCCGAATTCAATTCCAAAAACTTTTCACGTACGCGGAAAGTCAATGCGATGTAATAGGCTCTTCGCCTATGAAAAGCAAGAGGAAAAAAAGTGAATTTTTTTTTTATTTTGGGGTGCAAAGGTGGGGAAAACACTCAGAACCCTAGGAACAGCCCCCCAAAGAATAACTACGTTAAAAAAAACAACACTAAAAAAAAGTGAGGAACAGCCCAAAAAAGTACTTTAATTTTGGGGGCGAAAAAGCACAAAGTTGGGGGACAACTTCAAAAACTAGCGGAATAAGGTTCTGGGGGTGCTCTAAGAAGGGGCCAAATGTTTTGGGGATTGCAGGTGCTTTCATGACGGAGGAATTTCACTTATATTAAAACTTCACTTTAGAGACATAAAAAGATGCTAGCACCCATTTTCAGGTACCCCAAATTTGCCAGGACTACTAATTTTCTAAAAAAAAAAAAAAAAAATGCTTTATGCCATTCTTCACCACTTGTGCAAAGACGCTAATTAGAGGCAATTGTACCAACTTAAGTGCCCCAAACAGTTTTATTAGGACTGATTGGCCACTACTACATTGATCCCCAATGTTTCTGCATCTTTTTGGGGGGGTCCAGGCTGATTTCCCCGATTCTGACACCACTCTCCACCTGTTCTGACATCGAGTGTCGCTGTTTTCGCGCCTTTTGGAATTGAATACGGCGAATAGCGGGGATGCGCATGATAAGATTCTGCGGCCAAATGACGCGAAAAGTCCGGCAGGTGCAAAACTAATTGAATACTGCCCTAAGCCTGATAGGAAAAAGCTAATTGTATTAGCTATAAAAAGTACACTTATGACACCCATCAAAACACTGACAAAATTGATGATGACAAGTGAGTTACCAGCAATGTGCCGATCACCATATATTACGCTAGCCAAACCACTAATTTTCCCGCGTACCTTTGTCGAGTGTGAGGCAAAAATAGCTAATGTTACTGGTTGCAAAGTGCCTTCAACTGACTGTTCCAAGAGGCACTTTGTGGCCCTCATTGAGAATTTATATTTCAACTTTCCAGTGGATACAACCTTTCAGGATATACATACGTTCACTATGTTTTATTCATAAACACCTAGGTGTATGAAAGAATATCTAATACTTTGGAAAAAAAAACATGAGCACTATATTTTATTCATAATGTAAAAAGTAGGTGGGTACCAGAAAGTATCCACCCTTTCTACATAAATTTCAGGTACTTTCTTCTGGTTAGGTTCCCACAACAAAAACCTTTCTCCCTCCCTTACCTGTGATTATTGCAAACTATATCAGGCAAGCGCTAGATTTAATACAAATATTTCCTTTTTAGAGCACAGTGTCATACATAGAAACATTAGAACACTAAAGAAACACACAACTAGCTTTCTGTAACTGGATCTTCTGCAGAGAAATATCATTTCTAGAGTCATACTGTACAATGGAGTTTATTTAGGATTATGAGCTTTATATCAGTGGCGTAACTATGGTATTTGGAGCCCAGGGCAAATTTGAAAAGGGAGGTCCCCCCCATGTGCGCGCGGCGAAGGCGCGCGCGGCAAAAAATGGGCGTGGTCACTTAAAAATGGGGCGTGTCAACATGACACCCCTTTATTTTCAAACTGAACATTCCTATCCATATGCACCTTAACCCCAGTAGTACCCCTTATACAGTACCCCCAGTATGCAGTTGTGGTCCCTCTCATGCAGGCCCATAGTAGTGCCCCTTATACAGTATCCCCAGTAGTGGTCCCTCTTATACAGCCCCCAATTAGTTCCCCTTACTCAGTACCCCCAGTAGTGGTCCCCCAAATGCAGTGCCCCATGTAGTGTTCCCCCTTATGCAGTGCCCCCAGTAGCAGTCCCCACAATGCAGTGCGCCCAGTAGCGGTATCCCCTTATGCAGTGCCCTTTTATATAGTGCCCCCAGCAGTAGTCCCCCCCATGCAGTTTTCCCAGTAGTGCTCCCCTTATGCAGGCACCCTGTAGTGATCCCCCCTATCTAGTGCCCCCTGTAGTGGTCCCCGCAGTGCCCCTAGCAGTAAGCCCCTTATATAGTGCCCCCAGCAGTAGTGTCCCCCCCTCCCATGCAGTGCCCCCAGTAGTGGTCCCCCTGATGCAGGCTCCCAGTAGTGACCCCCCCTATCCAGTGGTCCCTGTAGTGGCCCTTCCTATTATTGCCCCCAGTAGTGGTCCCCCGAGTGCAGTGCCTCTAGTAATAGGCCCCTTTTAGAATGCCCCCAGTGGTAGTCCCCCCCCCCCAAGTAGTAGTCCCCAGTAGAGTAGCCCCCCCCAGTAGAGGTCCTCCCAATGGCACCCCCAGTAGTAGTCCCCCCAGTAGTTGCCAACCCCGCCCCCGTTGTGCAGATAGGTTTAAAAATAAATAAATATATATAAAAATATACTTACCTGATTCCACGCTGCTCCTGTCCGCGATGCCACTCCCGCCCTCCAGTCCGCCCGGGCTGGCGCGCTCAGCATTATGGGACTGACGTCATGACGTCAGTCCCATTACCCACTGCAGGAGTCCGGCTCTTGCAGTGGGTGCTGCAGCAGTCAATGAGAGTCTATCTGACTCTCATTGGCTGCTGTTTAACACACGCATCGCCGCCAGCGCTGGTTATGCACAGCCTGAGCCCGCCTCCTGGCGCTATTGGGCAAGCGCTCAGGGGGAGGGAACGGGCTCAGGCATGCAGCACAGCACCGGCGCTGGAAGCCTAGAGCCGGTCCTGTGCAAATGTGTAGCGCTGACCGCACTCATTGCGGTCAGCGTTACACTGGCTATCTAGGGCGGGCGGGCCAGTACCGTGGCCGGTGGCGCCCCCTCGCGCCGCCGGACCAACGGCGCCCAGGGCACGAACCCCGCTCGCCCTGCCCTAGTTACGCCACTGCTTTATATTTTAAACAGATGTGTGCTCGAAAGCGGGTAATCAAAGACCAACTACTCATAAAGGTTTCTATCTTTGTGCAAAAGAAATGTAACCTAATGCCGTGACAACATTTATGGTGCGTACACACGGTGCGATTAAAATGGATGTTATCGTTCATATTGTGCATTTTTAGGTGGCCAACGCCCTGTGATGTGCGGGCACGTATGGACGATAACTGTATCGTCCGTCGCCAATGAATGCAGGCCAAGCTGGTTGATATCGACCAGGTTACTATAGGGACCATCGTACCCATCGTTGGTGGGTACGTGGTGTGCTGGATGTTCGATATCGATCATCCAGCACACCCGGGAAATCGTACAACGATATCGTTATCGATCGTCCCGTGTGTATGCACCATTTGTCTTAAGTTTGTAATTTATTAAGGTAAGAAATGTTTAATAGATTCTTTTCAGACAGAATACAGAAAAACAAAGTGGAAAAAATATTATGTGACTACATGTTTAATGAGCCAGCTATTTTGACAAGAAATGTTAGAATGCAGTAAGGCTATGTACACACTAATTTTCATTATGCAGTTTAGTCTGAGCCACCAGCCTGCACTGTTATCGGCAAAGTATAAAATCCAGGCATTACATAGAATGCCTGGACTGTTTTTAGGCAGAATATGAGACATGCACTCTTATTTAAGCAAAGCTATTACAGTGGATAATCACTTTCATGCATCACTCCATGGTACACTCCAAGAGACAGGTACTATGCTCCAAAGTATTGCTGTAACTTTCATATATAACCAGATTATTTTTTTTTGGTATAAAAAGTCATTAAAGCTAGAGTAAACATTTCACTCAGGGTTAGAAAGGGCATTATTAATATAATCCTAAACATTTCACCCAATATCAATACCACCCCACCACCAACACCACTGCACTCTAATCATAAACTGTTAGTGAAACGCATACTCTTACCATAACTTTATTGTCTTAAAAAAAAATATAACTGACTCTTGACTCTGCTTATATACAAGGTGCTCCAGTGGATAACAAATTTCATTGAATATGTTTTTTTACATAATGGGGCAAGTCAGTCTTGCGTGTTCCCTATCTATACTCCGGAGACCATTGTATGAAACTATGGGTGATGCAGAGTCTAAAGCTTGGTACACACTGACAGATATATTGGCCGATCAATTGATCGGCCAATATATTGTGTGCCCTTCGGCCAGTGTGTACCAGTGATATGTCTTTGAAAGACGTCGTTCAACCTATTCTGTGCTGCACAGCCGATGGATAGATATATCTGTCCATCGGCAAGTGTGTACGGCCAAATCAGCCAATTGCCCGTACACATGCAGCGTCAGCCGCAGGGAAGGGGTCGTGGAGCAAACCCCAGGCCAGCGGGACCCGCGGCTGCCTGGAAGATGATGGTCGTTCAGTGTATATGAACGACCATCATCTACAGATATATATGCAGATCACTCGATCTGCAGATATATCTTTGCAGTGTGTGCCCACCTTTAAGTTACTAAGTTGCATCTCCATTTGCAGCTGAAGGGGTTTAAGTGGATGGCAACAGGCCATTCCTGCATAGGCAAAGTTTAGCAACAGCGTGTTAACGGAATTGTGGGACATGCAAAATGCCTGTTTTCAGACAGATCTATTGCAACAAAAATAGGGCCGACACAAGTGCACACTGAAAATTATGACAGCTATGAAGCCAAGTGTATAGATAGAGTTGATGTGGTTGTATAAATGTGTAAATCTGCATAAAGACCAAATACACATTTGTCTCTGTGCACACATTAAGGGTGCAAGCAGACTTGTTTTGCGTTCAACATATACACATACATTTTATCACTCCAGCAATATCATTTTACTTTACTGCCCTGTCTTACTTTTCAGAGACATGCAAGGGTCAAATATATGTTACACATTGCTAAATATTTTACCATCATAATTTTTCAAACCTGCAATGTAAAGTCAAAAGGTGGGCACACACTGGACAATGTGTACCAGGCCAACATATCGTACCGGGGGTACACATCAGAACAATGTAATGAACGACGGAGCAATGGGGCATGAATGGGACCACATGCGATATAGTCCGGTTTGATGTGCAGCGCATCAAAACGGACGACATTGCATGCGACCGCGGGAGCATACACACTGCACGATATGCACGATTTGTTGTTCTGATTTGCCCAAATCAGAACGATATTGTCCCAGTGTCTACCTGGCATAATGGAGTACAGGTTTATGATATTTGGTACACAACTTCCTCTGTATCTGTTACTTTGTGGATGCATTAATAGCTCTAGTGCATGTTCAGTTTACAATGAAATGTTTATGCCTTGTAAAGTGTTTTGCCTGTCACTTTGCTTGATGTAATGAAGAATTTATGGGATGGAGATAAGTGTCAATGCTGATGAAATAAACGATAGGTACAAACAATTGCAGGCTGTTGGCATGCACCACGCAAACACATTATAAAGACAACTTGACAAGTTTAGACAAGTATCACAAGAAAAAACACTTTAAAAAGTTACTCCGTGAAAAAAAAAAAAAAAAGGTATAAAACAAATGTACGAGCTCTCCAACCAGAACAGAGACCGTATACACAGAGGCTAAACAACTCTCTTCCGATACACCTACAGTATGTAACAGGAACACCAAGCATATGCTTCCTCATTTTTTTTTATTTGAAATTCATGCCCAGTTGCACACTGCCTGTCTGAAGATGAGGGGGCGGCAAGGGCTGCGTGGGAGAAAACCACAGCAAGCTGCCACGTACTCTCACACAGAGATCTATTCTGCATTTGGAAAATAACAATTAGGTTTACTCGGAACATCAAAGGTGATAATCCAAATCCAAACAACTGGACCACGACCAACAGATCACAGTATGTGCATGTGAAGTATAGCATATCATACACTGGGCTCAATTTAAATATATATATATATATATATATATATATATATATATAAACACTCATACAAAACTAAGAGCTGCACACAATTATAGAAGTTTATAGACATTCGGCGCTTACACAGGTCATTTGAGATTTATAAATGTAGGTTCTTCCTGCACATTTATCACTGGAGTATTTAAAGACTGATGTGTGATGAGTAAAGCAAAGTAATCCATTTTTTTACATTGTTAAAGAGGTATTTTAAAAGAGAAAATGGTATTACACAATGTGATGAGAGCAGACTAACACTGGACATGTATTTATTTTTATTCTTGTGTCCATGTCATTAATTTTCAGATACAGTTTCCCATCCCTCAATGTTCTCAACAGCCTCTAGCCTCCTCTGTGTTTCTCCAGTCTCATGCCCCCTCCGCCCTCATGTCTCAGTCCCCGTGTCTAGCAAGCCTTTTGCTCCTGTGTCTCTTTCATCCCCCCCTCCTTCTCTGTTACCCTGCTGCTCTCATCCCTCTTACTGTCTGTTCTTTGCCCATTTCCCTCACTCTCTGATCCTTGTCCCCCTTCAGTTGGGTGCAAGGACTGACAGGGCTGGCTGGGGGAAAAGTGAGGCTAGCAGAGAGCAGCCAGTGAGAGCTGTAAAGGTAGGGAGGGGGCTCTTTATTGTGCAGCCGTATAATAGACTTGCTGATGTCCCCGGTTTCACCCGGGTAGACCCTAGATATTTATGGTTTCCATTTCTTCACCTCTATAGTAATGCATCACTGCTATAGTAAGATATTACCTTCCCTCACTTCTGTACTAACACATTCCACTCCCTCACCTCTTTACTAACACATATCCCTCCCTTGCCCGTATTGTAACACATTCGACATTCTTCTCCCTCACCCGTGTAAATACAATCCCTCCCTTACACCTGTAGTAACACATTCCCCTCACTCACACCTGTAGTAACTTATTCCCCTCCCTCACCTGTGAAGTTACACATTCCCCCCTCTCAACTCTGTAGTAACACATTACCCCCCTCACCCCTGTAGTAACACATTCCCTTCCCTCACCTCTGTATTAACACATTACTTCTGCTAATGTCTGTAGTAACGCAATCCCCGACCTTGCCCCATCGTAAAACATTTGACATTCCCCTCCCTCATCTGTGTAGTAACACATTCCCTTCCCTCGCCTCTATAGTAAAACATTCCTCTCACTGCTGTTGTAACACATTCCCTTCCCTCACTATTCAAATAGGGGAGCCACACCAATGATGTTTGGCAGAACCTGGGATGACAGTTAGTGTTTGAATATTGAACTGTGCTGCAGCCAGTCAGTCAGGACATTGCACAGGGGGAGGAAACATTTAGCCATTTTCACCACCTTAGGAGTCTAATTTAAAAAAAATTCCCTGCTTAGCGGGTGCCTATGTCAGTAAAGCATATAGGGCCTGATTCAGAGCCGGACGCAATTAGCGCTCGCTCGTCCAGAAAATAGGGGTGGCTATTCAAATGAACCGTTCGCTCTTTGCGGTCTGTTCACGCCTCTAGGTCTGAACGAGCAAACAAAACTTGCGGTCGTTTTTTGGGAAACTACGCCCCCTGGCCGCTCGCATCCTACGTCATGTCCGCTATTTATTAGATTAATCGAGTACATCGACCAGCGTATGAACTGCTCGCTATTCTTGTGGTTGGGTTTTGCTACCACAATTTTGCGAGCAGTTCTGGCTAGAAAATAACCCAGTGACGAGGTCAATGACGCTGCTGTTTTAATTATGCACACCCAGTAAATCGCCCGTTTGACCTTTAGGCACGCCTGCGTTCTGATCTCCACTCTCCGTTTTCAAGCACCTTCCCCTGTTACCACCCACATACACCTCAATCTGTCACTCAAATTATCAGGCATTCGCTATTTTGCGAGCACATGAATTTCGACCGCACTGACTGGTTCGCGCATGCATATAACGATCCATACGCATACGCAGTTGGGCAAACATCGCTCGGAGCGAACGAGCTGCCGCTTGCGAGCAGCTCTGAATCAGGCCCATAGTCCCCTATTTTCATGTTTCTAGGTCCAGGGGTTTGGGCTGGGCAATGAGGAGTCAGTCAGGACATTTAATTTTATATAGATAGATGAATGTAACACTAAGGGCAGGATGCATCAAGCGCATCCCGCCAATCATCGCATGCTTACTGGAATGATTATTTTAGCAAAGGACAGCTCTATTTTTCAGCAGGAACTCAGTTCTTGAACCTCTCATTAAATAATTTGACGTAACGTCCTGGGCGAAAATGTATTTTCCATATGATAAATTTTATTTTCAAGTCCCATTTGAGTGCCTTCTTTTATATATATATATATATATATATATATATATATATATATATATATATATATATTACTTGCGGCAGTTACATCAATACAGCAATGTACAGTCATCAGGCTGAATTACAAGTAAATAATTAGCTTACCTTATACCACAGTATGTTAAACCACGTGGCCACCATCCCGGATACGGGACCACTCACCCAGACCGGCGGCGCTAACTACTGACGTTATCAGTAACTATGAGTCATAAGTGTAGGACCATCACTACAGATACTATAAAAAACTACATACAAACATGAATACTATTAAAACAGAGCTCCAACACACAATAATAGCTCTATCAGTACACATCGTTAGCTAATATTATAAGTAACACTATTATATAATTGTCACACTTTGTTATTCTAAATTATTTTTTTTGCTGAGCCTATATTGTCAAACAATGCATTAACACTATAATGTATCGAAGTAGTACAATGAGAAAAATGTTATTTATATAAAAATGTTATGTCCTATTTGACTCATATAGTCAGATCTATAGAGCGCACTAATTTACCATATACATCATATGGAATTACCTACAAGTAGCTTAATGTAGATATATAATCAAAGGTTTTTAGATATTATAGAAAGTCCTAAATGGTAATTATGTCCCTTGGGGACAAGGGTCCCTAATCTGTGAATGCACTTGCTTTCTAGTTGTATCAATTTAAGACCCCTGTTACCTCCCCTAATAGAGGGGGGTACATGGGCTATCATTCTGTATCGTAAAGTTGCTAGAGCATGTGGTATGGTATAGAAATGATGTGCCACGGGTTGATCACTATATCCACTAGTTAAAGCACTTCTGATGGCAGACCTATGTGCGGCCACACCGTATCATTAAATGGTTTTTGTTTATTTAAATTATTTTCAACATAGTAGATTAATACTGAAGACATCAAAACTATGAAGGAAACAAAAAGTGTTAAACAAATCAAAATATGTTTTATATTTTGGATTCCTCAAAGTAGCCCCCTTTTGATTGGAAGGACAGTTTTGCACATTCTTGGCATTTTCTCAATCAGCTTCATGAGGTAGTCTCCTGGAATGGTTTATCAACAGTCTTGAAGGAGTTCCCAGAGGTGCTGTGCACTTGTTGGCTGCTTTTCCTTCACTCTGCGGTCCAACTCATCCCAAACCAGCTCAATTGAGTTTAGGTCGGGTGATTGTGGAGGCCAGGTCATCTGACGCAGCACTCCATCACTTTCGTTCTTGATAAAGTAGTACTTACATAGCCTAGAGGTGTGTTTAGGGTCATTGTCTTGTTGAAAAACAAATGATGGTCCCAGTAAGCGCAAACCAGATGGGATGGTATGGCGCTGCAGAATGCTGTGATAGCCATGCTGGTTAAGTGTGCCTTGAATTTTGAATAAATCACCAACAGTGTCACCAGCAAAGCACCCCCACACCATCACACCTCCTCCTCCATGCTTCACAGTGGGAACAACACATTCAGAAACTATCAGCTCACCTTCTCTGGGTCTCACAAAGACATGGCGGTTGGAACCAAAAATCTCAAATTTAGACTTCTCAGACCAAAGTACAGACTTCCCCTGGTCTAATGTCCATTCCTTGTGTTTCTTGGCCCAAGCAATTCTCTTCTTCTACTTATTGTTCATCTTCAGTAGTGGCTTCTTCGCAGCAATACGACCATGAAGGCCTTATTCACGCAGTCTCCTCTGAACAGTTGGATGTTGTGATTTGTCTGCTACTTGAACTCTGTGAAGACTTTATGTGGTCTCTAATCTGAGGTGCTGTTAAGTAGAGGTTTCTGAGGCTGGTAACTCTAATGAACTTAAACTCTGCACCAGAGGTAACTCTTGGTCTTCCTTTCCTGGGGCGGTCATCATGAGAGCCAGTTTCATCATAGCGTTTCATGGTTTTTGCAACTGCACTTGAGGATACATTCAGAGTTCTTGACATTTTCCGTATCGACTGACCTTCATGTCTTAAAGTAATGATGGACTGTCATTTCTCTTTACTGAGTTGAGTGGTTGGTACCATAATATGGATCACAACAGTCGTCAAATAGTGGTGTCTACTGTGTACTTACCCTACCTCTGCACAACACAACTGATGGTCTCAAACACATTAATAAGGCAATATATATATTAAGAAGGCAATATATATATATATATATATATATATATATTTATTAAGAAAGAAGGAGGCACTCAAATGGGATGTATATATAAATGATTCTTGAATGGCAGCACTCGGCATCTTAGTATAGTGTAAAAAACTTTATTCGAACAGCGTTTCGGGCCCTGTGCCTGTTATCAAGGATACAAATACAATGACAAACTATCCTCCTAAATACCTGACGGGATAAGTGTAATGATCATTGATCACACTCACCTGTGCGGCACGACCATTAGACCCCCTCCTCCGGCGCGCTCCACAGACCTGTAGTTGCATCAGACGTAACGTCATCAGCCGCGCCGCCCAGGTGACCCCAATCACGATCCCCCTGCCAGTTCCTATGGGAACATAACATACAAAAACTTTATTAACAATTAACATTAGACAATAATAAAAATGTTTTAAATAATCAGTGTTGATAAGCACGGACCTTCAAAGATTAATTAGATCTACTTATACTCTTCTATCAAACTCGCTTTATTTATACCTCAGTGTCCGTGTTCACAATCAACTGATTTGTTCCTATGGGAACTCCATACCTAACATATCAAATCCAAGTATCTAGCAAATAGACTGCAAATCAAAAATAATAATGCTAAAAGGGAAATAATATTTATCTCTGCAAGTGGATATATCTTATAAGAAACATTGAAGGCCCAGTGTTTCATTGAGTCCTTTTGGTACCAAAGTATTGAGCTTAAAAATCAATTTAGACTCAAGCTTGTAGTAAACATTTACCCCTATTGTCTCCCCGAATGTTAAACGGGATATGATCTATTATTTTGCATCTCAAATCTGCAACTCCATATCTAGCAGCTAAAAAATGTCTAGCTACCCGCTGGTCACTATGATTATTATTTAAAGCTGCACAGATGGCCGAACGATGAAGGGCCATCCGCTCCTTGAACTGCCTCTCTGTCTTGCCCATGTAGGCTAACCCACATGGGCAAGACAGGAGGTAAATCACATGGGTGGTACTACAAGTGACCGGAAATCAGATGGTAAATTTATATAGAGTATATGGGTGGTTAAAAGTATCACCCGTCATAACTGACCTGCAGGTGATGCACACTAGGCAGCGATGATAGCCATTACATTGGGTTAGGAAACGCTTAGGTCTATTAAAAGATTTTAATTTGGCTATATCCAATTTGACAAGTCGGTCTTTGAGGTTACGATCTCTAGTATAAGTAGGCAACAGGCGAGTATTAAGGAGACTTGGTATTTCAGTATCAGAATTCACTATCGGCCAAAATGTTTTAGCTATTTTTGTGGTAGCCTTACTCTTAGTGGTAAAGCGATTTACTCAATGTATCTTTTTATTCTCATCGGTTTTCTTAACTTTAGGTCTTAATAAAGTTCCCCTCGGTAAGTGCATTACCTTCTCCTTAATTGATAACAAATCTGACCCGCCTATCCCCTCTGTTCAAATTTATCAATCACGGCCTGCATTTGTTCTTCCAACTTCAGGGGGTTCGTGGTAATCCTACGGACCCTTAATAACTGGGAATATGGCAAGCCGTGGCATAAGGATTCTGGATGAAAGCTTGTTCTATGCAAGATGGTATTCCTATCAGTGCTCTTAATGGAAATAGAAGCGTCCAGTACTCCATTATTCAAACTTATATTAACATCCAAAAAATTTACTTATCCCTGAGATATTGAAAGTCAAATGTACCTCATGGCCTGTGTTGTTATGGTCACTAAACACCTCACGTAATTCTTTTTCAGATCCTGACCAGAAATTAATAGATCATCAATAAATTGACAATACAATAGGAAATGCTCGAAGATTGTAGGGACAGATTAGAATCTCTCCTGTTTCACAATATGCATATAAGCGTTGGCGTACGATGGGGCCACATTGGACCCCATCGCACACCCCGCTTTCTGAAGGTAGAATGTGTTGTCATATAGGAAATCATTTCTTTCCAATATCAGTTCTAACAACTTCAAAAAGAGCTGTATTGGTGGGCCTTGATACCTGGGGATATCTCGGATAAGGTATTCTACCACCCTGATACCCTACCTGTGTGGGATGCAAGTGTACAAACTTGTAACATCCGCACTACAGAGAAGTGTACCAGGGGGGACCATTCCCAATTTATCCAATTTTGACAATAGATGTGACGTATCCCTCAAATAAGAGGGGGTACTCTGTACACATGGATTTAGGAATCCATCCAGATATACCAAAATGGGTTGATATAATGATCCCCTGGCCGATATAATCGGTCGGCCAGGGGGATCAATCAACCTCTTGTGCACTTTCGGCACGGTTTAAAAGATAGGTACTACTGGAGGACTCGCCGGCAACAAAGTCCCTACCTTATCCGAGATATCTCCTGTTGCAACTGATAGCTTAAGTATGTGATCTAATTCTTTCTTAAAGAGGGTATTGGATCCCTCAATAGTTTCTCATAGATTTGACTATCTGACAATTGACTTAAACACTCTCGATCATAGGCTATAAGGTCCTGTTCTACTACAGATCCCCCTTTACCCGCTTTCCTTATTATAATGTCTGATCTTCTTTCCAAGGACTGTAATGTCCTATATTCTTCACTCTTCAGGTTGTTAATGTGAAATTTTTGATCAGGATGATGTCCCACTTGTTGATCAAGCATCCTAATGAACGTCTCGATAGACAAATTTGTGGTGATAGGATCAAATGTTGATCATTGTTTGAACTTCAGTAGTGGTCTAGGTATCACTGCGGTCTCTTCATCATCTTTCGGTGTTGCATTACTTATGGATAGTTTACCAAAATAATCTTTAAGTCGTAGGGTCCTATTCAGTTTGAAATTATCAACTGCCCACTGGAACGGGTTATGTTTAACAGTGGGAATTAAAGAAAGTCGTTTGGATAGAACTTGGTTCTCCAGTGTTGTAAGCGGTGTACTGGAGAGGTTGATGAATATATTTATTTCCTCCTTGTTGTTACTCTCCCTCTTATTTTGTTGTCCCCCTGCTCATTTTTCTTTTGTATGGTCGTTCACTGTTACGCTGGTAGTTGCCCCTAAAGGGTGGTAGGCACTTTGAGGTAGACTATTACTTGAATTGTTGATTTCACTTAAGGAGGTACTAGACCCACTTTGTTGTGTTGATCTCCAATTATGCCTTTGAAACTTTCTTTCACGTCTTGGATAGTTGTTTCTTGAAGTTTCGTTAAGCCATGAGTAGACCCTTCATTGTTGATAATCGTTCTGGACTTTTATTAATCTCTCTTTTTTAGATTTAATTAGCTCAATCTTATATTGTTCAATCTGCGACTTTAATTTTTCTGTCCAGTTGTTACGTGGATCCTCCTCTAATTTTGGTTTATGGGCCGTTTCAAAACAAGTGCATTTTCTCCTTCGTCTCCTTTAATTCCCGAGACGGCTCCTCAATCACTAGGAGCATCAAGTTCCTTGAACCTTTGTTGAGTACTGAGATCCACTTATGGCAAAAATGGACACTATATCTGCCAATAGTGGGCATATTACTAATGCGAAAGCCCAGAGGAATTGGTTTGTCCTTATAAGTGTCTATCATAGAATACTTTAAGTGGAACAGGAGATGGAGGAATTACCGGAGTTGCAGAACCCATTTGCACAGATTGAAGTAAATAAGACATTCAGTTACTCAGACCTGGAGGCGGAGGCTATCCTATTTAAGGAAAAGCTTTTGTGAAAATTATATTACGCCCAAAGAGGAACTATATATAGAATGGTACAGGTTGCAATAACGAGAATTGGATTTCCTGTACCATGGGAAATCACTCTCAAATTATTATAAGGACAAACATATTCCTCGGGGCTTTCGCATTAGTAATATGCCCACTATTGGGAGATATAGTGTCCATTTTTGCCATAAGTGGATCTCAATACTCAACAAATGTTCAATGGACTTGATGCTCCTAGTGATTGAGGAGTCGTCTCGGGAATTAAAAGGAGACGAAGGAGAAAATTACTTGTTTTGAAACAGCCCATAAACCAACATTAGAGGAGGATCCACATAGCAAATGGACAGAAAAATTAAAGTCGCAGATTGAACAATATAAGATGAAGCTGATTAAATCTAAAAATAGAAATGAATAAAAGTCCAGAACGATTATCAACAATGAAGGGTCTACTCATGGCTTAACTAAAACTTCAAAAAACAACTATCCAAGATGTGAAAGAAAGTATCAAAGGCATAATTGGATATCAACACAACAAAGTGGGCCTAGTACCTCCTTAAGTGAAATAGACAATTAACGTAATAGTCTATCTCAAAGTGGCTACTACCCTTTAGGGGCAACTGCCAGCGTAACGGTGAACGACCGTACAAAAGAACAACAACGAGGAGGGGACTACAAAATAAGAGGGAGAGTAACAATAAGTAGGCCCCCAAGGAGAAATAAATATATTCTTCAACCTCTCCAGTACACAGCTTAGAACAATGGAGAACCAAGTTCTATCCAAACGACTTTCTTTTATTCCCACTGTTAAACATGACCCGTTCCAGTGGGCAGTTGACAATTTCAAACTGAATAGGACCCTACGACTTAAAGATTATTTCGGTAAACAGCCCATAAGTAATGCAACACCGAAAGAAGATGAAGAGACCGCAGTGATATCTAGACCATTACTGAAGGTCAAACAACGATCAACATTTGATCCAATCACCACAAATTTGTCTATCAAGACGTTCACTAGGATGCTTGATCAACAAGTGGGACATCATCCTGACCAAAAATTTCACATTAACAACCTGACGAGTGAAGAATATAGGACATTACAGTCCTTGGTAAGAAGATCAGACATTATAAGGAAAGTGGATAAGGGGGATCTGTAGTAGTACAGGACCTTATAGCATATGATAGTGTTTTTAAGTCAATTGTCAGATAGTCAAATCTATGAGAAACTGTTGAGGGATCCAATACCCTCTTTTAAGAAAGAATTAGATCACATACTTAAGCTATCAGTTGAAATATGAGATATCGCGGATGAGGCAGGGACTTTGTGGATGGTGAGTCATCCAGTAGTACCTATCTTTTACACCGTGTCGAAAGTGCACAAGAGGTTGATTAATCCCCCTGGCCGACCGATTATATCGGCCAGGGGATCATTATATCAACCCATTTCAGTATATTTGGATGGATTCCTAAATCCATGTGTAGAGTACCCCCTCTTACTTGAGGGATATGTCACATCTATTGTCAAAATTGGATGAATTAGGAATGGTCCCCCTTTGGTACTCTTTTCTACAGTGCGGATGTTACAAATTTGTACACTTGCATCCCACACAGGGAGGGTATCAGGGTGGTAGGATACCTTATCCGAGATATCCCCAGGTATCAAGGCCCACCAATACAGCTCTTTTTGAAGTTGTTAGAACCAATATTGGAAAGAAATGATTTCCAATATGACAACACATTCTACCTTCAGAAAGCGGGGTGTGCGATGGGGTCCAATGTGGCCCCATCGTACGCCAACGCTTATATGCATATGGTGGAACAGGAGAGATTCTTATTCGTCCCTACACTCTCCCAGCATTTCCTATTGTATTGACAATTTATTGATGATCTATTAATATTCTGGTCAGGATCTGAAAAAGAATTACGTGAGGTGTTTAGTGACCATAACAACACAGGCCATGAGGTACATTTGACTTTCAATATCTCAGGGGGACAAGTACATTTTTTGGATGTTAATATAAGTTTGAATAATGGAGTACTGGACGCTTCTATTTACATTAAGAGCACTGATAGGAATACCATCTTGCATAGAACAAGCTTTCATCCAGAATCCTTATGCCACGGCTTGCCATATTCCCAGTTATTAAGGGTCCGTAGGATTACCACGAACCCCCTGAAGTTGGAAGAACAAATGCAGGCCGTGATTGACAAATTTGAACAGAGGGGATAGGCGGGTCAGATTTGTTATCAATTAAGGAGAAGGTAATGCACTTACCGAGGGGAACTTTATTAAGACCTAAAGTTAAGAAAACCGATGAGAATAAAAAGATACATTGGGTAAATCGCTTTACCACTAAGAGTAAGGCTACCACAAAATTAGCTAAAACATTATAGCCGATAGTGAATTCTGATACTGAAATACCAGGTCTCCTTAATACTCGCCTGTTGCCTAGTTATACTAGAGATCGTAACCTTAAAGACCAACTTGTCAAATTGAATATAGCCAAATTAAAATCTTTGAATAGACCTAAGCATTTCCTAACCCAATGTAATGGCTATCACCACTGTCTAGGGTGCATCACCTGCAGGTCAGTTATGACGGGTAATACTTTTAACCACCCATATACTGGATATAAATTTACCATCTGATTTCCAGTCACTTATAGTACCACCCATGTGATTTACCTCCTGTCTTGCCCATGTGGGTTAGCCTACATGGGCAAGACAGAGAGGCAGTTCAAGGAGCCTCGGCCACCCGTGCAGCTTTAAATAATAAATCATAGTGACCAGCTTGTAGCTAGACATTTTTTTAGCTGCTAGACATGGAGTTGCAGATTTGAGATGCAAAATAATAGATCATATCCGATTTAACATTCAGGGAGGCAATAGGGGTAAATATTTACTACAAGCTGAGTCTAAATTGATTTTTAAGCTCGATACTTTGGCACCAAAAGTACTCAATGAAACACTGGGCCTTCAATGTTTCTTATAAGATATATCCACTTGCAGAGATAAATATTGTTATTTCTTTTATAGCATTATTATTTTTGATTTGTAGTCTATTTGCTAGATACTTAGATTTGATATTGTTAGGTATGGAGTTCCCATAGGAACAAATCAGTTGATTGTGAACACGGACACTGAGGTGTAAATAAAGCGAGTTTGATAGAAGAGTATAAGTAGATCTAATTAATCTTTGGAGGTCCATGCTTATCAACACTGATTATTTAAAAAAAAAAATTATTATTGTCTAATGTCAATTGTTAATAAAGTTTTTTTATGTTGTTATAGGAACTGGCAGGGGGATCGTGATCGGGGTCACCAGGGCGGCGCGGCTGATGGCGTCACGTCTGATGCATCTACAGGTCTGTGGAGCGCGCCGGAGGGGATCTGATGGCCGTACCGCACAGGTGAGTGTGACCAATGATCATTACACTTATCCCGCCAGGTATTTAGGAGGATTGTTTGTCATTGTATTTGTATCCATGATAACGGGCACACGGCCCGAAATGCTGTTGGAATAAAGTTTTTTACACTATACTAAGACGAAGAGAGCCGCCAATCAAAAATTATTTCTGTATTTGAGCATGCACACTTCTAGGAGGGCACCGACACAAGTAAAAGCTTGTATACCAGCGAGTGCCAGGAACTAAAGGAATTTATATATATATATATATATATATATATATATATATATATATATATATATTTATATATATACACACACACACACAAACACAATCATTATCAGATAATCATAAAAGGTAGTAGAATAAACATGTTCTATTGTAAAGCAGGCAATACATAAGAACATTAAGATGCTTTACCCAAGCAATGACCTCCCAAAGGTGCAGTCTGTTTTTAAATTGTATTTTACATTTTAAATTGGGATCGTCAGCCAGTAATTTGCAGCTAAACAGGTCTAAGGTATAGCAGTGGGTATAAGCACTATACGGTTATAGGACGCAGTCATTTTTCACCATTAGAAGTCTCAATTTATATAGCTATAACACTAAAGCACTTGCATTGTGGCACATTATCTTATATCCATTCTAAACCAAGCATCAACTATTTTTTTCAATATGAACCGCAGCAACTCCCATGTTTGAAAACTGAAGTAGGCTAAATACATACATGTCAAAAATAAAGAAAATGACATGTACATAAACTTTAGAACTGGAAGAGGTATAAAAGAAGTTTCTAATTATTTAACAATGTCTGGAAACATTCCTTACCATTGTAGATCTCAAGTAAAATTGTATGCAAGACATTTAGTTATTCGGTTAACATTTACTTCACACATAATGTAAATAATTTATCTTAGTACTACAATGGAAGTTAGGTATATTTTCCTTTCGGCCAGGAACAGCAGGAAGGGACTATTCTAAATTCATATGTGCAATTTATACAGATATTAAAGTACGCTAGTATCCCAATACACACATACATATTGAGGTATGCTTGCACATCACAGATAAACACACGCACACAAAACCCAGACATAGGTACGATATTTAATTAGCAAAGCATTATGCGCCTTGCCTTTGTGCACTGTGTGCCTGGTAAATTCAATGGCTAGACAGCTGTGTAACAAGCACATTACGAACTGTTAAAAAGAGCCCTTTGAGAGGATTGCATACTGCTAATTGTAGGATTTTCTTACAGTAATCACATAATATTAAAATTGTATGCAGGTAATCCAAGATTTACTCAAATTGAGGTCTGCTTTTGCTCAGTAGTGAATACATTAAACAAATTCTGCACAAAAGTTATGGAACTAACAGGTATTTGTGCACTGGAAGGGAACAACACAAGTAACTGCTCAAAAAGACAATAAATTAGGTTTTAGTGACACCAGTGCTCTATTTATATATTTGGAAATAGAAGTGAAATAAAATTTAAATAAACAGAATTTGTACATAATACATAAAAATATTTGGATTCAAAACTTCCACAATTCATGTTACTTCATAAAAACATTATTCAGAAAGATTTTTTTTCCCTTCTATTATATAAAAGTGTTATATTTTTAATTACATTTACACAAACTGTATTCTTAGGTTTCGGTTACAAATAAAAGAAAAAAACCTTGAATAAACCCTTTCACTAAACCTATAAAAATATTGCTTGCATTAATATAGGAGTAATAACAAGCTGCTCTTCTAAAAGTGGCAATGCTAATAGAGACAGGGACGTGATTCAGAGGTGGGCGCAGAAGCGCACGCAACAGTGTCTAATGGTGGTCGCCTTCCAGCGACTTTATGCAATGCCAATACAAACTCCTTTTCTTTGTGTTCATACATACGGCCAAATGTGCAAGGACTGAGAGCCCATGCAGTAAAGCCAACTGGTGTGTCCATAGAGCCACCATCAGTTGCACCAGTCCTATGGCACGTGCAGTTCCCTATGTCTGACTATGGCCTCCTATGTTTGCGACAGTGCATGTGTACGCAAAAACTCCCATAACATGCCCAGTAAACTGAACATTTTTGCATGCATTTCAAGCCACCTCTCAGTCACCACCCAGGTACGCCCATCAATTTTCCACATTTCTAATACCATGCACCTCGATCGCAACTTTTGTGAGTACGCTCTCTGTAACAATTGCACCTTACGAGTTTTGAGATGTTCGTACATTTGCAATAAAAAGCACTCAACTACATAAACATTGTATGTGGCATTGTATGCGGCTCTTATTCAAACCCTAGGTTTCTACCATATTGCTAATTTTCCAATATGGCTGGTACCACTTGCCATCATATTGCTTGGCAAGGTCAACAACGAGAGAGTTTGAAGAGTTGAAGATGGAGGAGAGTATGATAAGGAGTATTAATTTAGGATAAGGTTTGAGATGTACTTTGAGTTCAATTCTGGAGCAGATGGAGGGCCAGTGTAGAGGTCTGTAGGGTGGCTTTAGCAGGTGAGTAGCAGTGAAAGGGGCTATATTAGCCTTGCTTTTACAACAGATTGCAGCAAGGACAGATCGGTGAGGGAAATGCCACGTAAAAGGACGCTGCAGTATCTGAGGCGAAAGGCGGATAAGTATTGGGGGTTTTTTTTAAGTCCAATGAACTGAGCTGAAAAATTAGCCTATGTACAATTATCTTAAGTGTTTGCCACTGTTGAGCAGATTTCTCGCACTTTTATCTGTTTTACATGAATTTTTTCTTTAAGAAAAAAAAAAAATATATAAAAAGAAGAATACTGATTTAACAGGTTGCCAGGGGGTATAATTACTAAAGTGCGGGTTTATAATAGTGGAGGTGTTGCCCATAGCAACCAATCAGATTCTACTTATTTATCTAGCACCATCTAAAAGATAATGGCTTGAACATGATTGATTGCAATGGGCAACATGTCCACTTCTATAAACCTGCACTTTAGTAAATATACCCCTGGTGTGAGCTGTATTAGAATAGTATACATTTACATTATGTTGCAATTTTATTGAATATGTTCACCTCTTGGGTAGAGAAATGAGGCATTAATGTATTAGACAGGTGGTGAAGGCTGAGAAATGAGGTACTGAGGTATTTGCGGTATGAACTCTCTCTCCCTTTCCATTGAGATCATTAATATCAACATTTGTTGCTTAATTCAGTTGATTTATGCTTTTATGGATGTCTGTCTTCAGTTAAGTATTGTGTACTGGTGCGATTTTATAAAATCCAGCATACTGTATCCAAAAGAGCAAGCACTATTCATTGTATTTAGTCCATGTAACATCACAAGAGTCATACCCAATAGACTCTGGAGTTGAAACCACTTCATTAAATATAGTACTGAAAACCTGGAACAACCTATAAATGTACATTGGGTATTTACATTATTAGTGCTCTTCCATTGCCTCTAAAAATGCTCCTTTTAAATTACCTATTACTTACTTTGTAAACGAAAACATCACCCTATAAGCATTAGTTAATAAAGGGTCATTATTGAAAATCCAATACTATCCAAAACAAAGTAAAATCTCTAAACCAGCTTGTCTGTAGCTCATGTTCATCATTACAGTTAATCTTACTGTACACCCATCCTCATTCAGTTGAGTTTATCAGTGTATTTATTCCAAGATTCAACAAGATAATGGTAGAATCTTGAGATGACACAATAAATGAATGTAGATACCTCGGAGGCGACTAGACAACCAATTCACAAACAGATGTATCCTTTCTTTAGCCGCGTATTTACTTGCCGATTAAACAGCGCGATTGAACGATAATGACATCGTTCAATCGCTCATTAATCATGCACAAATCAGGCATGAAAATGTCGAAAACGACCAGTGATGCGCTGGTTGTTTTTGATATCAATCATCGCCTGAACATGCAGGTCAATCTGCCGATAATGACAGATTGGGTATGTTCGGGGATGAGGGAGGGTGCCTGCACTGAACGACATATCGTTCAGTGCAGGCACTACAGGGGAAGAGGAATGACTGTACGATTACAATGTAAGATCTGCAAGTAGATATGCACCTTAACTGTTGCTTCAGTCGAGCCAAATAGCCTCTCTCGGTGCACCAGGTCCCGTGCAACTTGGCCGGTCATCTTTCTCATTTAAAACGTGTGTCTTATTTGCATAAGTAAAACTAGGAGCGACTGCTAGCTTACTGATCAATTTGATGTGCTAGTATGAATATCTGCAAAAAGGGATCTGTTGCGAGTGGACGCAGCTTTTCCTCATGCTGAGTTCTATTGTGCTTCATTTGAGACTTTACATATGTGTAAAACCAATTCCTTTGCAATTGAGTCGCAGCTCAGTGTGTGTAGTACAGTTAGTGGCTCTTCGCTGCATCTGCAATGCAACTAAAGTGAGTATTAGCCACAATGCAGTGCCTGGGCTATTCAATAATAGCCCACAGCAGCACTTTATGCAGATTTCTGTTTACCTCCTCCGGAGGCTCAAACAAAAATCTGCGTTAAGTTGGCCTTTTTGCCCTTATCGTGTATGCGTTAACCCATAGTTTTGAATACTAGTCCCAGAATCTATGGGTTAACGCACATTACCTGCAGATTTACTGCGTGAGGAAAATGGCTTATAATTGAATAGTTCCGGCCATTAAGCTCAAGGCTACAACCCTTTCCCCATGCGGTAACACATGCAGGATAATTGAATTTGTCCCTAAGACGGAAATTATAGAGAAAAATATGATATGTAACTCCTCTCAGAATGTTTCAGTCGCAACAGGCGTCTCGAGCCATTCTGCATACAGGCAACTAATAAAGGAGGACACATCTGTAGGTTTCTACTTGTACAGAACCCTCCTACTATATGATACTAGGGGGTATATTTACTAAAGTGAGTTTTTAGAAGTGGAGATGTTGCCCATAGCAACCAGATTCTAGCTATTATCTTCTAGAAGGTTTTTGTTAAATGATAAGTAGAATCTGATTGGTTGCTATGGGCAACATCTCCATTTCTAAAAACTCTCACTTTAGTAAATAAACCCCTAGGAATTATATGAATGTAACGTATGGTTTTCTCTTGGTGCAGATCTGTCTATGCTATAGTCAATAATGTCTATGCTTTCACAGCATTGGGTCTTTGCCAAGTAACCATTGGTAAAGACATAAATTAATAGGAAGGAATTGATGAAGTCGGTTACAAAATTGTAGAACATGCTTTTGATTATTACCTCTACTATTAAACAAACCAACACCAAGTTAATGATTGTTGAAATAAACTTTGCTTTTCATCAAGATTTCTACTGTCCATGTTAACTTAATAGATAGGATCAACACTATACTGTAACACACACAAAAATGCAAATCCAGGTTATCAAAACAACACAACGCAATGAAGAATGCTTCTTTTCCTAGAATGGAGAGATAAGAGACTTCTGTATTAAATTAACAGTTTTAAAGAGAGTACCTGCATCTAGTACCTAAAAGAAACCAATACATTGTACTTATAGACTGGACATGTGCTAAAATCCATGCTCTTCAAAGTATTTATATAGTATTTATATACCATTTTCCTGGCAGCTGTGCCCTCATGGTAGATGCTAGAGTCAAGTGGGCTAAATGACCTTGGATGTCACGACCATGTGATCCAGTTAGGGTTAGGCTGCGGGGGGAGAGGGGGGGCAGTGTTAGGCTGCAGGGGGAGAGGGGGGGCAGTGTTAGACTGCGGGGGGTGGAGGGCTAGGGTTAGGCTGTGGGGAGAATTAGGGTTAGGGAGTGGCTAGGGAAGAAAGTAGGTGGAGCAGCAGGGTCCTTTAGCCCACTTGCATATAGACTAGACCCTGTGCTCATGCCCTACTGCAACTTTTACAAAATGCATTATCTGTTACAGTTCTTGTACATAGGTCTGATGCACTCTGCAGTGGATACAGGTGAAAACCAGCTTTGTGTTCTAATCTATGCAATTCATCCTGACTATGGGCCTGATCCACCAGGTGGCGTTAATCCAAAAATGGAGGTTGGTAAAGAAACCTTTTAGGAAACATCAGATATTTACTTATGGTGAGTTCTGTCCATATTATTGTGAAGAGCCCAGGGGAGAATAAGCTGTTGGATACTACTGCAGTGAGACTACAGGAAAAAAAAAATGTTGGGAGTACATTTACTGGACAGCGCTCATGAACTATTCCGAATTTCCTCTTAGATTTAGTGTATAAGGTTTGCTGTACCTTTTGAATAGAATTAAGCAGCAGTCCTAGGGTGCAAGTTGCACCCTTATATTTTTTGTGTACAGGTTGAGTCTCCGATATTCAAAATGCTTGGGAACAGGGGTATTTTGGATAACAGAATATTCCGTATTTTGGAATAATTGCATATCATAATGAAATATCTTGGGAATGGGACCCAAATATACACACAGAATGCATTTATGTATTATATACACCTTATACACACAGCCTGCAGGTAATTTTATAAAATATTTTCAATAATTTTGTGGCTCAAACAAAGTTTGTGTACAGAAATTAAATTCAGTTATGTTACATATATACCTTATACACACAGCCTGAAGGTAATTTTATACAATATTTTTAATAATTTGTCCCTTAGACAAAGTTTGTGTACATTGAACCATCAAAAATCAAAGGTTTCATTATCTCAGTCAAGCCAAAAAAAATCCGTATTTCGGAATATTTGGATATGGGAGACTCAACCTGTATTAGCAACTGCGTTCCTTACCGAATCAGACCCTATATAAAGACATTCCTGAAAATCATTGAAATAAGCTAGAAGGACAGTACATATATTTATTAACAGTCAAAGAATGGCACTTATAAAGAAATAAATAAGCCTGAATATGCAAATGCCTTTTTAATATAGAATGGATATTGCAGCACTATTTGTAGATTTAGCATTCACACATCACTAAAATAATTTAATTTAGCAGTCTATGTATTTTCATCAAGTTAGCACACAAAGACGGTAATCTCAGTATACTAAACAAAACGCTGTTTTAGGAAAACATGTGTACACTTTATTAATCCCTCCAATACATGAGGTCAGGCTGGTGTCACGTCCATTTGCAGTAAAGAGAAGACAGCTGTATTATTAATAAGACAGTCTCCATCTATTTCTGTAAAGCAAGCTGTTGATACTATTTGTATTCTGGATTAGTACGCAGAGATCTAGTTGATGAATACCAATAAATCGAATTGCAAAAATACAACTGCAGGTCCCAGTGATGCAGAATTACATTACCGTATCGGAGATAATCTGTTCAGGAATAATTCAATCTATTACTCTCCTATTCTTAACTCAATATTGACAGTTTTTTTTTGTTTTGGTTTTTTTAATGTTTTCATGATTTGATATTTTGATTGCAGAACACATGGTTAAGAAATCATGCAAGTGCATCATTTATACCTATCACAGAGAATGAAAAGAAGAATGGCTTATTTAAACTTACTATTTCCCTGTGTTCCTGAATATTTGCTGACAAATTGCTGCAGAAACAATGGACTTAACATGTTCAGGTGGTCAAGATAACACATTTAATATTCCTGTTCCCTAATGAAAAGGTACAATTAATTGAAAGAAAATGCAGCAGTTTTGGTGATAATTTACCTGGTAATCATTTCCAAAAGTATCTGAAACATTGGGTTGTTAGTAAATAAAAAAGCTAAACATATAACGTGCATTTACAATAAATCTGACAGGACTTTTCGCCAGGTCCCGTTTTCGACTATTTCTAATTGAATACGGGGATAAGCGGGGACGAGAGAGATTCTTTTCCTCATGGAAAATCAGTGATGTCGGCGAAAAGTCCGGCATGAGAAAAGTACAGGACTTTTCTCACCTAATTAAATATGTCCCTCAGTGTAGATATGTAGAATTGAAATGCTGCAACACTGCAAGCCTAAAAAGTTTAACTTTTCTCAGGAGAGCTTTAACTCCCCAAACTTTGCTACCGTCTTTGGTGGTAAATATATATTATATATATATATGGCACAAAGGGAGCGCACCATCGTGAAATAAATCACAAAGAGTTTATTGCATTCTAAATAGGAACACTCACATTTTGTCTAAAATGAGCAAGCATATCACAAAGAGTCCAGGTGAATACCGCACGGCGGATATTTGGTATTGGTCCCGCCAGCGCAGAGGAGAAAGAGCTGGTTACCCGCATCTACCATTAGTGGTCAGACGGATTAGAAGATATCCGCCGTGCGGTATTCACCTGGACTCTGTGATATGCTTGCTCATTTTAGACAAAATGTGAGTGTTCCTATTTAGAATGCAATAAACTCTTTTTGATTTATTTCACAATGGTGCGCTCCCTTTTCTTTGTGCCATAGATCTAATACGGCTCTGGAGGAGAGCTGCAATATATCCCAATTAAATATACAGATTTAGAGCTGGTCGGGAGAGATAATTTTTTCAGTACACAAAGGAACTGATCTGCGCCTTGGACTCTTTGCTGATATATATGTGATATATCAGCGGAATATACAGTATGTCCCAGGTTCTTAACTTCTTTGTGGTAATTATGCAGGTAATGAGCGGTCTTGATTGCCAAACCACCAGTAAGAGGCTGCTAAAAGGTGTGTCAGTTTCTCTAGGCACTCTGGAGCTCATTCAGACCCACTTGCTAGATGCGTCCACTCACACCCAGCGTATATGCAAATCCTGCGTACGCCCAGCAAGGTAGGCGATCGCACGGCAAGGCATAAGCACGCCCTCTATGTCTTGGCGTGCAATCACTTTGTGTATGTAGACGCCCACCAGCCTGTCTTAAGACGTCCACTTGCGCACGTCATCTCCAGGAAGTGTATGCAACCATCGGCACGTTGAGGGCCATCGGATGCGATCGCAGCGCTTGAAGTTGACTATACCCTGCCGCAAGCACTGCGATCACTTCAGTGTGAAATTCAACCAGGTGACGTGTACTATGAAGCTGCCTGTTAATTATGCACGCCGCTGAAACAGCGTTGAGATGCTCAGACAAGCCTGAGTTCGCACCTCCACTCCCCAATTTCTAGTGGGTAAACGGCCTCTCCTGTCACTCATTCAGCTGGGCTGTCTATGCTGGGCCAACGATCACTTCCCAATCTTTCGCAGTGGTTCGCGCACGCACATTGAGATGCATGCGCACAATGCGAACCATCGGCAGCTACGAGCGAATGCTACTTAGCGTCCGGGTCTGAATCAGCTCCTCTATCACTACCTGGGGTAAGGCGGACAGCCCTGTTGAGAGATACTGTAATGGGTTTATGGTCAAGCACAATTGTTATACCGGATATTCGCTCTGCTGAACTTCTGTTGCCCGTGAGAACCATTTTAGTGGCGAGGATTTCATCTACCTGTGTGATCACAATTCTGAACAGTGGTGGCTTACAAGATACATTGGCTGCAGATTCTGGGGTTTAATACAAAATGTGGTTCATTTTTATAAGATTAAAATTCCAAATGTATAATAACCTTGTGAATAAAATTTTATATACTGTGAGGGAAGTTCCCCAGGAGAAGAATATTTTGTAAAACTTGTCATATTTCAAGTACATGCTGAGCCTATCATTTCATGGGATACTGAGGACCTCATTCAGAGCCGGTCGCACAGAGCGTGCGGTCGGTCTGAATGAGGGGAGGACCTCTTGAATTTTCAAGACGTCCTCCTTTGCAGTGGTAAGGCTGTGGGTTAACACCCACAGCCTTACGACCGCCTAAGGTGGAAGCTCTCCATTGACATCACTAGTGATGTCAGTGGGGCCGCCCCCAAATGGTAGGCGTTCCCATGGGAACGCCCCCGTTTGGGCTGCCACCCCCCCTGGCCCGCCTTCCAAACGGAGCGAGCTGTCAATCAACATCGACAGCTCGCCTCCTTTGGATCGAGACCCGCTACGACCGGCGCTGTCGGTCGTAGCGGGTCTCACGCATGCGCACGACGGCGCCGGCGCCGACGTGCGCATGCTCTGTGGGGGGCCATCGACCCGGTCCGAGCTCATCGGCGCTAATGACCGGGTCTGAATGACCCCCTGAGTCCTCACATTGTAGCCCTTTCATTGGCAAAGTGACCTATCTAACGGGAGGTATTTTTGTTGTATGGCAGCAAAGAGAAAATGGAGAGAGAGAAAAATAAAGAAATATTATTTCTTATCACTGGGGACAGGGGCTCTAGATGAATAAGTAGTATGTAATCACTTTTCTTCCTGGTTAGGGACTCGCATGAGCGGTCAATAGACTGCGCATGTGCAATCATCCAGTGACGAAAAATTATCCATACTTTTCCCTTTTCTGCTTGGTAAATTTGGCTTTTCAGCAACTATTTTTGTGGTAAAAAATGGGGGATGTCATCGGATATATCTGATAACTGCTGAGGTTCCCCATACTACATATTGGGGATACTTAATATTTATGGGTAGCCGCAAACATTTTCTAATAAATATGCCCCATAGAGATAGACAGGGCGCGCTATAGACAAAGTTTCACGACCAGTATTTATCGCACTCCATATGATAAAGTGCTTTACTATAGCAAACTCCTTTGGCTTCAATTATTTTATTTTGCTGTCAGAAGTTCAATACACATATTTTACATCAGGGGGTCGAAATATTTTTTGTCAAATCTAGGAGCCAGACCATCAACCCCATATTGGCAACCATCAGTATTTTTACTGACAGCCTGTGAACTTGAAATTAAATTATCACCAGTTATAATTTTAAAAGAGAGTCTCCTAAGACTAAGGCCCTCATTCAGAGCCGTACGCTCTGAGCAGAGCGCACGCTCTGAATGAGGGCCGCCCTCCATAATTATGGAGCGTCCTCCTGGACGCTCGTATAGCTGTGGGTCACCACCCACAGCCTATACGAGCGTGCAGCTTGATGGCCGCGATGGTCGTGACCATAGCGACCATCGAAACTGCGAGCCGGAGCCTGCGGTTGAGGTTTTCAACCGCAAGCCCCGGAGTGATTTTGGCTCTATCAGAGCCAAAATCACTCCCACTGACATCACTAGTGATGTCAGTGGGCCGGCTTCTGACGGTAGGCGTTCCCGTGGGAACGCCCCCGTCAGGGAGGCACGCCCCCGGCACGCCCACCAAAGGGGGCGTGCTGTCAATCAACATCGACAGCACGCCCCCTTTGATCAGACACAACGAGCGAAGGAAAGTCCTTCGCTCGTCGCGTCTGGCGCATGCGCACGACGGAGCTCCCGCCGTCGTGCGCATGCGCAGAGCACAACATCGACCCACTTGCGAGCGGACAGCCGCTTGCGAGTGGGTCTGAATCAGGCCCTAAATGTTAACATACACAGTAGGTATGTGAAATGAAAATTAATGCCTTTGAACGGGGACTGACTGAACGAGTTAGTGAATGACTGAACGATCACTGTTCTGTCCATCATTAATTTACCATAGGTCGCTAGCGAGGTCATCAAGTTTGATTTGCAGCACAGGAAACTTGTTGTTGCATGCGACCACGGGAGCGCGCATACTAAGGGTACACACTGAGCGATGTAGGCGATTTGCTGTTATGAAATGGAAAATCGGCCCGACATCGCTCCAGTGTGTACCCAGCTTTACCCTCCCTTTTTTCCTGTAGATGCATCTGCTATTCATACAACGCAGTAATATGTCAGGAAACATGCTAGACGCATACAAAAAAAGAACAAAAAAAACACTTCCTAAAACCAGCATCATGCATTTTGAAGGAAAAGTGATATTAAAACCAAATGTACATACTTTACTTATTTAAATTGTTGTTTGTACACTATGCTTGCAGGGAAACTTTAAGACACATTAATGAATGTTATTTGCCAGTGTTGTGAACACTCAATAAATGGTTTTATTTAGTCTAAAGCAATTTACGATGCTTTAACTACTGTTGTTTTTCAGTGCATGATTGTACAAACCTCAAAAGGCATGTGTGATCTAGGCAATGAAAACTATATGAATGTGTCCACATTATGCATCTTACCATTGTGTGTCACCGGAATGAGGGCCTGATTCAGAGCCGCTCGTTCGCTCTGAGCGATGTTCGCACAACTGCGCATGGGTCGTAATGCGATTGCGCAAACCAGTCATTGCGGTCGGAAATCGTGCGCTCGCAAAACAGCGAGGGGCTGCTAATTTGATTGACAGAATGTACCGTTTGTGGGTGGTAACAGGGGAAGGTGCTTGAAAACGGGGGAGTGGAGATCCGAATGCAGGCGTGCCTAACGGTCAAAAGGGTGTTTAATGGGAGTGCATAATTAGTAAAGGAGCGTCATCGACTACGTCACTTGGTTGTCTTTTAGCCTGAACTGCTCGCAGTGATAGCGGTAAGAAAATCCTACCACAAGCAGTTCAGATGCCTTTTGATGTACCCGATTAATCTAATAAATACCGGAGATGACGTGTGTTTTGCGAACGGCAAAGGGGCGTCTTTACAAAATAGCGAGCGCATTTTTTGTTCGCTCGCTCAGACATAGAGGCGTCAACAAACCGCAAAGAGCGAGCGCTCAATTTAAATAGCCGGACCCTTTTTTGTAACGACCATCCGCAAATAGCGTCCGGCTCTGAATCAGGCCCAGAGTTCATATCCCACCACCGGAAGCCCGACAGTTCAGGATCCTGACGCAGACAGGCAAGTTCCCTATCCCTCCCCTCTCCCCCCCTAACCCTCCCTTTGTGGTGCCTAACCCTAACCTCTCCCTGGTGGTGCCTAACCCTAACCCCCCCCCCTCCCCGCACCCTAAACCTCTCTGTTGCCTAACCCCAATTTCCCCCCGGGTAGCCTAAACCTAACCCATCCTTCCCTGGGAAGCAGCTGATACTTACCCGGTCCTGGACGTTCGGCAGTCCGGGATGCCAACACCGGTATCCTGCATCCCCATCGGGATATCGGCGTCGGCATTATGCCGGGCAGCGGGACTCCGGCATCCCATCTGCATCCCATGTCAATAGTAGAAATTCACGTAGCCTGACCTTTTTTTTGCAATGCAATGCAGTATTCCTTGGTGCGTGGTTCGATCATTTCAGTTTGTTCTGTGTCTTTTCTGAGTGTTTTTCCCAGTACTTTTCTTCGAAAGTGCCGTTTTAGCACCGACGAGGGGGAAGTAAAACCTCTTTACTCCATTCCAAGATGGTGAATGTATTTTGTGAAGCGAAACGGAAAGCAGAGCTTTCTACTAGCATACTAGTGTATGGAAAAGCAATAGTTGCACTAAATAGAAGAACCCCGGAGAACTCAGATTCCTCCATGGTAACCCCTTCTATGAATAGGACGAAGCAGTGATTAGCTCTGTTATCACTAATAAAAAGCTTTTAACTGCTACATAAATTGACCCCTATGAAAGAAACCTTTATATGAAGGACAGAGAAGGTACAATCATGAGTACGGTAGCATGTGATCATCATCCTCCATCTGCAAAGATACACTTATATGTTTGATCCCACTATTGTTATTGTAAGTGAGGTACGCCTTCTTCACTGTCTGTGCATACCATTATTACACACCATCTAAAGATACCTTTTTAAGAGGCACACTTATTGCTTTATAGTGAGATGGGGTTCACAAAACGATTCAATCTCTGTGATGGTACTTATCACCCCAATATATTTTTTTAATAATCACAGAGGGGTAGCTCCAAACAACCTAAATGTAAAATACTACACATTGTTGGATCCTTATTTGTTTGCATGTATCAGTTACAACAACACACAATCAGTGTGAATCCCTCTCATTGTGAAAACATAAATATAACAAATCCTGGATGAGTATCTGATATAGTCATAAGGAACGTACAGTTCTAGTAGAGTAAATTGTTTTATTAAACTATACTAATAACACTAATCCATAATAGTGACGTCTTTGGTAGCGCCATCCTTCAACACCGGGTACATTTCTTATAGTCTTTAAAAATCATTGGGATAGATCCTGAGTGTTTTCAAGAGGCAGCAACAATATTCTTGAAATGTCTTAATCCCTGACTCTTGCACTAGATATTTTATTAGTCTCCCTTTTCTTACTGCTAAGCAATAGTGAATAAAGATCATAATTGAAAGTAAAGTTTTTAGCATCCATATGTAAGTACATCACAGTCAAACTTACCATTTAGCACTTCAAATAAAAAAGTGAGCTAAAAGTAAATGTGGATATATTTTTTTATATACACCACAAAAAAATACTTTTAGAGGTGGACTGATTCTGATGCAATAACCCCACAAATAGGTTTTCATGATAAAATCTACACTTGAAAATGATAATTCCTGTAACTAGTTTTCCTTGTTCTTTTATTGTTTTTATGTAAAAGTTACAATGTGTTGGAATGATATGGTATCCAAATAAACAGTACCATTTTTAAAACTACAAAAACAACCAAATTAAATTAGGGGACCTCTGAATTTTGTTTGACACAAAATGGGGGAAATCTGGGAATTAAGGCCCCCACACTCTACACAACATCTTTAACGATTTGGCAGATTCCGACACATCGGAACAAATCGTTAAAATAGGTGTAGTGTGTATGCACTTCATCATGTATTGCGCGCTCCCGTGGGGTCGTTAGCCTAATCTTATGTGCAGCATGTACGATAAAGCGATGCGGCCGATGATCCAATGCAGCGCTATGTGTGGGGCGGCGGCATTACGGGCAGTCGGGCACCAGATCGCCCAGTGTGTACGGACCACCCAATATGTCGGCCCAAGGATCATCGTCGACATCGCTGGGTACACACATCGTTTAGTGTATACCCAGTTTTAGATTCCCCTATCTGTGTGGGAATATGTGTATTGTTTTATGTCATTGGTTACCACATGTGATCACCTGACAATAAAAATGAGAGGGGGGCCGGGAATGAGTTCCAGAAGCTATTCAACTGGCCGCACTGTAAACTACAGGATTTCTGCTTGCACCCTCCAGAGATGCGAGCAGATATCCAACTAATCTACTGCACTGATGCTGGTTTCCATCTTAGCTCGTGCGCTAACAGCATTGCGGCTGACACTTAAGTCAGAGAATGCAGGCTACCACGACAAAACAAACGGCTTTAGGCGCTGTAACCTGCATCTCTTGATTTAAGTGCAGGGTGCGATGGGGACAAATGAATAGCCCCGGAAATATTCAACATCACGTTCAATTGAACTGCACCCAGAAAGTCATATGAAACAGTGGTGATCACACTTACAGCCAGACCTTTTCTTCTTAGGGTAAATCCAATTAGGTGCAAGTTGGTTCTGTTCTCATGGCGAATTTAATTTGCAATGCAGTACCAAACTCGCATTGATTTTTCAGAGACATTTGCTTTTTTTTGTGCGCACCCTCCTGAGAAGGGGAAAAATGTATTTAAAGGTAAACATGTCGGAACACAGTGCAGAACCTCTGGTACACCCTCTCCTAATGAATAATCACACGGGTTTAAATCAAAATTTGGTCAATAAAGACATGTCAGTTTTCAAGTGAATATCTTTAAAAAGCTCAATAATGGGTTAAATGATGTGAAAGTGTAAATGATGACAAGTATGTGGAGGTGATGTGGGACAGGTATGTGGGGGTGTAAATGATGTGGGACAGGTATGTAGAGGTGTAAATGATGTGGGACAGGTATGAGGAGGTGTAAATGATGTGGGACAGGTATGCGGAGGTGTAAATGATGTGGGACAGGTATGCGGAGGTGTAAAAGATGTGGGACAGGTATGCGGAGGTGTAAATGTTGTGGGACAGGAATGTAGAGGTGTAAATGTGGGACAGGTATGTAGAGGTGTAAATTATGTGGGACAGGAATGTAGAGGTGTAAATGATGTGGGACAGGAATGTAGAGGTGTAAATGATGTGGGACAGGTATGTAGAGGTGTAAATGATGTGGGACAGGTATGTAGAGGTGTAAATGATGTGGGACAGGTATGTAGAGGTGTAAATGATGTGGGACAGGTATGTAGAGGTGTAAATGATGTGGGACAGGAATGTAGAGGTGTAAATGATGCGGGACAGGTATGTAGAGGTGTAAATGATGTGGGACAAGTGTGTGGAACTGATGTGGGACATATATGGAGGGGTAATGATGTGGGACAGGTATGTGGAGGCGTTACATTGATGGGAGAGGGGTTTTTGAACTTGCAAATAAATGGTAAAAGTGTTAGTGTAACTTTTTTACAAACATACTGAAAAGTTACTGACATTTTTATGTACCCCAAAATGCTAGAAATACTTTAATTTGCTAAAAGACACTTGCTTGCCATCAACCATTAATAAAAAGTGCAAAATTCAGCCATTTGACACCTTTTAAGAACCTCCAGTAACTTCTCTTGTGGACACTAGCAGTCTTCAATATGGTTCTGCTGTCTCATTTGTCACTTTTTTGGAGTCCAGGATGATTTCCCCAATTTTTCATGCACTACTCCCAGTTCACAATTGTTGAAAAGTCGCAAAACCTAGCCGCAAGTTTCTTTTCCAATTGAATCTTGCATATCTTGGGTGCGTGCATTCACAACATGTATGAGAGTTTCATGATGCAAACTCGCACCTAATTGGATTGACTTCATGGTATGAAATAGAGGACTCCAATATTTCAAACTAGGGAACCCCCAAGTTTTACAAGTGTTTGGATTAGGAAGATAGTGGACATTTTCTGTAGTCATTGTCACACAACTGTCGTGTGACCTCCTCCTTGGCTCCCCACTGGTAATTGTTATACATGGGGAAAGGGTAAACATTTTTTTCTACTGGGCCTACCCCAGCAGATGAAAAAGGGAAGTCGTTGCCCACAGTTTTCATGTATTTGCGGATGACGAGTCCCACAAGGGGGGGATGTAAACTTCAGGTGTAAATTATTAACATATTTTGTAGCTCCTTAGAATATAATGCTGGCTACTAGTTGTGTATATATCAATGCAATGACATTCTGGGACATCAATAAAAAGGACTAAAAATTCAGGAGCTAGCAGCAATTGGCTACCTAGCTCCTGGGATTTGTCTAGCCATGGATTAAAGTAATCATAATAACTGATGCAGTGTTTACGCACATAAATAATGTCTGCATCAAAACTCATATGCTTTTTAGAGCTACATTCACTTTTATTTTTAAAAACCATATGAAAATACAAGAGGCTGATCATGAAACAATCTGGTCATAACAATTTAGAACCTCCATAAAAAGGGTCACGGTTGAGGCAGTAACTATTTGGAATGTAAATAGCAGTGTTGCATAACCATGTAATTTTTCTATCAAACCTTGGGCACTCATTTCCGCAGGAAATACAAAATGCCAAGCCAATTAAAAAAAAAAACTTATATTTTATGTGGTTTAGTGGTTTGCCAAGATAAGTGTCATTACATGCTTGGTTCATGTTATAAAATGAAGAATTACAGAAATGCAAACATAAGACCACAAGTGTGCATGCCAAAAGCTTTATTATGAACACAAAATGCTTGTAATGAAAAATACTGCATCTCCAATATCCTGTGTTCAGAAGTCTGTCTTATACCGGCAACCAAAATATTGACCCATCTGTTATAAACAGCTGCCTGTTTCCTCAAAATTACACACTAAGACACAAACATACATGTGAAGAAAAACTTCCTTCTTGAAATGTGAACACAGAATAAAGGCACTAATGCTTTAAATAGGACTTTACTGGCCTGGTCTTTCTAACACTGTAGCAAATTGATTTAAAAACTTTCTAGCCAATACTGTAGAAAATCCAGGGGAAAACATGTGTACATATTTATATTATAGCAGGGTTTTCATAAATTGTGTGACTGCATTTATTTATATGTTACAACATATTAAAAAGTATTATAAATCAGTTTGGCATATATCACACTAAGGGGGGATTCCAATTAGCCGCAGGTAATTACCCGCGCCTGCCAATTCAATTAGCAGGGTTTACCCCGTACATTAACATTCAGAAGTGGACTTCAGGAGCTCTGAGGAAATGTCCCTGAGAAACGTCACTCTTTGGGATTTAACAAGTACGGAAAACCCATTGATTCCGCACTTTGGGCCTGATTCAATATGGATTGCTATTGCGATAGCGTACGCAGACGGGCAATTGTTGTGTATTGCGCATGCATCACAGTGCACATGCGTGAATTAGCATTGCGATCACCCATGCACATACAAAGCCATCGCAGAGTGAGTGATGTCAGGACAGCATTTGGGGGTGGTGACAGGGGAGTGGTTGGAGAAACACAGGCGTGCCTGTCCGTTTGAACGCCGTTACTTGGGTGTGCATAAATTAGTCACTGCGATGGCATATGCAGCTTGAGTACGCAATGCATGCGATGAGGTTAGCAATTTCTAAGGTCAGACCTGTTGTAATTGTACATTAGGGGCCGATGTTACTCGATGTTCCCGATGTATACGCAGGATTGCAAGGTATTACGGATGTGAGATAGCAGTAGTGGGAGGTAATGGGCATCTCTATGCTGGCTGTGCGACGGCATTGCAATAGCATTCATTAGCATATTTTCGCAGCAGATCTGTGTGCGTAATCGCAGCCGCGATCACAATAGCGGGGTACACATTAGACCAGGGGTGGGAAACTTTTTTTTCTGCCGAGGGCCATTTTAATATATAGAACGTTATTTAACATATGATATGATATTATATAACATTATTTGCGGGCCCGGCACAGGCCACGCCCCCTCCATGTGACATCACAGGAGTGACAATCGCTGGTGATTACAGCAATGCCCGGAGCAATATTGTATTACGACAATACATACCAAGTCCCTTTAAGGGTAATAACTTATTCTAATATGATAGTACAAAAAAAAAAGGATTCAAGTTCAGAAGATGGGGCACACTACCTGCTTCAGGATCCTCTGCATACTACCATCGGTGTACTACATTGGTACCGCTGGCTGTTTGCATTACCATGGAAGCATGTCTCCTCTCCGGCAGCGGCTGTGGGGACTGTCCAGGAGGCTACATTCGACTCAGCAGTGACATGTGTGAATAAAGATCGAATGGAGCCTCTCCTCCCCCAGCACAGTTCTCAACGTCGCCACAAGAGCCTCCAGCACAGTTCCCGCCACTACTGGAGAGGAGACATGCAGAGGAACATGGGGTACAGTACCATTAGCGCCACTGTTTGGATTACCAAGGGGGAATGTCTGTGGTCCAGGTCCTCTGCATGTCTCCTCTCCAGCGGGGACTGCGTGGGAGCAGGGGAAAAGACATGCAGAGGACAAGGACCGCAGACATGCTCCCATAGTAACACAAACAGCCGGCCGATGAGATGGTAGCATGCAGAGGACCTACAAACCGATGGTAGTGTGGCCCGTGTTTTGAACTTTAACCCCCAAAAAACTATATTTCTCCTTCAAAAGTAGTGTTCATTCTAGCACCCTGCCCCTGTCACAGCCCTTGCATTCACTTCCTTGCCTGGAGTGTCACTCTCTGAGGTACATTTTATTTCTAATAACACAGCAAGATATTCCTATGCAGGTGTCCTCTACCTGCACTGACAGACAGATGACACAGGTGACAACATCACTATCAGGCAAATAATAGCTCTGTGTTCTCATAAAGATCTGCCCCAGGACATAACATGCATACATAACATACGCACCGCGGAAATGCAGTAATAATCACATACTTTGCATATTTAATTGCTGCACAATTTTTTTTTTAAAATGTTAAAAAAAAAAAAAAAAAAACTTCGACAGGACATCGCCTGGAGTGCAGATAGCACGCATCCAGCAAAAACGGGGTTACTAATAACCAGCGCTCAGCCCGGGACTCCACGCTAGTGTTTCCTCACTCGCTGCTGCAGAGGACTTTCCCAACTCTTTCACAATCTCACTCAGACAGCACAGCCCGTACTTCCGCCTGAGCAGGGGGGAGACAGCCCGCACCTACCGGGGGGAGACAGCACGCACCCAGCACCGTTCCTACCGGGAGGACACCTGCCCGGGGTACTCTCCATCTAGCACACGGCAGCCAATAGCCGCGGCGGAAATCCCGGGCAGGCGGCTGCTGCCACCCCGGGGAGTAAGGGGTTCCCCATGCATGCACATAGTATCACACGCACACACTGACAGCTGCTCATTGGGATTAGAAGAAAGTCATATTACCAGGCGGCCGAGATCTGCTCATCCCCCTCTATCCGAGCCAAGTCACCCCAGGGTTGCGGCGCTGCCACATCGTATTATATGATCGGCGTGTGAAAGCCTCAGACGTAATCTCTCTCTGGCTTAGGGAACCTAGGAATCCACCCCCGCTATCTCTCCATAGCAACTGTCGCTACACCGGGGCCACCCCCTGCCTGACGCAAGCAGCAGCCAGAACCTGGGAGTCAGCCAGGGCGACACAAATGTCAGCAGCCACAACAAGTCCCCTTCCCTCCACCCCTCTCTCTCTCTCTCTGCGACCTGAACTCCAGCCACTCTGGTCTGCTGCATGGCCTGCCGCTACAGCAAGAAACTCTCATGCACACTTTATATTATGAAGCTTACACCCAGAATGTCTTGTTGTGCACCTCCGTGCTATGTAGCACTACGTGCACATATGGAACATAGCCACATAGTTATTGTACCTGTAAGAGAACCAGTAAACCTTTAAAAACAACAACTTTAATTTATACAGCTCCCACATTTTATATATGTACTCTCAGAGCCGTAACTAGACTTTTTGGTGCCCTGTGCCAGAGAGAGCATTGGACATAAGATAGTGCACCTGAAAACTATGTCCCAGCAATGCAGCGGCTTTTCTTACCTTGTAGCGCCTCTGGTGATTCAGCGTTGTCTTCTGGGTCCGGTGGTCATTTGATCCAGTGGCAGTGAGTGCACTACCCCATCCCTAAAATCCTAACCCTCATCTTGTAGCCCATCCCATACTGTTGACATTCTGTAGATGTCGACATGTTCCATGTTGACATTTCAAAAGGTCAACATTATGACTGTTGACATAGTGACTGCATCCCAAGCAAAATGGCTTCCATCTTTGACAGAATAGTGAGGCGGGCCAGCTCCTACTAGAATGATCATCGTGAAAATCCTCCTGCTGTTCTGGTCTTTAGGCAAGAAGTTTGGCCTACGGGGATCATAGTGACAACAGTGCAGGACTTCATTGATAGACTTCTGCTGTGTTTGACGATAGCTGCGTGATAAACAGAGCAATCACCATCCACACCACATTAATTTTAGTCTAAAGACAGATGGGGTAGCATTGCAAACCTGGTCAACCAAGCAAGGGATGAAACTATTATTTTTGTCACCCGGGGCAAGGCAGTAATTAACTAAAGATACCCTTTGAAAGCATCTGCTGCCGTACCTCCCAAATTTTTAGTTTGGGGAATTGGGACAAAAGTGTGCATGAGAATGAGGTGTGGTCACGTATTCATGTCGCCATGCAAAGCATCTCTTAAATGCATCTGCTCACTGGTGAGTAGGGCATACCTTACAGCCTGTCTGATATATACGAGGGTTGTTCAAAAAGTAATGCCTAAATAGTCATAACTCTAAAATAATACGCAACATTTATTTGAAACTTTGTCAGTTTGTAGTCTAATATGTCTGCTAGCTATATATATTTTTGTTTAGGTAGTCCAAGAAATACCATGGAATCCAAGATGAAACAAAAAGCCATCATTGAATTTCTGGAAAAAAAAGGCTGCGGTGCTACAAAAATCCACAGAAGACCGAAAAAAGTGTTTGGTGAGCATACAATTGATTATAGCAATGTCAGAAGGTGGATGAAGTTTTTTCAATCAGGAGAATCGCCCATGTGCGACAAACCTTGTGGTGGCAGACCATCAACTGCAGTGACAGCAGAGAACCAACACAAAGTCGATGCCATGATTCATAAAGACCGTCGTGTGACCATCAGAGATATCAGTGATGAACTCGCCATGGCACTGTAGAAACACTAATCAATGATTTGGGATATCGTAAAGTGTGTGCTAAATGGGTTCTAAAGCAATTCACCAGAGATCATAAGGCCGAGAGGGTGATCAACTTTGAAGCCAACCCTGAGACGTTTTTGGAAAATGTCATTACAGGAGATGAGACTTGGGTATTCCTTTATGACCCAGAAACAAAGGCCCAATCAAAACAATGGAAACACCCAAGTTCACCTAGGCCAAAAAAGTTCAAATCACAGCGATTTGTAAACAAAGTTATGGCCACATTCTTCTGGGATTGCCGAGGTGTTATTCTCATCGATTACTTGGAACCAAACCAATCAATCAACAGTGATCGATACATTAGTACACTTAAGAAGCTGAAAGAAGCCATACGCAAAAAAAGGTCAACAATTCCACTGTCAAATGTCATCAAACACCACGACAATGCCAGAGCTCACACTTCGATCTCAACATCTGTGACCATTGCCAAAATGGGGTGGGCAATAATGCCACATCCACCATAGAGTCCTGATTTAGCCCCTTCTGACTTTCATCTGTTTGGCCCTCTCAAATACTGTCTCCAGGGGTCAACATTTTGAAGACATAGAGGTTGTTAATCGTCATACGTTCCTAGGTCAAACACCAACCACTGGAATGTTTCCAAAGTGGATTCACAGCTTGGGTTGAGAGGTGGAGAAAATGTTTACTAAATGCTCACAACTAATATTTTATTATAGATACAGATTTGAAAATTTGCAGTAAAATACTTTGAAGTCTTAGTAACAGAATGACTCTACTCAAAATATTCACCATCTGCGGCCATTGCCAAAATGGGGTGGGCAAATATATGGTGAACATTTTGAGTAGAGTCATTCTGTTTCTAAGACTTCAAAGTATTTTACTGCAAATTTTCAAATCTGTATCTATAATAAAATTTTAGTTGTGAGCATTTAGGCATTACTTTTGAACAACCCTCGTGGTTGTCTTTGTCAGGACAGAGACAAAGCTCTCAAAGCGGAACTGTCCCATATAAATATGGAGTTAGGTGGTATATGCTAGCTCAGAGGTTCCCAAATGCGGTCCTCAAGGCACCCTAACAGTCCAGGTTTTAAGGATATCAATGCTTGACCACAGGTGACTTAATTAGTACCTCAGTCAATTTGATTTTACCACCTGTGCCATGGATCTCTCTAAAATCGGAAGTGTTGGGGTGCCTTGAGGACAGAGTTTGGGTACCTAAACGCCTTCAATTCATTAGGATCCCTTTTTCAATGCACCTTCTTGATCAATCACAACTCTTGGCCTATACCAAATAGCCTACCTCATTACACACCATCCCTTCTGCTAGTTTTGTTTATCTGTATTTTGTGGCACGTTAATTGATCCTAAGAATCCCAACACCTGATCACAAGTATACCCTTTAAAACCATCTGCTGTACCATGTAGCTCATTACATGCACTCTCAGAGCCTTGCATATGTAGGTACGGGTTGAGTATGAAATACCGGCATTTGGGATGCAGTCTGTCAATAGACAGACAGCGGCATCCCGAAGCTGACAATCCCGACAGGAGAACAGTAAGTACTGTAACCCTGCCCTGTTCACCCCCTAGCCCTAACCCTCCTTTCCTGTATCCTAACACTAACCCTCCCAATTAGTACCTAACCCTCCCCCCAGTGGTGCCTTACCCCAACTGTCCACAGCCTAACCCTCCCCCCCAGTTCTGCATTCCGGCACCAGGATTTTGGCAGCCAGCATCCCGGCTGTAGGTTTATTAACTACATCCCGTAGGTACTACTGGCAGTTCAAATCCCGACAGCGGCAGCCCAACAAGGATGAAAATCCTGATCGTCCTAAGGTAAGTATTCACTAACCTATTCTACCCCCTAACCTCCCCCATAAGCGCCTAACCCTAATCCCCCCTCTAAGAGCCTAAACCTAACCCCCCCCTTCCCCGCCACCTAAACCTAAGTCCCCTGGGGGGTGCCTAACCCTAAGTCCCCCCCGGCAGGAACCCTAAACCTAACCCTCTCTCAACCCTGCGGCTGTCCGCGCCCGTTGCCCGGCTTACCTTCGATCGGTAAGCCATGTGTCGTTCTCCCGGCGTAGGGAAAGTGACAGGTGTCGGGATTATACAGTCGGGAAGCCAGCGGTCGGGATTCCGTCCATCGGCTTCCCGACTGTTTCCTCTACTGGTCTAGATAAAACAGGTGCAAAATGCTAGCCAAACATTTGCCTTATAACTATTTCATACTTTTTTTTAACCACCATTCACTAAATAAGAAGTTTTTCTTAATATATGCAATGAGCATGCATTCAGAAATTAGAACAGAGACCTAGAAGACATTGTTACAACTGACATTACTCATCTTCGCCAAATTATTTCATTATTGCTAATAAACATTATAGATTACTTAATAGAGGCTGCCATATTTTATTTTAAGCAAGTATAGATTGTTCCATTTGAACATAGGTATAACACAAGGAAAACAAGCATTATGTGCGAGATTTTGGCAGAATTAATGATAGCAACAAATTCTTCTCTCAGTATAAATAAACCCTATTTTAGTGTAATTATTTCCTAAAACCATTCACATGTGACTGAACAAATTATGACAGCACTGAGCCTTCTAGTGGAACAACAACAGATCAACAACAGCTGTTGGAAGATTCTTTTTGGACCTCCCTCCTCTTGCAGCATATGCAGCAATGCAAATACTGTGAAGCTTTATTTCAACCTAAATCAGTGCTGTGTCTGCCGTAAATTAATTATCTTTTCAGATTATTGCAAGCAAAATAATAGAACTAAAAAAATACCTGCTCTAGCTAAGGCAACCGCCTCAACTACTCTGCTGGTAATCTGGCACCACACACAATCACCTATTATTCCTAGGCTTATCATTTCCCTTTAATCCGGGACACACATGAATTACACAGATCCTGTGGCTGGCTAAATTCAAGCCTGGATTTCACCTGGTTTTAACCAGCCATGGAACCTGTGTATTCCACTATCCCTGGTAAACTGTAATATTCAGTCTGGTCGATCTTCCTATGTTATTTTAGGATCAATAATGCTGACCTCCCCTTCAAGCACTTTGAAGTTTTGTATATGGCCAGAACGACCGCTCCAAAATGCCAATTGCAGTCATTCTGGGGTGCACAAAGGGCCAATGTTGGCAGTCATAGACCGTCAACATCACAGCTCCTCTCTATGGTGTCGTGGGGCAGAGAAAACGAAAATGCTACGATAAAGGAGAGCCCGATTACGGAAATGAAAAATTTGCGTGCCTCTGGTGATGGTCGCATTGCATGCGACACTACCAGGCAAATGGTTAAATGTTGCATACAGCATTTACTGAAGTGAATGCAAGGGGGATCAGTGGAGTCAGGTGTAAGTGCTGCTTACTTAGTAAAGACTTACGGTGCATACACACGGTAAGATTTTTCTTCAGATCTGAACGATAACGATTTCAAAAATCGTTCATATCTGAAGGAAAATCTGACATCTGATCTGGTTGCAGTCAGTTTTGGCCGATTTCAGTCATTTTAATGCAGTCAAAAATCGTTCAAATCGTTGGTCACATCGTTCAATTGTTCATCTGACACATCTGACCGTGTGTATGCTCCATTAAGCTACATACACACACAACGATTTTGTTACCAACGATTTTATGAACCATTTTCTGTCAGATTATCTGTCAGATTTTTTAAAGTGTAATGAACGATTATTTGAACTACAAACGATTTTTGTAACTTCCCTTAATGAAAATCGTTCAGTTGGTCAGTCAGAATGAACTACAAACGGGAATGCACATGAACGATAATAGTTCATCGTTATAACTCAGAAACTGAACAATTTTTTCAACAATTGAACGATAATGACGTCGTTATAGTTAAATCGTTCAAAAAATCATTACGTGGGGCCGTATCCAATTTGGATCGAAAACCCGTTATCGGCGATACTTTATCGCCGATGACGTCATTTTCGCTATTCTCACTTATCCCTGTATTCAATTTGGATGACTTTTCACAGGTGCGGAAAGTCAGCGAAAAAGTATCCCCATTGAATAGGTGGCGAGAACAAGTGCAGAATTGGGGTAAAGACTTCTAAAAACCAAGTACACCCCTTGGACAGGCCCCTAAAGGTATTCTGTGCCAAAAAATAAAAAAAAATACCACAGGACACCCCAAAAAAAGTACTTTTATTTTGGGGGTGAAAAATAAATTGCGGGACACTTTTAAACTAGAGAAATAGACTCCAGGGGGGTCCCCAATTATGCCCCCAATATTTTTTTTTTATTGCAGGTGTTTGCGGCAGGTGGATTTTTTTACGATTTTACAAGTTCACTTTAGCCACTTAAAAATATGCTTGCACCCATTTTCATATACCCCAAATTTGAAGGGACTAGTTATTTTTCCCAAAAAAAGTTGCTAAATGCTATTCTTCACCACTATCTCAAAGGTGCAAAAAAGCACCTATTGAGACCTTATAAAACCCCAAATACCTTAAGCAGTGCAATTCGGGGGTACTCATAGTGATCCTCCATGTCAGACCATCTTTTGGGGGTGTCAGGCTGATTTCTCCAAAAAGGACAGGACTTTTCGCAGATTACCTTTTCGCCGGGTCCCGTTTTCACTGATTCCAAATTGAAAACGGGGACGCACGCGATAACTTTTCACCTGCAAAAACTCAGATGACGGTGAAAAGTCCGGCAAAGGACTTTTCACCTCAAATTGAATATGGCCCTAAAACAGAGAACTAGAAGGGGTATTTTTAAATATTTAAATGCACAAGGACTGGCTTGGTACACATTTACTTATATTGAAAGATAGTTTGAATAATTTTGTAAACACTATGTAGTACTTAGCAAAAAGAACAACCTTTAAGCGCTATACGATAAACATTTGTCATAATACAGTGGCACATGACGTTAAAAAAAAAAAGTATCCCTGTTCAAACATACTACAGGTTGAGTCTCCCATATCCAAAATGCTTGGGACCAGGGGTATTTTGGATAACTGTATATTCCGTATTTTGGAATATTTGCATACCATAATGAAATATCTTGTGAATGGGACCCAAATATACACACAGAATGCATGTATGTGTTATATACACCTTATACACACAGCCTGCAGGTCATTTTATACAATATTTTTAATAATTTGTGCCTTAGACAAAGTTTGTGTACATTGAACCATCAAAATCAAAGGTTTCATTATCTTAGTCATGCCAAAATAATTCCGTATTTTGGAATATTTGGAAATGGGAGACTCAAACTAATATTTGATATCCCAAAATAAAAAACCTTAATCACCTGTTACTTTAATTAAAAACCTGGACGTGAATCCGGAGATGCTGAAGAAAATTCATTTCAGAATAGTACTATCACTTAGTAAAAGATAGTAGCTAAGTCCCCAACCCTGCCCTCATTATGCCTGCAAGGACTTCTCTTACTGCCCTGTGGGAAAGGGGAGGGGTAAGGTGAAGGCCCAAATGTGGAAGTAGGCAGTGTCTTTTCACTTTGCAGCGAGGAACACAGAGGATTCATAGGTGATAAGGCACAGAAGTTGGGTAAGGCATATGTTCAGAATGTCGACATGACAATGTCATTGTGAATGTTGACAGACAGAATGTCAACAGACGATTTTAGGGTTAGGCTGCGATTAGGGTAAGCTAATAAATCTATGGAAACCCACATGGTGGACCATGCCAACTGTAGACATTCACAATGTGGACTTTCAGTCCATGGTCCTATTCGGGCGTGATATGTATTACCGCATGGCCGGCGGTTCAAATCCTGACAGCGGCTGCCTGACAAAGGAGGAAATCCCGATCGTCCTAAAGGTAAGTATAAACTAATCTAATTCTGCCCCCTAACCCTCCTTTAGGGTGCCTAACCCTAACCTCCCCCCCTGTGCCTAACCCTAACCCCCCCCTTCCCTGCTGCCTAAACCTAAATCCCCCGTGAGCCCTAAACCTAACCCGCCCCCAGCAGCTGTCCACTGTGGCGCCCAGCATCACTTCGATCGGCTTCCAGACTACATCCCTCCTATTCTGGTGTCAACATTCTAAATGTCAACTTTGTTCAATCGGTTCTGGTAAGCTTGCCCAACCAAATCCTGATAATATTATGATTTTAGTGTTTCTAATACAAAATTATGATTTCTTTAATATGCAAATATACATGCATTTAAGTACTGTTGCACCTATTTTGTGTGATTGTGTGCCCAATGGGAAATGCCTTTGCCTGCTTACTGTTTTGCCCATTGATTTCTGTATTCTAAACAGTAAAATCACAACAAGATCAGAAATTGGCAATACAAATCTAACTAGAAACATTTAGGATTCAGTTTATGTAATTTGGAATGCACTGCCAAAATCTACAAAAATATATATGCTAGAGGATTTCAATATTTCCCACACTGCATTTGGTATTAGTCTATATAGCAATATACTTCAGTGACTGCAGAATTGCTACAGTAATATGCTTGATTCGGAACATAAATTAAAAATTTGATTTTGTTTTGCAGACAAGATCATCTAACACAACACTGCAGGGAATGTTTAGTTGCACAAAAAGAAACAAACGAAAAAAACACACATTTTACGCCACCATAAAGGTGGCAGTAATAGAATACCAACTTTATCATTAGATGCACAGTTTTTTCCACATTTATTGCAGAAGCACTTTAAATAGGTGAAGGTGAGCAAAAACTGAAAATGTTAAAAATTGTAGCAATTATGGTCTCAATAAAGTCTCCATAATTTTATGTACGAGTATAAAGAACGATCAAAAGGGAAGTATTTCAAATAGTCCAAATATTGGACAGGGGGGATTACTTTTGAGCACAAATGAATTTTCTGTCACTGCAATCATCCAGAAAATAGTGTGCAAGGAGATTGCAGATTCTAACATTAATAGGCAGCACTGTACTAAAAACATGCACCTCCATGATCATTTCCTCTCCATTTAATTAAACTGTGAGCCTAAAAGGTCTAATATTAAGCAAATAATGACCATTCCCAATAAAGAGAACATGTTTAAGATCTTTTTTTTCCTTCAAGGGACTTCTTATTTGCTACCAGTACTATTATTTAAATTATTTTATTTTTCCATTTAACGCTACTGCAATAAATACAAATGTGAGGACACATCGTTTATATAAGAGGTATGAAATGTATGGTACTGCAACTGCATTGAAACTACACATAGCAGCATGCCCTGCTACAATTTTTGCATGCCCTTACAGCAAGTAGCAGGGCATGCTGAGATGTGTAGTTCCGCAGAAGCTGGATTGCTACACGTTGCCTACCCCTGGTTTATATTGGCAAAATAACTGCTTGACATGAGGTGTTATTGGTGACAAAATATGCTTCTTTCCTAAGCCAGTGTATATAATGTCTAAAAGAAGCTTTTGTAGCCAAACATATAGCTATAAGGTGTCCATGCACTCAACAGAATGTACATATTTGTTATTCAATCTGCTAGGCTTTGTTTGTCTGTATTTTGGCGTCCTAATTAATCCCAACAATCACCACTCCAGATATTTTCTGATGACATATTTAGTTTGTTAATTTGCTTTTTGCTTAAACTCCCAATATTGAGTAAAACCAAAGCAGTATTGCCAAACTTAGTGTATTCAGGAAGTCCTTTGTCTGATAAATTGTATAATCAGACAATCGGGCACAGATCCTTATTGGCAATTAACATCTAAATATATGAAAAAAAAAATCAGAAAGCACATACTGTAAACAAGAAAAGTATTCCAAACATTTTTATTTGCATAGTGTGGTGTAGTTGGTGGAATCTACCGGTACTAGACTGCCATCACACTAGTTATTGATTCCATGGACCTTAGAACGGTAAAGGTCTCCCAGCAGTACCAGGTGGGTTTGGGAGTGCAGCAGCAGGACCCATGGCACTGCATCCCCCAAATCTGTCTCCAAACTTTATATAGCCATAAGAGTTGGCACTAAACGCCCAGGAAAAAGCACTGGAATAATCTTTGGGAGGGGGCTCTAAAGATTAGATCTGCTAGACGAGACTCGTTGTCACCAGGGTCAATCCATCCCTCTATACATTGCATTGAGCCAGCAGTTCTTCATCATTGTTCCCATAGCAGTTCTTAGCCATACTAAATGGTCACAAAAGTATTGCATCAGAGCCACCAGCAAAAAATTAACAAAGAAGCTTGAATGGTACAGATACTGGTGAAGACGACAAATTAAATTATCTTCCTACAACCAGGGACACACAGATTATAAGCAGTCAGCACTCAAAGTGGGTTATGTATTATGCTCTGAGATGAAGGAACTGGTGTGATTTCGGCAAGTTAGCTGCTAAATTAAAGCGGTAGTCAGTTATAAGGCTGGTCTTGCCTTCATCTTGGAACCTTTTACATATCCCACAAAATCTACATTGCCGCAGCACCTATAGGAGTGTTCATTTATGACTAGTTGCTCATAACTAGCAAAATCTCATATACTATAGTGTATAAGATTGTGTTGGCATAGTAAGCCTATCCTGTCACTCATAGCAACAGCAAGAATAGTATTATATGAAGTATGGATAGGTTTTCCCTTACAATGTTTATTAGTCATTGTTTGCTATAAATATGGTACCTTTTAAAAATCTGCTTATAAATGTATTAAGCTATTTTCCCGAGTGGCCTCCCTTAAATCAGCCTGATCTATGGGTCTGCCTTATGGTGTCTCATGGCTTCCCATTGAACAGTTTGCCTATCTGTAAAATTAGGATGACTTGGAGGAAACCCATACAAACACGGGAAGAATATACAAACTCCACACAGTTAGGGCTGAAGTGGGATTTGAACCTAAGATCTCAGTGCTTTGAGTCAGTAATGCTAACCAATACACCATCTGTGCTGCCCTAATAATTTTAATTTACTCATTCATTTTGTTACAATAAGAAATGACAAATTGCAAATCTAGATTGAGTTCAGATAATCTCTGTAGTAAATCTCATGGAGGATTTCAATGCTATGACTTTCTAAACTACTATTATGCAGCTCACTTGAACCATATGCTGGCATGGTCTGAGCATGAGGGAGGGGGCAGCAGTTTCTCAAATTGATGGAGTCTCATATCACCATAGTGATTGTTTCTTGGATTCCAGGCATCCCTGTTCTCTCATACTGGACTATCATGCTCACAGTGGTGTGTTGGAAAGAGCTAGCCTTAGACAATTTCCCTGCATCTGCCCTCTCATCTCTCCCCTGACAATTCACCCCTGGTTCTGCCATGTGATCAATGAGATCTTAGACTAGGGAGGGGACCCATTGCATTGGTCATCTGATGGTGGTACGACATACTGTCGTCTTTTTTTCTGATTTACCTGGGCAACTAGGTCTTTCTGGACCTACTGCCAGGTTAAACACTACAGTGTTCTCCCCAGGCTGTTTTCTGCGGGCGCATCGCCCGGCAGAAACAGCCTACCGCCCGGCACTTTCCTCCACCGACCCCTGCTGTGGAACGCTGGCCTCTGAAGTGACCGGAGGCTAAAGAAGCCTCCGATCACTTCAGAGGCAAGCGTTCCCAGTGATGCACTCCGCGGGTGAAGTCATGACATCAGCCGCGATGTGAGGAGCCTGCCCCGCGCAACGGGAGTGGGAGCGCCAGCGGCAAGCAAGTAAAGGTAAGTTCTGGGCTGGGACCAGGGCCAGGACCAGTCTGGGGGCACTGCCTAAGGGGCACTATTTAAGCCTGGGGGCACTGCCTAAGGGGCACTATTTAAACCTGGGGGCACTGCATAAGGGACACTATTTCAGCCTGGGGATACTGCATAAGGGGCCAGTCTGGGGGCACCATTTAAGCCTGGGGGCACTAAATAAAGGGACCAGTCTGGGGGCGCTACATAGGGGCACTACTTCAGCCTGGGGGCACTGCAAAAGGGCAAAGCATAAAGGGGAAAACTACAGGGGGCACTGTATAAAGGGCACAAATACAGGGGGCACTGCATAATGGGCACTTTTGACTGAGAGCCAGTGGGGGAGCAGCCTGAGACTTGTCGGGCTGGATTGGTAAGGGAGATACCCCTTTTCCCGGCGCGCACATAATTGCGAAGGCCCCCAACTGGCTATTTTTTGATGCCACCCGGCTGGAAAAAATTTCTGGGGAGAACACTGCACTATTTGCAGTCAATAGCTGAAGACTATCAGTGATGAGATCAGGCCTGACCACCTTCGAGACCTGGTGTACCACTGTGGTTCCTATTAGTCACTCTATATTGTTACATTACAAAGTATTGGTGGAGCATCAGTACCTTGCTCTCCAAAGCTTTGTTTGGTTATGAAAGCAAGATTGTAGCCGTAATTTTGATTATGCTAAATGGATCAAGATCTTCCAATACACCCACGCTAGTTCACAAAGTTCTTGTTATTGAAATTCCCGATAAATTATTGTCTATTTGGTATAGATGTTCTACCATCTTGCACAAAATGTTACCTAGTGCCCCAAACACCTTTCCACATATGGTGGGAGTGTACCAGGAGTACTGCTTTTTGGTAAATAGTGTTTGAGATTTTGAAAAAAGTTTTGGGTTCAGGTACAAGGACACTCTTTAAATTTTGGCCTTTCAATTATATTCAGATGCCTATTTCAAAGTACAGAAAAAACAAACAAATTTTTTAAACCACTCCTGGAAGCCCACTGTTTCTCCCCCGATTAGCGAATGGTTGGGTAGAATTGATCTGTATATGGAGATAGGAGGTATTACCCTGTCTGCCATGGACAGGCATGTGGAATTTACTTCCACTTGGTTTTACTGAGTGGAATTTAAGGAGTCTGAAGACTGTAAGCGACTTTGTTCGTTTGTTTTGTTTCTCTCCTGGATGGAGGTCAACATGACAGTGCAAGAGCAGTAGATAGGCAGTTTGTAGGGGCAACATGGGGAAACTAGTAGTAAGTGGGGTGCATAATGGACGTTTTGTTAATAGTTGAGTGAGAACCCAGAGTTTCCTGAGGTTCAGGGCATATTTTCCAAAAGGTTCAGGGCATATTTGTCAATAATGGGGTTTCAGACCAGATAATTGTCATTTCTTATCGCAGCTATTTAAAATGAAAATACTGCTTGGTGCAGTCCGGTTCCGGAAGACGCAGAGAAAATGGCTGCACATGGAGGCGGATCAGATGGACCTCCCTCCTCCGCCTTTTGCCACATGGGCAGACTCCAGTTTTTGGTTTGTGCCCCCTAATAAGCTACCCTCAGGTAGGCTGTAATGGTATCAAATTAAGGCTGTGGCTTCCCGGGACAGGGATCTTTAAAAGTGCAATATTTTGGGACCATTGGAGCAGGCTGTTGCCATATAGGGGCAATATCAAGCTACTGGTGCTGTAACCCCACTCTATGGACACACTGAGTCCCATAAGGGGGCTAAGATAAATACTAAATAAAAGGAGTAAATACTAAATAAAACAAAAGAGTTGAAACAAACAAAAGCCTCCTAACATCTTTGTGAACGGAGTTGGAAGTGGAGATGTTAGGGTTTAAGAGGGAGGGGAGTTTCAGCCTCAATAGAATTATTTAGTACCTACTCCTCAGCCTTTCCACTTGTTTCCAGTGTCCCCCAGATAGGATGAAAGAGGAAAACATAAGTTGCTTTAGTAACTTCCAATATTAAGAAATATTGATTTCACTTTTTTGTGAGAAATAAAAATATAACTACATATGTGCCCTTGCTCATCTAACCTCAATACGCAGCGCTATATGCCTGGCGTGAGTGAGCCATCAGGTCCCGTGCAACTCTGCAACGTCTTTTTCTGCCGACTATGACACACCAGGAAACTGCTGATTAATTTGATGTGTGACATTTGTATATCTGTGTGCGACAGACTGTAAACAGAATTTGGTGTGGAAAAAAACTGTGATAACTGCATCGTGGTACTTCTCATGCTGATTGAAAAACTAGGTTGCACACAGATATACAAGTGTCACATATTAAATTAATCAGCCCAGTCTCCTGATGCATCCTAGTTGTATCGCATTGCAACTTAAGCTGGCCACACACATAGCGATATTTTACCCGATCTGGTCGATTCCGACACATTGGAACGACAGATCGTGTAAAATATGGCCAAATCCTGAGTAAATCGTGAGTCCCCGCTCACGATCACGCTGCGATGCGCGTCCCCGCTTGTCACACATCGCATCGTCAGATCGGCCGTGCAGTAGGGCAGATCTGATTATCTAGGACGCGATGCACTGTGAAAGTCTGGATGCAGGAGAGATCGTTTGAAGATTGGACACCAAATTGTGTGCAGATCATGTGGAGATCGTGTGCAGAGCTGCCGGGGAGAGTTTCAAGGGAAATCGTACACACTGGCTGATCGTGTGCAGATCGCTGTGTGTGTGGGCACCTTTAGACGCATTTTTTGCAAAACAAAAGTGCCTGGCCCGCTAAGAGGGACTGTTTGACGTGACTGCAGTCAAGACGAGTGAGGACACATCTGTAGCAGCTGAAATCAAGTTTGGCTCATCACATACATTATCATATATTGCTTTATTTGTTTGGAAAGTACCTAGAGATCATGCATTAAGTCATAGTGAAACAGTTAGCAAGTTTCTCCTTTCAGTCAGCTGTGTCAGATAACCGAAAGTAAAGTTTAGTAGGAAGTTCAGGGCCTATTCAGTTCTTAAATAAACAGGCGTGTGACTACAGCTACAGAACAGCAAAGCATTGGAAGGTTTAGAGAGCCATCTTTACAGATTCTGCCTAGTTATGGCCAAAGAGCTTCAAAATATAAGCACACCAATGCATTTTCTAAATTGGTTAAAGTGGTTTTCTTTAACATTTTTTTTTTCCTTTCAATATAATGAATTTATCCCACAAACCCTGAACAAGCAGAACTATGATAGCTCTATGATTGGGATTTTAAATGCTTGAAAGATCATTACCACAGCCACCGCTTGTTCAGTCGTCTGTAGTTACTTTCAAACTTTGCCTCATATTGTGCCTGTGGAAATTACAGTTACTCTCACCTTTATCAGGCTGGTCATTAGCAAAGCATAATATGGTATTGGAGCTTAATGAAAATATTTATAACAATTGATAAATTAAAAAGTTTTTGATGTTTTACAGACATTGCCTAATTGCATGTGTTATAATAATATACTGAATCATGAACCCCCTACTGTAAATTATAGGAATAATATGTGGCTATAGGGAGTGAGTGCACTGTTGAACACAGATTCCCGATAGTTGGGAATCTGCGCAGGCGCCTGACCCGTACTGTGCATGTGCAGTACGGGTCCTGCATGTTCAAAAGGAAAATGTCAGTGATTGTCAGTCTGCTGCTGTTTGAGTGGAGAGGAGGCAGCGATGGCCCCAGTTTCCCAAAACGGAGACGCGTCGGCGCCGTTGGGGGTGGGGGGAAAAAAGGCCAGGATCTCAGTCAGCTGACTTGGAGATATCCTGGCATCTTTCATCTGCGGTGGACGGCTTGCGTGACCCCATGGGTTACTTAGCCGGACAATGTTATCGCAGATTATCCGATGCTGCTTTGTACAACGCAGCTCGGATAAATAATGATGCCTCCTGCTGCATTACCATAATTGCAAGGACGGAATTGCAAAGCTGCTTGCGTGCAGCTTTGCAATTCCGTCCTAAGATGAATCAGGCCCATAGTTTGGTTTGCTGCAAATTCCAACTGGTCAATAACAAAATAGGAAACAATGTTTGTTTTTGATAAAACTGACAATATGTCTATTGTGCAAGAATGATGTTTACATTATTATGTAATTACATTCTACAATATGTCATGTCACTGCAGCCAAAACACTAGTAAATGTTTCTTTATAACACAGCTATAGTTGGGTTATTTCTAGTCTAACAATGTTTAAACTATCACAATCTCTTGTAAAAACAATGTATAAATACAATTTGTAAAATATTGCAGTGGGTTAGATAAAACAATTAACACTAGTCCCATGGGGATGTAGTTGGCATCCCGGCGCACACAATGCTGGCGGTCAGAATCCCGGCACCAGAATCACGACAGCAGTCAGAATCCAGACGGCTGTGATTTCGACAGTGAGCATTGAGTTAAGTTTAGGGTTAGGCAAAAGGGGGAGGGTTAAGCTGCAGGAAAGGTGAGTTAGGGTTCGGAGAAGAGTTACATTACTTCCCTGTATTCCAACCTTCGGGATTACGCTGCCAAGATTCTGACCGCCGGCGTAATCAGCCCTGTGATCGCGTACCCAACCTGTCCCATATTATGACATCAAGTGAATCAGGAGGGAGTTTGCATATTGCGTGAATGTGCACCCCTGAGAAATGCGAGATCCAATTAGAAAAGCCAATTTGCGGTACTCGCGGTGAGATTGTGCGTCTTTTCAGGGAGAAGTGCACGAAAAAGTGGGAAAATCATCCTGAACCCCCAAAAAGTGATTTCTCACAGTATATTAGCCCGACATCTACGCTCCGCTCCTGGGGGAGGTGACATTTCCCTTTTCTTCCATGGGGAGGAACACAGGAAATGTAGGTCTGTCGGCTGCGCATACATTGCCCGATGCAGCCGACAGTTTACCTCATAAATATCGCATCTGACGGGTATGCTGGACAATCCAGCATGCCCGACCGAACAATATTTAACCCCCGGTCACCCGCACACACGCTACAATTATCGGGGCAATCCACCCGATATCCACGGATCGCCCCGATAATTGTAGCGTGTATGGCCAGCACAAGTGATGCTATTTAAACCCCTTCAAGTGCTTGATTATGCATTGGGCAGTGTGTACCAGAGGTTCTGCACTGTGTCCCGACATTTTAAACTTAAAATAAGGATTTTCCCTACATTTTCACCTGCTCACAAAACAAAGCAAATTCCCTTTGAAAAATCAATGAGTTTGGGACTGAATTGCAAATGGCGTTTGCAGTGCGAGTGTGCTGTGAGAACGACTTGCAAGACCCAACTCGCACATAACTGAATTGACCCCTATAAATACAAATGTATTTGATCTATTTTTAACAAAGTATGTCTTCTGCCATTTACAAACATTTAATGATGTGTAAATCCTGATTACAGGCCCAGCACTACCAATAGGCAGCTGCCTAATGCACCCACCCCACCTCTGCCCTTCTGATCAACTGTAATGTTGAGGCTTTTCCTGACAAGATAGGTACTTCTCAGCAGTCTCTGTCAGTGGGAGGACAGAGCCTGATTCAACAGAGGACACTGATGCGATCGCAGTAGCGAAAATATGCTAATAGTTGTAAAGCTTACCTGGGCTTAGGAACGCCCACTGCTGCCTTCTCATCAACGTACAATGTCGCGTACCTGCATATGTGGCCATTGCAGCAGGTCTGACCTGTCTCAAATACTGCAGTTCTCCTCACACACAGAGGTCTCTTGCTGCAGAAGCAATCTTAATGGCTAATTTATGCACCCCTACGGAACGCCGTTTAAACGATCAGACACACATGCGTTCACCTAACCACCCCACACACCCTGACCAAAATATTTACATTGCAAATGATTCCTATGTGTGTACGTAAATGGAAAGCTATATGATGCATGCGCAGTGCTACTTATACGCAATGGCAAATAATTCCCTGATCTATGTAAATCACAGAATTGCGTCTGCTGCTGAATCAGCTGAGAAGGTCTCATCACATGCGTCCGCGCCACCCCGCTGTGTTCCCCAGATTTTGAAGAGGTTATCTGTTCTGCACTTGTGGATCTCCTCTGACTCCTCGGACCTCCCTGCAGTGATGTGGCAGTCTGGGACTGCCGACTTAACCGCCGGATTCACGCCCCAGAATGCAGTGCGAACAGCATTCTAGAGCGCATGCGCCAGGACAGAAGTGTGAGGAGGGGAACTATTTGGCTGATCCCTGCAAGTGTTGAGATCAGCTGCAGCAGGGGAGAAGGATCATCAGTCTCCCATGACATGCGTTCTGCATGTGGGGGAGGGCAAGATAAAGTAATTAAGCTGGTGGAGGCTGATGTAAAAAAAAAAAAAAAATTATTTTAAAAAATTTACTGTGGTTACAGGGGAGGAGAGGGATGCAAAAAAAACAACCGTGTCCGCAGCACCCTGCAAATCCTCCCAAAACACGATATTTGGTTGGAGTAAACCATTATATTCATACCCCCCAAGCATTCAACTTCCCTGGATTGGGACATGATCACCCCCTCTCATCACTTGGAGCTGAAGCTTTGTGTGAGGATCGTTTATATTATTTGCTTAACAGTGATGTTGGTTGATAATTTTAATATCGGTTTATGTTTCACATTATATTGTGTTTTTTTTGTTAAGGATAAAGTTTTAGAGACAAATTGTAATCTCTGACGTCTCTCTACTTCAGTGTAGACTCACTACCCCTTTATTTATCTATTTAATTTTTATTTGTAGGGTTTCTGAAACCCTTTTTGACCAAGTACTGATCTGCTTTTTAATTTATTACACATTACACGGAGTCTCACGGTGACTAAAAGGCACAGTCATTAGTAAGGTCAAACAGTCTGGCAACGATTTGGAAAGAACCGGCTGCACTGTGAGGTGCTGGTAGACTGTCACATACTGTACCGCGGAGCTGTTGACCTGACGAGACATGATTAAAGTGTCACTGCTGCTATATGGGAGCAAAGTTGTCATTAACGCAGATTGGCAAGTAGCAAGTATCTGTGGATCCCTCAGTGAAAAATATTGCGATACTGTAGCCTAAAAGTTACTATGGGATAATGCCAGTTCAAGATAGTGTTAGCTACCAGCAGGACCATATAGAGCGGTGCCAGACCGGAGTACTGTAGAGGCTGTGGTCTAATTGTGAGGCTTGGCCAAACCCCCTACAAAAAAAGTAATGAAAATAGTAATTGTGGTGCTGTGAAGTGGCGTTGTGCGCCACACAGGGGACGCCTTGCTCCCCCTCAGCCAGGGTAAATCCCCCTCCCCCCTATACATCTGGTGCAGACCCGGAGTCCTCCAACAAGCCCGGGACCAGGTAATTAGTATCCCCCTTGGCACTCCTGGCTAGCAGGGGCAAAGAGAGAGTCCACAGCAAATATTTCCAGTATTTGCAACAGTACCGCATAATACAGATGTCCTTCCTCACTTCGATTGAGAGCTGCCAGTTCCTGTGCAACTCGACCACGTCGTGCCTCTTTTAGGCCGCGAATGCATCTTATTCGCAATGAGATGTGAATAAGATGCACAAGCAGACTACCCTGATTAATATATGCAGCATGTGTATGTAAATTTTGCTTGATAAAGAGATCGCTATGGGGGAGATGTATCAAATCTTCTAAAGAGAACACATGGAGAAGTTGCCCATAGCGACCAAACAGCTTATAGCGATCACTTTATACATTCTATAACATAACTAGATGCTGATGTCTTGTTATGGCCAATTTCTCCATCTGTCGGCTTTGATACATCTCCTCCTATGTGTTTGGGGAGCAATCTATTGAATTTTTTCTGAACTATTCAAAATAGGCATAACCTGATGCGCTTCTTCCGCTACCACATGATTTTATATATCAAATCCACACTACTGTGGACATTAAGAGCCACATCTCACATTTTAGTATAGCATCTTATTAAAGCTAGGTACACACTTGTACAATGATACTTTCAATTACACTTTTTTCCACGATTACACTCGCAAGTCCTCATCATAGTGGCGATTCATGTGTAAAGGGGCCTATCCATTAGCAGATAAATTGAATGACTGAACGATATATCGTTCAGTCGTCCAATTTATCTGCTAATGGATAGGTCCTGAATGATGACAGATGCGCACTCCCGCGGGCGATAAATTTTATCTTTCATCTCTCCAACGTGTTGGTCAATTATCGCATATCGCTGCCAGAGATTAGAAATATCTGACAGTTTATATGCGGCAAACTACTAACGACATTAACAGCAGCTACAAAGTACTGGAGAGAACACAATCCGCACCCTGAATGATGTCATGCAATATCGTTCATCTTTTGCAAAAATCTGTCATGTACATGACAGATATATTTCAGTACAGCCACCGGAATTTTGAATAGATATCTTTTGTCTTTCATCGTTCAGAAAACCATCTGCTAATGGATAGGCCCCTTAACACACCTTTACAATCTAACTTGCGATCCAGGAAACTCATCTGCTGAAAAGACACAAAGTCGACGCTGTTGCTGGAGGGCATGGGCAGGAGCATAGGACGTTCTGTGGAAAGTGCCTTTACTACACTTTTTGTCCAATATTGTACCATCAAATCTGATGAAAAAGACACTGCACATAAAAAAACCTGATCTCTCAATGTGACCAGTTAAACATGAAGTTAACATAAAATGAAGATTATCCATTTTCTTAATTTATTTCACTTTTTAAAAAAAATACAGCGTTAGTGCCATATTCACTTATCCCCATATTCAATTTCAAAGACTTTTTCGCAGGTGCGAAAAGTCTTTGAAAAATAACGGGGATAAGTTTTCACCATGTTTATGTGGCGAAAAAAAGTGCAGAATTTGGGGTTTTGGGGTGCAGAATAAAAAAAAAAATAGCCTGCAGCCTTTGGAATGTCCCCTTAAAGTAATCTGTGTCAAAATTTTTTTTACAAAGTTCCTCAGGACACCCCAAAAAAGATACTTTACTTTTGGGGGCAAAAAAAAAATATTGGGGGACAAACTTCTAAACTAGCGAAACTGATTCCGGGGGGGTTCCCAAGTATGCAGCAGTTGGTTTCTAGAATGCGGCTGGTAGCGGAAGGTGCATTTTTGAAGAATTTAAAAAAATCACTTTAGGGACTTAAAAATATGCTTGCACCCATTTTCATGTACCCCAAATTTGATGGGACTAGTTATTTCACCCCCCCCCCCAAAAAAAAAAATGCTATTCTTCATCACAGGCGCATTTATGCACCTGCCGCGGCTATTTAAAATCGGGGGTACCCATAGTGATCTCCCATGTCAGACCATCTTTTGGGGGGTGACAGGCTGATTTCCCCAAAAGTGACAGGACTTTACAATACTTGCCTTTCCGCCAGGTCCCGTTTTCGCAGGATCTTATTTGAATACGGGGATAAGCAGGCACACGATACTTTATCCCAGAAAAAATGGCGATGATGGCGAAAAGTCTGACCTCGGACTTTTCGCCTCAAATTTAATATGGCCTTTAGTGGTAGTAGGGATGTATTCCAAAGGTCAACAATAACAATGTCATCATTCATAATGTCAACACCAAATGTCGACTTATGTTGTCGATAGGAAACTGGCCGACATTCTCAGGAGAAGGTAAGGCACTGCTGGGCCACCAGGACGAAATGTTGACATTTTAACATTTCGACATTTCATCACTGTCTACATGATAAATTTCGACATTTCGAACCCAACCCCTGGTGCTATAATCAGAGTATGTCTGTGTAACAGCAGAAGGTTTCACAAAAACACAGTAGCTAGAGTTGCAATGAGTATCTTAATGATCCAGTTATCCTCTAACACATTGCAGGTTTTAAAGTAAGAGAAAGCGGTTACAAAAATACAGAAATTCAAATATCTCAAAAATCTTTAATCACAATCAAACAGAAAAATTTACTAACAAAACAGTATTCTTCTATTTATATTGGGTATAAGTTACATCCAGTAATTATTATTAACAAATGAAAAACCTGTTTTTCGGGAACAAAAATAATGGTAACAACCTGCACCTGACGGGGGTAAGTTGTTACGGGGTTGGGGTAAATTGTTACAGATAAAATAATCTATACAAAATCTTAATATAAAAAGCGTTCATTAGAAAACTTTGTACATTTATCCCAAGATCACATTTGGCATATATTTTTAATATTGTCTGATGACAATGACAGACATTACTCATCGACCACACTGCCGATTTCTGATTCGCAATTCGTGCAAGTTAATTCTACTGCATCACCTCTTACGCAACCAATATGAGCCCACCCTTTACATGCAATACACTGGACCCACTCCTGGCCATGTCTCGACAGGAGCCCTGCTCTGCTCTGTCTTTGTAGCTGCGCACCCCCGGCTCACAAAAAACTCACTCTCCCTCTCCGGGTAAAAAAGAAAAGGCCCGCTGCTCAACTACAGCGGAGTAGGGAGGCAGCCTGCTGTGCTACCCCCAGCAAGTGGCGCCCCTAGACACGTGCCTCGTGCCTAGTGGGAAATCCGCCACTGACTGTGGGGCACGTTGTTACAAGTAACAACTTGCCTCAGATATTGTGTAACAACTTGCCCTAAGTGATATCAGATAACCGAGATGGCCATAGTTCGATTTCCGTGCTTCAATATACGATTATAACAATGACAATAAATACACTAATGCTCTGTGGTTCTAAGAAAATGAATGATATACCCTTACCTTTAACAGTCCAGCCAAGATAAGACTTCAAATCTAGGTGAAAAATATTACTTTGGAATAAGAAAAACGAGTCTGTTTAGGTACCTATTACATAAACACGTCTGTGTTAGCGTCATTTCGCTGAGCACTGACGGAAACATGTTCAAACTTGTTCCCAGTCGCACGGTCCGCACCATGGTTGTAGTTTTAGATTAGTTGTAACCGCTTGCCTCTGCAACAACTAGCCCCGCCTTCCCCTACTGGTTCATCACGCCAGACACTTAAAAACTGTAATAACTAGCCTGGGCAGCCACAATGTAGGAGAAAGCCCAAGTTATTAATTTAATCTAGAAGGGTGAATATGGTGCCATCCACCATACAAATATTGCCTTATCAACAGAAAAATTGCAGTCTAACAGAATATTTATCAATGGTGTAACCAGACCTATTCATCTCTAAGGCCAATTATACATAGACTTGGTTCATAGCTACTTGTAAAAGGAGAACAGAGAGCAGAAAGGACAACATCAGACTAAAGTGCAAGAAGCCATATTAGGGATCATGGTGACCGCTGGTTACCAGGGTCTATCATACTTGTGATTGTCTTCTAGAGTATAGAAGACCTCTTCATAGCCTAGTCTGCAAAAAAAAAAAATGCATTCAAATAGAATATATAGCTTTAACAGTGTTTTCTTAAAGTCCCTATCATTAGTTAGTTCAATATAGGAAGTGATGTGTCTCTAAATTGGGTTTGAAGCCTATGATTCGGTTGTAAATAAAATAGAATATCATGGGGCAGATTCAATGTTGGGAATAAAGCACACACACAAAAAAGTAGCAACTTTACACCTTGGCAAATCCATGTTGAACTGCAGGTGGGGCAGATTTAAAATGTGCAGAAAGATTTAGATTTTGCAAGGGGATGTCTTAGCTCAACACTAAATTGCAGTAGGAATGGCCATAACATCAATGGCCATCTCTACTGTGGAGCACCGCAAGCTATGGACCAATCAAGTTTGGCGTGGGACTTATCAACGTGAGGCTTAGCAATGCATATAAAACGTTGAAGAACTGTTAATTATCCATTGACTTTTGTTTTTTCTGCTTCAATAACATAGTACCATGTTTAATTTATACTATTTTATAAAAATGTTTCTACTGTACCAAATGGGAAAAAATGGAATTGGTTCACTTTAATTCTGAACGCACCATTTAATTGGTTCACTTTCCACCTGTATTTGCACCAGGTGGAAAGTTACTCCTTTTTGCTTTATTCTCAAATCAGAATTAGGTCCAATATGTTACTATGTAACAGTGTGCCGGACACCAGCTGTCACTTACCGGGTACAGCAACACTGGAGTCCAGGTTGGCGGCGGGCAGTGGATGGGGAGTACCCGGCGTCCACTGCCAGAGTCCCTGCTTCCGGCTTCTCCCTTGCCTGGGCTGCGTATGTAGAGTGCAGGCAGCCGCGGCTCCCCTAGGGTGCGTGCACCGACCTGCAGGGGAATTTAAAGAGATAGGCGCATCAAACGTGACGTCACGTTTGGCACGAGATTTAAACTCCTCTCTATAAGAGGGAGTCTCTGGGCATTAAACAAGTTCCAGAGTATAAAGCTCCATTACCTCACTCCAGCGTCCTTGTTCCTTCTGCTCGTTACGGACCTTGGTTTTGTTCCTGACCTGATATTATCCGATCCCTGGTACCGTCTTGTCCGTTTGGTTCTGACCCGGCGCATTGACTACGTTGTACGCCTTCATCGTACTCCGCTCTACTCCAGAGTTCACCAGCACCTGTACTAGGGAACCTATGCTGAGGGCCGTGGCCTGCCTGTCGGACGCAACTAAGTCCAAACCTCTTTCCGGGGATCCCTGGTGAATACCGCCGGGACATTAGACTCCGCGCCTCAATTCTGGGTCATGTCAATACCAAAGTACAGACTAGCATCCACTATCCACCCGTGAGTTTGTGACAGGCTGATTCGGAGTTGGGAACAAAGTATAAAAGGCAAGCAATCTTGTATCTGGAACAAACCATGCTGCCAGGGGTGTATCAAAACCTATGGGGGCTTCATAGTAAAATTTCCAGTTTATCCATTTTGATTGAAAATTATCTAATATTGGCACTATCTGCCTACTTAGCAACCATGCAGGATTAAATAAATGTTGATTAACATAGTATTCTAAACAAAAATATATATATTTAAAAATGATAAAGTCTCTCTAATCCTGTTTATGATCTAACGTGGTATGTGAGTGGGTATGCACGCTACATTCGCACCCGCAACGCCATAGAATTGCATGGTGCGAACACAGCACACGGCATGGCGTATCGAATGCGGCTAATTGCATGGCGCGATGCGTGCGTTTGTAGCACGATCGGCAAAAGTGCAAGCAGACACATCTGTATATCAGTCAGTGAGGAGAAACAGACAGAGCCGGCCGGTTCAATGACAGTAGATACCCTGCAGCAGCGTCATATAAGATGAATAAATTGCTTAATCCATCGTTTCTAAATTAAACTGAAAATAAAAGGAAGGGAGGTGTCTGAAGGTGTAAGGGTGACAGGACAAAATTTGTTATACAGTCCATACCTGAAGCTGTTCTTTTTCTGAAGATGTTGTTGTTCAGGACCTTAGTGGAAGATCCAAAGTCCATATCAGTAGTCATTATCCAAAGTCAATTAATAAAGCAGGAATTACTCCGAGTGTATCAACACAGGACAAAATGCCATCACAAAATGGCTGCCAGTAGCTGGGCATCCTTTATATAGGGCTGTGACCTTCATTGTGACATCACAATGCATGCAGGCAGTAGCTAGAGATGACTGTAGCTTAGATCGGGATAAAATACTGACGGACCTATGTCCAGCGGTTCAAATCCAGACGTCGGAAGACCGGCAGCAGTGAAGATCACAACAGCTAAAAAGGCAAGTATAAACTAAGCCTACTCCCCCCCCCCCCAACCCTAACCCTCCTTTAGGGGTGCCTAACCCTAACCTCCCCTTAGTGCCTAAACCTAAACCCCCCTAAGTGCCTAAACCTAAACCCCCCTAAGTGCCTAAACCTAACCCACCCCACCCATCCCCGCAGTCTAAACCTAACCTTCCCAGGGGTGCCTAAACCTAAGTGTCCCCCCGGGAGCCCCTAACCCCCCCCCCCCCCCGACCGTCGGCTTTCTGACTGCATCCCTTTAGATCAGCTCTGGGCCTTACCTGCCGCATCTATCTAACATCAGTAAATGTTTGTGAAGGCTGTTGCTTCCTTGTTGAAACTCTGGTCTTCACCAGTGAACCCTGCATGGAGATTTGGGCTTTGCAGATGGAAGGCTGTATACCTTTGCCATGCCTCCAGATGTGGCAGGCTGGTGCAGCTACAAAGAACGATCATCAAGCTGTGTCTGGTACACAAATGGACTGCAGAAGGGAAAATCAAAACAAGCAACATACAGAATAGATCATACTGAATTCTGAAAGAGCTAATTAGTTTCCCAAGAGAGGTGGTATAGACAGAAAAAAGGTAGAGCACCTAGGACTGAGCCTCTTGGTACTCCAAACGAGAGGTTGTGGATCAAGTGACGTGAACTCTGAAAGAGCAATTTGATAAGTAGGATGATAATCAGGATAAGACAGTGCCCTGAAGACCTAGGGATTGTAGATTTTTATGAGACGAGACTGGTCAACATTGTGTTTGCGTACAACTCTGAATCAGGCCCTAAAGCCTGAAAATGACAGCACCAAGGGCACGTGTCCCGCTCGAACCCCCCCCCCCCCCCCCTAGATACACCACTGAATGCGAGGTATACACTGGAACAACGGATCGGCCGGTCAACTTGTCTAATAATTTGGTACAGATTATACACAAACGATTTTGTAAAAACACACTTACCAATCAGCGTTACAATATGTCTGCCCAGAAGAACCAGTTCTGATGTCATTTTCACTGGTTCCTGTGGACATGCTGTCATTCATTTGATCCCGTGTACACACAAGCAGATGTGAACAATATATCTGCAAGATATATATTATCTGCCGTGCAGCACGGTAAAGCGATATATTTGTGAAAGACATTGTTCACAGATATATTGTGTGTATACACAGCCAGATAGTCGGGACGATGTATCGTTTGTCGGCTGTACAAACAAATTATTATCCAGTTTGTGCCCAGTATAAATCTATGCACATTTTACATATGTACCACCTACACTACAACATGGTTTTACCAAGGTACAAAATTATGTGCTCTTTTTTGCTTTACTCCCATTACAGAATAATCCCCTATGGGGCATAATTCAATGTTAAAAAGTAAATTGTTACCACCTCACATTACAGAGTGAGCTCCTCCCACATTAGTGACACAATGTCCTGATGTGTGATAATAAGGTAAAAGAGCTTATTTTGCAGGCATCTGAGTAATTGGGACTTCAAAGTACCCAGGTGCATGAATCAACCAATACCCACACAGGGACACAAAGTAGTCAGTCATGTCTGAATTTTTAGTTGGAGAATTACCTCCTTCCTAACAACAGAAGACGAAGTAAGAGCTTTATTTCCAAAGAATTGCTAGGAAGCCTGTAGGAGTGCAAACAGGTGCAAAATGTGTCCTACATCATCTGAAAATGACACTGCTTTATGGCAATCGAGCACTGTGTGAAATTTTTTGAATTGGGGCACAGATGTGGCATTTTATGAATTGCACATATGTGGGGCATATGAATTGTGAACACTGCTGTTTGATATTATGCATCTCACCATATTGAGTAAAATTTAAATCTAAAACCATTAAAAAGACTTATTTCAAGATATTTTAATTAGTATTAGTTTCTTAAAGTGTTGTCTAATTGCTGGGAGGAAAACATTTTGTGACCCTCTGTACAAAGTAATTTTCCTTATATGGGACTCCAAGAAAAAGTTTGTAGGACCCTGCTTTAGAACAATATTTTTCTCACAGTTGCCAAATCAAGAATGGTTATAGTATGAGATTTTATGGCACATTAAAGGAAACATAAAAAATCATGTTATAATAAAATATACTACAGGTACATAGAAATATTTTACAAACATTGCCTATGAGGGCCTACATTTGTTACAGCTGTTTTTTTAGCTATCCTTTTCCAAAGCCAGTGCACGAACACATAGGCTTACTTGTAAATGCGGTCTATTTACTAAACTTTGAATGGAGATAAAGTGAACACAGATAAAGTAACAGCCAATCAGCTCTTAACTGCCATGTCACAGGCTGTTTAAAAAATGACAGTTAGGAGCTGGTTGGTTGTTACTTTAACTCTGTTCACTTTATCTTCATCCAAGGCTTAGTAAATAGGCCCCAATGTCTGTTAATTTGACGCATTAGTGGATTCAAATATTGTATGTTAATCTGAACAAATAAAGATGATAATTTTTAATTTATAAAAGGTATTTACTTACTAGAGAGATTTGCTGATATACAATGATATATAATAAATAATCATCTGGTAGCAATCTTCCATTTACTCATTACAGATGACTTATACGTAGACATTGGTAAAGCAATCAAAATGTCAGTTCCCACTCATTATTAGAGGCAAATGTATAGAAACAGGGTCCTCTGTGTAGAAGAAAATTAACTAAAGTAATTTTGCAGAGTAAATCCCCCCCCCCCCCAAAAAAAATAATATATATCTACCATTTACAGTCAAGGTTTGTTTTTATTTTATTAATTTCACACAGTCTGTTGATCCTTTAGACCTTTCATTGAAATTGTATCCTGGCGATCCACAATGTGATTGAAAAAATAAATAAGAAAAAAAATCTACTTCCCAAAGCATGTGACTAACCTGTCCTATTTAATGTACTATTACTACTTCTTGTGCACTGTGTACTCTGCAACAGAGTACCTAAAATGAGACTATCAATAACACTTCACTTTTTAAACTATAACTTATTTGACTTTTCTTTGGTTTGCAAATATGAAGCTAAATAAATGAATACATTCTGCACTGGAGAATAGATAATATAGTGAACTACACATAAAATAAAAGGCACAATGAACTGGTTAGATTCTGTACTCTCAATGGAGGTGATGGAGCTGCAGAATCCAAAGAGAGGGAGTTCCGACTATCGCTGGTAATGTGTTTTGAGTTATTGTTGATGGTTTGTATGTGTCACACATCAGGGAGTTAGTCCCCTTTACCCAATTCAGCGCTTGCCTCCTCAGTGCCATCTGGGTCCATTCTGGAGTCTCTGTGCAATGTGGCTTATCTGCCATTTCTGAGGTGCATGGATGACACCATCTTGGTGTGAGTCACCTGACAATTTCCAACCAACCGAATTCCAGATGCTCCAATCATATGTCTGACCAGCACATCTATGCTTAGGGCACCCTATTTAAACTTGACACCTCTCACTAACTACGGCCTGAACACCACCTCCAAGCTATGTTTTCTGCTTTTCCAGTGTCCGTCTCAAGTTGTCCGTTTCAGTCTACAAAGTCGCTATCTGTCTCCAGTTGTTCACTAAAGCCTGCTAGGGCACCTGCCATCAGCTAACCAGGACGCCTCGGTTCCCAATTACCGGCAACGCTTGTCCTGACATCTGTCTCCAGATCTCCTAGTCGGCTACTCATCTCTGCTCAGCATTCCTTCACATCCACATAGTAGTAGCAGATCTGCATGAGTATCCTAAAACCGCCCAGCTTCATCCACTGTCCTGATAAGGCGGCCAGCCCTAATGCTCCTGACCTGAGCCAACAAGATTCCAAAATCCTAACAGTATGAGTGTTTATGGTCAATAAGTGCGGTAAATAAGAATGTTCTGATACAATGTAATTAAAAATGATATTGGTTTATTAAATCAATATGGGTAAAAAAAATACAATGCTCTTGGGGACACGTTTAGCATTGGGGGATTGGCCTGTTGGTCACAGTTAGGATTGTGCTTCTCAATAACCTTCCCACAGAAAGGGGATTCAGACAAACTTTCAGGGAATGTTCTTCCGTATCTTTTGTGCAATTTACCATACGTGCCCCCTTTCTGTTCAGCCTATGGTGAGGGTTAATGACACAGGGGATATTGAACGGAAATTCAAGTGAAGCGTCCTGCATTTGAGTTGAACTTACCGGTAAGTATGATGTGGGAATACTCAACAGCCCTGGTGTTATGATTTACTTGCATAAAGGGTGGGTATTATGGAGTTCAAGATGGTGGAAGCGGAGGTCTCAGGTATGCAACACACGGGTGCAGGAAGCAATAGGAGACCCAGTATTGGACAGTTCTGGTGGGATAGCAGCCTGTGGATGGCGATATGCACCAGATGCCTTTCTTGTGGGTGAGGAACTCTCAGACAGGTTTAACTCCTTGGGCATACATACTGTGAGAAGGTTATTGGGAAGCACAATTTTAGCTGTGATTAACATGCCAAACCACGCCGGATTGAGCCCACCTCCCAAGGCTATATGCGTCCCCAAGAACAGTGTTTTTTTGTTTTTACACAACTTAATTTAATAAACAACTCAAAATTTTTCATTACATATCATCAGACCATTGTTAATTATTGCACTCACTGACCATAAACACTCATAACACACCATTAACAATACCTTCAAACACATCTGGATTACATAGTGAGTGCAACCCATTCCATTCCCAAATAAAATAAAAGGTTTAACTATTTTTAAATTAAAAAACAAGGAAGTTTCTCCTGCGGTTTTTTTTTTTTAATAACCCTATGCAATGATGTTGCTTTTTTACTGTAGTACATTAATGGTAAAGTGCAGATCCATGCAGATATTTGTAAGATTAAATTAATAAATGACAGACTAGGTGGCAAAATAAAAGGTGACAATTTTGCACCTTGACAAAATCAAGTTGTGATGTGAGGGGCAAAATTAAAATGTGCAGACAGCGTTAAGGGGGCATGTTAAGGATCAACTCTAAATTGCAGTGTAAAAATTCAGCTGTGCAGTATTTGCTACATGAAAAACAGCCAATATTTATCCTGCAGTCAATCCTCCAAACACGGCAGGTTTCAGGGGATTGCAGCATTTTACAGTGCTGTGGTTATTTGAGAGAGTGTAGCACAGTAAATATCTTAACAATCGGAGCAGCAGTCCTGCCATATCTGTCAATAAACGGTGTTGGCAATTGTAGCCTATGGGCTACAGTAATGCATTTTTTTTTTTTATTACAATGGGATTCCTTTTGACCTCTCTCTGACAAATACCGCTTGCACATGCATGGCCTGATGGTCACGTGTACATCAGGCCAGTAAATAGATCGCATTAGCTGTCATTTTACTCCTTAGCCTTCGCAGGGTTTGGCTCTTTTCTGAATTCGAAATCACTGTGATATGCTGCGATAAGGAATGCTCATTTTCAGAGTTCGGACGTACGTTTTAATAAACAGGCACCCAAGTCTGTAGTTTACTTTCTTTCAAATTGATTAAATTGGCAAAATACCGTGTTTCCCCGATAATAAGACACTGTCTTATTTTTTTTTTGGTTCAAAAAAACACCATAGGGCTTATTTTCGGGGTAGGTCTTATATTAATTATCATTGACAGCAGTGCCCCTTATGCAGGCCCCCTTGTACAAGTGCCCCTTATGCAGGCCGCCCCTTGCAGGCCCCTTTGTAGAAGTGCCCCTTATGCAGGCCGCCCCCTTGTAGAAGTGACCCTTATGCAGGCCCCCCTGTAGCAGTGTCCCTTATTGCAGTGCACTTACCTGACTCGCCGCCATCCGGGATGTCATTCTCACTTGCGCGCTGACTGGATCTAACATGATACAGCGGGCGCGGCCACACAGGATCCTCAGCGCGCGGGTGACGTCATGACGTCACCCACGCACAGCATGACTGGGAACGCTGGTCTCTGCAGCGTTCCCAGCTCAAAATGAGATTCAGGTAGGTCTTATTTTCGGGGTAGGGCTTAATTTGGACCGGGTTACAAAATTAAGGGTAGGGCTTATTATCGGGGTAGGGCTTATTATCGGGGAAACACGGTAGCTCCCAATAAGTCTAGAGTTGCCTCTTGCTACCACTTCAATGTCATTACCTTTGAAAGGATTAGCACAAAAATCTATTTTGCTACATCAGGTTTGTGACGTGATCATAGAGAAAAGAATCAGTACAACCCACCCAATATAGCAAGTGATGTTATGTACAAACTATATTTATTTTGTATAATTTGTCCCCTAATATAAAACAAGTCTAACAACTTAGCTAATGTAAATATATAATTTGAAATAAGATTAAATCATTCTGATAGAGGGTTATGGGACGCAGCTTAAGTATGTCCCAAGCCAATGTTTATAAATGGAAAATGAAGACAGCTATCAGTGACAGCCTCCGGTTCCAGCGCTGTGCCCAGGAACTATTTAACTTTGCTCCATGGATAAGAGATTACAGAGTTTACAAAGCATTCATAATGAACGCTGAGCAGCCCAATGCAGAATCAGGTCATCAGCATTTGGGTCCTAACAAAAACCTAGTGACAACATTCTGACATTCTCAGCATCTGTACATTACAATAATGCATTACTAAGCGGCATGTCGATTATCTATTGATGCAGAGCAGCAGTGTAGAAGTGCATCAGGGCCCCTCTGCACAGACCTGGTCTCCCCAAAAAATATATATTTACAAAACTTATTTAAATACGTTAAAACCAAAGCATAACATTTAGGCTGGTTATAAAGGAGTTTGATTATGTGTTTTTGATTAAGGAAGTTGAATCTATTGGATACCTCAGTTTTTAAAACACTCGACAAGCAAAAGCCATTGTTGGTAGTTTTCTTTTTACTATCTTGTTTTGCAATTCAAACAATCCTATGTTCTTTAGACGTGGAATATCAAAACACAGCACAGCCTACTCTGAGAACCTCGGTCCCTATCATGCCTTAGAAGTCTGCGTCCTGTGCAATTGTACATTTCCAAGGGTTGACACTGCTAAAAACCACAGACCATTACATCATGCATGTGTAGGCATCTAATAGCTATAAAACGTTCAGACTATATAAACAGTCATTTGTTTACCTAGTAAGCATCATGGAAGGTGTAACCTATACAGTCACTTGAATGACATTGAAAAGAAAAAAAGTTCTATAACTAAACCCTTTCAGCAGTCCAATGGAATACTTCTGCTCTATGGGCACGCTTTAAAGTCATTTCGGAAACTTCACTCACATTCAAATCAGAAGAATCGGGCTTGCCAAGGTAAACAGGTAGAAAAGCACTTGGCAGTGCAGCACACATTCACGTTACATAAGCTTTAGTATGGGTAATTACATTTAGCATTTTCTTCCATCAAGCAATTTTAGAACAGTTTCTTTAGTAACAATTATTCACACTTAGGAAAAAAATGGTATAAAAGTTGGTGTATTATAACAGTTTTGGGTCTCCTGAATAAATTGGATACAGCATATGAAGTTGGGAGAATCACAGAAAATGCATGTTGTAAAGATCAAAAAGGTGGGAATAGTAGAGGTTATCTTCTTAAATGAAAATTATTGTCCAATCATAAACATAACAAACAGGTCCAGATTATCCACAAGGCAAACTAGGCAGCTGCCTAGTGCACTGTGGACCCGACAGCTGCCAAAGTGACAAAACGGAAGGCCCGGATTCTGGGTTTGGGGTACTGGTGCTTAGTTAAAGAGTTTTACCAAGCCAGCTACAAGCCCAACAACTCTGCTCGAAAAATAAGAGTTATGGTACAACATACCTTTGTTAACTCTTTTCTTTGAGGTCCATAGGGTCCACAGAAAATACCTTGGGGTATGTGATTGGAGTGATCCAGGCACCAAAACAGTTAACAAGCTCTCAGCCTCCAGGATGCACTGGGTCCTCCTCCATATACAACCTGCCCCTGGCTACAAGCAGTTAGTTTGTTATCAAGCCCAAGCAGGAGAAGGAAAAAAAAAAAGATGAGAAGGAAGGACCCTTGTACTCCAGAAACACTCTCTCTTAAGAAGAGGGAATCATAGAATATACAAAAGAAAAGATTACCCAATAACACCAGGTGCGTTAGGGTGGGTGCTCTGTGGACCCTAAGGACATCGAAGAAAAAGAGTTAACAAAGGTATGTTATACCATAACTCTTATTTTCTTTGGGGTCCATAGGGTCTACAGAAAATACCTTGGGGATGTCCCAAAGCAGTTCCCTTTAAGGGTGGGGACGCTCCTGTGTTTCAGTGGAAATGAGAATCTTACGCCCAAAGGAAGCATCCTGAGAGGCAAATGTGTCAATTGCGTAAAATTTGACAAAAGGTGTAGACGGAAGACCACTTGGCTGCCTTGCATATTTGTTCAGCAGAGGCACCACAACGAACTGCCCACGATGGTCCCATAGATGTGCTGTTACCGTGTTTGGACCAACAAGACCAGCGTGTGTACACTTGAGAAATTGTCATACGCAACCATCTGGCCAAAGTCTGTTTGTTAGCTGGCCAGCCTAGCTTATGGCAGCCATATAACACAAATAGAGAATTTGACTTTCTAATGGAGTTGGTGCGATCTACATAGATAGTAATGCACGGACAACATCCAGTGATGCTTCACCAGCCGAAAGGCCTGAAGCCTGCAAAGCCAGAAACCACAATTTCTTAATTTACATGAAACTGGGATACCACCTTAGGAAGGTAACCCGCCCTAGTACGAAGAAGAGCTCTATCCTGATGAAATATCAAAAAAGGAGAGAGAAAAGACAGGGCTGCCAAATCAGAGACCCTACGGGCAGAAGCGATAGCCAGAAGAAAAATGGTCTTAACTATCAACCACATTAGGTCTACTGCTTTCAGGGGTTCGAATGGAGGAGCCTGCAAAGCCCTGAGAACCAATGTCAAATCCCACGGGGCTATCGGGGGTACAAAGGGATGCTGAACCCTCAGAACATCCTGAAAAAATATTCTAACATCAGGCAATAGGATGATCCTTCGCTGAAACCAAACTGAAAGTGCAGATGCCTGAACCCTCAGGGTGGCCAGACAGAGACCCTGATCTAAACCAGCCTGAAGAAAAGTAAGCACTCGAGAGACCCAAAACACCTTAGGGTCACATTTTCTCAGTTCGCACCACTGAAAATACGAGTGCCAAATTCTGTAATAAATGCGGGCAGAAGGTTTCCGTGCCCTCAGCATCGTCTGAATTACAGAATTGGAAAAACCTTTTCCCTTTAAGACGGAAATCTCAAGAGCCACACTGTGAAAGACAGACAAGGAAGATCTGGATACAGGCAGGGACCCTGTATTAACAGGTCCGGCCTTAGAGGAAGAGGCCACGGAGTGTCTATGGAGAGCCTCTGCAAGTTGGCGAACCAATGGCGTCTGGGCCAAGCAGGAGCTATCAGTATTACTGTCCCACCTTCCTGCTTGACCTTCCTGATGACCCTTAGAAGAAGAGAAAATGGAGGAAACAGATACGCTAGTCTAAGTTCCACTTCACTGCCAGAACGTCCACAAACTCGGCTGCAGGATCCGTAGCTCTGGACCTGTACCTGGGGACCCTGTGGTTGTGACTTGAGGCAATGAGGTCTACTTCTGGAAGACCCCATCTGTCCACAAGGCTCTGAAATACCTGTGGATGAAGAGCCCACTCTCCGGCGTGTATATCCTGCCGACTTAGGAAGTCCACTTCCCAATTGAAGACTCCTTATATGAACACAGTGGATATTGCCAGGAGGTGACATTCTGCCCAGACCAGTTGTTTGATATTTCCGCCATGGCAGCCTGGCTCCGCACTCCTCCCTGATGGTTGATGTAGGCTACTGTGGTGGCGTTGTCGGATTGTACCTGAAAAGGCCTGCCCTTTAGCATTCTTTGTGTCCATTTTCCTTGAATTGTGTGTCGACCTGTCACTGTTCCCACCGCAGAGGCTGGCATCTGTCGCAAGGAGTACCCAATCTGGAATCCAGAATGGGCGGCCCTTGTTGTGACGGTACATCTGTAACCACCATGACAGGTACAATCGCACCTTTGACGAGAGATGGATCTTCTGTAACTTTATTCAGTGGTACCCCGTTCCAGTGCAAGAGAATTAACCGCTGCAATGGTCTGGAGTGGAACTGGGCACTGAGGGGAGAACTTAAAAAAAAAGAAAATTGTTTGGGACTGCTACCGCAGTCCCACTGTCAGTAAGGTGCCTTCTCGCACCGAACAAAAAACTAACTGCCTGTAGCCGGGGCAGGGTGTATATGGATGAGGACCCAGTGCATCCTGGGAGCTGAGAGCTTGTTAACTGTTTGGTGCCTGGATCACTCCAACCACATACCCCAAGGTATTTTCTGTGGACCCTATGGACTCTCAGCCAATCCCAGTAGGGTTGGGTTGATAACCTCTACCCTGGGACTAGCAATACCATCTAGCCAGAGGGTCACTGTTTAGACACGATATGGAGGAGTAGATTATCAATTGAGCTGTGCACCTGGGACAGGACATGGTCCCCTTCCACCTTTTTGTCACAATTGGAGGGGTTGGCGTAGGAGCCGGCATCCCAACCACCGGGGATATGAACTGCATCCTAATTGGAGGCCTCTGCAATATCAGGGCCTGATAGGATGGTAGATGTTTTTGAATGGTTAAGTAACTCATTACAGTAACAATAAATAGGGGCGTGTTTTCTCTGTTCTGCAGAGTCTTAAGTGTTATATCTATATAAAAAAAAAAACTGTACATCTGACACCCATATTTTCATTTCATTTTACATTGCATAGTGAAAACATAAAAAATGTGTAGCTGTGGCAGAATGAAACATACACCATTACTAGGCATGCTAAAGCAACTAGACCCCGTTTAACATATATTTTGCGATTAATGACTCACTGTCATTTGCATAGCCGTAGAAGCAGCAACATTACGGCTGGGTCAACTGTACAGCATCTCCTACCTACCTCAGGTCATGCTGTATGCATTTGAACAAGTCGGTTGTAACTCACATACAGTGGAATCTAAACAGTGGTTCCTTTAAAGTTCTCCAGGAGAACAATAATAATAATTTATTGATGAGACACGTATGGTGATTAATGTACAGGGCCGGCTCGAGGGCCACTCCAGTAAAGCAGCCGCACGAGGGCACCACCACCGGGGCCCTGGAACGATCAAGGCTGGCGGGCCTGGCGGTATCCGCACCGCCAGTTGGAACTTCAGGCCCGGGTAACGCTGGGCTCTACCTGTTCTACACTATAGAAATTCCGCCACTTTGAATTTCCATTACTATCAGCTTGCTTGCCTCAGTGCTTATACTTGTCTCTCCTGTTTTTAGTCCACCCGCTCCCCCCCCTCCCCCTCTACATTATAATATATATATATATATATATATATATATATATATATATATATTTATTTTTTATATATCCATTCCATCTTTTTTTATATATCCAATCCATAATTTTTACGTATGTATATTTATGAAATACCTTTGCACTTATGCACCTCACTGTCTAAATGTATTTAGAGTATAGAATAAATATTGCATTTTATATATTCATCACTTTCTGATTGTGTTCATCATCCGCTCACAGATTTTAATAACTCATAGACCTTATTTTATTTCTATATACAGTATTTAAATTTTGATTTGCTGCTATTCAGATGTGTTTATGATTCATGTATATTAACAATTAGAAATCTGACAGTCGCTATAAACAGTACATCCATCTGCATTATATATATATATATATATATATATATATACATATACACACGTGTGAGGGTACGTACGTGTGTGTGTTCCTGCTAAACCGTGTGTGTGTGTATATATATATATATATATATATATATATATCTATATACACACACACACATCCATACACACACACAGGTGCATAAATATTGGGACATTGACAGAATTTTCATATTTTGGCCTCTATTCACCACCACAATGGCTTTGAAATGAAACAAACAAGATGTGCTTTAACTGCAGACTTTCAGATTTAATTTGAGGGTACTTACATCCAAATCAGGTGAACGCTGTAGGAATTACAACAGTTTCTATATATGCCTCCCACTTTTTAAGGGGCCAAAAGTAATGGGACAAACTAAACAATCCTAAATCTAACTTTCACTTTTTAATACTTTGTTGTAAATCCTTTGCAGGCAATTACAGCCTGAAGTCTGGAACGCATTGACATCACCAGACGCTGGGTTTCCCCCCTGGTGATGCTCTGCCAGGCCTCTACTGCAAATGTCTTCAATCCTGCTTGTTCTTGGGGCATTTTCCCTTCAGTTTTGTCTTCATCGAGTGAAATGCATGCTCAATCGGATTCAGGTCAGGGGATTGACTTGGCCATTGCATAACATTCCACTTTTTAGCCTTAAAAAACTCTTTGGTTGCTTTTGCAGTATGCTTCGGGTCATTGTCCATCTGCACTGTGAAGCGCCATCCAATGAGTTCTGAAGCATTTGACTGAATATGAGCATATAATATTGCCCGAAACACTTCAGAATTCATTCTGCTGCTTTTGTCAGCAGTCACATCAATAAATACAAGGGAACCAGTTCCATTGGCAGCCATACATGCCCACGCCATGACACTACCACCACCATGCTTCACTGATGAGGTGGTATGTTTTGGATCATGAGCAGTTCCTTTCTCTTCCCATCACTCTGGTACAAGTTGATCTTTGTCTCATCTGTCCATAGGATGTTGTTCCAGAACTGTAATGGCTTTTTTAGATGTTGTTTGGCAAACTCTAATCTGGTCTTCCTGTTTTTGTGGCTCACCAATGGTTTACATCTTGTGGTGAACCCTCTATATTCACTCTTGTGAAGTCTTCTCTTGATTGTTGACTTTGACACATATACACCTACCTCCTGGAGAGCGTTCTTCATTTGGCCAACTGTTGTGAAGGGGTTTTTTTTCACCAGGGAAATAATTCTTCTGTCATCCACCACAGTTGTTTTCCGTGGTCTTCCGGGTCTTTTGGTGTTGCTGAGCTCTCCGATGCATTCTTTCTTTTTAATATCCCTTTTCCACCTAAATTCCGGGTCTGACCCGGAGTTGGAACAAAGTTCCTATCCGGATCAGACCCGGAATTTTGCCGGCGCCAACTCGGGATATTCCCGAGTCAGCGCCGCTCACACCGCAGTCAGGTCTGCATATACCCGGCTTTTGCGGAGTGAAAGTGGTCGCTTGGAGATTACGTCATCTCCAAGCGCCACTGAAGCCGGACCAATCGGTCGGCTAGCAGCGCACTGCAGGTCATCGTGACCCGGAGTGCGCTGTTCTCACAGCAGGGTTTCACGGGCTACGCCCGTGTTAAAACCTGCTAGTTACCTGGGTTGGATTGCCGGGTCACTCGACCCGGCGATCCAACTCTCTGCCCTTTTACACCAGGGAGCTGCCCGGGTTAACCCTTCAAAAACCCGGGTTTTAGCTCCTGTGTAAAAGGGGTATAAGAATGTTCCAAACAGTTGATATGGCCACACCTAATGTTTTTGCTAACTCTCTGATGGGTTTGTTTTGATTTTTCAGCCTAATGATGGCTTGCTTCACTGATAATGACAGCTCTTTGGATCTCATATTGAGAGTCGACAGCAACTGATTCCAAATGCAAATGTCACACCTAGAATCAACTCCAGACCTTTTACCTGCTTAATTGATAATGAAATAACGAGGGAATAGCCCACACCTGTCCATGAAATAGCTTTTGAGTTGATAGTCCCATTACTTTTGGCCCCTTAAAAAGTGGGAGGCACATATAGAAACCGTTGTAATTCCTACACCGTTCACCTGATTTGGATGTAATTACCCTCAAATTAAATCTGAAAGTCTGCAGTTAAAGCACATCTTGTTTGTTTCATTTCAAAGCCATTGTGGTGGTGAATAGAGGCCAAAATATGAAAATGTCCCAATATTTATGCACCTGACTGTATATCTCCAAACAAAGGCAAGTGGCACTCGTAGGACTTGTCATCAAAAGGTACAGATAGTGTGCTGACACCAAATCATCCGCTACTGGTCGTGTAGGTCAGTAGCGGATGATTTGGTGTCAGCACACCGTATGCACCTTTTGATGAGAAGTCCTACGAGTGCCACTTGCCTTTGTTTGGATATGTTACACGTTTGTGTTTTGGAGGCACCGAGGCAGGATGCTATTTGAAAAGTATTGGGGCAGGCCTGCTCTGTCTGTGTATATATAATATATATATATATATATATATATATATATATATTAGTATTTTTTATTTTTTTTTGAACGAGAGAGCTGCGATATGAAAAGTAATTCCTGACTGGTTCTTCCAAGCCAAGTGATCAGACTAAATGTTGCTCATGTACAGCCCATCTTCCTCTACACATCAACAATCACTATGCAGTACACCTAAAAATTAACAGTAGGGGACCTGGTGACAGGTAAGTTCTAACGAGATTCCTCACTTGCCTGTTAGCTGTACAAGCCAAAAACTATGGATTTGCCCTCACCTGATTATGCTAGCCTCCATTCCTTGAGAGCACTGGTGATGGAAGAGCTGAAGATCATGGCGTTTGGACAGATTTGGCAAGTTGGAGGGAAGTACTACAAATATAGGGCTGTATTCAATTAGCGGCAAAACGCCGTTTTCGCCAAAAAAAGTTTCACCGATTGCGACTTTTTGCCAGGTGGAAACTTATCCCTGTATTCAATTGTGGCGGCTTTTCGCCGGTGCAAAAACGAAATGCAATGTACCCGGCAGAAAAGTTTCTCCTATGAATAGCTGTCGAAAAAAAGTGCAGAATTGCAGTTTTGGGGTGCAAAGGTGGGGAAACCACCCTGCACCCTTAGGACAGGTCCCCAAAGGTAAACTGTGTCAAAATAATCCTAAAAAAATTAAAAGAACACCCCAAAAATTGACTTTGAAAAAGGGGTCAAAAAAGTACAAAGTTGGGATACAAACTTAAAAACTAGCGAAATAGACTTGGGGGGGAGGGGGTTGGGGGTCTGCAAGTATGGGGGAGGGTTTTTTTGTTGTTGTTGCAGGTGCTTGCTGAAGGTGTGTTTTTCACGTTATTTAAAATCTCACTTTTGCAATTTTTAACCATGCTTGCGCCCATTTTCATGTACCCCAACTTTGCTGGGACTAGTTATTTTCATCAAAGAAAAAAAAATGCTAAATGCTATTCTTCACCACTTGTGCAAAGACACTAATTAGCAGCCAATGGGAGCATTTAAGTACCCCAAATAACTTCAGTAGGGCTATTCGGGGGCATCTACCATGATCCCCAATGTTAGTGCATCTTTTGGGGGGTGTCAGGCTGATTTCCCCAAATTTGACAGCACTTTTCGCCTGTTTGCATTTTGCCGTGTGCCGTTTTCGCCGGTTTCTAATTGAATACGGCGATAAGCAGAGATGTGTGTGATACATTTTCGCATGGAAAACAAGCGATGTCGGCGAAAAGTCCGGCATGCGAAAAGTACGGGACTTTTTGCGTCTAATTGAATATGCCCCATAGTATCTATTGCACACACAATTCTTACAGTTAGAGATGGAGAAACTATTTACTAAAAGTGTTCTATGGCCACAGTACCAAATCATACTTTTGGTTTCATTTTGCAACCCTTATTAGAAAAATGTTATTAGTTGCTATGGAGTTTAATAACGTAACAAAATAGAACCATTTTCACTGCTATTTGTTCTCAGTGCAGTTTATACTTGTAATGCTTAAATACACTTTTAATGATTATTCCCCATAGCATTTTTTTTTCAGTTTATAACTACATTTATTTCTCAAGTATTAACACATTTCCATTTTATACACATATTCGCCAAGAACACTTTTTCTTATGGAGCAGAAAAATCTATATGCTTTCATTTCAGAAAACTACACAGCCTACCATGACAAATGAACATGATCATTATCCATAGGATTGTTTATAGTATAATTAAAACTGTTGACATATAAAATGCAGAAGGCCAAGAAAATAGACAGCTTCAACAGAGGTCAAAGAAGACATGAGAGACTGCTCCTGATTGGCTGGCCATCCCTAAAGTAGGCAGGCATAACGGAAATTATTGTCTATTTATCAAGCACTTATAACCCCTTTATGTTATGGTTTTGATTGAAAAATGGGGTGATCAGTGCTTCTCCCTTTTTCTTTTTGCGCTCCATCAACTTGTACATTGCATCTCTATAAAAGTTATGGGGACTGCGGTGTGGAATACATTTATTAAAATAAAGTAATCTTATCACAGTTTGAGTATAAAAAATAACACCAACTCAAGATTGCATTAGGTCTACCATGCGATCCGTTGTCCAAAGTCTCCAGTGATTGTTCTGCGTATTTGCGAGCTGCTAGCTCACATACACAGATGTGTTAACACTCATCTTTGCTACAGTTGCGCCAAACAGCCACTCTTAGAGCACCAAGGTTAATGTTTGCTGCACACGTTTTCTTCTTAATAGTAGTTTTCACTGTATTTATTAATTCTAAATATAGAACCTGTAAGGGGTTGGGTACGGGATGCCGGCGGTCAGAATCCTGACGCCGCATCCCAACAGGGTTAGGATACCGACACTTGTCGGTCAGTATCCTAACCCTCCCTCCCCGGTGACTAACCTAACCTCCCCCTCCCAGCACCCTAAACCTAACCCTCACCCCTTAGTGCCTAACCCAAACGCAGTACTTACCGTCAGGATGCCGGTGTCGAGATTCTGACAGGGGTCGGAATTCCGGCGCAGGCATTCTAAGCACAGACATCCCGACTGTCTGGATTTTTCCCTGTGTAAAAGGGTCATCCCAGGACTAAATTCCTGGGTCTCCGACCCTGGTTTTTTGCAAGGTCGGAGACCCGGGAATTTAGTCCAGGGATGACCCTTTTACACAGGGAAAAATCCTGGGTTGTTTAGCAATTTACTGGGTAAAAGTGAATTACCCGGTAATTTCATTTTCAGTGTGAAAGGGGTAACAGACAGAAAATGGCAAAAAACCTGGCATGCAAATCCCGGGTAAAAGCCATATTCTGTCAGAAAGTGGTATCTGTAATTGGCTTTCAGTCTTCTTTTCAAAATAAATGGTCTGTAAAAGGGCTGGAATGATGTATTGAAGCATGAGGCATTACCATTGGCATTCTATTTATAACTTTATCTTTTTGTTTCATATCAGTTCCACTTTTAGACATGATTAACGTAACGTAGGATATGGGATGTGCCTTTTCTGAGGGAGTGGAGAACACAATTATAAACGACAGAGGGCCGGATCCAATTAGAGGCCGTTTGGAGAGAAGTTTCCGCGGATTGGACTTTCCACCTGTTTTCAAAGTGTCTCCATATTCAATTCCTAAGCGGAAAGTCAATTCATTGTAATAGACGGAAAAGTATCTCCTATGAATAGCAGATGAAAAAAAAAAAAGTGCAAAATCGTTATTTTGGGGTGCGAATGTGGGAAAATGACTCAGAACTCTTGGGACAGCCCCCCAAAGGACAAATCAGCAAAAAAATAACAATTAAAAAAAAAATTACCTCAGAACACTCCAAAAAAGTACTTTCATTTTGGGGGCAAAAGTAAAAAGTGGGGGGACAAGTATAAAAACTTGCTAAATGGACTTCTTGGGGGTCTGCAAGGATGGGTCAGGTGTGTTTATGATTGCAGGTGCATTTTTGAAATTTTTTAAAAAGTTCAATCTAGAGACATACGGTATATATATTTGCTGGCACCCAATTGCAAGTACCCCAAATTTGACTGGACTACTTATTTTCACCAAAAAATACTGCTTTATGCCATTCTTCACCACTTTTGCAAATAAGAAGCAATTTAAACTACTTAAGTACCCCAAACACTTTTATTAGAGCTATTAGTACACATTTACAATGATTACCTATGTATCTTTTTTTTAGGGGTACAGACTGATTTCCATAATTCTCACAGTACTTTCTGCCTGTTCCGCATTCGCCGCTTTCATCTGTTTAGGAATTGAATAGGGCGAAAAGCGTGGACGCGAGCATTGAGTTTTCGCCTCTGTAACAGGCGAATTAGGCGTAAAGTCAGACAGGCGAAACTTTTCGCCTCTAATTGAATACAGGCCAAAGCTGTAAATTTTCCATGATTATACTTATTCTTCAGGATGTACAGTATTCTTGTCATTCTTTAACTAGAAAAATAATGAAGTATCCCTACAGAAAGAAAACAATAGCCTGTATTAAGTGTCACATGTAACAGTTGATCAAAAATGACCTAGATTATGCGAAGCATTTATTCTGGAATTAGTTTTGATTGTATTGTGCAGAAAGACATCAGGGCATATGCACAAAACTACAGTTTCTCAAAAATCACAAACTTTGTTATGGCAAATTTAGGTATGTATCGTATTTCTTTATTTTCTACTCATTAATTCAATTATCAGATCTTTATTTGCTAGACATAAAACTGTGCTTTAACTCCGTTAAAGCACAGCCCATGCTTAGGTATTCACATTATGTATATTTCAACAGGAAAAAGGTTTATGGGCCGTATTCAATTAGCGTAGAAAAGTCCGTTATCGGTGATAATTTATCGCCGATGTCATTTTCACTTATCCCCATATTCAATTTCAAATCCTTTTCGCAGGTTCGAAAAGTCTGTAAAAAAACTGGGATACGTTTTCATCATAGAATAGGTGGTGGAAAAAAAAGCGCATAATTGAGGTTTTGGGGTGCAGACTTGAAAAAAGTACCCTGCAACCCTTGGAATGTCCCCTAAAAGATATTGGTGTCAAAAAAAAAAAAAAAACTAGCATAGGACACCCCAAAAACAGTGTTTTCATTTTGGTGGCGGAAACTTAAAAACTAGCAAAATAGACTCAGGGGGGTCCCCAAGTATGCAGCAGGTGTTTCCTACAATGCGGTTGGTTGCGGCAGGTGGATTTTTGAAGAATTTTAAAAGTTCACTTTAGGGACTTCAAAATATGCTTGCACCCATTTTCATGTACCCCATATTTGATGGGACTAGTTGTTTTCCCAATAAAATGTTGCTAAATACTATTCACCACTTTTCCCAAGACGCATAAAACACCTGCCGACACCTTAAAAAGCCCAAATACCTTTAGCTAGCCAGTTCGGGGGTACCCATAGTGATCCCCCATGTCAGACCATCTTTTGGGGGGTGACAGGCTGATTTCCCCAAAAGTCACAGGAATTTAATACTTACCTTTCTGCTGTGTCCAGTTTTCGCCGATTACTACTTGAATATGGGGACACATGGGCACGCGCCCCATAACTTTATCCCCAGGAAAAACGTTGAAGATGGCGAAAAGTCCGACCTCGGACTTTTCGCCGCTAATTGAATATGGCCCTATATCTCTTACCAAGAGAATTATATATGGGAGGGTTTAGGGAAGGGGTCATATATGGCTTTCTTATGGTAACTAAATGGAGTTAGTTACTTTTTATTTTAAAGTCATTAGATAGATATAAGGAAAAGTATTTTTTTCACGAGTCCTATCCATTACTTATACATAGAGCACCTGCAGAAAATGACTATAACATTTATTGCTCCAATGCCTTCAGTATAGGAATACCAAGTATGCTTTCTGTACTCTTGACTTTAGAGTTAAGAGACAGAAACAGTCTGAGACTTCTGCGCTGTGCAAACAATGTTCACATATCATTGGGCCATGAGCCAAAAGAAATGGCTTGTGGCCCTAATGCTGGAATTGTTGCTTCAGTGAAAGCTGTGGTCCAAAGATGTGTCCGAAAACATATTCTATTCCATAGGTGCATGTTATGGAGAACATATACTCCATCATTAGAATAACACTTTTAGAAGTCTTGTTACAGTAAAGGGTAAATAGAAGATATCTGCTATATGTGTCTTGTGCCAGTTGCACTAGTTACAATTCCAGGCTGCATTTTAGCAATACATGACTTGCCTACAACACAGTTTTCCACATATGGTCTTTAATTATTAGTGCCTGAAATCAGCTGAATGCCAGCAGTGAGGAACCATGACCCATGGATATTCAACAGTATACTGTGATAGCTTTTGGAGTAGAAAGCGTGGAACTTCTGTTTATTATCACTGGCACATATGGTGTTATAGTTTGTAGTTGTGGCATATCAAACAGGGGAAAAATGTAAAATAGAAAAAAATAAATAAAAAGATGAAAACCAGAATATACTTTGTTCCTTGTATGAGACACGTTTTTTGCCTTCCCTATAGTGAAAGTAGCCAGTGAAACATCATGGAAATTAATATTACATAGTAAAATTGGGAAATCATGATAATATGAAAATAGGTCTGGTCCTGAGGCGCTGAAAACGTTCCAGATAAGAACTGGTTAGTATCACAAGATGAAGGGGTTATGCTATGGAATATAAAATACTAATCAATTTTGATAAGTTATTTAAGAATATCTAAAAGTACATTGTTTGGTAAATTGTGGTGTTTCTTTCACTATCAAAGTACCTTCCTGCTAAGGTATATCATACCAGCAGGAATTAGAGTCTGGTATGTACAGAATAATCTAAACTACTTCAGTTCTCCCTGAAACTTTTATATAGTTATCTTCTAAAATAAATTCTAAATTCTAATGGTCAATTCAAAGATGATTAACATTAGGGTATATTTATTTATTTAAATAGGTATGGCTAGAAGTGTAATGTAAGAAAAAAAAAAAAACCTCTTCCCCTTTTTCCAGTACAGCATCAGGACATTAGAGCGGGGGAACAGGAGGATCAATGAAGCCCTATTGTGGCTTGCGATCACTTCTATCCAAACCAACCCTACCTCCCCAGTTGTCATTCAGGACTGTCAGATAAATGCTAGGGAGGGGGATTGTTGAACTTCGGCAATGTTTCCTAGCAGGAATGCAACTTTAAAAACAACTGCTAGTTTATAGAATTCTTATTTGACCCCGTTTTACAACAGCACTCAAATATATGCATATAGAAAATATGTCAGTTTCTAATAGCATGAAATTACGCTGACATTTAGCACGAGAATATGATGCAGTCTCACATACCCATAAATGGCACCAGCCTACAATATTTGTCCCTTACCACTCCTGCCCTATAATCCCACTAAACGCCCCCATACATCAGCAATCTGAAAACCACAAGTGAACAATTTGAAGATTTATTGGCCGATTTTAGGATTTTCCAATTTAGCAATCTGTGCCCATACATCACAGATTTTTTTCAGTGATTTGCAGATCTATTGCAGCAAACACAGATCTGCCAATCTTGAAAGGACCATCATTTTACTAGTAAAGGTGCCCACACACATACCGATATACTTACGATCAGCCGATGTGTCTGATTTCCCTTGAAACTCTCCCCGGCAGCTCAGCACACTATCTGCACACGATATACGGGCAGCACAGACGGTGTAATGGTTAGCATTACTGTCTCACAGCACTGAGGTCATGGGTTCAATTCCCACCACGGCCATAACAGTGCAGAGTTTGAATATTCTCCCTGTGCTTGCGTGGGTTTCCTCCAGGTACTCTGGTTTCCTCCCACATTCCAAAAATATACTGGTAGGTTAATTGGCTCCCAACAAAAAATTAACCCTAGTGTGTATGCGTGTGTGAGCATGTGGTAGGGAACATAGATTGTAATCTCCACTGGGGCAGGGACTGATGTGAATGGTCAAATATTCTCTGTAAAGCGCTGTGGAATATGTGTGCGCTATATAAATAACTGGTAATAAATAATTAATAAATAATATGCTGTCCAATCTTCATCCAATCTCCTGCAGCCAGACTTTTTATAGTGCATTGTGTCCTAGATTGCGATGCGATGTGCGACCTGCGGAGGCGCGCATCGCGATCGTGAGTGGGGACTCACGATATGGGCATTTTTGACCCGATCTATCGTTCCGATGTGTCGGAATCGGCCAGATCGGGTAAAAAAAAATAAATCGCTATGTGTGTGCACCTTAACGGTCTGCAAATCTGCTGATCATGGCCATACACTAGCAATCTACAGCCCCAATCGATCTGTGAAATCCAACATGTTGGACAATCTGATTAAACAATTCCAATCACTTTTTGGTTGCAATCTGCAACCTGTGAAGCCCATACATTGCAGATTTTTTAACACAATTGATTGCAAATTGCAGAATTGCCACAATCGATTGCTGATGTATGGGGGCCTTTACTCAAACCCTAAAGGTTCTTGCCATCCATGTGTAGTCATGGCTTGCTGATGCAGGGAGTGGGAGGTGATCCATGAAACCAAAGTGTTACTATAACCATTCTTGATCCAGAACCAATGGAGGAAAAACAAGGTGAATATTATATGCAACTAGTGATCTGCCCTGGCTTCGCATGGGAGCTATTTTGAATTTAACAGAAAAAAGAAAAATAAAAAGTCCCTGGTAGTAGTCTGTTCAGGCTAATCTCGAAAACCACTTTACGGATTTTCACTATTCTATAGAGCATTTGTCAAGGAAGGTTTATGTGTATTTATTTATGTGTTTATTAACAGTTTTTTATATAGCGCAGCATATTCCATTGCGCTTTACAATTGGAACATTAATAGAACAAAACTGGGTAATAACAAACAGATATATAGGTAGGAAGGCCCTGCTCGCAAGTTTACAATCTATAGGGATGAAACATTAATGTATGACAAAAGGGAACCGAGTAGTGACGATTTTAGTAAAGCAAGTCAATGAAAAAAAACGGTTGTCGAGTGCAGAAAAAAATGATGTAAGCCCTGTTTACTATTTCATTTATGTGAAAAACGATTCTTTAATTTCAAACGAGTCCAATTCCTGCCAAGAGTCTGCTTTGACAGATACTTAACATGGCTGGAGTTGAAGTGGAGACTGTTATGCTCATGGACAACTGTTCATGGCCCTTTTGCTTGTCACGTCAAAACTGTTGACGTCAGGAGGAAAAACGACTAATGTCACCTACAAAGCAAACTTATAAGACCTTGATAGGAAAAAAAAAAAAAAAAGACTATCGGTGTAAATTCAAAATTGCACCCGTGCAAGGCTGGGGCGGGTCAATAGTTATATTATAATCAAATTCAGTTAACAGGATGGTGGATGAATTGTTCTAAGATCTGCAGAAGGGATCGTTATGATCCCGACACCGGGATCACGACAGGGTTAACATACCGACACTTGTTGGTCGGTATGCTAACCCTCCCCTTCTCCCTACCCTAACCCTTCCTCTTTGGTGCTTAACCCTAAACCTTCCCCCCTAGTGCCTGAACCTAACCTCCCCCTCCCGCACCCTTAACCTAACCGTACCCCCTTCATGCCTAACCCTAACCCTCCCCCTAGTGCCTAACCCTAACCCCAGTACTTACCGCAGACATTCCGGCGCAGGCATTCTAAGCACCGGCATACCGACAAGTGTCCCATGGCAATTTAAGGTGCCACGGCACCCAGTCTGGAAACCACTGGAGTAGTTGATAATGTGATAAAATGATAAGCATATCACATGAATCTGCTGCATGAGAGGTACTGGTCAGTAATTTGTGAGTGATTTTCCCAAAACCAATAATCACAAATAAAAAATATTCCATTGTATACTGCTAAAAGAAATCCCTTTCTTTCCTAAAAAAGCTATATAAAGTTCAGAGGAATCACAAAAATGGCTCTAATCTCAGAAGCAATTAGTCCTGGATGAGAAGTGGTTAAGTACCCACTTAATTTTACAGAAATGTTTTAATCACATTTCAGCCATGTAAAATCATAAAACTAGCCTTATGGCAGTCCTCACATTACATACAGAGAAACTTTATTACGTTGTAATTTCTTAATAGATGGTATACAAGGTTTACATGTAATCTTGGAATTACCACATCTAATTGCTTAGTGTATACATTGCTTCGTATTGTTTTTAGTGGATACCAGGCACCTCCAACTCTTGTGTGTTATTTCCTTATTTCCCAGAAATGTACTGCCAACAAAAAGCGATAGATTTTACATTTTATTTATAGGGCGCCACAAGAGGTCTGCAGCGCCATACATACAGTAAAGGGTACACAGAAGATTACAGCACAATACAGTAACCAACTTATAAACAGAGCACAAGCAACAATTAGCAACACAATTCTCCATACACAATACAGCTGGGAAGGTGAAGGCTGTCATAGAAGTGCTAGAGAAGAAGGCTGTGAGACAGTGGAGAGGAGGACACTGCTCCTAGGAGCTTACAATCTAGATAGATAGATGTAAATCAAAACTGAGATATTTTGGGCACAGATGAGACTGAGGGGTCGATTCTAATAGCTGCGAGTTAGTGTAATTACGGAACCTCTAGAGTAGCTGATTTTTGTATGCAGCTCAAAAATCCACAAGTACCGGGTGAGATAAGGCGATCAGGGGGCCCCATCACACATATTGGGATCGACCCATTTGGGAGAAAATACGTCCATCCGATTTTCTGCCAGAACAATCTTGCCACAAGTCTATGCATGAATAGGCCAAAAAATATCTTAAATGCTAAACACCCAACTGGCATCTCATGTATGATAGAAAATAGTCAGACAACCACCACTATTTTACAGTGAGTGTGCTTGAGAGTGTGAGTGGTTATTAACAGATTATGTACTATATGATTTGATCACTCATCCTGAGCTTTGATTATTATTTGGACTAACTTTAGTGTATGGACAAATTGTATAGATCCAGCCCTTCGTGTCATGTAGCAACCTCTGCAGATGAATGAGCATCTAAAGCTGGCCATACACCAGACCAACTTTCCTCCAGCCATCCAACTAGTTGGCTGGTTGGAATGAAAATCCGGTAATGCATGGGAGCAAATGACAATCAGCCATTTGCTCCCAAACACCCGAAAATGGACGAAAGCTGTTGTTCTGACAAGTTTTTTAAATCAAACAGATTAGCCAACTTGCCTGAATGACCTTTTTCATGTTTTCTGGCGTTTGGGAGCAAATTTCGGATTGTCATTTGCTACCATGCATTACCTAATTGGATGGTTGGAGGAAAGTTGGTCTGGTGTGTGGCCAGCTTTACCCATTATAAAGAAATCTGTAGTCAGACTTTTAGTCCATAATGGCTGATAACAGAAAACTAGTGTGCATGTTCCTGTATAACAAATGTAAACATAAAATCAAACTGTCAAGTTCTATCAAAATATGGCTCATAAACTAGTGGATCCTTATAAAATGTTATGTATTTTAGGCTTATGCTGGGCATACACTAGGCAATTATCTGTCAGATATCTGTCCAATCTGGCTGGTTAGAATGAAAATCTGGTAATGTATGGGAGCAAATGACAATAGAAATTTGCTCCCAAACACTAGAAAATGGACCAGATTTTCCTTCCCACCAGACAGATTTGACAGATATCTGACAGATAATTGTAGAGTGATGCCCAGCATTAGAGACCCTTATATATCTGCATGTTGAAAGACAATAAACCCAATGGATCGGAAAGACTATCACATAGTCAGATGTGTTTATTTGTTTGCTTTAGATTTTTAATGTACATTTCTGAAGTGTGTTCTATTCAAAATGTGTTACTTTCTCAAGGTCAAAGCAGACACTGAGATTCAAAGTATACTCACTCACTATAGAAACAGAATTTCCAAACTGGCTATCTCCCAGAGCCTTATCTTATCCCAGACTATTTGGAATGAATGTGTATACATGAATCAGGCCTTTGCAATCTACAAGGGGAAACAGTGAAAGGGCTGAGAGAAATGCAGAGCACCACTTGTTGGAATTAGTGTGGAATAGAACAAGCAAGGTACAATTGTGCACAGAACTACTCATGGTTGCATAAAACTATAAAACTGCATTTATACAATTTCATTACAAAAGCTACTTAATCAGTATAATACTGTACATTTCACAATTACAAGGCACATGAAGTTGGTAGGTTTGTTCTTTATCTACCTAATTAGGACAAATATGAATGTGCCTGCTGTGTTTGCAATCAGAAAATGTGCAGAGGAAGGCCTATTTGTGCACAGTTATAAACACATAAATAGATCTTATTACGATCTGTATATAAATGAAGTAGCCACACTTCACGTAGCTGAGCAATATACCATTGTACAGACACCAGCACTTGAAATGATGCCAGTTGTTAAACCTATTTACAAACAAATGATTGGCAAACATGCTGTACCTGAATTAAATCAATGTCCCATCAAAATGAAGTATTCCATCCTGTGTATATTGGTAAAAATAAGTTATCAGACTGAAAGCCTGACCTGAGCAGTTTGACCCTTTTCCCTGTGTTGACCTGAATTTTAACACCTTTGCTTTTGAATGAGGCCTGCACCACTGTAGTTGAGGATATGCTGTAGGCCCTGCCAACAGTGAAGGGTGATTTTATTTTTCCAACAGCACCATTTATTCATAGGAGTATTTACGTACAGGTCATATAATTAGATTGTCCATAAAACTTATAGTTCACTACGAGTTAGCACATGCAAGCAAAACTGACATCTGGAGACAGCAAAGACAAAGGATACTCCATTCTAAAGCTCTGGGGGTCATTTTATACTTTACCATGTCCACTCCTAGCCAAGAAGCTCTAAGAGCTGGAAATGAAATCACCAATAGCTCAGGCTTTTCCGTTACTCTATCCAGGACAAGAATCCCAGTCATGAAACAATGACATGCTGCAGAGCATCGACCTCCCTCGCCAGCAGTGCCACCTTTATTAGGTAAACAGCTGGATGGACCCCTCCAAAACAAGCACACAATCAAAACAGAGAAACCATTTGCTAACCTCTTAGGTTTCTGGGGTGGATCTGTTTTGTCCGAGGCATGATCCTCCTCCTTCTGGAGCCTGTTTTTTCCTTCTCAAAAATGGAGAGCAGTGCTGGCGGAGAGGAGCCTCCATATAACCGCCAAGTGCATCAGTTAATCCAGCAGCTGAACAAGGGAAAGAGAAAAACAACATGAGGGAAGACAAGACTAAAGGGGGGAGCCTAGATGCACTGGTCTGGGACTCCACTCCCCTCCCACACCCCCTGAAATATACCATACTGCTTGTGATCAGCAAAAATAATAAAGAGCGAATAAAGAATGGAAAGTAGTAGTCCGGTGTTCAAAAAATAAAAAAAGAAGGGAGCTGTAAGGAATGCTAGATCAGCCTTACACACACACATACAGTACACACACCTCCTTCAGGGCATAACAAAACAAAACAGCATCATCCTGCACATGAAAATCTCGCTGGCTGCTCGCCTATGGATCATTCATGGTTTTATGAATCACATGCAATGTGCACAGCCCACCAATGTGCCTGCTTTACAAATCGGGATGCCTTGTCGTCCTATTGCAACACTGCAAGCAAGTATAATGGGGAGGGAAAGAGAGGGAGGCAGAGAGAAAGGAGGAGGGAAAGGGGTAGGAGACAAGAGGTGACAGAGGAGAGAGAGGGAGATAACACTTGCTAGCCTGTGAATGAAAGCTCACATGCAGATATTCAAAAGGCATCATGTGTACCTTCACACAAACAAGGGACCCTTCCAGGCTCAGCAGCTGAAGTGGAATTATTAGTGCTAAAGGGGGAGGGAGCCAATTAGATCATCATTACCACACTGAAATGTGACCTTCATGGTACTCCGCTGTCTAATTCTTTATTTTCTACAATTATTTGTTTATTTCTCAGCAGCGGAACTTCGGTGATAAAATGATGTGGCATGTTGCGACGAGTTAGATTGATGGATTGAAGATCACGTCTGTGCAAAAACACACACAATTACACATCCTGTGTGCAATGTAATGGGTAGCAGACAATAGGAAGATGTGACGTGCTGTTTATTGCATAAACTGTGACACATTAAGGTTTTTCCACGCCATGTAGCAAACTGCAGCAGCAATTGGCACTTAGGGAATTACATAAGAGAAAAAGCATTGCATGGGTTAAATCCATCCTCTGGTACAGAGATGAAGAGTTGGGTGTTAGTGCTGGGAAAAGGCAGGGTGCCATGAGCGCAGTCTGGCAGCATGAAGGAGGGTGGGCTTTTACTAGTGCTGGGGACATTAATGGAATGAGGGGGCTGGATCTAGCAAGGCAGAGATCAAGCAGGTTGACAGTTTGGAAAAGACAAGAGGTAATACAGGATGGCTGAATAATGTGCAGCATAAGGGGGAAGGAACGAACAGTGAAAAAAATATGAATGAATCTGGGAGGAGGAGCTTGGGGAAACCCCTATGCAACATAGAGCGCCTTACAGGAACCCAAGAGGATTAGAGCTGCTGCGGGAGAGACTCTCCACTACATGCTGCAAGCCAGGGCCTCTTAGTCATATAAATACTGGAACTGTTAACTCTTGCAGTTAACATGCAGGGATCAAGACAAAAGCACAGCCATGCTGTTTACAGCTTGGTTTCTATAGCTGCATAGTAGACAAAGGTTCAGCAAAGTACACACAAAGAATATCTAATTCTGCAGTTCACAACACTACCATTTAGATGTGGAGAGAGGCTATTAGGCTTCGGTCTATTGCGGTGCTTGTTATGCTGGGATGTTTTGCAATGTGACCAAACTGGGCAGACAGAATGGCATAATGTAAAGCAGGGGAAAGGCTTGTTGTGTTAGCCACCACGATATAGGACAAAAACAAAAACACTTCTTGATTAGTGCAGCTGCAGCATCAATAATTAGATAAGCTTAGCGCGGCACTAACAGCATCACGGCCAGCACTTTAGTCAGAGAATGCCAGTTCTCCAGACTAAACACCCAGTTTAAGTCACGAAAACCGTAATTCTCCGACTTAAGATGTTATACAGGTTATGTCTCCCATATCCAAAATGCTTGGGACCAGAAGTATTTTGGATATCGGATTTTTCCGTATTTTGGAATATTTGCATACCATAATGAGATTTCTTGGGAATAGGACCAAAGTCTAAACACAGAATGCATTTATGTTTTATATACACCTTATACACACAGCCTGCAGGTCATCTTATACAGTATTTGTAATAATTTTGTGCATCAAACAAAGTTTGTTTCCATACAGGAAATTAATTTATGTTGCATATACATCTTATACACACAGCCGGATGATAATCTTATACAGTATTAGCAATAAATTTTGTACAGTAAACAAAGTTTGCGTACATTGACGCATCAGAAATCAAAAGGTGTCACTATCTCAGTCGTGCTCAAACAATTCTGTATTTTTTAATATTACGTATTTCCGAATATTTGTATATGGGAGACTCAGTGGCGTCACAAGGGGGGTGCGGACCGAACCCGGGTGTCACCCGAAGAAGGGTGACACCAAGGTGCAGATTCCCCTTCAGTGAAAGTAGCTGAGTGCTGCACTGTAGCATTGAGTGCAGCACTCGGCTCCTGATATTGTAAGGGAGCAGACACTGCCACAAGGTACCTTCTGTACCCCCCTGCAGTAACAAGAACGGGACCACCGGGGTTCGGGCCGCGAGGCAATGCCACCGTCACGCAAGGCCACGCCCCTTTTCGGCAGCCATCGTCCCTCCCTGCACCAGGTGACACCGCAGGGAGTGACGCCACTGGGGAGACTCAACCTGTAGTCAAACTAAACAGCGCGCTGAATTGAATAGCTCCAGGACCAACTGCCCGGAGGTGAAGGCATTATTTACCTTGTGCTCAACATCTAAAGTTGTTTATTGTGCTATTTTAGGTGCACATGTCAGTGATGCTTAAATTATACAATTTAATTCACTTGCAAGCAAGCAGTCTCCAGTAACCAGTGAGAGATATAGCTAGCAGTGTTGTCCATTCAACTATAAATGCTCTTATACAATGATCAATTGCATCTATCACAGAGACAAGGTAACAGAAGAACAAGCAAAGTATTTGTGCATGGAGGTAATTTTTGCCTCTAGGTTTGGGATGGTAATAAAAGGGGTTTTCTCAAATAAAACATGTCATACCCACTCAATACAGAGACTACAAGCAAGTAATAATGGCTCAGCAGCATTAAATAGATGTATTAAAATTCTTAGGTACCACCAGGGGCGGATTGGAATAAAAAAACAGTCCGGGAAATTTCTGGAAGAAGCCTTAAAATATATATGTGCAGTGCTCATGTGCATGCGCAGAAGAAAAACATTGCTCCAGTGCATCCAACATCGCCACTGCCTCTAACTTAGAATCAGGACCATAATGTTGTATACTATGCAATAGTGGTGCTTGCTTTATGAAATAACTACAAAAGGGAGATGCATATTTACAGTGCTTTGCAAAAGTATTCACCCCCCCTTGGCGTCTTACCTTTTTTGTTACATTACAACCTGTATTTTGTTTGTTTTTGTAATCTGAATTTTATGTGATGGATCTGCACAAAAAAGTCTAATTTGGTGAAGTGAAATGAGAAAAAAAATATATATTTTATATCTATATCTATATATATATATATATATATATATATATATATATATATATATATAATCACCCCCTTTGCTATGAAGCCCCTCAAAAGTTCTGGTGCAACCAATTACCTTCAGAAGTCACATAATTAGTGAAATGAAGTCCACCTGTGTGAAATCTAAGTGTCACATGATCTGTCAGTATAAAGCCCCAGAGGCTGCAACACCACTAAGCAAGAGGCATCACACCATGAAGACCAAGGAGCTCTCCAAACAAGTCAGGGACAAAGTTGTTGAGAACTACGATTCTGGATTGGGTTATACAAAAATATCAAAATCTTTGATGATCCCCCGGAGCACCATAAAATCCATCATCATCAAATGGAAAGAACATGGTACCACAACAAACCTGCTAAGAGAGGGCCGCCCACCAAAATTCACAGACCGGGCAAGGAGGGTATTAATCAGAGAGGCAGCACAGAGACCAAAAGGTAGCCCTGAAGGAGCTGCAAAGTTCCACAGCAGACACTGGTGTATCTGTGCATGTGACCACAATAAGCCGTACACTCCATAGAGCTGGGCTTTATGGAAGAGTGGCCAGAAAAAAATCCATGACTTAGTGATAAAAATAAGAAGACACGATTTGAGTTTGCCAAAAGGCATGTGGGCGACCCACATGTATGGAGGAAGGTGCTCTGGTCAGGTGAGACTAAAATTTAACTTTTCGGCCACCAAGGAAAACGCTATGTCTGGCGCAAACCCAACACATTCCCATCACCCCAAGAACACCATCCCCACAGTGAAACATGGTGGTGGTGGCAGCATCATGCTGTGGGGATCTTTTTCAGCAGCAGGGACTGGGAAACTGATTTGAGTCGAGGGAAAGATGAGTGGTGCTAAATACAGGGATATTCTTGAGAAAACCTGTTTCAGTCTGCCTGTGATTTGAGAATGGGATGGAGGTTCACCTTCCAGCAGGACAATGACCTGAAGCATACTGCTAAAGCAACACTCGAGTGGTTTAAGGGGAAACATTTAAATGTGTTGGAATGGCCTAGTCAAAGCCCATATCTCAATCCAATTGAGAATCTGTGGTCAGACTTGAAGATTGCTGTTCACAAGCGGAAACCATCCAACATGAAGGAGCTGGAGCAGTTTTGACTTGAGAAATGGGCAAAACTCCCAGGGTCAAAATGTGGCAAGCTAATAGAGACTTATCGAAAGCATGAAAAATGCAAAGAGGGGTGAATACTTTTGCAAGGCACTGTACATAATGTCACTCTCTTTATATCTGCTGATCCCACTTCATAACATTGAGAGGTGCAAGAAAAATAAATAAAAAATTTTATGCACAATCGTCCTGGCATTGATATGTTAGTAATTAGCAGCTGGTGACACTTTATAGTGATCATCACACCAAATATAATCATAGTCCAGTATAACGTCCAATCACAGCTCCACTCTTTACCCTTCCTCAAGGGCAGCATCTATAGATAGGGGATGCAGATAGTGTAGTATATTAAAAGCACAATGGGTTAGATTAGATTTAATCACACGTACATCAGAAAAGTAAAAAAAACCTCGAATATCAGGGGCTAACAAGTCTGTTTGTAGAAAGTGATGCGGCTCCGTTTTCAAACCAGGGAGCAGCTTCAGATATTCTCACAATGCGCTGTCTACTAATAGGCATGTTTGTCCCTGATATGCCAGTTTAACTTTTGTGATGTACGTGTGATTTATCCTTAGTAAACTATTGTGATTTTAACATACTACACCATCTGAGACCCCTATTTCTTTTTATACAGTATATATAGGTATACTAGATTATGTAATTGTTACCGATTTGGAGTGGATGTACTAAGCATCGCATCCGCGATACGATACATTCCAGAGCAGGATCAGACCGGATCCATCTCAGGGATGTGGACGCTCAGGCCTGGCAACAGAAATCTTGGAGCTCAGTATTGCAATGTTTTTTGCCCACCCCCCCATTCTACCCAATAGGGTACAGGATACGTGGTAGTGGGATAGGTATTGGAGGGACACTGGCTGGGGGGGTTTCAAGCATTATATGGAGTAGGATGGGGGAGGTCAGCAACTGGTGCTGATGTAACTGGACTGGATGTGATGAGTATACAAAGATCAACCCTACCTAATATCTAACACACAATTTTGTTTTTTAAACAAATTCTTTATGTTTTACATTGTAGAACTATTAAAGCAATTTAAAAATAGTTGCAGATTTAACAGTTGTAGATAAGTTATTTTTATCATAACATGTTGAATGTACAGGAAAAATGAATAGTATAAAACAAAAATATACAAAAATAACAAATAACAGGAATAAATGGGCAAATTAATTGCTTGATTCATTTTTATGTTGGAAAAGATCTTTATACGATTTGTGATCAGATTTTTAGTAAGCATGATAAATGCAGCCATCTGTGTACACCCTGCTCCCAGCGACTTGTTAGAATCGTAGACCCATTGCCATTTACCTTTACTACTCTATTTAGCCACAGATATTGATCGGATAATATGGTGAGAGGCCTGGTATAGACTGCACACATGTATAATGGCATAATCCTATCTAAAAGGAACAGGCTAGATACAATTTCATAGAGAGTATCTACCCAATAATTATCAGATATGATAGGAGTTGTATTTGGCACGGGCTGGGTATGAAATCCCGACAGTTGGCATGCCTGCTGTCAAAATGCCGACAGCATCATCCCGATGCTGGGAATCCTGACAGGGGTTGGGTAAGTATGTTAACCCTCCCCCCTTCTCCCCCTAACCCTCCATTCTTGCACCCCAATCCTAACCCTCCCCGTTAGTGCCTAAACAGCACTGGCTAAGGTAGTGAATGATCTGGTCACTGCGAAGGCTAAAGGCCATTACTCACTTCTTATTCTTCTGCATCTCTCTGCTGCTTTTAACACTGTTGATATCTCATAAAAACACTACAATCCCTAGGTCTACTGGACACGGACCTTTCTTGGTTCTCACTGTTAAGTTTTCTGATTCTGCCTCCTCTACACTTACTATCAGATGGAGTACTGCAAGGCTAATTGCTGGGTACACACCAACAAATATATTGGGCGATCAATTGATCGGCCAATATATCGGGTGCCCGTCAGCCAGTGTGTACCAGTGATATGTCTGAACGAGGTTGTTCACAGACATATCGCTTCGGCTCTGCTGCACAGTCGATGGCAGATATATCTGTCCATCGGGCAGTGTGTCAGTGTGTACGAGTGGTCTACCATCCGTCCATACACTTGCAGCAGTGGGACCCGCGGCCAGAGAGCGATGATGATCGTTCAGTGTGTATGAACGACCATCATCTGCAGATATAACTGTTCAGTGTGTACCTAGCTGAAATCTTAGGTCCTCTGCTTTTCTCAATGTATACCACCTCTCTTAGCAAACTAATCAGCTCTTTCGGATTTCAGTATCATCTGTACGCAGATGATACTCAAATCTACCTATCCTCCCCAGATCTGTCAACATCTGCATTGGTCCGTGTCACGGAATGCCTTTCTGCCATTTCATCTTGGATGTCATCTCGCCACCACAATCTTAATATTTCCAAAACAGAATTAATTATATTTCCAGCGGCCAATAGTAGTTACCAACCTGATAACTCAACAATCAACCCCACAAGCCCGCTGCCTAATGTGTCATCCTTGACTCTGAACTGTCCTTTGTTCCCCACATTCATCTGTCTCAAAATCATGTTACATACATTTAAAATACATATCCAAAATTTGACCATATCTTACACAAGACACTACAAAAACTCTAATCTATGCACTAATTATTCCCACATTGAATAATGCAATAGGCTCCCTACTAATCTTCCCAAAAACAGACTCTAGCCACTACAATCTATTTTGAATGCAGCTCCTAGGCTGATCTTCCTCGCCAAACGTTCATCATCTGCTGATCCGCTCTGTCAGTCCCTCCACTGGTTGCCGGTTTTCTACCGTATTCAATATATAATACTTTTAGTTACACATTAGGCTATTGAACCAACCACACCAACATATATCTCGTTTCTTATTTCAAAATATCTTCCAACCCAACCTCTCCCGCTCTGCCCAAGATCTGCTTCTCTCATCCACACACATTACTTGCACCCATTCACGGCTACACGACTTTTGTCAGTTTGCACCCACAATAAAGGTGCCCATACACGGTGCGATGCACCGTGTAGGGCGACTGCCGATCCGTCTGCCGATCGTGTGGTCCCCGCAGACCGCACGATATGCCGCCTTCCCCCTCCTTCATCTGAATGGGATCGTACATCGCATCCCAGATCAGATGGTTTTGCAGGAAGACCTGGGGATGCGATGTACAACCCCGTGGGAGCGCGCAGCACGATATCAGGTACGATATCGTTCCCATACACTGCACGATATAGCACCTATGTAGTGCCGATCCGTCGGATCGGCACGTATTTTGTGCCGTGTATGGGGGCCTTAAGACTTTCCGCTAGTCTCCAAACCTTCAAGCTTTCCCTGGAAATTCACCTTTTCAGAAAAGTTTCTCAAATTCCAGAACCGGCCACATAATCTCCATAGCTTCCCTATCTAATTACATCCCCTCTCACAGTCCACACATAGCCTCACATATTTTCTCTTTCTTCACTTTTACATCCTAAATAATTTGATATGGTCCTGGATCACCAAACCATGGCACCCCTGCAAGTGTGCAGAGGCACCCAGTTTGGGAACCATTGACCTAGGACAACATTCCTGTGTGACTGGATCACACAGTGTGACTGAACTTCTGCAATCTGGATGGACCAATATGTAGTACCTACCTATCCTTGTGTATAATGCTTATTTCTATTTCCCTATAGATTGTAACTTTGTGAGCAGGGCCCTCTTACCTCTAGGTCTGTCTGTTATTATAAAGTTTTGTACTATTAATCTTGTTTCCAATGGTAAAGCGCAATGGAATATGTTGCGCTATATTAGAAACTGTTAATAAAGAAATAAATAGACCCACCAATCTAAGGTTAGTTTATTCAGGTTGGGATAATATATACCTAAGCCAATGAGTCAGGACAAAGTATCCCTAAATCGGTTGGTACATAACTTTAGTAGTTAGTGACTGTAAATTATGAGTAATCACATTTGTTTGCATGCATTTAACATTATTATTAGAGCACAAAACGTACCAGAAGGTTACTTATTAATACACACACACACATAACATCACATACAAACACCTTATAGCCTTGTTACCTCCAGTTACCTGTTGCTAATCTTCTCTGTAGACTGGAAATCAGGTACTGCCATGGCTTGTAATAAGGAGGGGGGCACTGTGAAGGAGGCAGGGGCAGTGTACTGCCACAAGAGTCTGCACAGTCCCTGCATTACACGGCGCACTTATGTGTTATATACCCTGCACCTCCTGTCAGTTTTTCAACAATTTTACAAAAAAGTATTATAAACTAAGTAAATGACGCCCCCCTCAAATGAATGGGAGCTGCCAGCCGGTCCCTTTCCCTCAGTTCCGATGCTCATGAAGCCTGTGTCAGGTGGAAATCCAAGCAGGGTGGGGGAGAGAGAGAGACAGAGGGAGTGGGAGGCGAGGTGCAGGAAGGAAAGGAAAGTTCAACCTCAGCCCAGGTCTGCCACTGATCTGTAGCATATCTGTTAAGAGTGGCCATCGTAAACTTAGCCAGCACCTCTAAAACAACATTGACATGACACCACAGTGCTGTTAGCACAACATATGATCTAAATAAATATTTATAAATCTATTTATATTGTGCATTAAACCATGCCACGCCAGATAGTGAATCCTTTAGAATTACAATAGCAGTTACGGCATAAATGCAATGTCATTGTTTATATTTTTGCACAGTTATCCATCTATGTCTACACTTAATTGAAGCTACTGTACCTAAAAAGTTACTAACTCCCAAAAAGTATTTTTTCATATTATTAAGAAGTGATTCATTCCAATATTTCTCAATGCTTAACATTGTAATACAAATAGCATGTGATCTACTAATGAGATCTCGGCCAACGGTCCACTAATGTGCTGAAAATAGGACAATACACCCCGGTATCTCTAACACAACGTTTTTACAAGTGGAAACACTAAATGCTTCTTTTTCTAGAATGCAGACTTCAGATGTAAAGAAATAGCTGAAATATGTTCCTTTAAGAGCAAGTGGTGGCTTTGGGGACTGAGCAAAGTTCGACGGTATCAAATCACTTGTATTCTGTAAAAATGGTCTTTAGAAAGTGAGATGAAAGGTAAACTATTGCGTATATACTATATACAGACATGGCCAAAAGTTTTGAGAATGACACCAGTATTGATTTTCACAAAGTTTGCTGCTTCAGTGTCTTTAGACCTTTTGGTCAGATGTTACTATGGTACACTGAAGTAAAATTACAAGCATTTCATAAGTGTCAAAGGCTTTTATTGACAATTACATTAAGTTTATGCAAAGAGTCAATATTTGCAGTGTTGATCCTTCTTTTTCAAGACCTCTGCAACTCGCCCTGGCATGCTGTCACATTCTGGGCCACATACTGACTGATGGCCACCCATTCTTGCTTAATCAATGCTTGGAGTTTGTAAGAATTTTGGGTTTTTGTTTGGCAACCCACCTCTTGAGGATTGACCACAAGTTCTCAATGGGATTAAGGTCTGGGGGAGTTTCCTGGCCATGGACTCAAAATTTCGATTTTTGTTCCCTGAGCCACTTAGTTATCACTTTTGCCTTATGGCAATGTGCCCCATCATGCTGGAAAATGCATTGTTCGTCACCAAACTGTTCTTGGATGGTTGGGAGAAGTTGGTCTTGGAGGATGTTTTGGTACCATTCTATATTCATGGCTGTGTTCTTAGGCAAAATTGTGAGTGATGCCACTCCCTTGGCTGAGAAGCAACCCCACACATGAATGGTCTCCATGAACGGCAGCCGTCCTGCACAGTGGATACTCCCGGCTGAAAGGATCCCACTGCTTCCCCGTTATCTGTTTTTCACACCCAGCAAAAAAACGGGTGGCTTTTTGCCACCCTGTCAAAACCGGCAAGTGTGAAACAAGCCAGAGAATAAGAGGTTTTATCTGCTAAAAACAACGCAAATGAACAGTCCAGGGAACAATTACATTATTTCAGTGAAAGAAAACAATCTAAAAATGGCTAGAGCAAGAGGCAAAATATATATTACTGAAAAATATCTCTATAGGGTCTATGTACTAATAATCACGGATTCGCCGCGATTATTAAGTATACATATCCCAGGGGATATTTTCATTTTTAATGAAAATGTCCCCACTATGTACAAAGGGTCACTCGCAGGTTTAGCAGTTGCGGAAACCGCTGTCACTGCAAGTTATATCCTATATGGTGTACACAGTGGAATATATTTTGTTTCCTACAGTGGTAATAGTTTAAAGTCAAATAGAACTTGAACTTCATTAATTGCTTTTAGATAAGATTGCTCCATGCAGAATTTTTTGTTTTAACACACACACACACACACAATATAAAAGTTAAGTTTAACTAGTCCATCTGCTTGTAAGTGTGTCCCCCCACATAGAGTCTTTTTTCTTTTTCTAGAGTACAATAGTGCGCACAGTGTCAGCTTCCGGAGCCGACCGGAGGTTGCGAGAGAGATCTAAAGATTTCGTTCCTGCTCCTAAGCCTCCAGAGGCTTAGCAGTTTACACCATCTAAAGATGGTGCAAACTACTGCAGCCAAACTCCAAAAAGCTTCACTTTTTGGAGTTTGGTACATAGGAGTCAGATCGTAGTCCCCATTGATAAATAATGGAAACTGTACTAATTAGCACTTTGCCAGAGATTTATGTGAAATCTCCTTCATTGTGCCATTAGTACATAGCTACAATACATACAATACATACAATACATACAATACATACAATTATGCAGACACTGCAGTCTCTACACAATTTCATATAAACAGCTTGATATATAGGCCCCTATATCTTGATGTTTCTCTTCTGACTTTGCATATAAGGAATGCCTTACACCCATTTAGGTTGCAGCTACAAGACAAAAGAAACCAAATAGATAGGGTTTACAGATTGAAAGGTTGACAAGGGATCAACTGTGACACAATCTTCCTTTAGCATATGAACCTGCCTGAGATGCTGTATACTGTTCAGAAGAGAGCAGGGTAGATCCAAGATTCAAAAAGATACTTCCTCAGCCATGATCTTCTCTTGTAAATGCCACTCTACATAATTGAAGACCATTTTCTTAAGCATTTCTTGGAACGATTGGCTGATTGGCACAAATTAAAAAATGTCTAATTTAGCAGATATATTGTTCTAGTTATGGTATATACACATTGAGTTACATTCCTGGCCGTTAATGCCATTATATCACCTCCAGCCTGAACCGTTAGCACAAATGGAGGAATTCAATTAGACCTGATATTTTTTGGGGCGAATACAATGGGATTTTAGGACTTGAATTGCCCAGATACTGCCCCACTTGTGGCTACACTGAAGACCCACCAGTAACAAACATGTGGCCGCTGAAATGCAGAGAGTGGATGCAGTATTGATTCCTACCTATCTATACACTCTAAATGTCGCTATATAGAAATAAATGCTTTCCAGACTTTGATTGTGTTTCCAAAGCACAAAAAGATATTATTCACCAAAAAGCAGATAGTTACACGCTGTGATCTAAATACAGGTAGCGCAAACAAATTATACAATCACAAGGTACAGTCGATACATACGCAGGCGCTCTGGATCCAGATTTACGGCATCAAAGGTGAAGCCTTTGTCAGAAGAAAGAACAAGCAGACTAACTACTGGAAATAGAGCGTCCGTATATGTACCCTTACAGAGATAGGCAATACAATAGAACAAGTTGGCATAATCCCATTGGTTCTTCTTCCTGGTTCTTCTGTTACAAACTGACCTATGAACTGTATTGTATGATCACAGTCCAGCCTCCAACAGCTCTTTGTGTCCATTTTCCCGCTGAAGAACAAGTCTAGACTGGCTGCATTGCAGAGTACATTTTAATGCCTAAATCTCTATGATCCATAATTTGCAGACGCATGTTCGATTTCTTCACCGATGGAACCGGAAGTCTGCAAATAAACAGTAGTCTAGAATAGCACCAAACACGGTCTGCTTGTCATGTACTAAACCTGAGATCTTAAATAAAGTCGCTTTATTAAATACTTAATAATTAATAAAGCCTTGAATATAAACCTTAATGCTAGGGAACCTTTTTATGTAAGTGTGAAGTGTAAGTGTAAGGATATTAAGAAAAGACGCTAGTTAGCGTTGTGTGTCTACGTGTTTGTGAAGTACACCATAGTACGTGTTTTGCAGGGTTGGTCATTTTATATGTTTTAATAAATGTATGTATTTATATAATGAGAACTTTTAACATTGTTCTATTGCGTGGGAATCGCACAACGCTAAATAATAGCTTCGCTGTATGTACTTATAATGTGTGAGATTCGCTAAAATGGCGTCTTGTTGCCATTCGCAAAATGGCGTCATGCAGATTTTTATTTTAACAGATTCTGTCTCAGCCAATTATCCGGCTTCGACAGCAGGCAGTCTACTCTCTAATCTGTTTACCAGCGACTGTTCCTGACAGAAACCTTAATTTTACACTGGAGGGATCTGCCCTGCCCTCTGACGCCGCCCTCCACTGTGACACGGCCAATAAATAACGCGACCTATAAGTCAAGCGACACTGGATTTTATATATGAAACGTCAGTGCAACACGACTTTGTTTCAGCAGCATCACAGTGAGCATCAGATAATGCAGAAAACGTCATAGTCACTGCTGTATAATGCAGGGGACATTACAGTGGCCACCATATAATGCAGAAAACATCACTGACTGCCATATAATACAGAGAGCATTAGTGACCGCTATACAATACAGAGAGAAGTTGTGACCACCATATAATACAGTGAGCATACGTAATGCCATACAATACAGAGTAGTTGAGACTGCCACATAATAATACAGAGAGCATCAGTAACAGCTATACAGAGAATCAACGATTTTTATACAATACAGAGAGCAACAGTGACCACCATACAATACAAAGATTATTGTGACCACCATACAATATAGAGAGAGTAGTTGCGACCATCATATAATACAGAGAGAACAGTGACCGTCATATAATAGAGATGCTATACAATGCAGAATAATTGTGACTTCCATATAATACAGAGAGCACCAGTGACTGCCATACAATAGACAGCACCAGTGACTGCCATGAAATATAGACAGCATCAGTGACAACTATACATTAGAGAGAATCAATAAATGTTATACAATACAAAGCATCTGTGATCACCATACGACAGAGAGTAGCTGTGGCTTAAATATAATATAGAGCGCATCAGTGACCACCATATAAAGTGAGAAGTTGTTATTGCCATATAATACAGAGAGCATCAGAGAAAATCAGTGACTGCCATGTAATACTGAAATTATCAGGGACTGCTGTACAATACATAGAGCATTGCAGTGACTGCCATATAATGCAGAGAACATCATAGTCACCACCATATACTGCAGAGAGCATTAGTAATGCCATTAAATACAGAAAGTAGTTCTGCCACCATATAATACAGAGAGCGTGACCGCCATACAATACAAGAAGAGTAGTTGTGACTGCCATATAAAACAGAGAGCATCAATGACAGCCACATAATTCAGAGAGCATCAATGGTAGCCATACAGTACAGAGTGCAACTGTGACCACCATATAATCCAGAAAGCAACAGACATAGCCATATAATAGAGAGTAGTTGCAACTGCCATATAATACAGAGAGCATCAATGACCTCCATATAATATAGAGCGCAAAAGTGACTGACATACACTATAGTAGAGTATTTTGATCACCTTACAATTACATCAATAATGAACCGTACTCCTCAAAACGATTAACAACTTTAGCATCAACTCAACAAACCAATTCAATATAATTAACCCCTTTCCAATAATTACCTTCATAATCCCCCATTAACTTCAACAAGAAATAATTACATTTTTGTACTTTAATCCTCTAATTACCTCCCTCAGTCTATTAACAAAAACCATCATCTGAATTAACCCCGATAAAGCACCCCCTTATGCTTATATATCCTTCCATAAAATATATTGAATACCCATTATGCTCTACACCATACCTGACCTCATGGTAATCTTATCTTTTCCTCTTGTTGCAACCACGGCAGTGGCAGTCTGGTCTCACCAAAACTGTGAGTGAGGAGTAGGGCTCAACAGAAGGCAGGCAGGGGCCATGAAGCCTATTGATGCAGCACACGGCCCTGGGAGGAGATAACTACTGTATACACAGCTGACACCTACCTTCCCAGCTATCAGGTTTACAGAAAAATAAAATACTAGATCCCCCCACTTAAGCCGCCTCCCCTTTCGTCACCTGTGGCATGTGCTCAATGCCCCCCCACCAGATGCGTCCGAGATTATGCCATCCTATCAGAACCCAGTGGCCATAGATCAATACAAATGGCCAGCTTTCCAATACCATTAAGTAAGCCTGACCCACACACCCAACCATATATTTATCTTCTGTATGGAGATGCTTGCTTTACACATTACACACGGTTGATTTAATAAGTAAGGTAACAAGACCTTGCACATATGTAATTTTCTCTATTTCATTCTAATTTCCTGCTAGGCCAGAGCAGGTAGACCACGCGTCTCTCATCAGTCATACTATCCCAACATCAGTTGTAAGATGGCGGGGTTGGCAGAAACATGTTCAAACATTGAGGTTCGAAGTGTGGTCAGATTTCTGCGTCTGAAAGGCACATCAGCATCTGAATTTCATCGCCAACTTGTTGAAGTGTACAGTGATAACGTTATGTCACGGAAACAGGTTTGGGTTTGGTGTGCTGCCTTTGATAACAGCAGGAAGATGTTCAAGATGAGCAGCGATCTGGCCGGCCAAGCATGTCCACCCATGGGTTGCTATAGCGCTATCATTGGGAGGTACTGGACCATCCTCCTTACAGCCCTGACCTGGCACGAAGTGATTTCCATCGCTTTAGACCATTGAAGAAGCATCGGGGTGGAAGAGGATTCGCAACAGACGGTAAAGTTCAGCAAGCCTTCATGTCCTGGCTTCAGGCTCTTCACATGGATTTCTTCTATGCTGGAATAGATGCCTTGGTGTAGAGTTGGGATAAATGCTTAGATAAATATAGAGACTACGTGGAAACAGTCTCTAGCAAGGCCATATTATTATTAATTATATGTACAGTATATGTTGAATACATTTACTCAATAAGAGGTCTTTTTACCTTACTTACCACCTTGAAGTCCAGGGTATTACTGGAAGTTATAGATTCACAAAACATAATAGGTCGCACCAAAGAAATTAATATCTTAATGTTAACACAATACACCTTCCCTGTTTGTAGTTATTATAGATACTTCATGTAATTGTTCAGAAGGGTGCTATCCCTGGACAATAAATCTAATGTGCAAGAAAAAAGAAAAAAGTAGTCCATATAATGGAAAGCACTATTGTGTCATAAGATACTATAATAGTAAAACATAACTTTTATTCAATATAAATTTAAACACACAAATAACATAAAATCAGCGAAGTAAAATGACAGTAAAGTAGGAAAACATTAAAATAAAAGCTGTAGTATTTATGTGTCATAAATACTACAGCTTTTATTTTAATGTTTTCCTACTTTACTGTCATTTTACTTCGCTGATTTTATGTTATTTGTGTGTTTAAATTTATATTGAATAAAAGTTATGTTTTAATATTATAGTATCTTATGACACAATAGTGCATTCCATTATATGGACTACTTTTTTCTTTTTTCTTGCACATTGGAAGTTATAGATGACAGACATCTGAACCCATTGTAAAGTCAACATGAGCATATTTCTCCTGGAACCCTCAAATCCAGGGTTAAGATAACATTTTGGATTCATATAAAACACAGGTTCTCAAACTCGGTCCTCAGGACCCCAAACAGTGCATGTTTTCCATGTCTCCACACTGAATCAAGTTACATTTTAAAAGGTCCACATGTGGAGCTAATTATTTGTCAGCGAGTAATGAATACACCTGTGCAGCTGCTAGGGGACCTGCAAAACGTGAACTATGTGGGGTCCTGAGGACCGAGTTTGAGAACCACTGATATAGAAGATTACAAGTCTAGAATGTTAGTCATATTTCCCTGTGATTTATGAAAATCTTTAAATCATGTGTAGTTGTAGTTATATACTGCTGTTCATAAGATGAACATAAGGTATATAGCAGACTACCTCATCCAATAAATAAATGCCAGTGTCAGTTTATTTTTCCTGCTTCAAAACAACCCATACAACATCCCATTGTCAAACCTGTAGTAAGGCAAGTTTTCTGTAGTATTTGCCTTAACTTTTTAAGGGGTGCATATGTATTAAACTGATGAAAACAGTGCTACTTATCACTTGGGCCTAGTCTCCAATTTTATATTATAAAGCCTTTCATGGGATTATTTTAATATTATAATAACCATGGTTTATGGGCCATAAGCACATTGTATATCTTTATATTGTAACTGTCTAATGGGTGGATTCCACTTGTAACAACACTGCTTTATTGTGTAAGGCAAGTGATCCCCTTTGTATTTTCCTAATCTATTTAAGTGGTGCATAGGTATACAACTGATAACCCCAGAGTGGTCCACCCTTTATTTCTATTATATTTTTAAAGGATAATAAAAACTTTTTGTTATGGTCTCGGATAACTATTTTGAAACTACTTTGTAAAATATGGTGTACTGTAAATATATGTGGAACTTTACTTTGCTGCCTATCATATAATGCAATAAAAAAAGACCATCATAAATAAAAAATGAAAGGAAAAATAAAAACATTTATATTTACAACACAGTATTGTTTTTTCTATTATACCCCTTTTACACAGATTTAAAAATCCCAGGTTGATACACAAGAACGCGCATTAAACCGGGAGTTTTGTTGGTGTAAACGGATCAACCCGCGTCCAGTGACCTGGGGATCCGACCCGGCTAGCTTGAGCACGGGTTGTTCCCGTTTCATTCTTGGCTGGCTTCAGTGGTGCTTGGAGATGACATCATCTCCAAGCGTCCACTGCTGGGTGAGCAGAATGGAGCAGTGCACCCCCACCCACCCTCCCTGCCTCCGGACCGCTGCGGAGTGACGTGAGAGGGTCGCGGAGGGGGGAGGGAGGGGAAGAAGAGCTCCTCACCTGCGTCGGAGAGCCGTATCAGCAGTGTGAACGGTGTAAAAGGGGGTCTGTCCACAGTCTGATCCGGGTTGGAAACGTGTTCCAAATCCCGGGTCAGACCCGGGGCTTTGGTGTAAAAGCAGTATTATTTAAGTTAAATCCTGTTGTTTTGGAGAATGCTTCAGGGACATGGTGAAGCACATGACAGCAATATTTGGGCACCAGTGAAGTGAATGGGGATGCTACTGCTGCCTGGTGAAGCACATGCCTGCAATATTTGGGTGGTAGATGGCAAATTGTTATCATTCCTGCTCACTGCAAGGGTTACATCATCGGTTGACCACATGACGTACATCTGGCGTAGAACTACTCATGCCAGCATGCCCTTCCACACCACGGTACATGTTGCTGTGAAAGGCATGCTGAGATGCGTAATTCCATGGCAAATGGAATAGCGCACACTACCTTTCCCTGCGCTACTGACCTGATGTTTGTTTGTATGCTAAATACCTAAGGAATTGTCAACGTCATAGCTGATTCAAACACAAATGCCAAACTATCAACATATACCGAGCTCTGTACACACTGCACTTTCTGTACGATACTAAAACAACGTGAACAATATAATGTATGCTGCACTCACTATATCGGAAGCGGATCTGACAGTAATTTTGACTGACCGTCTGTCCCTAGTGCTGTGTACACCCTAAACCAGGGGTTCCCAACCACAGTCCTCAAGGCACACTAACAGTCCAGGTTTTAAGGATAGCCATACTTGAGCTCAGGTAACTTAATTAGTGCCTCGGTTATTTTGATTTAACCATCTGTGCTCAAGCATGGATATCACTAAAACCAGGACTATAATAGTATGACATGAGCACCGAGGTTGGGAATTATCTGCTCTATCTGTCCGATTTAGCCATGTCAGGGCAGAAATCGCATAGTGTGTACCCAGCTTTACTCAGGTAACAGATAAGGGAAATTTAGCAAATCCATAATTGTTCAATTCTACTACAAGCTTTCCACGGTTGTTTTTTGCCAATAAACAAAAAAAAAATAATCATCACTTTCTTCAGGCACAACCTCATACATCAGACTTTTTACATTACCAATAATCTTAATTCATTTTATGGCAGTCTCCAAACCTTCTCTACATGTACTATTCTAAATATGCTGTAATCCCTGAAACCCCTCTCCTGCAGAATTTAGCAAAGTAAATTAAGACTCAGACCTTGGTATTCTCAACTCCCCAAAAAAAACAACTGCTCATGATACAGTTTTATTAAATCAAGCTCCCAGAATTTCAAAGCCTGCCCCAATACTACTACATCACATGTACCCTGTCCTGACCTCTCTGTTGGAGCTTTCATTCACTTATTAATTTGACCGGATTGCCTCAAACCTTCCAATTACTCTGGGCCTGACTCAGCAAGAATCGCAAATTGCGATTATGCACACAGATGACAGATTGGCGCAGTGCGAGAAGGCTTTACTGTGACCAAGCGGACCCATCGCAGAGTGATTGACAGGAAGTGACCATTTGAGGTTGTTGATTTGGGGGGGAGGGTGGTACTCAATGCTACCGATGGTTCTGCAGGCTTGTAAGTTATTATGGATATTAGTAAGGGGAAGGGGGCTCCCTTATGATGGGCTGCGACGTCATTGCGATTGCACACATTAGCATATTTTCACAGTGCGTCTGCGTGCCTGATCTTCTATTTGTTGAATCACTGTGATCCATTTACATAAAAATAGACAGCTGTACTGAGGGCCAATTCATTAAGGATCGCAACTGCAACAGCGCATGCAGTTGGCCAACTTTTGTGTACTGCGCATGCACCACATTGTGCGACGGCTACACTGTTTGCACTCCAATCACGCAGAACACGGTAAACTATCGCAGAGTGATTGACAAGTAGTCAGCATTTGGGGGTGGTGACTTGGGAGTGCTCGGAGAAATGCAGGCGTGCCTGTCCGTTTGAACGCCGTTGCATTGGTGTGCATAAATTAGCCACTGGGACGGCATATGCAGCTGGAGTACTCACTGCATGCAACGACGTTAGCAATTTCTGAGTAAGGTCGGACCTGCTGCAATTCTGCGTAAGGGGCCGATGTTACCGATGTATACGCAGTACTGCAAGGCATTACGGATGCGAGATAGCGGTAGTGGGCGTCTATGCTGGCTGTGCGACCGCTTTGCGATTGCATTCATTAGCATTTTTTCGCAGATGAACTGCGATTTGTGACCTAAATATGCAGATGAACTGCGTGTGTAATCGCAGCTGCGATCACAATAGCGATCAGAGGCTCGGTTTAGAAAGTAGAAAGGACTCTTTGGTATTTGTGACCTATTTGTTTCTTCATCCTAAAAATCACTTTAAAGTTAGAAGCTATTTGGTAGTTTAGGTAAATTGTATGGTTTGTTCCCTTCCATCTTTTCTGCTCTCACAGTGGGGGAGATGTATCAAATCTTGGAGATAGATAAATTACTAACTAATCAGATCCTAACTGTCATTTTTCAAACAGCCTGTAAAGGGACAGTTAGGAACTGGTCGGTTTGTATTTTATCTCTCTCCAAAGCTTGATGCATCTAGCCCTAAAGGTGATAGACACTGGGAGGGGGATGGTAGCAAACCTTATCTTATTATTGTTCATACCTGTTATTATGTATTACAAAAAGAACAAAAAATAAAAATGACGTGACTTTTATTGACTAACACATTTTAGCATGGCTTTCCTTTGTTCCTGCCCACACTACACAGTGTTCAAATATACTGTGGTTTGTGGAATGTACACAACCCTTTCCCCTCTGTCTGCAGGTTTTGGTGGGGTAAGTTGTATTCGTGGTGAGAAAACAAAGACCATGAACCTCAGTGTCTCTTTCGTATCATCTGTAAAGATGTTTTTCAAGGACAATGCGAGGAGACTGCCTCATTCCCACCTCTCTGCACGGACTGTGGAGAATGGGAGGGACAGTACATAGTACCAGGCATTAACACACTATCAATTTATATGCTAGATGTTTTGAAGGCTGTGGCAGGTCACTGGAGCTCAAAACAAAGCTTTTACTCTTTTGTAACATACAGAATTAATTTACACAGGACATTTCGATCATTATGGAAGAGAGGATGATAAAGGACTTAATTGTTTATATGCACTTATTTGCTCATCTTATTGAAAACAGTGTCCAACAAAAATCATCATTAAATACCCAAACAATAGCACATAAAATAACTCGGTAAAATATTGTCAAATAAGTGTACAAATTGCAGAAACATTTAGATCTAAAATGTAGATAGTGTAGAGCATGTGCAGGACTAATTTAGCACTAGAAAACAAAAACTTTAAAGAAAACCTATAACATACACAATTACACATTAAACCAATGTCTAAATATAAAACATTAACATTCATTTTTACTTATAAATATAACTTTGCACATGTCTGCACGAAACTAGCCAGGCACTGTACATAGCTGAAAAAAGGTTTAATTCAGTGATGCGATGTAACGATATATCGCATCACCGTATACACTAAATGATCAGACGTACGACGTCGCCATATAGCTTTACATGCTTTATGTAACATGACCACGTTGTCCATGAAATCAACCCATTGGACGTGCAAAACATACATTAGAACGATGCAATTAAAGACGTGTGAATATGACGTATGGGGTATACTCACTAAACATGGTCATGCAGATTGGTCAAAGTACCAAAACTGCACAATATATTGTAGAATATGTTTCCAGCCTAAGATAAAATATCCTACTTTCCATGCGTGGTCCATTCATCAGGGCCATTGATGGTGTTCCAAGCTACTCTTCTCCTCTTTCCCAATTGAATACTCTGTACTAAACAAACATATACAGTATTTGTCAGGGAACTGGTAGATACAGCAAACGCCACAAGCGAATTAAGTAGGACTGGGGTTTTTTTTGCTAAAATGAAACAACATTTTTAGATATATCTAAGTTCTTCTTTGGTGAGTGAGCAGCATATGTACAGGCAGCAGCCTGCTCACCATACTGTATTCTTCAAAACCGTAGGGAGTATTTTAGCTATTGAAGACTTCTGACTGGCTGAAAAATCGAGATTTATTATTTCGGGGAGGACAAGACAAAACCAAGAGCATAGTTTTATAGATAATCAATAATTTGGCGTGTGCTAATTTTATATTGAAATTACGCTTTTATCATTCTGATCTATATTACTATCAATGTTAACAGCTTGTATAACTGCTTGGCAGTTCAATTGTACTAATTACCAAGTTACCCATTAAAAACAGAATTCATATACTTGTATGCATCTGTTCAGGGCCGGTGCTAGGGTGTTTGGTGCCCCCCTGCAAACTATAAATTTGTGCCCACCTACAAATATGTCCTGGACAGGTCTCATATTTACCCTTTATTCACGTGACGCCACACAGTAGACCCCTTATTCACCTTATGCCACACAGTAGTGACCCTTATACACATTATGCCACACAGTAGTGCCACTTATAAACATTATGACACACAGTAATACCCCTTATACACATTGTTACACAGTAGAGTCTATTCTACACATTGAGCCACACAGTAAAGTTCCTTCTAAACATTATGCCACAAAAGTAGGGGGCCCCACTTACTTATCCGTTACTAAAGAGAGTGGACTTGGCCTAATGACCAGCCACTCACCAGGGGCTCAGGCCTGCGTTCCTTGGGGCACATAAAGTGACCTGGGACGAATGCCCAGAGTCACTTTTTCTTGTGGCACAGGCAATCTGCCTGCCTAACATGCCCCACAGGCCTGTGGCCGGATTGTACCCAGGGTGGTCTAGTGTGGTCTAGGGAGGGGGAGTGGTGACTTACCAGTAGGTGGCCAAGGCCACCTACTGGTAAGTTGGGGGAGGCTGCAGTCAGGAGCTTTGTTTAGTTCTTTGCTTCCCACCACCTGCAGCACTCTCCAGTCCTCATCTACTTTCTTCTGCTACTGGCCAGTCCTGGCCAGCAGTGCCATCTTCTGGCCTCTTCAGTGACCACCGGAGCTCTTCTAACGACATCCTCTTCAATTGGTCGCCGCTGTCATACTGAAGGCTCTCCTCGGTGGATACCTCCAATTTACTGCTGGTACGCGAGCCGTGATTGACTCGTGCCCAGCGCCACAATTCAAATGACACCTGCTGCCCTTTTAGCAGCCAGTCCACGAGCCGCGATTGCTTGCCTGGCTCACAATAAAGTAGCAATTGAGGCGGCAGCCGGTTTCAGGCCGGGACGGCGCCTCTCCAGCCAGCCGGCCTCCTGCATTGCTAACCCCCGCTTACTGCATCGCGCTGACCCTGTGTCTGTGATTGACACCCGCACTACAACTGTACCTGGGACCTGCATGCAAGTTATATCTATCTCTTGGGGATTTGAAGTAAAAAGCAAAGATAAACCAATGGGAAGTAGGGTGGCTATTAATTTAAGGTGGGGTTATCGGTGCATTACTTTAATGCTTGTGTGATTTTTTGGAAATGTAACTGAAGCTGAGCTGAAGGAAAAGCAGAGCTATTTATGAAACGTGAATGCAATTATTTTAATATTGTGGCTGATTGGGACGCAAGGTGTAATTGTTAACTGGGAAAACCATTATATGTAGCAGCTGGTTAGAAAGAAATAAGACTGCTTATTAAATGTGAATGCTATTAATTTAATGATGGGACCGTTTACAAGTAGGTAATCATAATTATTACGTGTGGGTTTATTTACTGTTGGAGTGTGATCATGAGACATTTAACCCCCTACACACACAAAAAGATCCCACCCAACCAGCCTACCAATAATTAAAGGACACTCACATTAGATAGAGGGGTGACCACTCTTTCAAATGATTACTTATTGTCAGGTGATCACAAGGCAATATCACCAATCACTATGGAAAACATAAGTTTTCCAAAGATGGGATAGGCCACCATATTGGTCTATCTACTCAATATGGACACAAACACATGTGGAGGTATTTTCATATAAAAGAGGGGTGATGATGCAGCCCCTTAGCTATTGCACAATTTTGTTTTTCCGTACACGGTGGGAGGGCATCTCTTTCAAAGATGTGTTCCCAAGTAGTTGCCTAGTGATTCAGGCAATGACTTAAACAGTACACAAAATATTTACAGTACTCCAAAGAATTGGGGAGGGGGGGGGCTAGAGCCCAGACCTTCCCATTTTGTATCGAATAATAAGAAGTCCCTCATGTAATGTGGTAGGATTTATTGGAGATCACTCTGTCATGCTGATTGAGTTAGAACAACAGGCTGGAAGCTTTAAAAAGGAGGGTGGAGCTTGAAATCATTGTTCTCTCTCTGTTACCCTTGGTTACCTGCAAGGAAACACGTGCAGTCATCATTGTTTTGCACAAAAAGGGCTGCACAGGCAAGGATATTGCTGCTAGTAAGATTGCCCCTAAATCAACCATTTATCGGATCATCAAGAACTTCAAGGAGAGAGATTCAATAGTTGTGAAGAAGGCTTCAGGACACCCAAGAACATCCAGCAAGTGCTACTACCGTCTCCTAAAGTTAATTCAGCTGTAGGATTGGGGCACCACCAGTGCAGAGCTTGCTCAGGAATGGCAGTAGGCAGGTGTGAGTGCATCTTCACGCACAGTGAGACTAAGACTTTTGGAGGATGGCCTGGTGTCAAGAAGGGCAGTAAAGAAGCCACTTCTCTCCAGGAAACACATCAGGGACAGACTGATATTCTGCAAAAGGTACAGGGATTGGACTGCTGAGGACTGGGGTAAAATTATTTTCGCTGATGAATCCCCTTTCAAATTGTTTGGGGCATCTGGAAAAACGCTTGTCCGGAGAAGGAAAGGTGAGCGCTACCATTAGTCCTGTGTCATGCCTACAGTAAAAGCATCCTGGGACCAATCATTTGTGGGGTTGTTTCTCAGCCAAGGGAGTGGGATTACTCACAATTTTGCGTAAGAACATAAATTAAGAATGGTACCAAAACATCCTCCAAGAGGAACTTCTCCCAACCATCCAAGAACAGTTTGGTTGTTGAAGCCGGATGATTGACTGAGACCAAATCTTTTAAATTAATTTCTGGCGACGCCATTTTGCGTCGTCAGCACGATACCATTGTGTATGACGCTATACTTGGTTATTAGCATCGTGAGTCTGTTTTGCTACTGCATATTGTTGAAAGTCCAATCAAAACCTATACGCACATTAGATAATACATATAAAATATATAAGACGCACAACGCACAATTGCGCTGTACATCAAAGCCTACAGATAAGCACAAAACACATATACGCACAACGCATACTAGCGAAAGTACACAATATTCTCATACAAAAATGAACGCACTTATAAAAAGGTTCCCTCACATTAAGCTTAATATTAGAGGTTTTATTAGCAAATGCTTATGTTGTGAACTGTAATGAATATGATATTTAAGGTACAGAAACATAGTAGACATGTCATGTTTGGTACCATTCTAAATCCCTGTTTATTCGCATCTCTCCGGTTCTATCGGCAAGGAGATCGCATCATGCGTCCGCAAGTTATGAATTATAGGGAATTAGTGATTAGAATGTATACCTCTGTATGTAGTGTCTTTAGCTAGTTTAAACCAGTTCTTCGGCGGGAAAACCACACAAAGAAACTTCTGAGGAACTGGGACATACCCCTAGTGACACTGTATGAACTGACCTATGACCTTCATCATACCAGAATGTCCAGGAGCAAGAACCAATGGAAATCTGTCAACTAGTTTCTTTGTTAGAGCTGTGACCTGTAAGGTATATAGGCTAGTGCTCTAGAAACCATAGGGAAGTCATTTCCCTTCTTAGATGACCACAGGCTTCAGGATTGATGACTGAGAACTGGAATCCAGAGCGCTAGCGTATGTATTGGCTGTACCTTGTATTTACTTGCTTTTTGCGCTAATTGTTTAGATCACAACGCGTTATACTTTTCATTGAATAATATAACTTTTTGTGCTTTGGAACCACAATTGGACTGGAAAGCAATTATTTCTTAAGCGACTAGCGACTGATCAGATTCAATATGGTAATGACAATGCCTTTTCCAGCATTATGGAGCACCTTGCCACAAGGCAAAAGTGATAACTAAGACGCTCGGGGAACAAAACATCGACATTTTGGGTCCCTGGCCAGGAAACTCCCCAGACCTTAATCCCATTGAGAACTTGTGGCCTCAAGAGGTGGGTGGACAAATAAAAACCCACAAATTCTGACAGGGTGCAAACACTTCTCGATCGGTTAGACCAGTTTGCGCACACGCACTGCGTCTTATACGCATGGGCACATTGCAAACATCGGCAGGCTACGTGCAAACGCAGCCTAGCGAGCGGGTCTGAATCGGGCCCTGAGTACACACCCACACAATGGGTATACACTAGGAGAGTATCACTGAAAGAAAAGGAGCTTGGAATGCTTCAACAGGTAGTATACACTGGAAGTAACAACTTTGTCTGGAGCCCAGCAAAATACCCGAAGGTAGCAGGCCATTGGAGGACAGTGTCAGCTGACAGCAACCAATGCTACCGTTGGGTAAAGGGTTAATCAGGTGATATAGACTGTCATGGCTGCATCCATGACAGTAAGCAAATCACGGAGTGAGCACATGGATGTCCTAGCAGACCCAAGGTATAATCCTCAGCGCGTTACTCGCCGCCGCACCTGGAGTCTGACCGCTTGAGAGGTCAGGGGAAGCCGGCGCTGAGATGAGTAACGGCTAATCCTAGACCACAACCTGACAATGTCGTGTTAGTACAACCATGGCACTTAGGAGTGTGAAAGCTGGATGAGAGCAATACTTTTTTGGAAAAAAAAATTGGAGCTCTAGAACCAATATTATAATTAACCTTTATTTGTATAGTGGCAATACATTACTCCACACTTACAAAGATTATTTAATAATTCACATCAGTGGGAAATACAATCTAAAATCATTACTATCTATACACTGAAACATGAATTTGCCCTATGTTTTTAGATTTTTTGGGGGAGAAAATCCATACACATGAAGTACATTCAAAAGTCTTCTTTATAGTGCCCAGGCTAGAATAGGACCCATGGCTCCTGCTCTGTGAGGCAGCAATGTGAATTACTGTGCCACCATTGTAAGACTGAGCTTCAACTGCATGAAGTCCACAATCTGGAACCAATTACGGGGTTGGTAAAAATGTTCTGTTGGCATAATAGAAAGAAGCTATGAAGAGAGAATCTTCCCTTAATGTGTCGACAAGTTATTGTTATTTGTAAATTTATCATTTTGCACGGCTTTCACTCCAGTGACACTGATATACGAGTTTTGAAAAGATACTGACAAATACACATATAGCCAAAGAGAATACTGCTGACGCTGTGCTGCAGAGGAACATGTAGGAGGCGAGCTACGTGACTGATGACTTTACAAAAAGAAAAAAATGTAAACTCCAGCACAACTAAATTATCCACACACTAAGCTGCAAAACAATAACAAAATAAGTGGCCTTGTCAAAGCCAGTGGGAGGTTCTGTGTTACAGGGAAATCACAGCAAAGCCATCAGCAGTCATTTAGCAATTAAAACTACATGAATTGCTTATACAGTTTGGGTTCCCCTCAAATTTTTATCTTTTCACATTGGCGAATACAGGCAAATCAGTTTTGCATGTAAGAAATTCAAGTGCTAGGGTCTATTCATCTATCTATAGGACAGTGGTCATACCATGCAGTATGACAATCCCTGTCATCTCTTCGCCACTTTCAACTCCCTGCTCTTCCCTGCTGTTTAAGTGTTATGCAGCAATGTTTGTAAACCATGTCCTGCATTGTTTAGGGGTTGTGTAAGTGAGACTGGCAATCGGGATGCCGGTCTCAAAATACCGACAGCAGCATCCCGATGCTCAGAATCCCAACAGGGGCTCTCAGCAAGCACACCTTGAGAAAGACTTATTGTTGAAACGTGTTGGTGGTAGCAGGATACAAGTGACCCGTGGTGAAAAAGTCTGAACCTTTTATCCACTCAGGTCATTGGGCCTGATTCAGACCCACTCGCGAGCGGCTGTCCGCTCGCAAGTGGGTCGATGTTATGGACTGAGCATGCGCACGACGGAGTGAGCTCCGTCGTGCGCATGCGCCAGACGCGACGAGCGAAGGAAAGTCCTTCGCTCGTTGTGTCCGATCAAAGGGGGCGTGCTGTCAATGTTGATTGACAGCACGCCCCCTTTGGTGGGCGTGCTGGGGGCGTGCCTCCCTGACGGGGGTGTTCCCACGGGAACGCCTCCCGTCAGAAGCCGGCCCACTGACATCACTAGTGATGTCAGTGGGAGTGATTTTGGCTCTGATAGAGCCAAAATCACTCCGGAGCTTGCGGTTGAAAACCTCAACCGCAGGCTCCGGCACGCAATTTCGATGGTCGCGATGGTCTCGACCATCGCGGCCATCACAAAGCACGCTCGTATAGCCTGTGGGTGGTGACCCACAGCTATACGAGCGTCCAGGAGGACGCTCCATGAAAATGGAGCCCGGCCCTCATTCAGAGCGTGCGCTCTGCTCAGAGCGTACGGCTCTGAATGAGGGCCATTGTTTTTATTTCCATCTGTTTTATTTTCACTTGGTTACCCGTTTTTTAACTTGTATTGTATGAAGAACCATTAAAACTTCTTAAACTGACTTCTGATGGTTGGTTTCCACTTTATCCCATTCCATATCCATTCGTTTGGGATAAGAGGATAAGTTATCAACGATAACGAATAGAAGTATCGAAGCTCAAAGATAGCTTTATTGGCTTACGAATTCATGATCAGTGTGAGTTGGGGTACGCCCGCCTTTTTATACTACACCATATGCATGGGTGAACTTCACTATTGAAATGCTGCACAGTGGCGACGAGGCCATCTGACTTAAAGATACCTTTATATGTGGAATTCATAGTATTTGAACGTGAGTGCGGTACGATCACCTTTTCTGTTCACATTCATAGGAAAAAATCACCACTTATTTGTGTTATTTGAGAGACTTTTTTCGTTACGAACTACTATACTATATTATTTTCTTCTTGTTTGTTCTCTTTTTTCCATTTTCGGCAAGATTCCATACAAGAACTACAACTGCATCCATCGCATTGAACATTTCCTTTGGGAAGTAAGACTATACTTATAGTATTGTATCGTTTTTTTTGCTGACTGATGTGTGCTACTTTATAAGGAGTGCGCAGAGTTTTAGGGTTGCCCAATTTTTTTGTTAGGGGCTCAGTAAGTACTCTAACCCTCCCCCCCCTAACCCTCCCTTCATCTTAACCCTAACTCTCCCCCTGCACCCTAATCCTCCCTGAAAGTTGCCTTGGCATCTCAACAGATGTCGGGATTCTGGAACCGGTAATCTGGCCGTGGGTCGGGATTACCGCACCGGGATTGCGACCACCTGCATCCCGTGCGGCGGTCACCTAACTACATCCCATTCTTTAGTACTGTTAATAATGTGTGCTCATATGTTTATGTACCTTGTAAGGTGCTGCAGAACTCTTGCGGCGCCATAAAAATAATGGATAATAAGAGTAATTGTCTGAATCACTACTGATCCCTATGTCAACTTCTCCTTTTTAATACATATGTCACGTCCATTTTGTGTGCAAGCAGTTTGTCACAGCCGAGTTTTTAATCGCTAAATCTGAAGAATCAATCAGTATGTCAGTATACAATCAGCTGCTATTCTTCTTCTTTAGTCAACCCACAAGACACTAGAACAGTGTTTCCCAACCACGGTTCTCAAGGCACACTTAACAGTCCAGGTTTTAGTGATATCCATGAGCACAGATGGTTAATTTAAAATAAGTGCAGTACTAATTAAGACATCTGTGCTCAAGTATGGCTATCCTTAAAACCTGGACTGTTAGTGTGCCTTGAGGATCGTGGTTTGGAACCCCTGCCCTAGAAACGCAAACCAAAATTAATAAACTGTAGACCACCACCAAAGGACTTACCATATAACATGGAAAATGCATTTGATAAAACAATGTAAGCAGTAATATGGGGTAAACTGCAAAGAGCATAGCAAAACTTAAGTATCAACCCGGGATTTTTGTCAGTGTAAATGGATTCAACTATGGGATTTTGCAGGGATGGCCACAGGTCGTCCCCACGCCACCCTGCAGTGTAAACGGTGCAATCTGGTCACGTTTACCTGGATCGTACCGCAGGCCGTCTGACTGGCCGGCTTCAGTGTCGCTTGGAGATGATGTCATCTGCAAGCGTCCACTGCAATACCAGAAGAGCCGGGTTACTGAAGTCCCGGCTCCGGTGTGAATGGCGTCGACTCGGGAATCTCCTGGGTCAGCGCCGCAATATGAAAGTGTTCTGTGTTGGGTCCGATCCGGATTGGAACAGTGTTTAGAGAAGGAATTTACAAGTGTTTAAACAAATACATTCATATGACAAAGAAATTAGACAGTCTATAAAATCAGTTATACAACATATAAATCATCTATGTGTCGTATAATCAATTTTATAGACATAAAATACCATCTCATGTAACAAAAAATCCATGACATCATAACATCTAAAACAACAACAACAACAACAACATAACTCAAGCTGGGTACACACTGGAGGGATGTCGGGCTGATTTGCAGTTTCGGAATGACAAATCAACTACATAGCTCACTGTGAACGCTCAATATGCGCGCTCCCACGCATGCGACGTCATCAGGTTTCATGTGCTGCGCATCAAATCATTCCGTCGTTCATGAACTCGTTCCAATGTGGACGGGCAATTCCTGTTCAAGGGCATTCATTCCAATGTTGGAATGAATGCCCATTGTCTCAGTGTGTACCCAGCTTTACTTTGTCAGAATTTATTCAGAAAACAAAGCCTACATGTAGGAGTTGTGTGTGATAATGAAGTACACCCTTACTGCTTACATATCAATAAAGTTAATTGGAGTTGTTTTTGCAATACATATCCCTTATTAGGCCTCTGTCAACATGGTAAATTAATTCATGACTCTCTCCATAGGTTTTCAAACTCAGGACCTGATTCAGACCCGCTCGTGAGCGCTGAGCGCTCGCAAGCGGGTCGATGGTGCCCTAATGCGCATGTGCACGACGGAGGGAGCTCCGTTGTGCGCATGCGCGAGACCCGCATAGCAACAGCCGAGCTGTCGCTATGGGTCTCACACAAAAGTGGGCGTGCTGTCGATGGTGAGTGACAGCACGCCCCCTTTGGTGGGCGTGCCGGGGGCGTTGCTGCCCAGACGGAGGCGTTCCCATGGGAACGCCTACCGTCTGGGACCGTCCCCACTGACATCACTGGGCTTGCGGTAGCGAGACCCTACCGCAGGGTCTCGTCGCAAGCCCAATGGTCGCGATGGTCTTGACCATCGCGACCATCTTTTTGGCCGCTCGCATAAGCTGTGGGTGGTCACCCACAGCTATGCGGCCAGGAGGCCGCTCTATTTTTAGGTAGGAGGGCCCTGATTCAGAGCGAGCGCTCTGGTCAGAGCGTCCGGCTCTGAATCAGGCCCTCAGTCCTCAGTATCCCAAACAGTGCATGTTTTCCAGGTCTCCTCACAGAATCACAAGTGAAATAAGTAGCTCTACCTGTGGATTTTTAAAATGTGCCAGTGAGTAGTGAATACACCTGTGCACCTGCTAGGTGATCTGTAAAATGTGACCTGTTTGGGATCCTGAGGACAGAGGACCTGATTCAGTAGGTATCGCTATTGCAATCGCAGCTGCGATTACGCATTCAGGCCTGCTGCGAAAATATGCTAATGAATGAAATCGCAAAGTCATTGCACGGCCAGCTCACGCACGATTACAACAGGTCTGACCTTACTCAAAAATTGCTAACCTCGTCAGCTGCGTATGCCGTCGCAGTGGCTAATTTATGCACTTGCAATGGCGTTCAACTGGACAGGCATGCCTGCGTTTCTCTGACCACACCCCCATCACCACCCCTAAACGCTGACGTCACATCCCTCGACCTGCGAATGCTTTGTATCTGCGTAGTTGATCGCAATGCTAACTTGCGCACTGCGGTGCATATGCATGTGCAGTATGCACCA